>OY759261.1:13482180-14092180 GCA_963662155.1 Lamellibrachia columna
AGTAAAATGATTGTGATAATAAATTAACACGAATAGCTATATAGTAAAATGATTGTGATAATAAATTAACACGAATAGCTATATAGTAAAATGATTGTGATAATAAATTAACATGAATGTTGATGAATGATGATGATGATGATGATTGATGACAAATCACAATGCCTCATTACTAATCATGACGAGTGAATGATGACGAATGATGACGAACAGTTAAGAATTATGATGATTGATGGTGAATGATGATTAGTGATGAATGATGATTGACGATGAGTGATACTGAATGATGATGACTGATGACTGATAATTAATGATGATGAATGATTATGAATGGTAATGAATTAGTATGGATTGATGCTGAATTAAGACGACTGCGATATTATTATTATTGTTCCTAATACATATAGGACGTTATTTTCACATTGCGCATATTATTATTCTCACCGCTAGGAGGACACTCGAGCTAACTGAATTAAGGCATTCGCCCTGTGGGCAGACGATTCCGGTCTAAATCACTACGGTGATTATCAACGTAATTGTTTCTACCAAGTTTATATAATGCTGTAATTCTTCTCGCATATGTAATACGAAAGGGATATTGCATGTGACGAGTGATTGTGACTTCGTCCACTGCCCGGATATCAACTTTCATTCAATAGAAACATTACACGTCCCTCTGCCTTCTGTGGCTAAGGGAATGTTTCAGAATTGTGCATTATCTTCAGTTGTCTTGTTTCTTGGGTGGTACAGCGGCTAGAGCGCCGGACTGGCGATCGAGAGGGCGGTGGTTCGCGTCCGCCTGCTGCCGTTACGAAGCTTCGGCCATTTTGTTAACTCCAGTTTGCTTGTGTCTTTCAGATGAGACACAAAGACCGCAGATCCCTTCTACTTGGTGTCTATGCCAGGAAAAGTGAACGACCTAACACAAGGGACGAATGTATAGCACGACGTCAACTCTCACAGTCTAACCCACACTGCACCAATTTTGTGTTGGATGGGCGTCTGTCTGCCATTAAAAAACAATGTTATCAACAAAATTAGTTACGATTTTCACGTCCGTTTTGGTTAACCCACGGAATATTTACATAGGTATTATTTGGTCGGTGCTGAAGGATTTAAGTCATAGCACGTTACGAAAATGCTACTCCTAGCAGAAAATTGTGGATTCATGGTATTTAAAAAAATAATACGTCGATATTCATTTAGTATATATTTAGCCACACAATTAAAGGAGAAATCGAAGGACACAGAGCTGGAGGCACATAATAAAAGGACACAGAGCTGGAGGCACATAATAAAAGGACACAGAGCTGGAGGCACATAATAAAAGGACACAGAGCTGGAGGCACATAATAAAAGGACACAGAGCTGGAGGCACATAATAAAATGTAGTAATCGTCTAAACAAATGGCTTCACAGGCCAACTATTGACACCCAGCGGCTGATGACTGTAAATGACAGAATTGCGTGGAGAGCCACGATGGCCACGTTACTAGAGACGGCACCTAAAGAAGAAGAAGAATAATTAAAATCCACTGAGGTTTCTCCTACGTGTTTGTTTCCTTGAGTGCGCCAGCGAGTCCGGTGGATTACGAAAGAGGTTCAGAGAATCTGCGAACACTAACCATTCACGTGACCTCTGCGCGTGAATATATTCCGAGTGACTCAGTGAACAGAATTTGTAAATGACTGCATTGTGTATTATGAAGTAAGCTCGTTTGCTGCGACCGAAGTAGCAATATTTGGAGGCTGCAGCAATAAAGACGCTTGTGCCTGTCAAGAATCATCAACGCGCTGCGTCTTCATTTGCATTCGCCGCGGGCCGTTCTTATTCACTGCGGACCTGTTCTATTCACAACGGTGAAAATGAAGCTCGGTGTCGGTTTAGACGCCATTGTTTATCGCAGTAAGAAGTGTCGGTCGGCCGTCTGACGAGATTAGCGGTGCTTTTCATCGGTGTATTTATCATCCTATTTATTGTTTGCTGGCGTCTGAGAAGGCATTGTTAGCGTCTGTTTCGGTTTTTGCTCACGTTCGTCTGGCAACATTGGAAGACCACATCCGCAAGACGTCGGTCAATCACACACTAACGACCAGCATAAATACCTTCCTACTTCCCATTGCTCTGTCTAGGTTGTTATAAATACTGGTTGTTTGTTGTGTTTGTCGTGTAAGGTGGAAACACCTCAGTTGTCTTTAATGATCAATTGTAATGAGCGCAATCAGTGGCCTAAAGAAGGGCTTTATTTGATCACCAGTGATGACAAAAACTATTAAAGAAGGGCTTTATTTGATCACCAGTGAAGACAATCACTATTAAAGAAGGGCTTAATTTGATCACCAGTGAAGACAAACACTATTAAAGAAGGGCTTTATTTGATCACCAGTGAAGACAATCACTATTAAAGAAGGGCTTTATTTGATCACCAGTGAAGACAAACACTATTAAAGAAGGGCTTTATTTAATTACCAGTGAAGACAATCACTATTAAAGAAGGGCTTTATTTGATCACCAGTGAAGACAAACACTATTAAAGAAGGGCTTAATTTTATCACCAGTGAAACAAACACTATTAAAGAAGGGCTTTATTTGATTACCAGTGAAGACAATCACTATTAAAGAAGGGTTTTATTTAATCACCAGTGAAGACAAACACTATTAAAGAAGGGCTTAATTTGATCACCAGTGAAGACAAACAATATTAAAGAAGGGCTTTATTTGATCACCAGTGAAGACAAACACTATTAAAGAAGGGCTTTATTTAATTACCAGTGAAGACAATCACTATTAAAGAAGGGCTTTATTTGATCACCAGTGAAGACAAACACTATTAAAGAAGGGCTTAATTTTATCACCAGTGAAACAAACACTATTAAAGAAGGGCTTTATTTGATCACCAGTGAAGACAATCATTATTAAAGAAGGGATTTATTTTATCACAAGTGAAGACAAACACTATTAAAGAAGGGCTTAATTTGATCACCAGTAATGGCAAACAATATTAAAGAAGGGCTTTATTTGATCACCAGTGAAGACAAACACTATTAAAGAAGGGCTTTATTTGATCACCAGTGAAGACAAAAACTATTAAAGAAGGGCTTTATTTGATCACCAGTGAAGACAATCACTATTAAAGAAGGGCTTTATTTGATCCCCAGTTAAGACAAACAAATGGAGAAACAAATTAAATGATTTGGAAAGGGGATTCCTTTTGAACAGTACTGTTATTTCAGATCACATTCATTGCGACTACCTTTCCAGATCTAATAAAATAAGTTTTTACTACACTCCTATTTTATATGCCCTTGTCGTTCGTAGTGACAACCGGGAATTCTCTGCAGTGATAACAGCGCATATGTTATCACGTAACGTTGCTGTGCATGTATTCGGACTGTAAAATGACAACTTCACGGTCCGGCGATCACAGCCACGACATCACGCCACGACATCACTCCATGACATCACGCCACGACATCACGCTACGACATCACGCCACGACATCACGCCACGACATCACGCTACGACATCACGCCACGACATCACGCCACGACATCACGCCACGACATCACGCTACGACATCACGCCACGACATCACGCCACGACATCACTCCACGACATCACGCCACGACATCACTCCACGACATCACGCCACGACATCACTCCACGACATCACTCCACGACATCACGCCACGACATCACGCCACGACATCACTCCACGACATCACTCCACGACATCACGCCACGACATCACGCCACGACATCACTCCACGACATCACGCCACGACATCACTCCACGACATCACTCCACGACATCAATCCACGACATCACGCCTCGACATCACTCCACGACATCACGCCACGACATCACGCTACGACATCACGCCACGACATCACGCCACGACATCACGCCACGACATCACGCCACTACATCACGCCACGACATCACGCCACACCATCACGCCACGACATCACTCCACGACATCACGCCACGACATCACTCCACGACATCACGCCACGACATCACGCTACGACATCACGCCACGACATCACGCCACGAAATCACTCCACGACATCACGCCACGACATCACGCCACGACATCACTCCACGACATCACGCCACGACATCACTCCACGACATCACTCCACGACATCACTCCACGACATCACGCCTCGACATCACTCCACGACATCACGCCACGACATCACGCTACGACATCACGCCACGACATCACGCCACGACATCACGCCACGACATCACGCCACGACATCACGCCACGACATCACGCCACACCATCACGCCACGACATCACTCCACGACATCACGCCACGACATCACTCCACGACATCACGCCACGACATCACGCTACGACATCACGCCACGACATCACGCCACGACATCACGCCACGACATCACGCCACGACATCACGCCACGACATCACTCCACGACATCACTCCACGACATCACTCCACGACATCACTCCACGACATCACGCCACGACATCACGCTACGACATCACGCCACGACATCACGCCACGACATCACTCCACGACATCACTCCACGACATCACGCCACGACATCACTCCACGACATCACGCCACGACATCACGCCACGACATCACGCCACGACATCACTCCACGACATCACTCCACGACATCACACCACGACATCACTCCACGACATCACACCACGACATCACGCCACGACATCACACCACGACATCACGCCACGACATCATACCACGACATCACGCCACGACGTAATTAAGTTACATAGAAATGAGCAATCCACAAAAATTATTTAGAGTCATTTTATTGAAGTAAAACACTGTACCCAGCCCCATTACATTTACAGCATATCATTTATAACAAAAACTATAATTCTAAACTGACTGTCATTGACCTCTGATTAGTAATCAGTGATTACTGATTGATCAACCGCATGGCTGTAGCCTGCCAATAAGTGTATTTTCATGGGTGTAAAAGGGCTAACTTCCCAGGTCTGTAAACAGTTGAAAATATCTTTGATGCTTCTATTAAAGCCAGTCTGGAACCCTTCATTAACCCGCTGGCAAGTGGCAACATAAATAAATCATAAGATACTGGCATGAATGATAGGATTTCAGTTTTTCAGATCCTCAATGCATGAGTTGATAGCATTATTATACACATAGCCGCCTACAACAGGCTAGAAAAATATTGGTTGATGTCACAAAAAAATCAGATGTTCAATTCCTTTCCATTCAATTCCAATTCCAATTCCTTTTGTTCAAAATGTTTCAATTCAATTCTAATTCCAATTCCTCTCATTCAAAATCTTTCAATTCCAATTCCGCTCCAATTCCGGATTTGGACTTGAAATTTAATTGATTAATTCCAATTCCTTTGGAATTGACCCCAGCCCTGGTTGTAGTGTAATAGAATACTAGCCCACAGTGGCTAACAACGCCACAATGAACTGCTTGAAAGCTCGCGTTGTAGTGTAATAGAATACTAGCCCACAGTGGCTAACAACGCCACAATGAACTGCTTGAAAGCTCGCGTTGTAATATAATAGAATACTAGCCCACAGTGGCTAACAACGCCACAATGAACTGCTTGAAAGCTCGCGTTGTAGTATAATAGAATACTAGCCCACAGTGGCTAACAACGCCACAATGAACTGCTTGAAAGCTCGCGTTGTAGTGTAATAGAATACTAGCCCACAGTGGCTAACAACGCCACAATGAACTGCTTGAAAGCTCGCGTTGTAGTGTAATAGAATACTAGCCTACAGTGGCTAACAACGCCACAATGAACTGCTTGAAAGCTCGCGTTGTAGTGTAATAGAATACTAGCCCACAGTGGCTAACAACGCCACAGTGAACTGCTTGAAAGCTCGCATTGTAGTGTAATAGAATACTAGTCCACAGTGGCTAACAACGCCACAATGAACTGCTTGAAAGCTCGCGTTGTAATATAATAGAATACTAGCCCACAGTGGCTAACAACGCCACAATGAACTGCTTGAAAGCTCGCGTTGTAGTGTAATAGAATACTAGCCCACAGTGGCTAACAACGCCACAATGAACTGCTTGAAAGCTCGCGTTGTAATATAATAGAATACTAGCCCACAGTGGCTAACAACGCCACAATGAACTGCTTGAAAGCTCGCGTTGTAGTGTAATAGAATACTAGCCCACAGTGGCTAACAACGCCACAATGAACTGCTTGAAAGCTCGCATTGTAATATAATAGAATACTAGCCCACAGTGGCTAACAACGCCACAATGAACTGCTTGAAAGCTCGCGCAGGAATGTAATAGAATACTAGTCCACAGTGGCTAACAACGCCACAATGAACTGCTTGAAAGCTCGCGTTGTAGTGTAATAGAATACTACCCCACAGTGGCTAACAACGCCACAATGAACTGCTTGAAAGCTCGCGTTGTAGTGTAATAGAATACTAGCCCACAGTGGCTAACAACGCCACAATGAACTGCTTGAAAGCTCGCGTTGTAGTGTAATAGAATACTAGCCCACAGTGGCTAACAACGCCACAATGAACTGCTTGAAAGCTCGCGTTGTAGTGTAATAGAATACTAGCCCACAGTGGCTAACAACGCCACAATGAACTGCTTGAAAGCTCGCGTTGTAGTGTAATAGAATACTAGCCCACAGTGGCTAACAACGCCACAATGAACTGCTTGAAAGCTCGCATTGTAGTGTAATAGAATACTAGTCCACAGCGGCTAACAACGCCACAATGAACTGCTTGAAAGCTCGCGTTGTAATATAATAGAATACTAGCCCACAGTGGCTAACAACGCCACAATGAACTGCTTGAAAGCTCGCGTTGTAGTGTAATAGAATACTAGCCCACAGTGGCTAACAACGCCACAATGAACTGCTTGAAAGCTCGCGTTGTAATATAATAGAATACTAGCCCACAGTGGCTAACAACGCCACAATGAACTGCTTGAAAGCTCGCGCAGGAATGTAATAGAATACTAGTCCACAGTGGCTAACAACGCCACAATGAACTGCTTGAAAGCTCGCGTTGTAGTGTAATAGAATACTAGCCCACAGTGGCTAACAACGCCACAATGAACTGCTTGAAAGCTCGCATTGTAATATAATAGAATACTAGCCCACAGTGGCTAACAACGCCACAATGAACTGCTTGAAAGCTCGCGCAGGAATGTAATAGAATTCTAGTCCACAGTGGCTAACAACGCCACAATGAACTGCTTGAAAGCTCGCGCAGGAATATAATAGAATACTAGCCCACAGTGGCTAACAACGCCACAATGAACTGCTTGAAAGCTCGCGTTGTAGTGTAATAGAATGCTAGCCCACAGTGGCTAACAACGCCACAATGAACTGCTTGAAAGCTCGCGTTGTAATATAATAGAATACTAGCCCACAGTGGCTAACAACGCCACAATGAACTGCATGAAAGCTCGCGCAGGAATGTAATAGAATACTAGTCCACAGTGGCTAACGTACGCCACAATGAACTGCATGAAAGCTCGCGCAGGAATGTAATAGAATACTTGTCCACAGTGGCTAAAGTATGCCACAATGAACTGCCTGAAAGCTCGCGTTGTAGTGTAATAGAATACTAGTCCACAGTGGCTAACATACGCCACAATTGACACGCTTCACTGGAATAATAAAAAAGCTGGGATACATAATGTGATATTGTGCAAATGTAACATCCTGCCATAATGATATGCGAAATAGTTTCACGAGACATGTATATTATATACCTGTGTACTGGCTATGAACCAAACATGTGGATGCCATAACGATGCTTGCAACTAAGAGTATGAGATATGTTGTCAAAATTGTGCAAGGAATTGTACGATAACATATGTCATGCAAACAGATGTTCAAAACCTGACATGTTGGATGTACAACCGCAGTGCAAACAACATTACAGAAACTGGCATCAAGATTGTGCCACAAACAGAAAAAGAGCCGATGCCATGGTTTCGCAAGGACGAGATACGGTTGATGTCATAGTTTTGTCACGACGCCTCAAGATTGTGCAACTAACAATATTATAGCTTATGTCAGGATTGTGCCACTCGAAGCGCTGTACATGATCGTGGTCCAGCTGCAGGATATAAAGTAATTTTCCTGCAGTGGTTATTCACCCATTTTGATGATCTCCCGATGAGTGAAATGTTCGCTAAGAGAACTCGTAATTGTGATTGATGAGTTCCGTGACGACGTGAAACTAGTAGGATGAAGTATCTTTGAAAGATGGCGTTATCATATCGAACCAGACAATGCATGTCTATCGGGCACCAGCACGCATAATACACACATGCACACTTGCGCGTCTATGCATGTATGCAACCGCAGGAAAAACACGCACGCACGTGCAAGCACAAACGGAAACCAGCGTATATGTTCGCAACTGTGCGACGGATGTAGAATTTACCCTTACGTTTTGGAGGCGCGTATTTCAGCCCACACACAAACGCACGCGCACGCGCGCACGCACGCGCACACACCCGCACATTTTGCGAAAGTCCATTCATGGTATTATTCGTGACTTCTTTCAGTGCGAACATTGACAGTTTGTGAGTGTGCGCGCGTGGGCGTGTGCGCGTGTGCGCAAAATGTTGGGGAAAGCCCTTGCCTCTCTCCACACATGCACTCGTATATGTGCTAATGAACAGCGATGCAAACCGGTCACATAGACGTACAGATTGCCAACCGCATCAAAACACTTACCAAGTAAGTCACCATTGCTTGATGTAGACTGCGCCGATCCACTGGAACAGGACGACACCCATAGAAGTCCAACGACGCACACATACTGCAGTATATCAGCTTTCACATGAGACATTTCTGTTGTCGTGGGCATCTTTCTGTGGTGTTTACGTCGTGGTGTTTGCGAAGTCCCCACGAATTGTTGCAAATCCAATATACTCTGCTGCAATATTCGTTCTTACAATACACAATAATCTCGCCACCAGATTTGTATCCGTTGATCCAATGCGCGTTGTTTTGTTATAAAGTGGTTACATGTGAAATATGTCAACGGCCGACGGTTTCAATGTTTCCCATTTAGAAATGCAACATCACGGGAAATGTCATTCACTGCGGAGCAGCAATTGTGGAAACACAATGTATTCAACATCAATACATGTCCGTGGCATCTGCGGCGATGACAGATACCTGTTGCAGTCGATGTCGTGCCTGTTGACGTTGATCTACCTACTCGTTGTTGTACTGACGTCGGTCGTACGAAGGTCTGCACACACCTTGACTACTGAGTTCACGTGGATGGTGTACATATAGCTTAAGCAATTACTAAACAGGTTATGCCATTCCCAGTAGACCTACACAATTCGCGTATTACTCGGTGACATTCATCAATATTATACTCTATCACAGACACTGGTGTCAGCGCCAAATCGTAGATGCAGCCAAACCGTGGATGCAGCGTTCGCACTGCGATAACCTGTCGTCTAACTCAGCCGTTGTCTGGCGCCTCTTGTCATAACTCGGCGACCGCTCACACCTTCTGGTTCTCGCTACGCCAATAGACACCTCTGCACGTCCTAGCTGCATGGGCGCAGCCTGCACGAACGCTCGACCCGCGACGCGCAACACCTCGTACGTCTGCGCGATGTCATTGATTTTTAAAACGCCATAAACGCGCGAACATCTGCCGCGAGGAAGACTGACGCGCGCGTTGATACGTATCGACACACGTAATGCGTTGTCGTATTCCAGGCGGGAAATCACTGTAGGCAGCCAACTCGCATGGAACGACAAAAGTAATGTATTGTCATCCTTCCGTGGGGGGCTTACGCTTGCACCTAAACAATCTATAGTGGAGTGTTATGACCAAGAGAAACAACATTGTCTAAATGTGTGCTAACACATATTCAATATTAACAACTAAATGAATGGCATTTATTTAATAAAAGACTAAAACTCTATACACATCGGTATATTCATGTGTTCCACGTATCAATATATTATTCAATACCCATTCAACACATAGAACCCGCACATACGTATCATTATATATATATATATATATATATATATATATATATATATATATATATATATATATATATATATATATATATATATATATATGTACACACACTCACACACACACACACACACACACACACACACACACACACACACACACACACACACACAAACACACACACACACACACACACACACTCGCGCGGACGCGCATCTAAAACCGAAATATCCATAACAATTTCCCAGTTTGTTATTAGACAAACATGCTTTATGTCGTACCATGTGACAGTCTCTGTCAAACACTACTCGTCGGCAAAGTGTGTTTAAACGTCGTGTCACTTTAACGCGCGACGGTATGGCCTAGTTAGGTTACACATCATATGGTCGTCATTAGCCTGTCAGAGATGTTGGCGTGTGATGAACACACATCATACAGGTGGAACCTGCTATATCACATATAGTGCGGCAACAATATCACAAACGCCTGTAGACAAAACCATCACATGACGCAAACTAGTTGTGATCAATAGCTGCATTCATACATACAGAACTTAAATCGGTTTAGTTAAACCGTTTAAGTTAAAACGGTTTAGTTTGTCAATTGTGAGCGTTCACACGTGCAATAGCTAAACCGTTTTAAGGAGGAAGTGGCCGACGATGTTGCTGCTAGGCGTTTGTCGCTGTTAACGGTGTAAGTTTCACGCAGAAGACGTCCTGCCCGAACTCGAGAACACATTACGCGAACACCCTAGAGGAGTCTAGACGAGGGAGACAGGCATGTGAACGCCATGTCTTTTTCTTTTTTTATCGATAATATTTTGTACCGCCAGCCATTCTTATTTGTCCCTTTTTTTGCAGCTCACATCTTTGGTGGAATCACATTGTAAATGTGACATTCCGGAATCAAGACAATTTCAGAATGCGGAAGGAAACCTTCCAGTATTTGGTGCAAGAGATGAGGCATCACATTGCACGCGTTGACACGTATATGAGAAGGTACTAATTATAACCATTACACTACCATGAAAAAGCTGATTGCAGTTACAATAAATTACAAGGCGTTGATTACGATATTATAATTATATTTGTTTATCTCAATTATATTTATAGACAAATCGTGACATATTATTGGTGCATTTAATTATGTTATCATTTATGTGATTTTAAAAATCACATATATATATATATATATATATATATATATATATATATATATATATATATATAATTATACATAATTATATAAGGTGTATTATGACAGGCTAATTAAATATGTTCCTGAGGACTTTAATATGTTCATGGGTTTGAAGAATTCATCACATATTGCTACCCATCAATAATTATAAACATATATATATATATATATATATACATACATATATATATATATATATATATATATATATATATATATATATATATATATATATATATATATATATATACACATACATACATACATACATACATACACACACACATACATACATATATATATATATATATATATATATATATATATATATATATATATATATATATATATATATATATATATATATATATATATATATATATATATATATATATATATATATATATATATATATATATATATATATATATATATATATATAATTGTGTGTCTTTAAGTAAACTTTTATTTTCAGATGCATACCGTTGAAGTTCGATTGGCGGTGACACTCCGGGTGCTAGCTACTGGCTCGGTGTATCGAAGTGTTGACAACCTAGTTGGAAGCACGAATTCAACTCGTTGCGAGATGTTCAAGGAGACATGCGATGTCATTGTCAGCGTTCTTCTCCCCAAGTACATCAAGATGCCAAGCAACGAGCGTTTAGATGCAATCATCGATGGATTCGAAACTAAGTTTGGGTTTCCCAACTGCGGAGGAGCGATCGATGGCACCCACATACCCGTCATTGCGCCACAATTTTACCACCCCGACTATCGTAATCGGAAAGGGTACTATTCAATTGTGGCCAAAGTGGTGTGTGACCACGAATACCAGGTGCTGAACGTTGCCGCCGGTTGGCCAGGTAGGGTCCACGATGTCCGAGTTCTAGCCAACTCGTCAACGCTGTTCCCACATCGACCAAGACGCTTCGGCGACATAGACGTGCCAGTCGTTCTGCTAGGAGATACAGCGTACCCTCTGCGTTCATGGCTGATGAAGTCGTTCTGCTAGGAGATACAGCGTACCCTCTGCGTCCATGGCTGATGAAGCCATTTTCAGACACCGGTAGATTTACCAGAGAGGGGAGCAACTTCAACCACCGACATTCACGTGCGAGAATTGTCATCGACAACACGTTTAGCCGTCGTAAAGCTAGGTGGAGTATTCTTCAATGAGAGATATTGCAATGGAAGACAACACGTTTAGCCGTCGCAAAGCTAGGTGGAGTATTCTTCATCGACAGATATTGCAATGGAAGACAACACGTTTAGCCGTCGCAAAGCTAGGTGGAGTATTCTTCATCGACAGATATTGCAATGGAAGACAACACGTTTAGCCGTCGCAAAGCTAGGTGGAGTATTCTTCATCGACAGATATTGCAATGGACGACGTCACCGCTGTGACTCTGGCGTCCTTCACATTAAACAATATTTGTGAAGTGCACAAGGAGGAATTTAATGCGGATTGGTCACACGTCCAACCTCATGATGCGGACAATTCAGGAAATGGATCAGGCATACGCCAGTCATTGGTGGACCATTTCAGTGCGTAATATGTCCTGTTCAAATGTGAAACAAATTAATCATCCCAACGATAACGTCAGTTCTTATAAAAAGCATTCAACTGCAGATAACAGTTATGCTTCTTTTTTAGCAAACTGCACCTACAACAAAACGTACTGTGGTAATTAATTGAACTTCTGATTCCTAATAATCATTAATGAAATGTAACGAGTCAACGTACTGAAAAAACGCCATGAATCAACTACACCGTACTGTGAAATTGCCATGCACGACTGCACGCTTCACTAGTAATCACTGTAGAAACTGCTATTTGGACTGCTGTGTGTGTTCGCGAGACAACGTGTGTTCGCGGCGTTCCTCATGTGTTCATCATCTGGGACGGAGTGTTTGGATATCGTTGATTTTGTATGTACTGATAACCGTGATTCATCATCAGCAATAATTGCATCATTCCTTCTTCGTGTTTTCGATCTGCCTCCCTGATGGCCATCTCCCTCTCTAGTCGCCTTTCATCCATGTTCATCACGATGTCCAGGCGCTTTTCCTCCGGCATCAACGAGCTTATGCACTTACATATTGATCTGTTATTGTCCTTGGTGAGTTTATTTAGATGGGCCTGTCATATTTTACAATGGTGCAATGTACGTGTATTGATGTGCATGAAAAATTGCACGTTAGTTAGTTATGCCTATAAACAGGCCCGCGTGAATTTATGTGAACATTTATATAATTATATATGTGTGTGTACACAATGAATATATCACATACTTATGTATATTAATTTTACATGTGTAAAAAAATATTTCGAAGGCCCAGTGCACATGAAAAACCTAAATGGTGTACGCCCTCTTGAAACAAAGTCCATTGTTATTATCCATAGAAACGTTTATTGGTTCAATTTCTAATTTATTGATTCAATTTCTAATTTATACTTGAACCCACTGTATTTGTTTAGTCGAATTTATAACGAGAACAGAACAAACACTACCAGTTTGTTTTCGATTATTGATACGAGTCACAGTTGCTGTTGGCGTGACTGGAGTGGCTGGTCGTGTGGGTGTTGCGGTTGTTGGTGTGACAGGAGTGACTGGCCGTGTGGGTGTTGCGGTTGTTGGCGTGACTGGAGTGGCTGGTCGTGTGGGTGTTGCGGTTGTTGGTGTCACAGGAGTGACTGGCCGTGTGGGTGTTGCTGTTGTTGGTGTGAGTGGAGTGGCTAGTCGTGTATGTGTTGTTGTTGGTGTGACTGGAGTGGCTGGTCGTGTATTTGTTGTTGTTGTTGGCGTGACTAGAGTGGCTGGTCGTGTATTTGTTGTTGTTGTTGGCGTGACTGGAGTGGCTGGTCATGTACGTGTTGTTGTTGGCGTGACTAGAGTGGCTGGTCGTTGTTGTTGTTGGCGTGACTAGAGTGGCTGGTCGTGTATTTGTTGTTGTTGTTGGCGTGACTGGAGTGGCTGGTCATGTACGTGTTATTGTTGTTGGCGTGACTAGAGTGGCTGGTCGTGTATGTGTTGTTGTTGGCATGACTAGAGTGGCTGGTCGTGTATGTGTTGTTGTTGGCGTGACTAGAGTGGCTGGTCGTGTATATGTTGCTGCCCGGTAAGCACCAGGTTGACAGTCTGCAGCAGCTATAGATCGGTCAGACTAGGAGCAAAGGAGATTGACAGGCTCTTGTCATGCGCAGTAGATGTTTACATGTTAAGCTCCGCCTACTGCATGTTATTAATGTGTAATGTGTTGTTGTATTGATACGTGGTTATACATTGAGTTATTGATAACTAGGGAAACAAACTGTCGCAATCGTCATCATTTCCAGGATCCGTGAGATTAATTTTCGTAAGTTGAAGTTGACAAAATATAACCCATATTGAAACACCAACATATTCTTTGCGAAATGTAGTATCTAAGTTTAAAAAGAAGCAAAATAGCTTAGAACATTTGTCATAGGCGATGCCACGACGTCTCAATAATACAAGAGGCTAAATAAGTGCACCTATATGTTTAAGCATACAATTTATAAATATAAACATTTTAATATGAAATTCCCATTAAACTACCAAAATAGGACTATAATTATGCACTTACTGATTGTTGTCTTTGCATTTTTTGTAACTTTGCTCCAGACTTTTTATTTTGGTGCGACATTATTCGGCTGACCCTGCCTCGGCGCCCTTGCTCAGCGCACGATTCAAACGATCAGAAATGTGCTGATATACCGAAACATTGTGGCCGACCACTTTTACATTTCCCTGCACCCGATCATCCCCACACAAGTCCAGAAACTTTCTCACTTCGCCATCGTCCCAATTCTTGCGTCGCGGTCGTATTTCTTTAACTTTGACGCCTTTGTCTATCACGGTGGAAGACAGCCAAGTGTGTGTTTACGTTGTTACAGGAAGCGACGAGGCACGAGATCGAATGCGCATGTCTGTGACGTACGTAACCCGTTTTAGCGAATGCTCTTGCATTAACACTTGCACATTGAACCGTTTTAGCTAAAACAGTTTAACTAATCCACCTGCAGAAGCGGATTTGTTAAACAGTTTTAGCTAAAACGTTTTACTCAAAACGGTTTCGCGATAATTCGCGTTCAAACGTGTGTTTTCCGACAGAATTAGGTAAAACGTTTTAACTAAACCGTTTTAAGTGTAAGTGTGAATGCAGCTGATGATACACTCGCCTATTATAACGATATGTTGACTCGACCAAGTATGCGGGTTCCGTGGCTTGGCAGGATACCGGAAACGTGCGGTGGGGCGAGAAGTGTAATTAAAAATCTGTACAACAACCTCCATTGGCTAACTGACACGAAGCTAGTTAGGATTTCCTATAATTAAAAGGCCCATTTCTTTCAGACATTTTTGATCTAAAAGATCTAAATTAATTAAATATGTTATACGTAATGGTTTCAATATGTATTGCTCTTGCATATTTAGAGTTAGAAATTGTGTTTGACAGCGTCATCTAAAGAAATGCGTTATATTTTACCTGCAAAGGAGAACAATTATTGATATGTTTGTTATTTTATGTCACGCCCTATTGTGTATTTCCTACAACTTTAAGACGAGCAATCGCAAGTATTCGATCTATAAAATAATATCGCACATTTCCGTACACATGACTCATACACACGTACAATAGTATGCACACACACACACACACACACACACACACACACACACACACACACACACACACACACACACACACACACACACACACACACACACACACACACACACACACACACACACACACACACACACACACACACACACACACACACACACACACACACACACACACACACACACACACACACACACACACACACACACACACACACACACACACACACACACACACACACACACACACACACACACACACACACACACTAAAATGCAAAATATATTATTTATGGCAAGTAATTTCATTAAACACTTCTTTTTTATGAAACAGTACAAAAGTAAGTTGAAATTATAGCTGTTAGTCAATAGTGGGAGAATGAAAGATTTGAAGTACGTGGTGGGCTACTGATGTCTCGGTAATATTCATACTGTAGTGCAACACCACTCGTGAATATGACAACTTTATTGAACAGGTTTTAATAACTACTTATCAGTTAGAAGGACGGCAGTCGAATGTCCGTTAGAAGTCTTTTAAAACGTAACGTTCTTGTTTACGTGCACGCGCTTGTGCCGTACACGTGTACACGCGACGTACCTACGTCATGCGCACACGCGCTTAAGACCGCCAATATTTGCTATGTGGCAAGTCGCCACATGACCTCCCCCAAATGAGCGGATGCTTATTTTATTATTTACAATCTGTCCGGTGATCGAATTTGTCGACCTGAACCTGTACGCACTGATACTGATGCAGGTTTTTTTTGCTCACGTTGACATCTGACTGCAATAGTCGGACCGGTTGCGATGTCCAAGTCGTCGTCCACAAATGCTGGTTTCAGACGATCGATGGACACCGTGTCTCTTCGACCACGAATGTCCAACGTATAGTACTTGTCATTACGCTCTAACACTCTGAACGGTCCTTCATATGGGCACTCCAGAGGTGTGTGATGAGCGTCTTTGCGTACGAAGACGAACGTACATGTCAGGAGTGCGGTTGGTATTCGAGAAACGTGTTGTCGGCAGTGATGAGTCATCGATTTCGCTCGCAGGCTACGCATGGTCTTACGCAATCGTGTGAGTAGGGCTAATGCGTCTGTGGTTACTTCTGTCGTTGCTTTAGTAGTTTCGAAAAACTCGCCCGGCAGACGGAGTGTTGTTCCATAGACAAGTTCGGCGGAAGTACACCCCAAATCTTCTTTGATTGAACACCGTATGCCCAGTAGAACTATTGGCAGTTCGTCTCGCTAATCCGGACCGTGTAGACGAGCTTTGAGTGACGCTTTTAGCAATCGCTCAACTAAGCCGTTCGATTGTGCATGGTAGGCTGTCGTGTGATGAAGTTGCATGCCCAGTAGTTTCCCGAGTTCCATCCATAGTCCGGAAATAAACTGTCGACCCCGGTCGGATACTATGTCAGTGGGCACGCCGAAACGTGGCACCCAATTCTCTAATAAAGCTCGCGCACAGGATACGGCAGTAGCATCTGCCATAGGTATGGCTTCCGGCCATCGTGTGAAACGATCAACGATTGTGAACAAGTAAGATGTTCCTTGCGATGATGGCAGGGGGCCTACAATGTCCACGTGTATGCTATCAAAACGATGATCTGGTGTGGGGAACTGTTGTAACGGCGCAGAAACGTGGCGATGAATCTTTGCCCGTTGACATGCCAGACACGTCTTAGTCCAGGCAGTGATGTCCTTGTTGATGCCATGCCAGACATAACGCGAGTTCATAAGACGTTTCGTCGTACGTCCAGATGGATGTGATGTACCATGAATTGCGTCAAAAACGCGCAGCCGCCAACTCAGTGGCACAATGGGTCGTGGAGTAGAGGTGGATACGTCACAAAGAATGGTGTCGCCATTCTCTAGTTCCACATCGCGTAGAACAAGTGCCGTAGTTGCTATGTTATCTTTGTATGTTTGTACATCGCGATCATCTAATTGCGCACGCGCCATGTCGGTGTAGTCGATAGAGTCGATAAATGTTACTGTGTTGACTGTCGAGGGTGATGAGGGTGATGATAAATCGTCATCTATGTGTACTCTCGACAGCATATCTGCTACAACATTAGTCTTTCCGGGTATGTATCGAACATCCGTAGTGAACTCTGCGATAAAAGACAGATGTCGTGTCTGTCTCGGAGATCGATCCGCATTATTGTGAAACGCGAAGGTAATTGGCTTATGGTCGGTATATATGTGAAACAATCGACCTTCCAAGAAATAACGGAAATGGCGTACTGCTAGATACATGGCGAGTAACTCTCGATCAAACGCACTGTATCTTGTCTCAGCTGGCTTGAGGTTTCTCGAGAAGAAGGCGAGTGGTTGCCATTGTCCGTTAATGTACTGCTCTAGCGCTCCTCCGACAGCTGTGGATGACGCGTCGACAGTAATGCTAGTCATAGCTGTGTGTTTCGGGTGAACCAGGAGTGATGCTGTAGCTAACGCACTCTTAGAAGCTTCGAAAGCATCGTTCATCTCCTTAGTCCAAACCAATACTTTGGTTTTACCTTTCAGTGCGTTGTGGAGAGGTCGTAGCAAGTTGGCGACATGTGGTACGAAACGGTGGTAGAAATTTAGCATGCCTACGTACTCCTGTAATTTCTTCTTGTCCACAGGCCTTGTTAGGTGAGTGATGGACTCGACGCGAGCAGCCAGCGGTTTAATACCGTGAGCTGTGACATGATGGCCCAGGAAATCGACCGCATCGATGCCAAAAGTGCACTTGGTGGTGTTTACCACGAGTCCATGAGCAATCAATCTCTCGAACAACTGGCGAAGGTGTTGTTGATGTTCAGTCGCAGATGAACTATCGACCAAAATGTCTTCGAGGTAGACAACCACAAAGTCGATGCCTTGGAGTACATTGTCCATAAGACGTTGAAAGGATTGAGCTGAATTTCGCAATCCGAACGCAATCCGAACGGCATTCGAACAAATTCGAAAAGTCCGAAAGGAGTGATGATTGCCGTTTTATGTATGTCGTCAGGAGCTACAGGTATCTGGTGGTACCATTTTACAACGTCGATCTTTGAGAAGATAATTTTGCCATCTAGCTGTGCAGCAAAGTCTTGTATGTGTGGTATAGGGTAACGGTCCGGAATGGTAACGTCATTCAGGCGCCTATAGTCACCACACGGTCGCCAGTCGCCAGATTTCTTAGGCACCATATGAAGTGGTGATGCCCATGTACTGGATGATCGTCGCACGATGCCTAGCTTCTCCATGTTTTCAAATTCACGTCGGGCGATTGTGAGTTTCTCCGGAGGCAGTCGTCGAGCTCGCGAGTGCACGGATGGGCCTTTCGTCATGATGAAATGTTTCACTCCGTACGTGGATTTTCTTGCCATGCAGAGATGTTAAGGACACATATGGCACCGGTTGTTTAACCGTCTGGATCAAAACCTAATGCTCGGACAGTGGACTTGTTCAAAATGTCATCATGCGTCCATTACTCGGATTTTGGGTCGATAACTAAGTTGGACTTCGTAGGTCAAAAGAATAGCCTCTCTGGCTGTCAGTTCCCATTCTCGCACCAGACACCACCCAGCGGCGCGAAATCTCGCGAGACTACGTGCGGAAGAATAATCTAATTTGTAGTTGAGATTCCCGGCAACAGAACCAGACTAATTAATTGACCTGGATCTGTTGTGCTGATTCGCCGCGAGATAAAACAATGGAATGATAAAACAACACTAATTAGACATATCACTTCCTCGTCTCGTGTTTGCCTTTAGCCTAAATTTGCAGCATTTCGTCAAGCAGCCGCTCCGGGGTGGCCAGAACCAACTCTGTAGTACCAGTTTCTCCGTTTAGAGTGAGGTAAATGTATAGGCGCTGATGACGTGCTCTGCTCTGTGCTGCCCTGCACCGCATTCGCATGCGTCGCTTTCTGAAAGTTCTTAATTATACGCATGCACACACGCACGCACGCACGCACGCACACACGCACGCCCGCACGCCCGCACGAACGCCCGCATTATTTTTATTTCGATCGGATCCAGTAAAACATCTACAAACAAAGGCTCTACGACATTGGGCTAATCTAACTATTGTCAAGTACCCGATCTAACGATCAAAGTAAATTACTTCGATGATTTTGACAAAAGTACACAGTCTTTTGTTATACGCACTATGCGCGTTATCCTAGCTATTTACTCTACACAACTGGCCACACACGAACCTGATTAGCTATGGGCTAAATGAATTGTGGATGAAGTTTTAACTTAACACTCTGTTGGCTTTACCAAAAGGACAATTATATTGCAAATTCCAGTAATATGCTTGAAGCATTTTCTGAGAATACGAATGTCATGAATTGTTTATACAAATCTCCTGACATCATCCGTAGACGGTCTTACTTCTAACATTACCATCTGGTTGTGTTCAACATTTCTCTCTGCTAGCTTCCACTATTACCATCTGGTTGTGTTCAACATTTCTCTCTGCTAGCTTCCACTATTACCATCTGGTTGCGTTCAACATTTCTCTCTGTTAGCTTCCACTATTACCATCTGGTAGCTTCCAATATTATCAACCGATAACATTCAACATTACAGGTTGCTAGATTATGACATTGCTATATTATATCTTCCAATATTACAGCCTGGTTTTTCCAAACATTATCGTCCGGTAGCTTCCACCATTGCCGTCTGATAGCACCCATCTTTGCGGTCTGGTAGCTTCCAACACGACCATACGACATATTCCAACATTACCATTTGCTAGCTTCCAACAGAACCATGTGGTACTGTTGGAAGCGAATAACATCCATTAACACCATATGGGTGTTTCTTCATTACCCTCTGGTAACGTCCAACAACACCACGTGACTCTAATATAATTTGATAGATCCTAATATAATTTGGTAGCATTCCAACAATACCATCTTGGAGCACCTTACCATATGCTAGTATTTGGCATTTTTATCTGGTAGCTTCCAACCATTGCCATATGTTAGCTTCTACCGTGATCACCTAGTAGCTTCCAACATTATTCCAACATTATCGCCTGATACATTCCAACTTTTTACAACCTGGTACATTCCATCGTTACCACTGGATAGATGCGAACAATACCGTCTAAAAGAGTCCGCATTACCAACTGATATTGACATCTGATTGCTCCAAAATGTGCTTTATTTTACTTTTATTTTGATTTTTACAATATTATGTGATAATTGCACACACTTCACGAATGGTACTACGAAGATCTACATGTAAAGATCTACATGTAAACAAGACATACAATGTGTGCGCCTGTTTTCTGTTGTTGCAGCTTAATCGCCAGCTTCATGACATTTTTTACACTGTACCAATCTTCGTATGAAGATTCTCTTACGTATTTCCAACAGCTATGCAAGCGTGAAAGGGTACCTTATCACTCTTGGCAAAACTTATATCCATGCGAAAGTTTTATACATCCTTATTTCATTTGGTAAACTTCTAATTTCAATTACATACAATGTTGAATAAACTGTTGAATTGAATGAAATTTGACCAGAAACACGATAAAGTCGTTCAAGTGCACAAATGCTCTGGGCAACAAGACGTAAACAACAGCCAACCATTCCGTTCTGCCACTCACCAGGCGGCCGTTTTGAATTCATAATCAGGTTGTGGTAGTGATTGTATGGTGAGTGGCGCCACTGTTGGGTAGTATAGTGAGTGGCGCCACTGTTGGGTAGTATGGTGAGTGGCGCCACTGTTGGGTAGTATGGTGAGTGGCGCCACTGTTGGGTAGTATGGTGAGTGGCGCCACTGTTGGGTAGTATGGTGAGTGGCGCCACTGTTGGGTAGTATGGTGAGTGGCGCCACTGTTGGGTAGTATGGTGAGTGGCGCCACTGTTGGGTAGTATGGTAAGTGGGGCCACTGTTGGGTAGTATGATGAGTGGCGCCACTGTTGGGCAATATGGTGAGTGGCGCCACTGTTGGGTAGTATAGTGAGTGGCGCCACTGTTGGGTAGTATGGTGAGTGGCGCCACTGTTGGGTAGTATGGTGAGTGGCGCCACTGTTGGGTAGTATGGTGAGTGGCGCCACTGTTGGGTAGTATGGTGAGTGGCGCCACTGTTGGGTAGTATGGTGAGTGGCGCCACTGTTGGGTAGTATGGTAAGTGGGGCCACTGTTGGGTAGTATGGTGAGTGGCGCCACTGTTGGGCAATATGGTGAGTGGCGCCACTGTTGGGTAGTAGGGTGAGTGGCGCCACTGTTGGGTAGTATGGTGAGTGGCGCCACTGTTGGGTAGTATAGTGAGTGGCGCCACTATTGGGTAGTATGGTGAGTGGCGCCACTGTTGGATAGTATGGAGAGTGGGGCCACTGTTGGGTAGTATGGAGAGTGGCGCCACTGTTGGATAGTATGGAGAGTGGGGCCACTGTTGGGTAGTATGGTGAGTGGGGCCACTGTTGGGTAGTATGGTGAGTGGCGCCACTGTTGGGTAGTATGGTAAGTGGGGCCACTGTTGGGTAGTATGGTGAGTGGGGCCTCTGTTGGGTAGTATGGAGAGTGGGGCCATTGTTGGGTAGTATGGTGAGTGGCGCCACTGTTGGGTAGTATGGTAAGTGGGGCCACTGTTGGGTAGTATGGTGAGTGGCGCAACTGTTGGGTAGTATGGAGAGTGGGGCCACTGTTGGGTAGTATGGTGAGTGGCGCCACTGTTGGGTAGTATGGTGAGTGGGGCCACTGTTGGGTAGTATGGTGAGTGGCGCCACTGTTGGGTAGTATGGTGAGTGGCGCCACTGTTGGGTAGTATGGTGAGTGGCGCCACTGTTGGGTAGTATGGTGAGTGGCGCCACTGTTGGGTAGTATGGTGAGTGGCGCCACTGTTGGGTAGTATGGTAAGTGGGGCCACTGTTGGGTAGTATGGTGAGTGGCGCCACTGTTGGGCAATATGGTGAGTGGCGCCACTGTTGGGTAGTATGGTGAGTGGCGCCACTGTTGGATAGTATGGAGAGTGGGGCCACTGTTGGGTAGTATGGAGAGTGGCGCCACTGTTGGATAGTATGGAGAGTGGGGCCACTGTTGGGTAGTATGGTGAGTGGGGCCACTGTTGGGTAGTATGGTGAGTGGCGCCACTGTTGGGTAGTATGGTAAGTGGGGCCACTGTTGGGTAGTATGGTGAGTGGGGCCTCTGTTGGGTAGTATGGAGAGTGGGGCCATTGTTGGGTAGTATGGTGAGTGGCGCCACTGTTGGGTAGTATGGTAAGTGGGGCCACTGTTGGGTAGTATGGTGAGTGGCGCAACTGTTGGGTAGTATGGAGAGTGGGGCCACTGTTGGGTAGTATGGTGAGTGGCGCCACTGTTGGGTAGTATGGTGAGTGGCGCCACTGTTGGGCAATATGGTGAGTGGCGCCACTGTTGGGTAGTATGGTGAGTGGGGCCACTGTTGGGTAGTATGGTGAGTGGCGCCACTGTTGGGTAGTATGGTGAGTGGGGCCACTGTTGGGTAGTATGGTGAGTGGCGCCACTGTTGGGTAGTATGGAGAGTGGCGCCACTGTTGGGTAGTACGGAGAGTGGGGCCACTGTTGGGTAGTATGGTGAGTGGCGCCACTGTTGGGTAGTACGGTAAGTGGGGCCACTGTTGGGTAGTATGGAGAGTGGGGCCACTGTTGGGTAGTACGGAGAGTGGGGCCACGTTTGGGTTGTATGGTGAGTGGCGCCACTGTTGGGTAGTACGGTAAGTGGGGCCACTGTTGGGTAGTATGGAGAGTGGGGCCACTGTTGGGTAGTACGGTAAGTGGGGCCACTGTTGGGTAGTATGGAGAGTGGCGCCACTGTTGGGTAGTACGGAGAGTGGGGCCACTGTTGGGTAGTATGGTGAGTGGCGCCACTGTTGGGTAGTATGGAGAGTGGCGCCACTGTTGGGTAGTATGGTGAGTGGGGCCACTGTTGGGTAGTATGGTGAGTGGCGCCACTGTTGGGTAGTATGGAGAGTGGCGCCACTGTTGGGTAGTACGGAGAGTGGGGCCACTGTTGGGTAGTATGGTGAGTGGCGCCACTGTTGGGTAGTATGGAGAGTGGCGCCACTGTTGGGTAGTACGGAGAGTGGGGCCACTGTTGGGTAGTATGGAGAGTGGGGCCACTGTTGGGTAGTACGGTAAGTGGGGCCACTGTTGGGTAGTATGGAGAGTGGCGCCACTGTTGGGTAGTACGGAGAGTGGGGCCACTGTTGGGTAGTACGGAGAGTGGGGCCACTGTTGGGTAGTACGGTAAGTGGGGCCACTGTTGGGTAGTATGGAGAGTGGGGCCACTGTTGGGTAGTACGGTAAGTGGGGCCACTGTTGGGTAGTATGGAGAGTGGCGCCACTGTTGGGTAGTACGGAGAGTGGGGCCACTGTTGGGTAGTATGGTGAGTGGCGCCACTGTTGGGTAGTATGGAGAGTGGCGCCACTGTTGGGTAGTATGGTGAGTGGGGCCACTGTTGGGTAGTATGGTGAGTGGCGCCACTGTTGGGTAGTATGGAGAGTGGCGCCACTGTTGGGTAGTACGGAGAGTGGGGCCACTGTTGGGTAGTATGGTGAGTGGCGCCACTGTTGGGTAGTATGGAGAGTGGCGCCACTGTTGGGTAGTACGGAGAGTGGGGCCACTGTTGGGTAGTATGGAGAGTGGGGCCACGTTTGGGTTGTATGGTGAGTGGGGCCACTGTTGGGTAGTACGGTAAGTGGGGCCACTGTTGGGTAGTATGGAGAGTGGGGCCACTGTTGGGTAGTACGGAGAGTGGGGCCACGTTTGGGTTGTATGGTGAGTGGGGCCACTGTTGGGTAGTATGGAGAGTGGCGCCACTGTTGGGTAGTACGGAGAGTGGGGCCACTGTTGGGTAGTATGGAGAGTGGGGCCACGTTTGGGTTGTATGGTGAGTGGGGCCACTGTTGGGTAGTACGGTAAGTGGGGCCACTGTTGGGTAGTATGGAGAGTGGGGCCACTGTTGGGTAGTACGGAGAGTGGGGCCACGTTTGGGTTGTATGGTGAGTGGGGCCACTGTTGGGTAGTATGGAGAGTGGCGCCACTGTTGGGTAGTACGGAGAGTGGGGCCACTGTTGGGTAGTATGGTGAGTGGCGCCACTGTTGGGTAGTATGGAGAGTGGCGCCACTGTTGGGTAGTACGGAGAGTGGGGCCACTGTTGGGTAGTATGGAGAGTGGGGCCACGTTTGGGTTGTATGGTGAGTGGGGCCACTGTTGGGTAGTACGGTAAGTGGGGCCACTGTTGGGTAGTATGGAGAGTGGGGCCACTGTTGGGTAGTATGGAGAGTGGCGCCACTGTTGGGTAGTATGGAGAGTGGGGCCACTGTTGGGTAGTATGGAGAGTGGCGCCACTGTTGGGTAGTACGGAGAGTGGGGCCACTGTTGGGTAGTATGGAGAGTGGGGCCACGTTTGGGTTGTATGGTGAGTGGGGCCACTGTTGGGTAGTACGGTAAGTGGGGCCACTGTTGGGTAGTATGGAGAGTGGGGCCACTGTTGGGTAGTATGGAGAGTGGGGCCACTGTTGGGTAGTATGGAGAGTGGGGCCATTGTTGGGTAGTATGGTGAGTGGGGCCACTGTTGGGTAGTATGGTGAGTGGCGCCACTGTTGGGTAGTATGGTGAGTGGGGCCAATGTTGGGTAGTATGGTGAGTTGCACCACTGTGGGGGGTAGTATGGTGAGTGGCGCCAGTGTTGGGTGGTATGGTGAGTGGCGCCACTGTTGTGTAGTATGGTGAGTGGCGCCACTGTTGGGTAGTGTGACGTATTTCGTTTCACGAAATCTTCGTATCACGATGAAATCAACAGTGCGCGAAACATTTAGATGAGATGTGATTGGCTGGAATAACCCGTGCTTCGATAAACTACTTTCAATAATTACCATTGTGACGTCACACTGTGTGAGACGCAATGTTGTATGTTTATTCTGTCTCCGTTCAGCTTGACCGTCGGTTTGTTGGAGAAATACAAGAAAATGTCTGTGTCCTCCATTCGCCGGAAAGCGATATGTCAGGGCGCTTCTTCCTACATTCTATGTCTTCTCATCAGTAGCGTGTGAGTACAACATTTGTTACATGCTAACTTATTGATTTACTTATTTACTTACTTACTTAATTAGTTAGTTGGACAAAAGCGTGAGCTCCAGTTGCCTTGGTACCACAGCAAAGCCGTTTACACCCATTATTTCTAGAATGGTTACGCCGTAGAAATATGATTTT
This sequence comes from Lamellibrachia columna, assembly GCA_963662155.1. NCBI lineage: Eukaryota > Metazoa > Annelida > Polychaeta > Sabellida > Siboglinidae > Lamellibrachia > Lamellibrachia columna. Next base: position 13,508,228 of record OY759261.1, read on the forward strand.
ACGCATTTTACTGGCGGTCGTCTGCACATGCGCGAGTAGTACTGCATTCCGAGTAATTAACTAATAATTTGGTAACTACAATCTTGGTAATTGAAATACGACTACCACTGTTTTAATTATAAAACTTAAGATAAACTTTTAAAATAGCATAAATGTTGTTGGGTTTCACAAACTTTGAAGATAAACACGAATATGTGTATAAGCAGTAATATGAACGATACTGCTTCTTTATTTGCAGCCATAACCTTTGTTTGTGATGACTGTTTCAATACGTCATGGTATGATCGAAGAACGATTTTCACATTATTCGTGGTATCAGTGCTTTGAAATTTCAAAGATCCACACATGTTTCATTGTTTCCTTCAGCTGATCCTTTTCGCCCCCTTAGCTTTCCGGTTTCGTGATAACGTTTCTGTACAAAACAAACAGTTGTTTTTATTTAGGCTGCTCATATTTGTTATCCCTCCAAGTGGTGTAGTCTCCCTTAGGTAACGAGACCTCCCGACAATGACTTGTCAGTCGACACGGCGGAGCCATTACTGCTTTACAGCGACTCCGTAACGCGCACTCTTGTACGTTCTAATTCACCACTTTGGTATGTATTAAAACACGTTCAATACAACCGTTGTGTTACACTCATCATGAGTTTTAACAAGGCGCAGTCGGCAACAGTCCACGAACTAGAAATAAGACTTTAAACGGTCGGTTTGTCTATAAACATTAGCGACAAAATGGAAAGAAAATCGCGCTACAAGTAGACCCGGTGCCGCGGAGCTTCCTAAAAACACGCAAGAGCGCGCAACAAGCGTTGTCATTAACCAATATTCGCGCTGTGGCGCCACTGGCTTATTATTGTCTTGTGAAAGCAAGAAAAACGCGATAATAAACGCGAACAGCAGGAACGGGAGCGCGCAAGCGATGAAAGCCACGAACTATCAATGCGTCTCCTCTGCGAGACCCTTGACAGACGTGTCCGCAATAATTCACCACCACGCCAACGCAGCAACAGCGCCAATGACGAGTCAAAGACTTCACGCACTGAGACCAACGTCCAACGTACTTCTGTCGGCCCACACGTTACAACTAGACCACCTGAGCCAATGGCAGCAGATATAACATTACGAGAACTAGCAGCATGGAGGCGATCCTGGGAAGATTTCGTAGAGCTAGAACAGCTCGACCGTCTCCCAGCACGCCAACAGGGAGCCATGTTGCGAACCATCGGCATAGACAATAATGATGATATAACCGTCACGGCGATCGTAGACCGAATCCAGGAACATATTCGAACCAAACGAAATGTTACACTGAACAGGGTAGCACTAGAAGAACGCAAGCAAGAGGAATACATTATTTCGATCAATTTTACATTGCCTTACGAGTGATTGCCAACAACGCAGATCTTTGCCAGCTTTGCATAGACAATCGTCTTACCATGCGAGTTATGTCTGGAGTTCGTGATCCAGAAACAAGACGATAGTTGTTAACATACACGCCTCCCCCTTCTCTGCAAACAACATTATTTTTGATGTCTGCAGGAGTGATAAATCGGCAAGGAATGAGGAAACTGTACTTGCGAACAATGTACAAAGATAGAAACAATTGGCAAGAAAACATGGCAATGTGGCAAAGCTAATAACACCAATTCAAAACACAACCACAGATGCGGCTATTGTGGCAAATCCACTCATAAAACGCATGATGAATGTTCAGTATGCAAAAAATGGGTCATTGGACTATGTCAGACCATGAACACTCGTGACGCTTTCAGAAATATCAAGGTGATGGCCGGTGATGCCAGTGCCAGCCAAAGTGCAAGATCTAACACACTGCCTAATGCTACAGATATAAAAAATTCTACAATCGACAACAAGGACTTTACATCCGGGTGCACAGAGCTTCTGACAACCACCCGGGAGAGATCATCATCTCCGAAGATGACATGATACGCCAGTTCAAGAGAACCAGCATAAGGAAAACACCCGAGCCTGGCAACATATCAAGCCACCTTTTCTGTACCTGTGCCAAGGAATTGGCGCTTATGTTCTCATTGTTGGAGGAGTCTGTAGACACCGGTATCATTCCCAACCTCTGGAAAACCAGCACTGTCATTCCTGTCCCTAAAATCCCCTCCCCCTCAGGAACTCAACCCCTACAGGCCCGTTGCTCTTACTTCCCTTCCCATAAAAGCCCTGGAGAGGTTAGTCCTGACCAACCTCTCTCCACACATTCAGGATAAACTGGGTCCCATGAGGTTCGCCTACAAGCGTGGGCGTAGCACTGATGGTGCTGTGGCAACCCTGATACACAATGTCACCAAACATCTAGAGAAGGCAGGCAACTACATCCGCATCCTCTTCATTGATTTAGTTCTTCTCCGCATCTGCAAAACTGCTTCCAAGATCATAGGCCTTCCCGTACTGCCTGAATCTCAGCTGACTGAACGCGCGATGGCCAGAAAAGCACATGCAGTTGCCAACCCACCCACCCACCCACCCACCCACCCACCCACCCACCCACCCACCCACCCACCCACCCACCCACCCACCCACCCACCCACCCACCCACCCACCCACCCACCCACCCACCCACCCACCCACCCACCCATCTTATCTCCGAAAAACAAAAAGAATGGCTTGGTATGTTTGCTGAGACTTGTGAATCGTACCGAACGATTATTCCAAACCAATTCGTGCCACAACACGATCAAATGTAACAAAATCGCCAAGAAAGGATGCTACAGAACACGTCCGGCAGGCGAACACGCATGCGTAATGCCTTACTTGAGGAATTCAAAGACGTGTTCGACACAAGCAACCAACTGAAGACAGTGTTGGGTGAACTAATGAAAATCCATTTGAACGAAAACGTTGAGACGTTTGCAATATCTGCCACTCGCTCCAATCCTTTTGTATGGCGTGACGAAGTCAAAGCAAATCTAGACCAAATGACAAGCAAGACAATGTCAAGCCATTGGGAGACGTTCCCACCAGATGGTGTCATCCGCTTGTGGTAGTACCAAAACCACGAGTTGCATACGTCTTTGCGTGGACCTCACACGTCTCAACAAATTCATTCGTCGACCAATTCATCATATGAAGTCACCGAAACAGGTTGTCGCCAACATCAAATCTGGGTCAGAATATTCACGACACTTGACGCAAAACAAGGATATTGGCAAATATCCCTCGGGCCTGAATGTCAAGACCTCACGACTTTCTTGACCCCATGGGGACGCTATCTCTTGTTGAGAAGCCCCATGGGACTGTCCTCAACCGGTAATGAATATTACAGACGCGGCGACATAGCCATCGCCGGTTTAAGCAACGTCGAAAAAGTCACGGATGACGTCATTGTGCACGACGAAAACTTTGAGCAGCACGTTGAAAAGGTTCTCTCAATATTGCTCCGTTGTAGAGAGCTCGGCATTACACTTAACCACGACAAGTTAAATTTCGCGGAGAATGAGGTGAATTACGTTGGCTTCAGATCTAGAGAAGCAGAAAGCAATTGCCGAATTTCTTACACCGCTTGGCAGAATTATGATCTTTTATGGGCCTTATGAATGAATTAGCTTGGTGTCTTGACGACGGAGGTCAGCACAACTGTTGACCCATTGCGTGAGCTACTGAAGAGCAAGAACACGTTCCGATGGACCGAAGCACACACCACGACCTTTCAAGTGACCAAGAAAGCGCCTACGCTAGCGCACTTCGACACACCAAAGCCAGCGGCTCTACACACAGATGCATCGCGACGCACAGGTCTTGGCTATGGTCTCTTGCAACAACATGCGGGTAAATGGCGACTCATCCAGTACGGATTTTGGAACCGTTTTGGAACACCAGAAACGAGCTGTCTGTAGACGACGGGATAGTCCTATATGGACCTCGCATTATCGTGCCCAAGTCAGCTCGACGTGAAGTCCTAGCGCGTCTCCACGACTATCACCAAGGAACTGATAGAACGAAACGCAGTCTGGGGAAAACTATCTTCATGTCGACAACAATGTTGAACCTGAAGGTAGCTACACAGGTCACACTGAAAGAGACGACATCCCGTCGCCGTGTCGCAATGAACCGCGACGTAGTAAGCGTCAACGAGTACCTCCTACTAAGCTTCGACTCTAAGTCATCCGATGCTTTCTCAGCCTAAAAAAAGAGGAGGGAATTGGTGTGGTGTCACTTAGGTAACGAGACCTCCCGGCAATGACTCGTCGACACTGCTGAGCCATTATCGACTTACAGCGACTCTGTAACGCGCACTCTTGTACGTTCCAATTCACCACTTTGGTATGTATTAAGGCAATAATAGCATAGTCTTAGTTGAACACTACCTTGGTCATAATCATTATTATTATAGTATAAACTTTGGAGTTACCTATTAAATATAGAATTATGAAAGTGAAACAACAATGCTTAGTACTGTTCGTAGCATCACACAGTGCTGTATATTTAAAAACATGAACAATTAACACATGGACACATCACCGACAATCGTTGAATTGGTCGCTCTACCCGTGATTTTATGGAATTACTGTATATATATATATATATATATATATATATATATATATATATATATATATATATATATATATATATATATATATATATATATATATATATAGTCTTCATCAGCATAATTTGGAACCGTAAGTTTAACATGATATTAAAATACTACAAACTAACATTTCATCTTTACATTACATTTCTCTTGGATATATATATATATATATAAGTATGTGTGTGTGTGTGTGTGTGTGTGTGTGTGTGTGTGTGTGTGTGTGCGTGCGTGCGTGCGTGCGTGCGTGCGTGCGTGCGTGCGTGCGTGCGTGCGTGCGTGCGTGCGTGTAAACCAGAAATGTTAGTTTGTACTTTAATATCATGTTAAATTTAGGTTTCCAAATTATGCTGACGATTACGTAATGACTTCACTTTGCTGTTATGGAAACGATTAATTCAGCAAATAATACAGTTGAGTGATGCTTTTTAAATTCAAATTGGTTAACGCATATAGTTAGAAAATGGAAACCCTAGATAATACTAGATATTCAAATTATTTACTAGCAAATTGTTTACTACAAATAAGTTTCGTAATGTCGTTACTATATTTCAGGTTTCCCATATTGATCATGCGACTTACCCGGAATGAAGATTTCACCCCAAGACAGCCACTGAAATGGACGCCTGACGCTCTGCAGGTAAAGGAATATACGAGATAAAATATCGAAAATTACTTGCGGGTGCTTTAGACATTGAGAGCGGTTCTGTTGTACGGGAACGTTTGTTATAATTAGTGTACTAAGCATTTCGGGCTGCCACGGTTCTGGATCGGGAACCGAAGCCGCTTGTCCCAATAGGTAGAGGAGACCGGGTCTAGTTGCAACACGGGTAAGTTATAACAGACGGTACTACAGACGAAACTGGTACTGCAAATTATGTTGCAAGATAAAACATATATGTTACAACTTGCCCCTCTGGCTGTTACAACTTGCCCCTCTGGCTGTTACAACTTGCCCCTCTGGCTGTTACAACTTGCCCCGCTGGCTGTTACAACTTGCCCCGCTGGCTGTTGCAACTTGCCCCGCTGGCTGTTACAACTTGCCACGCTGGCTGTTGCAACTTGCCCCGCTGGCTGTTACAACTTGCCACGCTGGCTGTTACAACTTGCCCCGCTGGCTGTTACAACTTGCCCCGCTGGCTGTTACAACTTGCCCCGCTGGCTGTTACAACTTGCCACGCTGGCTGTTGCAACTTGCCCCGCTGGCTGTTACAACTTGCCCCGCTGGCTGTTACAACTTGCCCCGCTGACTGTTACAACTTGCCCCTCTGGCTGTTACAACTTGCCCCGCTAGCTGTTACAACTTGCCCCGCTGGCTGTTACAACTTGCCACTCTGGCTGTTACAACTTGCCCCTCTGGCTGTTGCAACTTGCCCCTTATCAGGGTAAATGGTAACACTTTTATTGGCTAAGTTCGAGTATATTTTATGCACGGAAATAACCAATAACATCATATAAAAATCAAGTAAAACAGTTGAAACACTTGCATTTTATATATCAGTGATGTCAACAGCCACAACAGGCGACAGATGTGCCTAAAATAAACTTGTATATTTACTTTATATAAACGTATATATTTGCACCAGGCGATGAACGCCAACTACACGTGCAACTCGACGATACATAAGGACAGTGCGTTCGTTGCCTCCCACGAGAACGCGCTCTACTACGCCATCAGCGGCACTAAGCTACGTAAAGACTTGCACGAATATTACTACCCGGGTGGCGTCCATTGCCAGCTCACTATTCGCATGGCCCCACGAAGTGAGTGGGGGACAGGTCGTCTTTTTCCTTCTGGTTATTGGGAGACGCATGCAATCAGGGCGATTATGGAAGAAAATAATGCATTTAGACCACTTGAAAAAACATGTTGTGTTTGTTGTCACATCACATAAATAAATATGTATTACACATCTAGACTCAACAGTGGGATTGTGCAGGCAGGAACTACATGATATGTGCAAACTGTTGATATACATTGTTTATTACACGCATGCTGCTTGTTGGTGAATAAATGCTGCTGAATTAGAGTGCTCAGAAAACTGCCTAATTTCATACTTTGTAGTAAAAATGTCCCGCAGTGTCCATCAGTTTCACTTAAAAGTACATCAAACTGTGTGGAAATACTTACAACATAATAGTCTAAAAACAAAACTCTAACCAAAACGTTTTCAGTTAAATACTAAGCTCATCAACATGTACAGACAATGAAACATAGTTTTATTTTCGGGTTCACTGTAGTCGAAAGTGAAGGTAGCTGCAACAAACACTGCATCAATACTATTTGTATCTCGGTCCGGAGCCATATAGTACCATACACCACTGACACTGCATATAGTACCACACACCACTGACACTGCATATAGTGCCACACACCACTGACACTGCATATAGTACCACACACCACTGACACTGCATATAGTACCACACACCACTGACACTGCATATAGTACCACACACCACTGACACTGCATATTGATACACGTCCATAATGTTTAGCAACATGTAACTAGATCATCAAAAGCAAACACAAACCCAGATGACAAGTGCACAAGGAAGCTGAACGAGGGTCCAACGATTGTTCCTGTATGTGTAATCCACCCTTCTGAGATACTTGTCAGTTTTCTTTTTAAACATATTCACAGTGCTGCACAATCAGTAGATAATTTGTTCCATTCATTTATTGTATTCTGTGAGACGGGATACTTTCTTATTTATAGTCTACACTGCTCCTTCGCTAACGTTACTTCCTGACCTCTAACGTTACTTCCTGACCTCTAACGTTACTTCCTGACCTCTAGCTCTGCTATTTTCATTAAGTGAGAACAATGCTTATATTGATCATTTTATAACCAATCAATAATTTTCCACGATGATTCTGATTGTTTCCACCGAAACAGATTCACACTGGCAAATCCTGATCCAGTTCATTGGGCCTGTATACCTTGCGGTCTCCCACAACTCACGTGATACGTTGACCATCTACCGTGGACGACCTGTCGAGGGCGACCTTGTAAGAAGCATCAGTGGTGACCAAGGTGTGGTCAGTCTTTTCTTTGGGGATTGGTTACATTGACAAGGTGGATCACCTATATCCCTGTTTTAAAATGTTGGTAATCTGTCCGCGTCGTTAACGTAATGTGTCTTCTTTTCTTAAATTGCAATATCGTGTTGAAATTGTACACATAATGTTGTCATTAATATTCATTGTGTGAATTAAAAGTTGTTTGCGATTTAGTGCATGTTTTTATTGTATCTGCATATATGACACAAACAAATTACCGCACGCACGCACGCACGCACACTATTAAACAAAGAAAACATAATAATATTAGATTTGGCCAACTTGTTCATATTCAGTGACGGTCGCTCCAGTCATCATTAACGCCAGTGACGTCACTCTGAAATTCGACAGCAGCTGTGAACCCCGCCGTGCAAGTGGTTTTCAGATACTGTACAACATATTCCGATTGGTAGAAAACGGCGAATGCTCACCTAATGAATTCCTGTGCGATTCGAACAGGTGTGTTGCTGATAACTGTCAATCGCACTATTTAATTATGTAGTCCAACCGGATTCATTGTATAATTGTATAAAGTGGCCGACTACCTTGAAATCATACTCTGTGCCTATCGGTCTGCACATCGTACTCGTAACATGAAATCAACAAAACGTTCTACTGTCGATTGAAACTATGTCATTTATGCCAATAATAAAACAACTTATGGATGTTTTTGTAAAAGAATATTAACAAGAACCGAAAAAAAATGTAATTTAAACGTAAAAAAACCCAGAACAAGTAGCACCTACTGGCGATCAACGTGTGTTGTAAATTCGTTGCAGAAAATTTAGTTCGGAACTTAGTTCATGTATATAGAGATGAATACTAAATTAGCATTTCGGCCAACTTTTACTGAAACGACATTACTCCTTAGGGATAAAATTTGACAGTTTTGCTAATTTTGCTGCTGACGTAGCTGTTACTATGTCAGATATTTAAAAAAACATTTGCACGGGAAACCCCAACTGTTTTTGCATTTTTATAAAAATAAATAATAAACGTTTTACTGGAGTGGTATTAGTCCTTGCGTGTCACATATTGAACATGATCGAAATTGAATTAATAAATTACATAAAACAATTAATTGTACCACTTTAATGCATAATTCGCACTATGCTTTTAATAATATGAACATTGCAAAATGCAAAATTCCTGCAAGTGTTATATTTGAATAGTAAATAAATATGGTAGTATGACTGGTTATGATGAGAGTACAGTATTCTGATAATCTTGCTGCCGACATAGCTGCTACTTTGTCAGATATAAAAAGGTGCACGGGACCCCCAAACCTTTTGGGCTTTTGGGGCCTAATGGGTTTCATACAACATTTAAAATTAAAAGTTCCATTTCTTTTATTTTGAGCTACTTCGCCCGTGCGTGCGTGCGTGCGTGCGTGCGTGCGTGCGTGCGTGCGTGTGTGTGTGTGCAATAGTCTACCCGGAATGTCATGTTTTTGATCGCTAGACGGCGTCCGTGTATAAACGCAATGCATCGCGGGATCGATTTTCGATGGAAGTAAAACATATACTTAAAACTACGGAGTTGGAAAGAATTAGTTTCATCAAATAATACAAAATACCAACAATACTGGTCACTTGTGTTAAACAGAAATCACAACGCTAGCATCAGAACGCAAACATCGGTTGATCTGACGTTTGAATAACTTCGAACGCGATAGAGCAAAGCGTTGGCGTAGATACGCGATTATTTCATCCCACGGCAAGACGTTCGTGCGAATTAGGTGTTGTGGTTATGTTAACGTGGTGTATTCGCCGAGTTCCACCATTGACGTGTGCATACTTATAGCTTTTGATAGTTTGCGTCATCTTCAGTTGTCACCATTTGGTAATCTTACGTCAGTTGATATTTCTGACCGAAAATACGGCTAGTCAGATGTTGATGTGCGCAACAATTTCTGGTTGAATGAACAGATGTGGCGATCACTGTAATCAATTACAATTGTGATTACTGTTGAAATATATGAATGCTAGTACAAGTAAGAATACATAGAAAATGTAATCATGATTGTAATCACGATTACATTTTCTATGTTCTATATTTAGCAGTATAATTGACATAATTATATACAACTGTTTGCAACAATATTTCTACAGTTGTTCAGCGTTGCGTGATCTACGTCGAGTTCCTTCGTACAGTACGAACTCTTCGTGAAACCGGCTGTAGTACATGATTTGGGGGCATGATGTTGTCATTGCCATTGGTACTGCCCTACCAAAACTTTGCTGCACTGCAAGGAGTCATGCGCTCTAGCTCAAGGAGTCATAAGCTCTGGCTCAAGGAGTCATACGCTCTAGCTCAAGGAGTCATACGCTCTAGCTCAAGGAGTCATAAGCTCTAGCTCAAGGAGTCATAAGCTCTAGCTCAAGGAGTCATAAGCTCTAGCTCAAGGAGTCATAAGCTCTAGCTCAAGGAGTCATAAGCTCTAGCTCAAGGAGTCATAAGCTCTAGCTCAAGGAGTCATAAGCTCTAGCTCAAGGAGTCATAAGCTCTAGCTCAAGGAGTCATACGCTCTAGCTCAAGGAGTCATATGCTCTAGCTCAAGGAGTCATAAGCTCTAGCTCAAGGAGTCATAAGCTCTAGCTCAAGGAGCCATAAGCTCTAGCTCAAGGAGTCATATGCTCTAGCTCAAGGAGTCATACGCTCTAGCTCAAGGAGTCATACGCTCTAGCTCAAGGAGTCATACGCTCTAGCTCAAGGAGTCATACGCTCTAGCTCAAGGAGTCATATGCTCTAGCTCAAGGAGTCATAAGCTCTAGCTCAAGGAGTCATACGCTCTAGCTCAAGGAGTCATACGCTCTAGCTCAAGGAGTCATAAGCTCTAGCTCAAGGAGTCATACGCTCTAGCTCAAGGAGTCATACGCTCTAGCTCAAGGAGTCACACGCTCTAGCTCAAGGAGTCACACGCTCTAGCTCAAGGAGTCACACGCTCTAGCTCAAGGAGTCACACGCTCAAGCTCAAGGAGTCATACGCTCTAGCTCAAGGAGTCATAAGCTCTAGCTCAAGGAGTCATACGCTCTAGCTCAAGGAGTCATACGCTCTAGCTCAAGGAGTCATACGCTCTAGCTCAAGGAGTCATACGCTCTTGCTGTGGCTGACTTTTCTCTCGTGCAACGCCGAGTAACTCGGCCAGTAATTAAATAAATAAAAACAATGGTGTCATTATTGTCACCAGAGTTATTCAAGACAAAATCAACACAGTATTAAGATACAGTCACTGTACATCTAGTTGATACAACATGAAGAGAAGTGTAGTTAGGACCTGGGCAACAGCAGTAGGCAAAAGAAAATCGTAATTGTGATTTTAATCATTATTGCTATTACTTCAGAACTGTAATCGAAAAATTGTCGACGCGTACACGCGACTACGATTACTGGGTACGATTTATCTCTTCTTGAATGCCACCACGTGACCATCTGTTTTGTTCTAGGTGTCTTCCACGCGAATTCATGTGTGACGAAGCGTACCATTGTGTGGACGGCACGGATGTACGTTGGATTAGTTTAACAGCAAGGAGCATTATTATTATTATAGTAACTAATCACTTTTGGCATAATTATTATAAATACGAACGAAGGAACATAATACTATTATGAATTGGCCAACTTGTTCCGTATATGTCCGATATTCTTTTTACCCATAGGTGCATAACACAGTGCAGGTCAAAACGGGAATTTCGAAGTTGTTCCTTTTAAGGGATGTTCCTAACATCGGGCAATTACAGAGCAAGAGACCACTGCATTCGTTCACAAGAAATACACAATGAATACATTATTACTGTTATTACTGTTATTACAAACAAGCTTTGTTTTCCATTTTATTGACTCATGCCTTGTTACACAAGTTGAATTTATTTATACAAATATTAAACTGTTCCACGGATTCCTATATATTTTATCACTACATTTTCATATTATTGTTTAAGTTAAATGATACATGTATTACACTAATTGTTATTAACTCTTTTCGTGACAGATTTAATATTATAAGTATAGTTTGTCGCATGTCCGATATTGTTATTACGATTAATGGATGGATCCATTTTATTATTTGTTTTAGAATTCTCGCGTGTCGCACTTTCCGATACTGCAAGTAGGCAGATGGTTCATATACTTTTTCGATAATTGCAGGAATACTAAAATTGCAGTCTGAATATTCCATGTGAACACGATCACTTGCAGAAGACCTTCTGTAATGTGTCTTTTATTCCTATAAACCTCAGTACTCCAAAAAGGCAGCCGCTATTTGTAAATTGCCACCAGTATCAAACTGCAAGGTTAGATTATTTTTCGTTATTAATAGAAGCAAGTAAAGCAAACATCCACTGTCACTATTGTAAGAACCTCATATTGCACCATCATACCGTTAAAGATGGAACCTGATTCAAATATGAAATAAATACAGTTAAACCAAATATAGTTACTTCATGGCAAATACAACAACTCAAATCGGCTGTCTCATAAAGCGTTTGTCAAGTACTACTACATGCTACACAACCAGAAGTAGAATAGAGGTTTGACCTTTGTAACTGTTAAGGAACCTGTTGCTCTCCTCTTGTTCCCTGTAGTCCGGGGTGAGGCTGGCACCAATTCCAGTCGTCGATGTATGTTCCCCTTCTTCTTCGTCACTAGTCCCGTTTCACTGTCATCTCCACTCCCCCCGTCCCACGCTCTCGTTCTCCACTCCCTTCTCACTCCCGCCAAATCTCTCTTCACGCAATCCTCCCATCTCAGTCTCGGTCTTCCGTTTCTCCTTCTACCCTCCACTCTAACGGCATACACTCTCTTCGTTCATTCTGTCCACGTGTCCAGCCCACTTTAGCCAGCTCCTCACCAGCTTCATCGTGAGACTCTCTCTCACATCAACTTTCTTCCTCAGCTCCTCAATTCTTCGCTTGTCTATCCTTTTCACTCCTGCAATTCTTCTCACCCAGATATTCTCGCAGACTTGCAGTTTCTCTTACTGTTTTTTCTGTCATCGCCATGGTTTTTAGGCTGTATAGGCAGGCTGGTGTGACGCATGAGCTAAGCACCATTCTTTTTACCTTCCGATATATATGTCTATATCCGATTACCACTTCGGCTTTCCTCCACACACTCGCCCCAGCTTGTATTCTCCTACACATTTCCATCTCCGTGCCGCCGTCCCCGCAAACCACTCCACAGAGGTACACAAAACTGTCTCCTCGGTTCAGTTTCTTCCCATCCAGTCTTATATTTAGATGTTTTTTCTGCTGCCCGACCTAAAGCATCCCCGCCAAATATTTCCTTCCACTCTACCAGGAGACTTTCGAGGAGCCACAGTAATGGTAATGGTAATGGTAAAGGGGCCACCTATGGCAATATGTCCTACGATACATTAGGCGACAGTGGATCACCTCACGCATAAGAAAGTACTCATTTTCACAGTGAACAATAAATGAGTGGAACGTATTATCTACAGACTAAATGCTAGCAGCGTGAATATATTTAGAAACAAAACAGACAAATATCTCAGACGGGCGGGTTACACATAAATGAAACAATGGTAGACTCTCGATAACCAATGGATTCCTTGTCCACTTGCCATCTGGATCTTTACCGTGGATAGAAATCTTATCAACTCTTGTTAAGTGTGTAACAAACTGAAACATTTCTCAAATGTGTTCGTTCAGGAGGAATGCGAAAACGTACAAGAAAACAACGACGGTCAACGGCAAGACCGTGTCATACGCCTTTACATCATTGTCGTCGCCGCCAACGTCGTCGCCACCGTCGGCGTCGTCAGCATCTTCGTCTGCTGCTACCGCAAGAAAAGAAAACAACTGCGCGCAAAAATTCGCAAGGCGATGGTGGTGACACTTGACGCAGACGCGACTAGTGCATAGCGCCGGAAAGCGGAAGCTTGGATAGACACCGATCTTCGAGTGATTGCCAGGGTGGCAGTGTATTTATGGTCCCTTCACTTAGCGACATTTGACAGTTCTACACAAACGATTTAATTTGTAACTATGTGGTGTTATTATCTGCGTCATAAAACATATATAAAATATTGAGATTGATGTTTCATTTAGCGGTGACAATACAAAATATGGATCCGGCAAAAATGCTATTTTCTTCAACGTTTCTCTCAAAAGCGCCTTGATTTTGTTTATGCATTTATTTATGTATGTTTTCCTTTAATTTTATGGGCTGCGCCATACTATTAGATAACCCTACGACAAGAGTGCTAAATTCTAGAAAAGTTCGCTCGCCAAATGAAAATATATCTGTATACATCTATTCTCATACTTGATATGGCCATGGTGTTTGCGTCCAGACTCAACTTATGCAACATATTTTGGCCTTTGTTTATTAAACCAATCCTCTTTATAAAAAAATTGCACGTTTGTTTGAAACTTTGTTTTGGTTATGTGTATACCGGCCTCACTTAATACGTCACGAGTAGTCTAGGTGAACTAATTTTTCATAGAGCTACGTGTGGTCTTATCTTTCGGAATCTCCCACTTTTAGAATATATTCTGAGTAAGCCACTGTGGTGATATTCATGATTTTAGTTTTTGTCTTCTGTTTTAGGTCCATAGCCCGAAACCATGAACGTTGTTTCGCTTTAAGATGCGGTGTGTTCAAAACTGTTTTCCTAGTAAACAACTGGCGTGATATTCATAATTGTAGTTGCAAATGTTTATTTTTATAGGTCCAAGACCATGACGTTTGTTTCCCTGTAGTTTCTGGTTGTCAACATATGTTGCATTCTCTGGATCCTAGTCTACGTTACTGGGACGACCTTTTATAATAAGTGCACGATGCATCCATCATGGGCGACATACCCCTTGAATTACATTATGTGTTCATATATGCAGATATTAACGTTACACTAAAAGTACTAACTTGCATACGCAATGTAATGTTTCACTATTTGTAGCAATTTTGTCTCGTACGTACATTAACAAAGCCCTTGCGGTTCATGTGTTAGTCATTAGCTGCACGCCGCAGTACATTTTATTATTTAAAAAGGTTTGCTATTTACGAAAACATCTGATTTGCACAAATATAAAACCTTTTGGGCCGGTTGTTATTGAGATATCCGTACCAATGCCTACATGTTTCGCAATGTTGTTTGCGTAATATAGTTAAACAACAACAACAACAACAGCCACAGCAACAACAACAACCTGGAGCCAGTTTCATGAGTTGGCGTAAGTTTATACTCAAGTCGATTTATATTGATTGTAACTAAGAACGACTAAGAGTGATTCCGACCGGTTTCGTGAGACCGATTTGGCACTCGCGTAGCTGGCGCAGTGTTTCGATGCAGAATGCTACCACCAAATTGTGTGGTAAACATGTTCTTCAGGCGATACACAGTTGAGAGAATGACGGTTAGACACTAATCATACCGAAAGTTAGTATCAATGTTAGACATGCGACCGTTCCATCAAAATGAACACTGACAGGGCGCCGCAGAGAAACTTGTGGCTTGTATAATAGCATTGTCATTACTTTGCCCTTGGCATTGCCTTGGAGGAATTGTGTGGTGTGTTTAGTCTACACATAAATTGAAATATTCAAATTTAATGCTAAGCATACATCATCGTATTTTATTGTGCGTTTGTATGGTTAGCAACGAATTATTCAGTTAATTAGGTTCGCTCTTTGCTCACTCTTTTGATGTGTGATTTAAGCCAACAAAAAGTGCTATCATCGTCTGTTATATAATAACGTAGTTTGTGACTCCGAGTTTTTGTCTGTCTGTTCCCTCATGAATATCTCCGTCAGTTTCGCTTGTATGGGGTGAAATTTGGTAGGCTTGCCCAGAGGCCCAAGGGGGGTGCTTTGTGCATTAGGCAAATTAAAACATCCCCCCTCCGGAGGTAGGGATATTATGAAGGAACCTGTGTGGATGTTTGACGTAGATAAAGATGACGAAACAACAGATACGTTCAATTGTTAGCAACGATATGCGTGTTTTCGACGATTGTTACGTGATCTGCGTCAAACGTCCCATTTAACCGGCAATCACACGCTATTTTAGGGCTTAGTTGTCATTGCTATTGGCACAGCCCTACCAAAACTGGACTGGGTAGTGCAAAGATTCATAAGCGCTCTAGCCTTTTCTCCCGTGCAACGCCGGGGCAACACGGATAGTCCGTTACGTAACGATAGTCCGTTACATAATGATATTCCGACCAAATGTAAATGTGAGTTGTGTTTAAAAAAAGATAGCACACGGCAACACCCACACGCGCACGAGCACGCACACGCACACGCACACATCAGGCATGGGTTAATTTTAATTGTTAATTTGTTAACTTAATTGACTCAATTAAGTTAGTTTAATTTCTAAACTTTTCCAGAAAGGTTAATTTTATTTAATTAATTAACTCAACCAAAAGTTGTTAATTAAAAAAAATAGTGTATACATATTGAAATGAATTTTTTTTTATTTGGTGGTTGAATATGATGAAACCCCCACACAAGCAAATCTTCAGCCACAACTTTTCAATCAAGGCAAGTATCTAAAACTGTTTAAATGTGATCAAATGCCCCTTGAAGAAATGTATTGGCATGTAAATATTGCATGATTAAATTTCTTTCTTTCCAACATAGTTACAAAAAACATCTCTATTGATCTTATAACTGTTTTAAATGCGTAACCATCCCTACCAACACGTGATTTAATTGTTAATTGAATTAAATTGTGGAGGTTAATTTAATAAATTACAATTGACCTGAGAAATTAGTGAGGTTAATTTATTTTTATTTAATTGTAGAATTTCGGAGTTAATTATAATTTAATTAATTGATTTTTCAGATAGATAGATAAGGTTATATCCTATCTCGATAAAGACTGCCGGTAGACTCTATGGGGTAGAAGGAGAGGTAAATAGATGAGTATTGGAGTGGTTGTCGGGCAGGGTACAACGCGTCGTTATAAATAAATCGAGTTCTGAATGGCCGCCCGTTATGTGTGGTGTACCCCCAAGGGTCAGTTTTAGGTCGAATTCTATTTGTTATATATATATATATATATATATATATATATATATATATATATATATATATATATATATATATATATATATATATATATATATATATATATATATATATATCGACATAGACGAGGAGTGTGTACAATCTTCTAAAATTTGCTGATGACACAAAACTGTTCAGTCAGGTATATCATGCGAAAAAGCTGGGAAATTGCATTTCTAAAGATGGCCGTTGTCAAAGACAATTATTCCCTTATCTTGAGAACTACTTAACCTAGAGCCGTAACCTTTTTGCCAAGGTATAGGTTTTCGGGGGTAACGATTTTAAATATTTTACTTTTGACCTTCTCCAACATTCATATCGGTCATGTTAAAGATGGCGGCCGTGAAAATGAATTTTCCCCAAATTAACCATAATTAGCCAATATTCAAAATAGGCACTATAATGTTCACGTAACTGAGTAGTCCTGCTGGTCAACATAACTGAGTAGTCCTGCTGGTCAACTTAACTGAGTAGTCCTACTGGTCAACATAACTGAGTAGTCCTGCTGGTCAACATAACTGAGTAGTCCTGCTGGTCAACTTAACTGAGTAGTCCTACTGGTCAACATGACTGAGTAGTCCTGCTGGTCAACATAACTGAGTAGTCTTGCTGGTCAACATAACTGAGTAGTCCTGCTGGTCAACATAACTGAGTAGTCCTGCTGGTCAACATAACTGAGTAGTCCTGCTGGTCAACATAACTGAGTAGTCCTGCTGGTCAACATGACTGAGTAGTCCTGCTGGTCAACATAACTGAGTAGTCCTGCTGGTCAACATAACTGAGTAGTCCTGCTGGTCAACATAACTGAGTAGTCCTGCTGGTCAACATAACTGAGTAGTCCTGCTGGTCAACATAACTGAGTAGTCCTGCTGGTCAACATAACTGAGTAACCCTGCTGGTCAACATAATTGAGTAGTCCTGCTGGTCAACATAACTGAGTTGTCCTGCTGGTCAACATAACTGAGTAACCCTGCTGGTCAACATAACTGAGTAGTCCTGCTGGTCAACATAACTGAGTTGTCCTGCTGGTCAACATAACTGAGTAACCCTGCTGGTCAACATGACTGAGTAGTCCTGCTGGTCAACATGACTGAGTAGTCCTGCTGGTCAACATAATTGAGTAGTCCTGCTGGTCAACATAACTGAGTTGTCCTGCTGGTCAACATAACTGAGTAACCCTGCTGGTCAACATAACTGAGTAGTCCTGCTGGTCAACATAACTGAGTTGTCCTGCTGGTCAACATAACTGAGTAACCCTGCTGGTCAACATGACTGAGTAGTCCTGCTGGTCAACATGACTGAGTAGTCCTGCTGGTCAACATAACTGAGTAGTCCTGCTGGTCAACATAACTGAGTAATCCTACTGGTCAACATAACTGAGTAGTCCTACTGGTCAACATAACTGAGTAGTCCTGCTGGTCAACATAACTGAGTAGTCCTGATAGTCAACATAACTGAGATATGGGTTACCTTTGGAACAGCGACGAGCTTCAGATTCCTGGCAGCCCCAAAAATGGCCACAACATTGGATTCTGACTGGTGTCAAGCCCTGCCCATCTTCCACGCCATCACTGGGTGCGACACGGTATCACCATTTGGAGGCAGGCGCAAGGAAAATGCCTGAAAACACGGACTTACGTTTAAGAGGGTACATCGACGTTCTGTGCTTAGAGTGCTACTCTAGAATCTATCTTAGAGTGCTACTCTAGAATCTATAGGTGACTGGCTAGGAACTCTGTGCTTAGAGTGCTACTCTAGAATCTATAGGTGACTGGCTAGGAACTCTGTGCTTAGAGTGCTACTCTAGAATCTATAGGTGACTGGCTAGGAACTCTGTGCTTAGAGTGCTACTCTAGAATCTATAGGTGACTGGCTAGGAACTCTGTGCTTAGAGTGCTACTCTAGAATCTATAGGTGACTGGCTAGGAACTCTGTGCTTAGAGTGCTACTCTAGAATCTATAGTTGACTGGCTAGGAACTCTGTGCTTAGAGTGCTACTCTAGAATCTATAGGTGACTGGCTAGGAACTCTGTGCTTAGAGTGCTACTCTAGAGTCTATAGGTGACTGGCTAGGAACTCTGTGCTTAGAGTGCTACTCTAGAGTCTATAGGTGACTGGCTAGGAACTCTGTGCTTAGAGTGCTACTCTAGAATCTATAGGTGACTGGCTAGGAACTCTGTGCTTAGAGTGCTACTCTAGAATCTATAGGTGACTGGCTAGGAACTCTGTGCTTAGAGTGCTACTCTAGAATCTATAGGTGACTGGCTAGGAACTCTGTGCTTAGAGTGCTACTCTAGAATCTATAGGTGACTGGCTAGGAACTCTGTGCTTAGAGTGCTACTCTAGAATCTATAGGTGACTGGCTAGGAACTCTGTGCTTAGAGTGCTACTCTAGAATCTATAGTTGACTGGCTAGGAACTCTGTGCTTAGAGTGCTACTCTAGAATCTATAGGTGACTGGCTAGGAACTCTGTGCTTAGAGTGCTACTCTAGAGTCTATAGGTGACTGGCTAGGAACTCTGTGCTTAGAGTGCTACTCTAGAGTCTATAGGTGACTGGCTAGGAACTCTGTGCTTAGAGTGCTACTCTAGAGTCTATAGGTGACTGGCTAGGAACTCTGTGCTTAGAGTGCTACTCTAGAATCTATAGGTGACTGGCTAGGAACTCTGTGCTTAGAGTGCTACTCTAGAATCTATAGGTGACTGGCTAGGAACTCTGTGCTTAGAGTGCTACTCTAGAATCTATAGGTGACTGGCTAGGAACTCTGTGCTTAGAGTGCTACTCTAGAGTCTATAGGTGACTGGCTAGGAACTCTGTGCTTAGAGTGCTACTCTAGAGTCTATAGGTGACTGGCTAGGAACTCTGTGCTTAGAGTGCTACTCTAGAATCTATAGGTGACTGGCTAGGAACTCTGTGCTTAGAGTGCTACTCTAGAATCTATAGGTGACTGGCTAGGAACTCTGTGCTTAGAGTGCTACTCTAGAATCTATAGGTGACTGGCTAGGAACTCTGTGCTTAGAGTGCTACTCTAGAATCTATAGGTGACTGGCTAGGAACTCTGTGCTTAGAGTGCTACTCTAGAATCTATAGGTGACTGGCTAGGAACTCTGTGCTTAGAGTGCTACTCTAGAATCTATAGGTGACTGGCTAGGAACTCTGTGCTTAGAGTGCTACTCTAGAATCTATAGGTGACTGGCTAGGAACTCTGTGCTTAGAGTGCTACTCTAGAATCTATAGGTGACTGGCTAGGAACTCTGTGCTTAGAGTGCTACTCTAGAATCTATAGGTGACTGGCTAGGAACTCTGTGCTTAGAGTGCTACTCTAGAATCTATAGGTGACTGGCTAGGAACTCTGTGCTTAGAGTGCTACTCTAGAATCTATAGGTGACTGGCTAGGAACTCTGTGCTTAGAGTGCTACTCTAGAATCTATAGTTGACTGGCTAGGAACTCTGGAACACTTTGTTTGTACTTATGTATGAAGCCGTTCACTCAGCGGGGTATAGCAATTGATGGCACCTGTCACTGGTTTCACTACTTCGAATGTAGGGCATAGTAATTTTAGGTATGTGTTATTAAAACAAAATCATATCATCTGACATAATTGTATTTGAGCAGGCACATTGGCAGGTTTGCTGGTAGAACATGTTGGCAGTGTAACTGTCGATTTTTAGATGATTTCAATAGGAGGAAGGATGTTTGGCAATTTTTTCGCTACAAGGCACGTGTGCGTAGTAATTCATGCAGAAATTGGTAAACATTGACGGGTGTGGCACGTTCAGGCATTTTAAAAGAGTTAGAAATATGTGATTTTGACTAAACTCGACCAGCGTGTCAGTGAAATGATGACAACAGCAGGTAAGAAGTTTCATACTTTTTTATGGTTTCGTTTTCTGATAATCATGCAGAACGTTAACATGACCGCCAATGGGAAACGTAACAGGAGGCTGAACCCAGCACCGTACATGGGCTGCCTAACAGGCTGGCCACTGCTGGGGATGTTGGTACGTGCACCTAGACTCCCGTCACCAAGTGTAGCGACACAGGAGGTTGGAAAGTGGGGTGTACAAACCATCTAACCTCAGAAACTCCTTTCACTTTCCAGGCACAACGTTGGATAGCTCGATACCTCTCCTGATTCCTGTTGCTATGTCACTGTTCAGACTGTCGGGGATGTTCACATCCTATAATATATCTACCCTGCCTGCTTTCTGCGGTTTATATGAATATAAGAAAGAAATACTAGCTTTGTATATACACAGAAAGTCTTGGTTCCACCAGGTCTCAACATGTTGACTACTGCTGCCTCATTGATGATGACGAATGTTGGAATCTGGGGCCGTTCTCTTCTGCTGGAAACAGATTTTTCATGTCTAAATGTTCCATTGTTTGACAATGATGGTGGGTATGCCTGGCTTTCGTGCTAAAATAAAAATGTAAAATATTTTAAATCGACGTCCCCAAACCTATACATTGACACAACAATTACGGCTCTGGATGACGTAGTTGCTAAGACATGGGTAAACTGGTTCTGACGACCGCCATCTTTAAACATGGTGGATATAAATGGTCTAAGTGTGTGCCAAATGTCCTGCTTGTATCATGCTATGCACAATTCAGCCATATTGTTTGACATATCGGCAAGGCAGATGGTGGTTTAATTCTTGCAAACGTCTTTCTGGAATTTCACAATGAAAAAAGGACTAAAACCTTCACAAACAATAATATATTAATTTATATTATGTTCTAGCGATTATGCATCCACGGTGAATTCGCATCATCTGAAAGCAGGGCGCTAATTAGTAAAACACAACTTTTACGTCACATATTGCCGAGACGATATCCTGATGCATGTTTCTGACGCAGCGCTTCCTGACGGATGCTATCAAAACTACACGACAATGACAATGGATTCCCTTCGCCGGAGACGTAAAGCGATATGTCAGGGTGTTACGTCTTACGTACTTTGCATATCCATCAGCTTGACGTGGGTACATTGTCTCGTGGTTACTTAAATCGCGTCAATGGTTTGTTCAGATAGGTCTTGTGCGCATGCACTTATTTATATTAAAGGGTATGACAAGCTAAAATGTTTTTTCTGTGTGTACACAATTTAATATTGCATGTACTATACGCCAACATAAAAAAATAACAGAACATGTATGCAGATGTTTAATTTAGTTAGATGTTTAATGCGTCTGACTCGCAAAGCGCGCATAAAATTCGAAGTTAATGGAATAGGCGATGGCATGGTTTTATAACGTCACGGGCGACATTCGTTTACATTCAGTCAGTTATTTCTGACGAAATGTCAGTTTAGTCAGTTATTTCTGGCGGAATGTCAGTTATTTCTGACAGAATGTCAGTTTAGTCAGTTATTTCTGACGGAACGTCAGTTTAGTCAGTTATTTCTGACGGAACGTCAGTTTAATCAGTTATTTCTGACGGAACGTCAGTTTAGGCAGTTATTTCTGACGGAACGTCAGTTTAGTCAGTTATTTCTGACGGAACGTCAGTTTAGTCAGTTATTTCTGACGGAACGTCAGTTTAGTCAGTTATTTCTGACGGAACGTCAGTTTAGTCAGTTATTTCTGACGGAACGTCAATTTAGTCAGTTATTTCTGACGGAACGTCAATTTAGTCAGTTATTTCTGACGGAACGTCAATTTAGTCAGTTATTTCTGACGGAACGTCAGTTTAATCAGTTATTTCTGACGGAACGTCAGTTTAGTCAGTTATTTCTGACGGAACGTCAGTTTAGTCAGTTATTTCTGACGGAACGTCTGTTTAGTCAATTATTTCGATTATGGGCGACTAGCTGAGTTCAAAGTTTGTCAACGAAACGTGGCTGATCAATTGATTTGTAGTCGTAGATTTCAAACACGTAACTTAAGTTGAATCAGTTTACATGCTTTTCAGGGAAGTTAAGTAATTACTTTTTATTTATTTTGTTGTGACTATCGTGTGAAATGTGGCGAGCGGAAGCTGGCGAGATCAGTAATCAGATGTGTCTACCATTTTTGTAGATGCAAAGCAAATTAATTTACTGAATAAGATTGGTTAATTTATAAAACAAAACGTAAGATATTGCAGTGCTCATGGTGTGTAATATATCAAGCGAAATCTCATGACCTCAGCAATCAATACATAATACACATGTACCGTTTGTATAGACATAATAAAACATTAAATAAATAAGTAATTACGTAATTGGGAAAACATTATTGAACAATAAGAACTATAATTTTAGAGTTATTATAGTGTCATAAGACTACATAGATACATACATGCATACACAAATTCATACATGCGCATTTCACTTGTGCAGAGTTAAAATTACAACAGTCCAGCCAAAGTATTCCGTCGCCTAGGAGACACACCACACACCTCCTCATAACTTCAAAGCAAATTCACGGGAATTCACTCGCAAATGTCACTCACCAGTTTCGTGAACAGAGCATCGCACGAAACAAGCTAACCAAAAATAAATTTTTTCTGGGATGATCTTTCCCGAACCCGTTGACGGAGACTAAAAGTAGAATGTTTTGTAAATTTTGACCGTTATATGGAAATACGAGTGATGTTTGACCACGTGACATGTGTATATGTATGATAGATAAATGAGGATAAGTTTGACGGCTCTATGTGACAGCCCTCTCGCGAGGCCTGCTTGCCTTGCACCAGGATAACCCAAGACTGCCATCTTTTCTGGATCGCGGTAGAAACAACTTTTCTCGAAGTGAACCGAGCAAAGCCGGCCGTGCTTCATCGTCTTGAAGTTTGCAGGCATTTTCGCGAACCATTTCTTGAGCAAAATTGGCTGCATAGGGAACGTAGACGAACTACATGTTTGTTTTTATTCCATTTAATACATGCGCTATTGTCACCACTTTTTCAAGTTCCGATGTAAGCCTATATACATTATCCTTTACCGTAATATTTGCCATAAACACAGGGGGATCTAAGACCCCCCATGGCCTAGATGGTGTTTTGAGACCCCCAAGTCCCCTTGTTCCGACACGTGTCTTAACACTGGAAACAAAAAGTAGATTAGAATTAGATGATCGAAGCTGTCTGGGCTGTATTCCACTTTCCAGAACGGTAAGAGTTACCATTATAACATCATAATTACAACAGTAATAATTGGTCTAGCTTCGACTGGTTTCGATAATGTACAAAGTAGCGAAGAACTAACTGAACATAAACGTATTATTTCTCCGGATGTTCGATTGTCCAGACGACGTATTACGTAATTGTTTTTAATAGTTGAAAACTGTACTTCACAATTAGCAGACACTCACCTTAACAGAAAGAAACAAGCAACGTTAAAGTAATGTTTCCTTTATATATTCAGGTTTCCTGTAGCATTCGAGGCCATTATGACACTCCCATATTTCCGGCGAGATTTTACGAGGAGGCTGAAATGGAAGCCCACTGCACAAAGGGTAAGCAAATCAACCGAGTGTCAAATGCCATCAACGTATGCAATGTTGTAGTATTATAGGTGTTGGCTCTCGCTTACGCATATCATGTGGTGTCCCGCAAAGTGTTATCTATTCTATCAAGGTTCTCAATTGTTCATAATGTATGTCAATAACATGTGTAATGTGTCGAAGTTATCGAAGTTTATTCTATTTGCCGACAACACACATTAATTACATTCCCACAGTTACTTACCTGATCTGGTCGATGGATTATGTACGGAGTTATTATGATGTACACGTTGTTCTGTGATAACAGAATATCATTGAGCATTGCTAAAATTAATTCTATAATATCCTTGAGGTACATATATAAAACAACATTTCTTGGTGTCACTATTGATGAATCGTTAAGCTGGAAAAAAATCACATTAACTCAGTAAAATCCAAAATATCAATCTATGTACAACGTTAGCCACGTTATTGATCAATGCAGCAAGCAAACTTTGTATTGTTCATTGCGTGCTCTTACCTCACTTGAAGCATTCTTCTGAAATAAGGGGAACCACACAGCATTAAATTGTATTATATTGTTATAAAAAGAGCTGTACGGCTGATTAACGGTGCCAGACGACATGACCGCACAACTCACTTGTTTTACAAATAGAAACAAATCATGACATCGTTGAGTTGAAAACTGTTTATTTAAATTCAACGCTCAACGCATACCGTCATATTTGACCAAAAGTTATTTGCAAACTACATTCCATATCATTCTACACGTAGTAGAACACATCAGTTTATGAGAGAGAATGTGGGAAAGGATTATATATATATATATATATATATATATATATATATATATATATATATATATATATATATATATATATATATATATATATATATATATATATATATATATATATATATATATATATTACCTATATCCCTACCTGTGTTTGGTGTAAAAAAATTGAAATCACTTAATGCTTCGTCTGTTACTAAGGTAAAAATAAAATAATAACTTCACTGTGTCGATGTGCTGTTAAGCAAATATGTTCTGTAGTATTATATAGTATTATTCTGTAGTATATTAGTACATCCTTGGTGCAAATCTGTAAAGGCATCTACGTAAGTCTATGTTGCCTATTGTAACTCTACAAAACACTACAATCAGGTGATCTATTTTTAAAATGTGCAACTGTTTGATTAAATAGGTTTTGGGACATTACTTGTCTCGGGGTGACCAACAACGCCAGATCGAGGATGCTTAGTACGATCGCCAATGTTCAGATGCATTCTGGATAAACACTGGCGTGTCGGTTCACATATGTGTTAGCTCAACCTACGCAGAAACACGTCAGAATAAAACACATAAAATCAAAACTTGCAAATACAGCCCACTATCGTTTAGAGACACGCGTAGATCCTTCAAACTCCCAGTCCCGCACACACTGTGTTCCGTGTAGCAGTGTAAGTGTGTGTTTGAGTTAACTTAATGATGCCAGGCGATGACCTCGAACTACACTTGCAACACGACAACCAGTGAGCCCAGCATGTTTGTTGCCTCGCACGAGGAAGCTCTCTTCTATGCCGTCGCCGCAGCTGACCTAAATAACAACAATTCCTACCGCTACTACCCGCCCGACATCCATTGCCGCCTCGCAATACACCTGGAGCCACCTGGTGAGTTAAATTGTTATTAGAGTGGTGTATGCCTTGTAGCAAGGCAACCACAGCCAAGGAACCCGCACGCACGCACGCTCGCACGGACGCACGCACGCACGCACGCACGCACGCACGCGCGCACACATGGGTGATAATTATTTGCATAGGTAATTTTTTTCGATTTTAGTAGGCTCTCTCAAAATTTTAATATGAATGTTGAATATGAATTGAATTGATAAAACGTATCATCAATACGCCGTTTCAGGACGACCAAGTGCGCTTCGTGTGCTTCGTCGTATAAAAAATGTGGCGTGGGAATGTATATTTGGGCTTCGACCATGAGCATTTGTTCGCCAGGACTCGTTTTTACATATTTGATAGTAACCCTGTTTTTCGTCCCAACAAATTAAAAAATATGACGCGTAATTCGCGCGAATCTTTTGCCGCGCGCTGAAACAATCGCGTATCTATGACAACGCATGATCAATCGCATTCGAAGTTATTCAAACAACCGATCAGCCGATGTTTGCGTCGTGATGCTAAAGTGATTTCTGTTTAATATCAGTAGGAGTTATTTTTGGTACGATGTATTCTTTGCTGAAACCGTAATTCCTTAGCTACTTGCGTTCTTGTCTTCGTCGAGGATACGTAATTGTTCAGACTCTCTAATTTATAGATCATAATTATACTCGCATTGGCTGATTACACTACGCTGTGTAATTTGCTACTGTTGATTATCCTACCACTGCCGTCGTTACGGTTTTGCTCAGCTTCATTGTTCGATAAATATATTTTTTACTAAAGCACAACCTTTCTAACAATTTGTCTGCACTGCACCGGTTAAGAAACTGTTACAAATAAAAAATATGGATGTCTATGGATGCAAAAGGTTAGTGTAAAAACGGCATTTCAATGGTAAAATATTCACCAGCGTAACGTAAGATTTAACAAGATTTGCCATCCAAGCCAAAGGCCCAGATGGCAAGTGGACAAGGAAGCCATTGGCTTATCGAAAGTCCAACAATGTTCATCTACTTATAACCCGCCTTCTCGAGATATGTGTCAACCTTGTTTTTAAACTTATTCACGTTGCTAGCAGTTACACAATCTGAAGACAATTTGTTCCATTCATGTAAGCTATTGCGTCACTACAGGGTAGCACGGTAAACCAATGGGCGACTGATAATAATGAGCTGGCCCCTCCTACGACCTCCAGCGTTGCGAGATTTTATACAGAGCGCTGGATTTTCGTCTGCAGTATATATTTGTGTGAATATATATATATATATATATATATATATATATATATATATATATATATATATAAATATATATATATATATATATATATATATATATATATATATATATATATATATATATATATATATATATATATATATATATATATATATATATATATATATATATATATATATATATATATATATATATATATTTATATATATATATATATATGTATATATATATATATGTATATATATATATATATATATATATATATATGTATATATATATATATATATATATATATATATATATATATATATATATATATATATTTATACAGCACGTCAGCATTATAGAAAACAGACGCAGGTTTGAATTGAAATATGGCAGTTTCTTAGGGAAATTACGTATATTTATTAATCATATTTGTTGCACATAACTGTCATTTTTAGAGTGCACCATTATGTAACTTTTATGGCCCTAGGTGGGGGCACCATATACGCCACAAATGCACTCTTGGCCTTGTTTGATCTCCTGGGACAAGAGTGCATTCCCCACCGTCGCTCACACCCGAAGAATTTCCTATGCAGAAGAAAATTGTGATATTTCCCAGGCCCAGAAATGTAAGTGCATAATCTTGAGCGCTAAATGTGCCAACGTATCGTGAAATCGTTGTAACTAAATCACGGCGATGTCAAGTTTGACATAGTCTATTGTTGTGGTACTGCTTGTAAATATATATCTACGTTCTATGCTCGATGTATGATAGCCCATATATCATTGTGCCAAATTGTCCAGCCAGCCCTGATATCTACCTATGCCACTAAAAACAATCTTCACCATTCCTATGAATGGATCAAAGTCTTCCTTTTGTGACCTAATGCCCCAAAAGCATCGAAATGTTGCGGCCATGACAGCCCACTGACACTACGCCCGGGGAGCTGTATAACGTCTTACGGCCCATACGGTGAATATTTAACGAGAAGAACGAGTGTCGATGTATGGGCCATTATGAAATGTATCCTTCCACGGATTAGAAAATTGTGAATACAACCTGAATCACCAAATACTTTTTTGCTTGACCCTATGCCCCGGGGAAAGTAACTGGTTAGACTGTGTAGCCCCACTGACCCTATGCCAGTTGGACTGCAAGTTCTCTTACAATCTGACTCCTATAGCTAAGGAACTGCGTTGTAGAAGGTGGGCAGTCTAATGTAGCGATTAAAGGCCACTGATTTCCATCTGCCCTTTTGTTGAATATCCTCATCCGATTTCCCCATTGCTGCTGCTGTCCTGGCAGCGCCGATGCGGAAGCTATGAGTCTTGTATCGACTAGGTAAGAGGCCTGCCGAAGCCAGTGATTTGGCCAGACAAACTCCAACATATTCGTATTTGTCAACATTGTTGCCCGGAAAGCAGAAGAGTGGACCAGGGTTTGTGCCTCTCAATGATACGAATTGGTGCAGTGATAGAACTTGACAGGTGATCGTGCTACTGTCTTTTGCGTGGAGTGATAACACCACCGGGCGGACATCACATTTACCCTTGTATGAGTGGAAGGTTCATTGTAATCTTATGTGTGGAGTGATAACACCACCGGGCGGACATCATAGTTACCCTTGTATGAGTGGAAGGTTCATTGTAATCTTTTGTGTGGAGTGATAACACCACTGGGCGGACATCATAGTTACCCTTGTATGAGTGGAAGGTTCATTGTAATCTTTTGTGTGGAGTGATAACACCACTGGGCGGACATCATAGTTACCCTTGTATGAGTGGAAGGTTCATTGTAATCTTTTGGGTGGAGTGATAACACCACTGGGTGGACATCATAGTTACCCTTGTATGAGTGGAAGGTTCATTGTAATCTTTTGTGTGGAGTGATAACACCACTGGGTGGACATCATAGTTACCCTTGTATGAGTGGAAGGTTCATTGTAATCTTTTGTGTGGAGTGATAACACCACTGGGCAGACATTATAGTTACCCTTGTATGAGTGGAAGGTTCATTGTAATCTTTTGTGTGGAGTGATAACACCACTGGGCGGACATCATAGTTACCCTTGTATGAGTGGAAGGTTCATTGTAATCTTTTGTGTGGAGTGATAACACCACTGGGCGGACATCATAGTTACCCTTGTATGAGTGGAAGGTTCATTGTAATCTTTTGTGTGGAGTGATAACACCACTGGGTGGACATCATAGTTACCCTTGTATGAGTGGAAGGTTCATTGTAATCTTTTGTGTGGAGTGATAACACCACTGGGTGGACATCATAGTTACCCTTGTATGAGTGGAAGGTTCATTGTAATCTTTTGGGTGGAGTGATAACACCACTAGGTGGACATCATAGTTACCCTTGTATGAGTGGAAGGTTCATTGTAATATTTTGTGTGGAGTGATAACACCACTGGGCGGACATCATAGTTACCCTTGTATGAGTGGAAGGTTCATTGTAATCTTTTGTGTTAACACCACTGGGTGGACATCACAGTTACCCTTGTATGAGTGGAAGGTTCATTGTAATATTTTGTGTGGAGTGATAACACCACTGGGCGGACATCATAGTTACCCTTGTATGAGTGGAAGGTTCATTGTAATATTTTGTGCGGAGTGATAACACCACTGGGCGGACATCATAGTTACCCTTGTACGAGTGGAAGGTTCATTGTAATCTTTTGTGTGGAGTGATAACACCACTGGGCGGACATCATAGTTACCCTTGTATGAGTGGAATGTTCATTGTAATCTTTTGTGTGGAGTGATAACACCACCGGGCGGACATCATAGTTATCCTTGTATGAGTGGAAGGTTTATTGTAATCTTTTGTGTGGAGTGATAACACCACTGGGCGGACATCATAGTTACCCTTGTATGAGTGGAAGGTTCATTGTAATCTTTTGTGTGGAGTGATAACACCACTGGGCGGACATCATAGTTACCCTTGTACGAGTGGAAGGTTCATTGTAATATTTTGTGTGGAGTGATAACACCACTGGGCGGACATCATAGTTACCCTTGTACGAGTGGAAGGTTCATTGTAATCTTTTGTGTGGAGTGATAACACCACTGGGCGGACATCATAGTTACCCTTGTATGAGTGGAATGTTCATTGTAATCTTTTGTGTGGAGTGATAACACCACCGGGCGGACATCATAGTTATCCTTGTATGAGTGGAAGGTTTATTGTAATCTTTTGTGTGGAGTGATAACACCACTGGGCGGACATCATAGTTACCCTTGTATGAGTGGAAGGTTCATTGTAATCTTTTGTGTGGAGTGATAACACCACCAGGCGGACATCATAGTTACCCTTGTATGAGTGGAAGGTTTATTGTAATCTTGCTGGCTGTGTTTGTCGTGTTTAAAACAATTTAACGTCGTTCAACTGTAGTACCTTTGTCTTCGATTTGTTTTTTGCTATTTCTGCTACCCATAAGAATGCATGAAACGCCAAGAGGTACGTGGCTTTTAGCATAACTCTTTGGTAACGTGATGGCGCTGTGAATGCCAATGATTTCACTAACGTGTTAAAAACAAAAGGTGTAATTGCCTAGTGTCTGGGCAGTGCGCCCCGAGCTTTAATCCCGTCAGTAGTTTTTTTTAATTAAAATTGAGCAGGGTTCTGATGCCCACCTATTTCGTTAATGTAACCTGTAGCTGTAGCGTACGTACAAATGGTAGACCCTGCCATGCGCTGACTGTGCATATGAGCTATAAAAATGTTTTCTCAACAATTGAAATGCCCGAGAATAGGTGCGTTTTATTTGGGAACAAGTGTTGGATGTCAACCATCGGATTTCCAACTTGTTGATTGATATATGTGTGGGTTGCTTCGCCATGTGTGGTGCTAGCTCCCGGAAACTGGCTACCTGTAACCGAGACAAATGATCTGCTAAAATATTACGATTTCCGGGAATGTGTTTTGCTTTAAATGTGACATTTCATTGCAACGACTTAACAACCAATCGTCGTATCAAACGACTTAACAACCAATCGTCGTATCAAACGACTTAACAACGAATCGTCGTATCAAACGACTTAACAACGAATCGTCGTATCAAATGACTTAACAGCCAATCGTCGAATCAAACGCATGTTAGTGGTTTCTTTGCTAGTCTATTTGTTTATCACCATGACTACTGCCGCATTGTCATTATGATATAGCACACAACGGTTTCGTAGTGTATCTCCCCAAACCTCTACTACCAGTATGATTGGGAAGAGTTCTTTGTTGGTGACGTGAAAAGGGGCTCGTTCAGTGGAAAACCATTCGTTTCCAAAATAGGCACCAAACCCCAGCCCAC
The DNA here is from genome assembly GCA_963662155.1 of Lamellibrachia columna. NCBI lineage: Eukaryota > Metazoa > Annelida > Polychaeta > Sabellida > Siboglinidae > Lamellibrachia > Lamellibrachia columna. The sequence continues at coordinate 13,539,537 of OY759261.1, forward strand.
TGGCACCTGTGAAGAAATGCAATTGCGTTGAGCTTTCCCAGAATTGCGAGGGAACATATACTCCATTGAACGAGTCTATAAGCAGTTTCCATGCTGGAAGATCTCCTCTTGGCTTCTAGAGACCATGCGTTAAATTTATTATTCGACGTAAGAATGGCCTGCCCGGAGAAATTACCTTTGTTGCGAAATTTAACACCCCGAGCAAGGATTGTATTACTTGAAGTTTAGCGTTCTCCTATGATAAAAATTGGGCTAGGAGCTATTTGATTTTGTTGACTTTGCCTTGCCTCCATCTTTACCGTGTCGAACTAAATTCCTAAGAAAGTGAGTACAGTAGTCGGGTGTACAGTTTTACTATGTTTGATAGGAATGTTAATGTCAAAACATAGTTTCTCAAATGATTCCAATGCATGTCTGCATTGAGGTGTTCCAGCCCCACCCACGAACAGAAAATCGTCCAACACATGTACTACTGCAGGAACATGAAATTTGTTTAACAATATCCAATGTATAGCTGTGCTGAATACCTCAAACAGTTGGCACGATATTGAGCATCCTATTGGCAATGCTTTATCACAGTAGAATTGAATATCTATCTTCATGCCCAATAATCCATAATCACTCTGGTGAATGGGTAGAATTCGGAATGCTTTTTCAATATCAGTTTTAGCCATGAGCGCACCCGGACCAATGGACTGAATTAAACTAATAGCATCGTCTATAGATTGATAATGTACGGACACCTCCTCTGGTAAGATGCCGTCATTAATAGATGTGCCTTCGGAGAAGGACACGTGCTGGATGACACGATACTCACCGGCCTCTTTTTTGGGTATTAGGCCTAAAGGTGAGACTTTTAAATGGTGGAGATGAAAAAGGCCCATTAATTCTGCCGACCTTAAATTCACATGAAATGTCACGTTTTAACACGTTAGGCAAATCGTATGCGGATTTTAAGTTATCTGAATGATCGTTCATCTGTGTATTGTAGTTTGAAACCATGTGTAAAGCCAGATATCAGACTTTTAGCCTTACTGGCTTTGTACCCGGTCAAATATTTGCTTAATGGTTCGATCCGAAACGGTGTAGGCAGAGTTCTAGTTTGTGTTTTGCGTGGCTGAGGCAAGGCATACTTGTTCGTTGCTGAAGGTTTGGTAAGATGTTGTCCCTTTGTGGGACAGTTCTTGAAGTGGTGGGAACCCCACATGACGTGCAGCAGTGGCTGAACCTGCATTGCTTCCGCATGTAGTTTGGTCTGTTGTGCTAACATCTAAGTGCAAATCTAAGGGTCGGGCCAAACTGCTAAATACCTCCATGTGCGCCACCCCAGTAAGTTGTTGCAAAACAGTAGACTGGGCTGGCTGGATTTGCGGGGTACTCGTTTCAGTCGGAGACATCTGAGTCGCTGGCGCCATCTGTTGACTGTCACTCGCACCACCAGACCCTGTTGTGTAATTTGCCTGATCATATCCGCCGCCAGCTCCCTGGTGGATGAACCCGTCCAGTGCGTCGGCACCGAGACTGACTGCACCGTTGCAGAGGCATTGGTTCCTCCTGACGCGACTCCTCCAATCTCTTTGGCCGACTGGTGGATACCCAAGTCGTGCTTGGCGCGGACGCGATACGGCGTCATCTTCTCCGTGGCGCTGCGGTTGTAAGAACTGAAAGTCATTAAGAAGAGAAGTAGTTTCTGTCCCACAACTGGCATAATAGCTGACATGGTTACTAAGATATTGTAAACCTTCATCACAATGCTTAATTTTAACCTTTGTTAAATTCATCAGCCATGATCAGTGTTGTACGATGCCACGCTAGCTGTGTAGATTATGCTAAGTAATTGCAAATATGCAGCAACAACTTGTTAATAAAGAACGTACAATCCGGTTTTAATTCTACTTATTAACATACTCATCATTTTACACAATATGGAATATGATGACATTGTGCTGTTGCTCAGCCGGGAAATTACACCCGGTACAGCTGGCACGGTTTATTCCTACAATATTGTTTAAGAATAACACAATGGTATCATGCTGTCGCTCAGGCGGGAATCATTTCTATATCCTATTTTCCTACCATTTAGGCATAACCTGTAATGATGACCTTATGCACGCCGTCGCTCAGCCGATCAACAAATGCGCCCGGTACAACTCGAATGTTTTATTCCACCACCATACTGGCATTAAATGCAATATGATGACATCATGCTATCGCTCAGCCGGGCAATATATGCGCGTGATACAACCCGCATGATTAATGAATGACAACATCATATTTTAGCAACAAGTGATAACTGGTGACTATATGTTGTTGCTCCGCTAGGTCATAGCTAATCACCCGGTTCAACTGGCACGGTTTACTTGTTACCCGTTCTATTAATAAAACAATATTACATCATACTGTCCTCAGCTCGGCATAAACTAAATATATTAACCCGAGGGCTGAGTGGTTTAATACTACCAGTCGTGTACTATCCCCGCCAAACAATGCCACCGTGTTGTTGAGACGGATACAAGTCAGGCATTAACTTCCCTGCAGGCCCCTTATGACTCGCAAAATAAACTAGTTGTAAACCATATCCAACTTTTATTAATCAGAATATTTTACCAAATTGTATCCTCGAACCATGCAACAGTACTCGAAGAAATATTTTGTTTATATTCCCCCGCGACTGGCCTGAGCACCGCGTAACGGCTTGCAGCGTAGTGCCGCCCACACAATAAAGGCAAACATTACGGCGCTATTTAAGAAGGGGTCGAGGAACAAGCCAGACAATTACAGACCAGTGAGTATAACCTCAGTTTTACCAAGATTTAACAAGATTGCCATCTCGAACAACAAGTTCCAGATGGCAAGTGGACAAGGAAGCCATTGGCTTATCGAGAGTCCAACAATTTTCTCATCTATGTGTAGCCCGCCCTTATCAGATATCTGTCAATTCTATTTTTAAACATATTCACACTACTAGCATTAACACAATCATTTGGCAGTTTGTTCCATTCATTTATCACCCTCTGTGAGAAAGAGTACTTTCTCATGTCCAACCTACACTGCTCCTTAACTAATGCTGCTTTGTGTCCTCTGGTTCTACTGCCTTCTTTAAGTTTGAAGAACATATTCCTATCAACATCCTCATAACCGTTCACTATTTTAAACACTTCTATTTGGTCTCCTCTTAATCTCCTGGTCTCTAGTGTTGTCAAACCACATTGTAATAAGCGACTTTCGTAACTAAGGTCTCTTAATTCTGGAATCATTTTAGTTGCTCTTCGTTGTATTCTTTCTAGCTTATCTATGTCTTTTTTACGATATGGCCTCCATGCTTGAATACAATATTCCAAATGTGGTCTAACTATTGCTTTGTACAGGGGTACAATTAGATGTTTCTCCTTATACGTGGTAGTTCTCCTAATTAGCCCTAGAATTTGATTTCCTTTCGAAGCAGCAATCCCACATTGCTCTGAAACTTTCATGTCAGCAATAAATGTTACTCCTAAATCCTTTTCTTGTGTGGTTCTACCTAGTACAGCATCCCCCATTTTATATTCCTCGTCCATATGTCCATGTCCTATGTGTATACATTTACACTTCCCAAAATTGAGTAACATTTGCCATTTTTCTGACCATTTAACTAATTTTTCTAGATCATCCTGTAAACTTTGTTTATCTGTATCATTAGTAACCTTTCTGAATACTCTTGTGTCATCTGCCAATTTGAGTACTTTGCTAGATATGTCATCCTCCAAATCATTTATATATATTAAAAACAGTATAGGGCCTAATACTGATCACTGTGGTACCCCACTCAAAACAGATTTCCAGTTTGAAATCTCACCATCTACTATTACTCTCTGTCGTCTATGTGTAAGCCACTTTTCTATCCAGTTGATTACATCATTGCCATGGGCTTTTAGTTTAAGTAACAATCTTTGATGTGGCACTTTATCGAAAGCTTTCTGAAAATCTAAGTAGACAACATCCACTGGTGACCCGTCATCTACCCACTTTGTAATTTCTTCTAAAAAACATAAGAGATTGGTTAGACATGACCTTGCTTTTAGGAATCCATGTTGAGATGTATTTATTAATTTATGTTTTACGAGGAATTCCACCATGTGGTCTCTAATTAATGTTTCGAGTAATTTACATACAACTGATGTTAAACTCACTGGTCTGTAATTTTCTGGCTTCTTCCTCGATCCCTTCTTAAATAGCAGCCTAATGTTTGCTTCTTTCCATTCTGAAGGAACTATTCCTTCTTCTAGTGACAAGTTAAATAAGTTTGCAAGTGGTGTACTAATTTGATCAACAATTTCCTTTAGCAGTTTTGGTGGTATCCCATCAACTCCAGGTGATTTATTATCTTTCATCTTCTTAATTTTCTTTGCTATCATTTCAGGAGTTACAAATAACTGCCCTAAATGTTCTGATTTATTGCCTTCAAATTTAGTCAATGGAACTGGAAGTGAGCTGATATCTTCTGTGGTAAAAACTGAGCTGAAATACTCTTTCAAGACCTATGCCATTTGGAACCCATCTGAAATTATGTTTTCACTGTTGTTTTCCTGTGGTCCGACCTTATCTCGAACTTTCTGTTTACTCCTTACATAAGCATAGAAACTCTGGCTGTCATTTTTATATTACCTGCCAATTTTTGTTAAAAGGTTCTTTTAGATTTTCTAATTTCAGTTGTAGCTAGGTTAAGTGCCTCTTTGTAGTTTGTGTAGTCTTCTACATTTCCAGTGTGTTTATATACCCTCCACAGCATCTGTTTGTGAGCAATTTTTCTAATAGCTTCGTTTGACAGGTGTTTTTTCCTGGATCTTTTCTCTTGTTTTCTTAATGGAATAAATTTCTCAATAATGCCCTCAATCTCATATTTTAAACAAGTCCAGCATTCTGTTGCTGTCTTGTTCTTCAGCAAGTTATTCCAATCTATATTTGCTAGATATGTTCTCATCACTTTATATTTGCCTTTGTTGAAGTTCCTCCTCCATTGGTTTTTATATGTATTCCCTGTTTTTACTTTTCTATTAAAATGGATTTGGTTATGGCCACTTGAACCCAAAGGTTCGTGTACTTTTACATTGTTAACTAATTCATTTTGAGAAGACAAAATTAAATCTAACACATTCCCACCTCTGGTTGGTTCCAAGACATGTTGAGTAAGGAAACAATCCTGTGTTAGAAGTAGAAACTGATGGTCGTCACCTCCAGCACTCTCTAATGATTCCCATTGTATATGGCCATGGTTAAAATCACCCATTATAACACATTCTCCCTTGCTCACCTCCCTTATCGCCTTTTGTAATTTTACATCTTCCTCTTGTCCTATGTTAGGACTACGATAAACTACTCCTATTGTTAATGTTGAGTTCCTGGTAACTATGTTACACCAAATTGCTTCCACACTATCTGCTTCACTTTTCAGTGTAATTTCATATGCTTGGATAGATTCTTTAATATACAAAATTACTCCACCTCCCCTTCTTTCTCGTCTATCCTTCCTAAACATTACATAGCCTGTCAGTGTTAACTCAGCATCTACTATATCTTCATTTGCCCATGATTCTGTGATGCCTATTACATGAGGATCAATATCTGCTACCATAATGTCTAACTCACTTTTTTATTTACTATGCTCCTGGCATTTAAGCATACACATTTAAGTTCATTGTCTGAAATTATTGGTGAACATTTCTTTGGATGTGTATTTGTAGTAGTACTCCTTTGAGTTTTCTCTGTCAGTTCCCCCTGCGCATCTAGTTTAAATAATTTATAGTACCTGTGCCCTCGTCGACAACTCTGACAAACTCACACGCAAGAACTGCAGCGCCCTTCCCTGTCAGATGAAGTCCATCTCTCATGAAAAAGTCACCTCTTCCCACAAAGTTTAACCACATGTCTACGAAGCCTACTCCCTCCTCCATACATACCTTCTGTACCTGTGTGTTGATCGCCATCCTCCTACAGTTCCTATATTCCTCACCCCTGCCTCCCATTATTGGTAATATCCCCGACAATGCGATCTGCCCAACTCGTGCCTCTTTAAGTGTCTTGATCAACCTCCTGTACTTACCAACGATGGCTGACGTTCCCTCCTTCTCTGCATTGTTCGTTCCCACATGCACGAGAACAGCACCTCCCGTGCCACCACCCATGACCTGTCCTGCCTTCTCTGCTATATCCTCTACTTTTGCCCCTGGTAGGCATACTGTTATGTCATCTCCTCTATTTACAATTTTATCCACTTTCCTAATGATGGAATCCCCCATAAATACCCGGGCTTTCCTCGCTTTCCCCTGTGATACTACATCAGCAAAGCTCCTTTCCTGTTGCACACTACTAGTATGCCCCCTTTCTCTCATATCATCAACCTTTACTGTCTTACCACCTGGCAATCCCTCTCCACTCACCCGCTTACCTCTCTTTTGTTGCAATCTCTGCCTTCTGTTATCTTTCTTCTTCTTACCAGCTTTCTCCCTCACATTGCCACTGCTCTCCTTGTTCTCCTCGGTCTCACCACTTCTGCTCTCCTCGGTCTCACCACCTCTGCTCTCCTCGGTCTCACCACCTCTGCTCTCATCATTCTCACCACCTCTGCTCACTTCTGTCTCACCACCTCTGCTCACTTCTGTCTCACCCTGCCCTGTCATCATCAAAATCATATGCCTTAGCTCAATCACCTGCTCCTGCAGATATTTCACTGTCGTACACCCCCTACACACGAAATGAAAATCATCCGCCTGCACCTCCGCCCACGAATTTACACACCCGGACTTTGCAAAGTCTATCCAGCTGTCGCAGCTAGAACATATCAAATTACGTTTCGCCTTTACTTGGCGTTTGCACGGCGCCATGTTAGAAATTAAATTTGTATTTGTTTATAATCCGTTTATAATCAATTTATACTAGGTAGTCTTCACAAATACTGTTTTTGAGTTGTAATACACACTTTATAGTATGTTACTTATGTCTTAATTAAATTTACAGCTACTTCCTTGCAACTTACTTTCTATATAACAGCTGACTAACAAAACGTAATATCGCTCGCGCTAACGAAATTTCAGTGACCTTATTTAAATAACACTGACTTTCTACCTACGGCTAACTTTTAACAATAAATGTTGCTAAAAACAAAATATTCAGGTTTTCAATATTTAATATGTACTAAATTATTTACAATAATATTATGTCTCGTATTATGTACCCAATCAACTGAAAACAACAACCCTTAATTATCGCTCGCGCTACCGAGTCCTCGGAGACCTACGATATAAACTACCCTAAATTACTCCTATAGCTAAATTTTAACAGCAACTATTGACTAAACAAGGACTCTTGTAAGTTTATGTTTAATATACACGCAATAATAATACTTATCCGATCAATATTCCACGCTTTAGACAAATATAAAATCCACCAAATTCAATTCCGTGTTCTCCTCAAGATTTCCCAAGATGCAGTTGTATGTAAATTACTCGAAACATTAATTAGAGACCACATGGTGGAATTTCTTGTAAAACATAAATTAATAAATACATCTCAACATGGGTTCCGAAAAGCAAGGTCATGTCTAACTAATTTCTTATTGTTTTTTGAAGAAATTACAAAGTGGGTAGACGACGGGTCACCAATGGATGTTGTCTACTTAGATTTCCAGAAAGCTTTCGATAAAGTGCCACATCAAAGATTGTTACTTAAACTAAAAGCCCATGGCAAAGGTAATGATGTAATCAACTGGATAGAAAACTGGCTTACACAAAGAAAACAGAGAGTAATAGTAGATGGTGAGATTTCAAACTGGAAATCTGTTTTGAGTGGGGTACCACATGGATCAGTATTAGGCCCTATACTCTTTTTAATATATATATATATATATATATATATATATATATATATATATATATATATATATATATATATATATATATATATATATATATATATATATATATATATATATATGATTTGGAAGATGATATATCTAGCAAAGTACTCAAATTTGCAGATGACACAAAAGTATTAAGAAAGGTTACCAATGATACAGATAAACAAAGTTTACAGGATGATCTAGATAAATTAGTTAAATGGTCAGAAAAATGGCAAATGTTATTTAATCTTGGGAAGTGTAAATGTATACACATAGGACATGGAAACATGGACGAAGAATATAAAATGGGGGTGCTATACTAGGTAGAACTAGTCAAGAAAAGGACTTAGGAGTAACATTTAGTGCTGACATGAAAGTTTCAGAGCAACGTGGGAATGCTGCTTCGAAAGTAAATCAAATTCTAGGGCTAATTAGGAGAACTGTCATGTATAAGGAGAAACAGCTAATTGTACCCCTGTACAAAGCAATAGTTAGACCACATTTGGAATATTGTATTCAAGCATGGAGGCCATATCGTAAAAACGACATAGACAAGCTAGAAAGAATACAACGAAGAGCAACAAAAATTATTCCAGAATTGAGAGACCTTAGTTACGAAAGTCGCTTATTACAATGTGGTTTGACAACACTAGAGACCAGGAGATTAAGAGGAGACCAAATAGAAGTGTTTAAAATAGTGAATGGTTATGAGGATGTTGACAGAAATATGTTCTTCAAACTAAAAGAAGGCAGTAGAACCAGAGGACACAAAGCAGCATTAGTTAAGGAGCAGTGTAGGTTGGACATGAGAAACTACTCTTTCTCACAAAGGGTGACAAATGACTGGAACAAACTGCCAAATGATTGTGTTAACGCTAGTAGTGTGAATATGTTTAAAAATAGAATTGACAGATATATGAGAAAATTGTTGGACTCTCGATAAGCCAAAGGCTTCCTTGTCCACTTGCCATCTGGAACTTGTTGTTTGGGGTGGCAATCTTGTTAAATCTAAATATATTTGCGCATCCCAGCTCCATTTAAATGTACGCAGTCTCGGCACAACGAATCAGCCATGTCATCTTTCAAGCCTTTATGGCGCCAGACAAAAACAATTTGTGCTTCCGTCACATATTCCTTTGAGCTCTGTACACAGGAATAGGGATATGGCGTGTATTTAGCCGAGGCAAAAGTTGCATAATTCCAACATGGCTGACAGTGTGTGTGTGTGTGTGTGTGTGTGTGTGTGTGTGTGTGTGTGTGTGTGTGTGTGTGTGAGTGTGTGTGTGTCGGTGTGTTTGTGTGTGTGTGTGTGTGTGTGTGTGTGTGTGTGTGTGTCTGTCTGTGTGTGTGTATATATATATATATATATATATATATATATATATATATATATATATATATATATATATATATATATATATATATATATATATATATATATATATATATATATATATATATATATATATATATATATATATATATATATATATTTATATATTGTATGAGATATGTTGGTTCAATTGAAAGTTGTGTTTTTAAAGCAGCGATCGCAGAGTGAAACTTTAAAGGCATTCTTCTTCACCTTATAGTTTCAAGATGGAACATCGTGGTAGGGTTGTTGGGTCCCGTGTACCTCGCAGACACTGACGGTTCTCGCGACACACTGACCGTCTACAGAGGAAATCCCGTCGAGGGCAACATTGTAGCAAGCATCAGTGGCTATCGAAGTACGGACCCGTTGATTGTTTTATTACACTTAATGCCATTTTCACTGTCAATGGCACTATCCCCGTCAGTGTCACTGCCCCCGGCACCGGCACCGGCACCGGCACCGGCACGGGCACCAGCACCGGCACCGGCACCGGCACCAGCACGGTCACCCATATTGGGCCAGTCTCTGCTTAACGTTCTATGTTCTTTTCTTCCATCGGTCATCGTGTAGTGCTGTGGTGTCAACTGTGCCACACGTCTTTTGATGTCCCTAAGATGAATGTATCATATTTGAATGTACTTGTATGATATGTGCAACCTTGATTCGGCATACATTTCCCTTAAAGCTGAGCCGCGCAAAGTTACATGCCTTAAAATAAATTGTAAAGTTTACTTACCAAATCCCAAAGTTACTTAGGCTCAGCGTTAGGGTAGGGTAGGATTATTACCATTCCATGTCATATTCCAAGACACCAGGATATACATCCATTCTAACTTCACATTTTCTCACATATGCGTTACCGAGAACGAGAACAGTCATTTCAAGTTGAGATCCGCAGCACGTTTGAGTCAGCTATCAACTACAAACGAGGAATAGAAGCATTCGTGGATAAGTTAATTACCTGGATATATGTGGCAGTAGTCGTGGGTCAGCCAAGGCGTACTGAGTGAGTGTCCCTTTCGTACTTTCTTACAGTAGCATTTACATATGAAGACATATCAATAGAAAGGATCATAGAAGATCATATAAGACGATGGGGGAGTACAGTGCCGAAACGCAGCTTACTTTTCGCTGGGATGGAGTGATCCGTCCAGACATCAACGGAAAGGAACGCCAGGACAGGCAGCTTCTCGATGTCTCCAGCAGGCCCCGATGGAACCTGAGAAGCCATGGCTGAAGCAGCGGTAAAATCCGGTTAGGGTGGGAACTGCAGCACCTCAAATAGGCTCAAAATAAGCTCTCCTTAGACTCCAGACGCACAAACACAGGGAAGTATGCTGCCTGATGTGAACTTGTAGAAAGTAAAGTGGACCACCTCTCTTGTATATCTCGGTCGCCACCATAAGGTACAAGTCATTCTCGGCGATGTTCATGTTCTGTGGCCTCAAGACCGACCAGACTTTCTGTGGCCCTGTTCTGCAGCTTAACTTGGGGGTGTTGATAGTCTTCAACAACAGGGTGGCTTTGAGAGATCAATTCAACAAACTCATTACAAATAACAGTACCTTCTTTAATTCGTGCAGAACAACTGGAAGACCCCCGTGGTGTTAACAAAATACACGTGACTTACACGTGATTAACAATAATACAACAACAGACTATATTTTTGTTTGAATTGACTAGCGTCTTGTTCGACTGCTACATTATAATTACCTCTCAAGAAACTCCCGTATTTTTTCGCGATTAATACAAAAACGTTAACACTAAATGTAGTCCGAAACCTGAGAAACATTTGGACGTGTTAAGCAACCTCCACGTTTTAGGATTAAGGCTTATGACTTTACACAACTTAGATTTTAGACAAAGTACACCAAACGTAGGTTGTGACTTCGAAATGCTTCTCGACACATATGACAGTTTGCTTAATACTCTACGCAACTTTTCAGAGTATACCGACATACCACCAATCATAGTTAACGGAAGTGACGTCACTCTACAGTTCGACACCGGCGGCAAAGAACCCCGTGCAGCTGGTTTTCATCTACTATACAATGTCTTCCGATGGGCAGAAAACGGTGCTTGCGCTGATAATGAATTCTTATGCGATCTCAATTTGTGAGTGTATCCAGATGTAACAAAATTGCGATCCAAAGCAGAACAACAGACGGCGAGTTAAGCAAGGACGCCATTGGCTTATCGACAGTACAGTAATTATTTATTAGAGACCGTATCGTAAGAAGGATATAGATACGCTCGAAAGAATACAAAGGGAATCAATTAAACCCAGAACTGAGATATCTTACTTATGAAGAACGACTGAAGGAATGTGGTTTAACCACCCTAGAGACAAGGCGGTTAAGAGGAGATCAAACCGACCTTTTTTAAGTATGAAAATGGGATATGAAAATATTGATAGAAATAGTTTTTCTCAAGAAAGAAAGAAAAAAAACTAGAGGACATGAGGTAACATTAGTAAAGGATCTGTGTAGATTAGTTATCAGGAAGTACTCGTTCCCACAGAGGACAATCAATGAATGAAACAAATTATCTACAGATTGTGTAACTGCTAGCAGCGTGAATATGTTTAAAAACAAGGTTGACACATATCGCAGGAGGGCGGATTAAACATAGATTAAAAATGTTGGACTCTCGATAAGTCAATGGCTCCCTTGTCCACTTGCCATTTGGGCCTTTACCTTGAATGGCAACATTGTCTTGTCTTGTATTGCTATTGACGTGTACGATTGTGGGATACTTGCCATTGTTGTGTTTTAAATTATTCAAACTGGTAGCATTGATACAATCTGTAAATCATTTATTCCATTCGTTTAATGCCTTCTGTAAAAATTAATACGCTGTGATATATAATTTACATTATTCCTTTGTTATTACGTGTTTACTAAGTGTATCTGCTCTTTGATTATGTGATTATGTTCGCACGTGAGGATAATTGTTTCTTTATAAAATTTTCACATCCAGAATATCACGTCACAATCCTAATTGTGAGCGTCCAGTGTCGTCTTGGCAAACATGTTTACATATATTACATTACCAGGGCGGTAGACATGTGCCAGACCAAACTTTCTCACATGCGCTGTTGCCGCTGAATGTTTGGGCCTGAAGTACAGCGAAACATTCGAAGGGATGTCAGACATCTTTGCATTTGCGGCGGCCATGTTTGTTAGCTTGACGGACTTGGCTGCTATCCACGTAATAAATCTGATATGTATTCATACCAATGTAGTCAATCACTGATACACATTCCCAACAAAAGCGCCACTCATCGTGTCGTTACTGCCACAACTTGTTAATGAATATTACATGGACTAATGGCGAAATGCTGTAAACGATTTATAAAAGAGTCATTGGAACTGTTCACTTGAATAGCGTAACATAGCTTAAACAAAACGTAACATAGCTTAAACAAAAACGAGAGCTATTGTGTTTTCTGTCACATTTTCAATACAATTTCAGAGAGTTCCTGATAAATATTAGGAGTTTACCAAATTAAATAAAGATGTATAAAATTAGCACTTTAAATGTAGGATGATGTTGACGAAAATTTGTACTGACATATGTAACCACATCGAACGACTGTTGGGTATTGACAGTGTTTAATGTGTGAAGTAAAAGCTTCCAGAGGAAATATAGCAGCTGGAACAAAGAGTTGCATACCAACATCACTACTACTGTAACATTATCATTATAAAGTAATAAGGAAAACAGTTGTAATCATAATGCAAAAACAATGTCTTCTATCATTATAACAACATAATAAAGTAACGTGGCCATAAATAAAGATCATATATACATAAGGACACGCAATCCTTTAACAGAGCCGTGTGATTACATTTGCTCGAAACCCTTGAAACCAGGTTGTACTTTGAGTAGCATATATCATGGCGATGACAGCATAGCAATACATTCATAAACGTCCAAACAAAGCATTAAAAGTACAATGGTACACACCCGCAACTATGGCCGAGAATAGTAATAGGTGACTGTATCACAAATGGAGTTTCTGCTCCCAGCGACTGTAATTAAACAACCAACGCGGCATTACAACCTCTCTAATACATTATCACGTTTAGACAGTGCTTGATATATCAGTAATTGTAATTAACAATTAGTTGTATACAGTCTTTAAATGAATGGCAATGTATAACGACAATACAAAGTTACCCAGTACTGCCACGCCAAGCACACCTATTGCCGCCACGCCCTTACCTGAATGGTAAAGTGGCGGCTTCCAAAACATTCAACTTAACATAAAGTTTCACAACTTCTTGTAATAATTTATCAATAAAGCCTCAATATATAAGTATTATAAAAGTGACTAACCAGATATAAATTGTTAATATACATATACTGAGCCGGGAGAAGGTTGCTTGCATGTAACAACGTGTGTCGTCTTCTCCGGCCCAGGGCGAACTACCCAGACTAATTTCTAAAACTCGCTCAGGTTGTTAAACTGGGAGTGACACTGGGCATAGCGCCTCCTAGTGACTAGCCTAACAAATATATAAACAGCTAAATCCACCAGGGTTACACATAGCTTCTGAATCATCAAAGGAAACACAAACCACATGAATTTTACCAAGGTATTGTCGACATTCGACGTATTTGGTTTCTGGAGATTAATAATGTGCTATTACGAGTAAACTCTATTAAAGCAATTTGTCTTCAAACAAATGCGAAATGTTAGGATTCTGCCACATTGAAATAACTCCTGCAATGGACAAAGAGCGCATTATCTGCCGTCACGAACTAACAGTCAATGTAATATGTGGATGTGATGGAGCGTTGTATCACCAGACGAAAAACTTTGTTTTCGTGGATAGTGTAGCTACTGCGTGTTGTAACCGTGTGAGCATATCGTTTTGTTCCAGTTGTTTACCAATCGAATTGAAGTGTGACGAAATAGTCCATTGTTACGATGGAACTGACGTAAGCACAAGTTACGATAGTTCTCGAATAAAGAACATTAGTAGGAACAAACGCACACGCACACACACGCACACGCACGCACACGCACGCACGCACGCACGCACGCACGCACGCACGCACGCACGCACACACACACACACACACACACACACACACACACACACACTCACACACACACACACACACACACACACACACACACACACACTCACACACACACACACACACACACACACACACACACACACACACACACACACACACACACACACGAACATACACACAGCATGACATTTGTTACACATACACGCACAAAACAGCTTACTAAGTGACACTGTTCAATAATCATTCACGCGTCAATTCAAGTAGGCCTGTCTCAAACAATGGATAATAGCAGTCAGGCGACTTAATTGTTAATTGGTCAGTCTCAATAAATAAACCTTGTCCACTGATAAACGCCATCAGAGAAGGCCTGAGAGTTCTGGCGTATTTGCATAGTCAGAACAAATTGGACAGTGACAAGGCTGTACTGACGGTTACCACTTGGTCGGAAGCTGTAAAACTTCAGAGTGGCAGGTTGTACATAACATTATATTCCTCAACAACAATATGAGCAGTAGTAGTAGACAATAATATACAGGCTTACTTTTCATTCAGTATTAACGAGAACGTAGACGCTAGTACTAGTAAACGTTACACAAAGTTCAGATGAAATTTAATTTATCAGTAATATTTTTACGACACAGGCACTGTATATGTAATCAACGATATATATATATATATATATATATATATATATATATATATATATATATATATATATATATATATATATATATATATATATATATATATATATATATATATATATATATATATATAAATATATATATATATATACATATTTATATTTATACATATATATATATATGAACTTGTATAAATCTTTTTCGCACAGGATAGGCCCCATTGCGGAGCGGAGTGGGGGCAAAATGATGGCATTGGTGACATGTACGTGAAAGCATATTGCATTATCTTCACCTTCAACGTCGTCGGCACCGTTGCCGTGGTCTTCACTTTCAATCGGTGCTACCGCTGGAAAGAACGGAAAATGCGCGACGAGATTGTTAACGGGACTGTGGCTCCATCTGTCGTTCAGGTGCCAAGTGTGTCCTGACGGAGTCCTACGAAGATGGTGGCTCCATCTGTCGTTCAAGCGCCAGGTGTGTCCTGGCGGAGTCCTACGGAGATGGCCATCTGTAGTGGATTGCCAGAATCACAGCAAACTAATATGGTGGTCACGTAAAAGCTCCAAGTGTTACTGCTTTGATGAGCAACTTATTATCTGCAGTTAGAACAATATTTACTGCACTGCTTTATGTTTAGTTGCCATTCTACAAATGTACATTCATTTCAAAGAATGTACAACGAATAGGCGAAAAAATAGTTTATGTTTGCATTGCGTCTTCTTATTTTGACAGAGGTACTTACCGTGAATTCAATAATATTGCAATATTGCAGATACACAACCTTCAATTCTGATTCCTCAATATTGCACATTTCATCGACGCATTACGATATTTAACATCTGGAGTCACACCAAGGCCTCAAGAAAGTCTCAAGTTGTTGACCTGCAAGTCAAATAAAATTTCAAATCAGTGACCTCCGAGTCCATGTCGAGTCTCGAGTTATCTCGAATTCCAAGTCACAATGGTTCACCTATCGCCAGGTTGTTGTGGTTTTCCCGCGGTAGTTCTTACCGTCAGTTAGATAATGGGAGCGAAAAAGGTGGGATAGGCCCGGCCAACCACCACTGGAGTTACCTATGCGCTACGTCAACGAAAGGAAATAAAACGACAGGATGGAACCAACGGAAAAAGATGGAACCAATGGAAAAAGATGGAACCAACGGAAAAACGAATTGGAAACGAAAAGGGCCATGGATTCGATTACTAAATGTAGGTAGACTGAAGGGAAAAAATATTTTCAAGTAGACTCATCAAAAAAACCAGGAGATTAAAGTAATAATTACACGGGGAAATTCAGAAATAGCATTAATGTAGTTTGAATACTATTACACGCATGGGGTTTATCGGGGGGTGGGGGGTGGAGGGGGATTTTTGCCCGGGGGATATTGTCCGGGCAGATATTGGCGGGGAACAATGAGGGGAACATCGGGAAGAGACATGTGTGACAGGGACTGATGGTATATAACCGATGGCGACATGTATGACATGGACTGATGGTATATAACCGATGGCGACATGTGTGACAGGGACTGATGGTATATAATCGGTGGCGACATGTGTGACAGGGACTGATGGTATATAATTGGTGGCGACATGTGTGACAGGGACTGATGGTATATAAACGATGGCGACATGTGTGACAGGGACTGATGGTATATAATTGGAGGCGACATGTGTGACAGGGACAGATGGTATATAATCGGTGGCGACATGTGTGACAGGGACTGTTGGTATATAATCGATGGCGTCATGTGTGACAGGGACTGATGGTATATAATCGATGGCGACATGTGTGACAGGGACTGATGGTATATAATCGATGGCGACATGTGTGACAGGGACAGATGGTATATAATCGATGGCGACATGTGTGACAGGGACTGATGGTATATAATCGATGGCAACATGTGTGACAGGGACTGATGGTATATAATCGGTGGCGACATGTGTGACAGGGACTGATGGTATATAATCGGTGGCGACATGTGTGACAGGGACTGTTGGTATATAATCGATGGCGAAATGTGTGACAGGGACTTATGGTATATAATCGGTGGCGACATGTGTGACAGGGACTGATGGTATATAATCGATGGCGACATTTGTGACAGGGACTGATGGTATATAATCGATTGCGACATGTGTGACAGGGACTGGTGGTATATAATCGGTGGCGACATGTGTGACAGGGACTGATGGTATATAATCAGTGGCGACATGTGTGACAGGGACTGATGGTATATAATCGATGGCGACATGTGTGACAGGGACTGGTGGTATATAATCGATGGCGACATGTGTGACAGGGACTGATGGTATATACTCATTGGCGTCATGTGTGACAGGGACTGATGGTGTATACTCGATGGCGACATGTGTGACAGGGACTGATGTTATATAATTGGTGGCGACATGTGTGACAGGGACTGATGGTATATAATTGGTGGCGACATGTGTGACAGGGACTGATGGTATATAATCGGTGGCGACATGTGTGACAGGGACTGATGGTATATAATCGATGGCGACATGTGTGACATGGACTAATGGTATATAATCGGTGGCGTCATGTGTGACAGGGACTGTTGGTATATAATCGGTGGCGACATGTGTGACAGGGACTGATGGTATATAATCGGTGGCGACATGTGTGACAGGGACTGTTGGTATATAATCGATGGCGTCATGTGTGACAGGGACTGATGGTATATAATCGATGGCGACATATGTGACAGGGACTGATGGTATATAATCGATGGCGACATGTGTGACAGAGACTGATGGTATATAATCGATGGCGACATGTGTGACAGGGACTGATGGTATATAATCGATGGCAACATGTGTGACAGGGACTGATGGTATATAATCGGTGGCGACATGTGTGACAGGGACTGATGGTATATAATCGGTGGCGACATGTGTGACAGGGACTGTTGGTATATAATCGATGGCGACATGTGTGACAGGGACTTATGGTATATAATCGGTGGCGACATGTGTGACAGGGACTGATGGTATATAATCGATGGCGACATTTGTGACAGGGACTGATGGTATATAATCGATTGCGACATGTGTGACAGGGACTGATGGTATATAATCGGTGGCGACATGTGTGACAGGGACTGATGGTATATAATCAGTGGCGACATGTGTGACAGGGACTGATGGTATATAATCGATGGCGACATGTGTGACAGGGACTGGTGGTATATAATCGATGGCGACATGTGTGACAGGGACTGATGGTATATACTCAATGGCGTCATGTGTGACAGGGACTGATGGTATATACTCGATGGCAACATGTGTGACAGGGACTGGTGGTATATAATCGATGGCGACATGTGTGACATGGACTAATGGTATATAATCGGTGGCGTCATGTGTGACAGGGACTGATGTTATATAATTGGTGGCGACATGTGTGACAGGGACTGATGGTATATAATTGGTGGCGACATGTGTGACAGGGACTGATGGTATATAATCGATGGCGACATGTGTGACAGAGACTGGTGTTATATAATCGGTGGCGACATATGTGACAGGGACTGATGGTATATAATCGGTGGCGACATGTGTGGGAGGGACTGATGGTATATAATCGGTGGCGACATGTGTGGGAGGGACTGATGGTATATAATTGGTGGCTACATGTGTGACAGGGACTGATGGTATATAATCGGTGGCGACATGTGTGACAGGGACTGATGGTATATAATCGATGGCGACATGTGTGACAGGGACTGATGGTATATAATCGATGGCAACATGTGTGACAGGGACTGATGGTATATAATCGGTGGCGACATGGGTGACAGGGACTGATGGTATATAATCGGTGGCGACATGTGAGACAGGGACTGTTGGTATATAATCGATGACGACATGTGTGACAGGGACTTATGGTATATAATCGGTGGCGACATGTGTGACAGGGACTGATGGTATATAATCGATGGCGACATTTGTGACAGGGACTGATGGTATATAATCGATTGCGACATGTGTGACAGGGACTGATGGTATATAATCGGTGGCGACATGTGTGACAGGGACTGATGGTATATAATCGGTGGCGATATGTGTGACAGGGACTGATGGTATATAATCGATGGTGACATGTGTGACAGGTACTGATAGTATATATTCGGTGGCGTCTTGTGTGACAGGGACTGATGGTATATAATCGGTGGCGACATGTGTGACAGGGACTGATGGTATATAATCGGTGGCGACATGTGTGACAGGGACTTATGGTATATAATCGATGGCGACATGTGTGACAGGGACTGATGGTATATAATCGATGGCGACATGTGTGACAGGGACTGATGGTATATAATCGATGGCGTCATGTGTGACTGGGACTGATGGTATATAATCGATGGCGACATGTGTGACAGGGACTGATGGTATATAATCAATGGCGACATGTATGACAGGGACTGATGGTATATAATCGGTGGCGACATGTGTGACAGGGACTGATGGTATATAATCGATGGCGACATGTGTGACAGGGACTGATGGTATATAATCGATGGCGACCTGTGTGACAGGGACTGGTGGTATATAATCGATGGCGACATGTGTGACAGGGACTGATGGTATATACTCGATGGCGTCATGTGTGACAGGGACTGATGGT
Organism: Lamellibrachia columna; assembly: GCA_963662155.1. Lineage (NCBI taxonomy): Eukaryota > Metazoa > Annelida > Polychaeta > Sabellida > Siboglinidae > Lamellibrachia > Lamellibrachia columna. Next base: position 13,559,138 of record OY759261.1, read on the forward strand.
ATATACTCGATGGCGACATGTGTGGGAGGGACTGATGGTATATAATCGGTGGCGACATGTGTGACAGGGACTGATGGTATATACTCGATGGCGTCATGTGTGACAGGGACTGATGGTATATACTCGATGGCGACATGTGTGACAGGGACTGATGGTATATAATTGGTGGCGACATGGGTAACAGGGACTGATGGTATATAATCGGTGGCGACATGTGTGACAGGGACTGATGGTATATAATCGGTGGCGACATGTGTGACAGGGACTGATGGTATATAATTGGTGTCGACATGTGTGACAGGGACTGGTGGTATATAATCGATGGCGACATGTGTGACAGGGACTGATGGTATATACTCAATGGCGTCATGTGTGACAGGGACTGATGGTATATAATCGGTGGCGACATGTGTGACAGGGACTGATGGTATATAATCGGTGGCGATATGTGTGACAGGGACTGATGGTATATAATCGATGGTGACATGTGTGACAGGGACTGATGGTATATAATTGGTGGCGACATGTGTGACAGGGACTGATGGTATATAAACGATGGCGAAATGTGTGACAGGGACTGATGGTATATAATTGGAGGCGACATGTGTGACAGGGACAGATGGTATATAATCGGTGGCGACATGTGTGACAGGGACTGTTGGTATATAATCGATGGCGTCATGTGTGACAGGGACTGATGGTATATAATCGATGGCGACATGTGTGACAGGGACTGATGGTATATAATCGATGGCGACATGTGTGACAGGGACTGATGGTATATAATCGATGGCGGCATGTGTGACAGGGACTGATGGTATATAATCGATGGCAACATGTGTGAAAGGGACTGATGGTATATAATCGGTGGCGACATGTGTGACAGGGACTGATGGTATATAATCGGTGGCGACATGTGTGACAGGGACTGTTGGTATATAATCGATGGCGACATGTGTGACAGGGACTTATGGTATATAATCGGTGGCGACATGTGTGACAGGGACTGATGGTATATAATCGATGGCGACATTTGTGACAGGGACTGATGGTATATAATCGATTGCGACATGTGCGACAGGGACTGATGGTATATAATCGGTGGCGACATGTGTGACAGGGACTGATGGTATATAATCAGTGGCGACATGTGTGACAGGGACTGATGGTATATAATCGATGGCGACATGTGTGACAGGGACTGGTGGTATATAATCGATGGCGACATGTGTGACAGGGACTGATGGTATATACTCATTGGCGTCATGTGTGAAAGGGACTGATGGTGTATACTCGATGGCGACATGTGTGACAGGGACTGATGTTATATAATTGGTGGCGACATGTGTGACAGGGACTGATGGTATATAATTGGTGGCGACATGTGTGACAGGGACTGATGGTATATAATCGATGGCGACATGTGTGACAGAGACTGATGGTATATAATCGATGGCGACATGTGTGACAGGGACTGATGGTATATAATCGATGGCAACATGTGCGACAGGGACTGATGGTATATAATCGGTGGCGACATGTGTGACAGGGACTGATGGTATATAATCGGTGGCGACATGTGTGACAGGGACTGTTGGTATATAATCGATGGCGACATGTGTGACGGGGACTTATGGTATATAATCGGTGGCGACATGTGTGACAGGGACTGATGGTATATAATCGATGGCGACATTTGTGACAGGGACTGATGGTATATAATCGATTGCGACATGTGTGACAGGGACTGATGGTATATAATCGGTGGCGACATGTGTGACAGGGACTGATGGTATATAATCGATGGCGACATTTGTGACAGGGACTGATGGTATATAATCGATTGCGACATGTGTGACAGGGACTGGTGGTATATAATCGGTGGCGACATGTGTGACAGGGACTGATGGTATATAATCAGTGGCGACATGTGTGACAGGGACTGATGGTATATAATCGATGGCGACATGTGTGACAGGGACTGGTGGTATATAATCGATGGCGACATGTGTGACAGGGACTGATGGTATATACTCATTGGCGTCATGTGTGACAGGGACTGATGGTGTATACTCGATGGCGACATGTGTGACAGGGACTGATGTTATATAATTGGTGGCGACATGTGTGACAGGGACTGATGGTATATAATTGGTGGCGACATGTGTGACAGGGACTGATGGTATATAATCGGTGGCGACATGTGTGACAGGGACTGATGGTATATAATCGATGGCGACATGTGTGACATGGACTAATGGTATATAATCGGTGGCGTCATGTGTGACAGGGACTGTTGGTATATAATCGGTGGCGACATGTGTGACAGGGACTGATGGTATATAATCGGTGGCGACATGTGTGACAGGGACTGTTGGTATATAATCGATGGCGTCATGTGTGACAGGGACTGATGGTATATAATCGATGGCGACATATGTGACAGGGACTGATGGTATATAATCGATGGCGACATGTGTGACAGAGACTGATGGTATATAATCGATGGCGACATGTGTGACAGGGACTGATGGTATATAATCGATGGCAACATGTGTGACAGGGACTGATGGTATATAATCGGTGGCGACATGTGTGACAGGGACTGATGGTATATAATCGGTGGCGACATGTGTGACAGGGACTGTTGGTATATAATCGATGGCGACATGTGTGACAGGGACTTATGGTATATAATCGGTGGCGACATGTGTGACAGGGACTGATGGTATATAATCGATGGCGACATTTGTGACAGGGACTGATGGTATATAATCGATTGCGACATGTGTGACAGGGACTGATGGTATATAATCGGTGGCGACATGTGTGACAGGGACTGATGGTATATAATCAGTGGCGACATGTGTGACAGGGACTGATGGTATATAATCGATGGCGACATGTGTGACAGGGACTGGTGGTATATAATCGATGGCGACATGTGTGACAGGGACTGATGGTATATACTCAATGGCGTCATGTGTGACAGGGACTGATGGTATATACTCGATGGCAACATGTGTGACAGGGACTGGTGGTATATAATCGATGGCGACATGTGTGACATGGACTAATGGTATATAATCGGTGGCGTCATGTGTGACAGGGACTGATGTTATATAATTGGTGGCGACATGTGTGACAGGGACTGATGGTATATAATTGGTGGCGACATGTGTGACAGGGACTGATGGTATATAATCGATGGCGACATGTGTGACAGAGACTGGTGTTATATAATCGGTGGCGACATATGTGACAGGGACTGATGGTATATAATCGGTGGCGACATGTGTGGGAGGGACTGATGGTATATAATCGGTGGCGACATGTGTGGGAGGGACTGATGGTATATAATTGGTGGCTACATGTGTGACAGGGACTGATGGTATATAATCGGTGGCGACATGTGTGACAGGGACTGATGGTATATAATCGATGGCGACATGTGTGACAGGGACTGATGGTATATAATCGATGGCAACATGTGTGACAGGGACTGATGGTATATAATCGGTGGCGACATGGGTGACAGGGACTGATGGTATATAATCGGTGGCGACATGTGAGACAGGGACTGTTGGTATATAATCGATGACGACATGTGTGACAGGGACTTATGGTATATAATCGGTGGCGACATGTGTGACAGGGACTGATGGTATATAATCGATGGCGACATTTGTGACAGGGACTGATGGTATATAATCGATTGCGACATGTGTGACAGGGACTGATGGTATATAATCGGTGGCGACATGTGTGACAGGGACTGATGGTATATAATCGGTGGCGATATGTGTGACAGGGACTGATGGTATATAATCGATGGTGACATGTGTGACAGGTACTGATAGTATATATTCGGTGGCGTCTTGTGTGACAGGGACTGATGGTATATAATCGGTGGCGACATGTGTGACAGGGACTGATGGTATATAATCGGTGGCGACATGTGTGACAGGGACTTATGGTATATAATCGATGGCGACATGTGTGACAGGGACTGATGGTATATAATCGATGACGACATGTGTGACAGGGACTGATGGTATATAATCGATGGCGTCATGTGTGACTGGGACTGATGGTATATAATCGATGGCGACATGTGTGACAGGGACTGATGGTATATAATCAATGGCGACATGTATGACAGGGACTGATGGTATATAATCGGTGGCGACATGTGTGACAGGGACTGATGGTATATAATCGATGGCGACATGTGTGACAGGGACTGATGGTATATAATCGATGGCGACCTGTATGACAGGGACTGGTGGTATATAATCGATGGCGACATGTGTGGCAGGGACTGATGGTATATACTCGATGGCGTCATGTGTGACAGGGACTGATGGTATATACTCGATGGCGACATGTGTGACAGGGACTGATGGTATATAATTGGTGGCGACATGGGTGACAGGGACTGATGGTATATAATCGGTGGCGACATGTGTGACAGGGACTGATGGTATATAATCGGTGGCGACATGTGTGACAGGGACTGATGTTATATAATTGGTGGCGACATGTGTGACAGAGACTGGTGGTATATAATCGATGGCGACATGTGTGACAGGGACTGATGGTATATACTCAATGGCGTCATGTGTGACAGGGACTGATGGTATATAATCGGTGGCGACATGTGTGACAGGGACTGATGGTTTATAATCGGTGGCGATATGTGTGACAGGGACTGATGGTATATAATCGATGGTGACATGTGTGACAGGGACTGATGGTATATAATTGGTGGCGACATGTGTGACAGGGACTGATGGTATATAAACGATGGCGACATGTGTGACAGGGACTGATGGTATATAATTGGAGGCGACATGTGTGACAGGGACAGATGGTATATAATCGGTGGCGACATGTGTGACAGGGACTGTTGGTATATAATCGATGGCGTCATGTGTGACAGGGACTGATGGTATATACTCGATGGCAACATGTGTGACAGGGACTGGTGGTATATAATCGATGGCGACATGTGTGACATGGACTAATGGTATATAATCGGTGGCGTCATGTGTGACAGGGACTGATGTTATATAATTGGTGGCGACATGTGTGACAGGGACTGATGGTATATAATTGGTGGCGACATGTGTGACAGGGACTGATGGTATATAATCGATGGCGACATGTGTGACAGAGACTGGTGTTATATAATCGGTGGCGACATATGTGACAGGGACTGATGGTATATAATCGGTGGCGACATGTGTGGGAGGGACTGATGGTATATAATCGGTGGCGACATGTGTGGGAGGGACTGATGGTATATAATTGGTGGCTACATATGTGACAGGGACTGATGGTATATAATCGGTGGCGACATGTGTGACAGGGACTGATGGTATATAATCGATGGCGACATGTGTGACAGGGACTGATGGTATATAATCGATGGCAACATGTGTGACAGGGACTGATGGTATATAATCGGTGGCGACATGGGTGACAGGGACTGATGGTATATAATCGGTGGCGACATGTGAGACAGGGACTGTTGGTATATAATCGATGACGACATGTGTGACAGGGACTTATGGTATATAATCGGTGGCGACATGTGTGACAGGGACTGATGGTATATAATCGATGGCGACATTTGTGACAGGGACTGATGGTATATAATCGATTGCGACATGTGTGACAGGGACTGATGGTATATAATCGGTGGCGACATGTGTGACAGGGACTGATGGTATATAATCGGTGGCGATATGTGTGACAGGGACTGATGGTATATAATCGATGGTGACATGTGTGACAGGTACTGATAGTATATATTCGGTGGCGTCTTGTGTGACAGGGACTGATGGTATATAATCGGTGGCGACATGTGTGACAGGGACTGATGGTATATAATCGGTGGCGACATGTGTGACAGGGACTTATGGTATATAATCGATGGCGACATGTGTGACAGGGACTGATGGTATATAATCGATGACGACATGTGTGACAGGGACTGATGGTATATAATCGATGGCGTCATGTGTGACTGGGACTGATGGTATATAATCAATGGCGACATGTATGACAGGGACTGATGGTATATAATCGGTGGCGACATGTGTGACAGGGACTGATGGTATATAATCGATGGCGACATGTGTGACAGGGACTGATGGTATATAATCGATGGTGACATGTGTGACAGGGACTGATGGTATATAATTGGTGGCGACATGTGTGACAGGGACTGATGGTATATAATCGGTGGCGACATGTGTGACAGGGACTGATGGTATATAATCGGTGGCGACATGTGTGACAGGGACTGATGGTATATAATCGGTGGCGACATGTGTGACAGGGACTGATGTTATATAATTGGTGGCGACATGTGTGACAGAGACTGGTGGTATATAATCGATGGCGACATGTGTGACAGGGACTGATGGTATATACTCAATGGCGTCATGTGTGACAGGGACTGATGGTATATAATCGGTGGCGACATGTGTGACAGGGACTGATGGTATATAATCGATGGCGACATTTGTGACAGGGACTGATGGTATATAATCGATTGCGACATGTGTGACAGGGACTGATGGTATATAATCGGTGGCGACATGTGTGACAGGGACTGATGGTATATAATCAGTGGCGACATGTGTGACAGGGACTGATGGTATATAATCGATGGCGACATGTGTGACAGGGACTGGTGGTATATAATCGATGGCGACATGTGTGACAGGGACTGATGGTATATACTCAATGGCGTCATGTGTGACAGGGACTGATGGTATATACTCGATGGCAACATGTGTGACAGGGACTGGTGGTATATAATCGATGGCGACATGTGTGACATGGACTAATGGTATATAATCGGTGGCGTCATGTGTGACAGGGACTGATGTTATATAATTGGTGGCGACATGTGTGACAGGGACTGATGGTATATAATTGGTGGCGACATGTGTGACAGGGACTGATGGTATATAATCGATGGCGACATGTGTGACAGAGACTGGTGTTATATAATCGGTGGCGACATATGTGACAGGGACTGATGGTATATAATCGGTGGCGACATGTGTGGGAGGGACTGATGGTATATAATCGGTGGCGACATGTGTGGGAGGGACTGATGGTATATAATTGGTGGCTACATGTGTGACAGGGACTGATGGTATATAATCGGTGGCGACATGTGTGACAGGGACTGATGGTGTATAATCGATGGCGACATGTGTGACAGGGACTGATGGTATATAATCGATGGCAACATGTGTGACAGGGACTGATGGTATATAATCGGTGGCGACATGGGTGACAGGGACTGATGGTATATAATCGGTGGCGACATGTGAGACAGGGACTGTTGGTATATAATCGATGACGACATGTGTGACAGGGACTTATGGTATATAATCGGTGGCGACATGTGTGACAGGGACTGATGGTATATAATCGATGGCGACATTTGTGACAGGGACTGATGGTATATAATCGATTGCGACATGTGTGACAGGGACTGATGGTATATAATCGGTGGCGACATGTGTGACAGGGACTGATGGTATATAATCGGTGGCGATATGTGTGACAGGGACTGATGGTATATAATCGATGGTGACATGTGTGACAGGTACTGATAGTATATATTCGGTGGCGTCTTGTGTGACAGGGACTGATGGTATATAATCGGTGGCGACATGTGTGACAGGGACTGATGGTATATAATCGGTGGCGACATGTGTGACAGGGACTTATGGTATATAATCGATGGCGACATGTGTGACAGGGACTGATGGTATATAATCGATGACGACATGTGTGACAGGGACTGATGGTATATAATCGATGGCGTCATGTGTGACTGGGACTGATGGTATATAATCAATGGCGACATGTATGACAGGGACTGATGGTATATAATCGGTGGCGACATGTGTGACAGGGACTGATGGTATATAATCGATGGCGACATGTGTGACAGGGACTGATGGTATATAATCGATGGCGACCTGTATGACAGGGACTGGTGGTATATAATCGATGGCGACATGTGTGACAGGGACTGATGGTATATACTCGATGGCGTCATGTGTGACAGGGACTGATGGTATATACTCGATGGCGACATGTGTGACAGGGACTGATGGTATATAATTGGTGGCGACATGGGTGACAGGGACTGATGGTATATAATCGGTGGCGACATGTGTGACAGGGACTGATGGTATATAATCGGTGGCGACATGTGTGACAGGGACTGATGGTATATAATTGGTGGCGACATGTGTGACAGAGACTGGTGGTATATAATCGATGGCGACATGTGTGACAGGGACTGATGGTATATACTCAATGGCGTCATGTGTGACAGGGACTGATGGTATATAATCGGTGGCGACATGTGTGACAGGGACTGATGGTATATAATCGGTGGCGATATGTGTGACAGGGACTGATGGTATATAATCGATGGTGACATGTGTGACAGGGACTGATGGTATATAATTGGTGGCGACATGTGTGACAGGGACTGATGGTATATAAACGATGGCGACATGTGTGACAGGGACTGATGGTATATAATTGGAGGCGACATGTGTGACAGGGACAGATGGTATATAATCGGTGGCGACATGTGTGACAGGGACTGTTGGTATATAATCGATGGCGTCATGTGTGACAGGGACTGATGGTATATACTCGATGGCAACATGTGTGACAGGGACTGGTGGTATATAATCGATGGCGACATGTGTGACATGGACTAATGGTATATAATCGGTGGCGTCATGTGTGACAGGGACTGATGTTATATAATTGGTGGCGACATGTGTGACAGGGACTGATGGTATATAATTGGTGGCGACATGTGTGACAGGGACTGATGGTATATAATCGATGGCGACATGTGTGACAGAGACTGGTGTTATATAATCGGTGGCGACATATGTGACAGGGACTGATGGTATATAATCGGTGGCGACATGTAAGGGAGGGACTGATGGTATATAATCGGTGGCGACATGTGTGGGAGGGACTGATGGTATATAATTGGTGGCGACATGTGTGACAGGGACTGATGGTATATAATCGGTGGCGACATGTGTGACAGGGACTGATGGTATATAATCGATGGCGACATGTGTGACAGGGACTGATGGTATATAATCGATGGCAACATGTGTGACAGGGACTGATGGTATATAATCGGTGGCGACATGGGTGACAGGGACTGATGATATATAATCGGTGGCGACATGTGAGACAGGGACTGTTGGTATATAATCGATGACGACATGTGTGACAGGGACTTATGGTATATAATCGGTGGCGACATGTGTGACAGGGACTGATGGTATATAATCGATGGCGACATTTGTGACAGGGACTGATGGTATATAATCGATTGCGACATGTGTGACAGGGACTGATGGTATATAATCGGTGGCGACATGTGTGACAGGGACTGATGGTATATAATCGATGGTGACATGTGTGACAGGTACTGATAGTATATATTCGGTGGCGTCTTGTGTGACAGGGACTGATGGTATATAATCGGTGGCGACATGTGTGACAGGGACTGATGGTATATAATCGGTGGCGACATGTGTGACAGGGACTTATGGTATATAATCGATGGCGACATGTGTGACAGGGACTGATGGTATATAATCGATGGCGACATGTGTGACAGGGACTGATGGTATATAATCGAAGGCGTCATGTGTGACTGGGACTGATGGTATATAATCGATGGCGACATGTGTGACAGGGACTGATGGTATATAATCAATGGCGACATGTATGACAGGGACTGATGGTATATAATCGGTGGCGACATGTGTGACAGGGACTGATGGTATATAATCGATGGCGACATGTGTGACAGGGACTGATGGTATATAATCGATGGCGACCTGTGTGACAGGGACTGGTGGTATATAATCGATGGCGACATGTGTGACAGGGACTGATGGTATATACTCGATGGCGTCATGTGTGACAGGGACTGATGGTATATACTCGATGGCGACATGTGTGACAGGGACTGATGGTATATAATTGGTGGCGACATGGGTGACAGGGACTGATGGTATATAATCGGTGGCGACATGTGTGACAGGGACTGATGGTATATAATCGGTGGCGACATGTGTGACAGGGACTGATGGTATATAATTGGTGGCGACATGTGTGACAGGGACTGGTGGTATATAATCGATGGCGACATGTGTGACAGGGACTGATGGTATATACTCAATGGCGTCATGTGTGACAGGGACTGATGGTATATAATCGGTGGCGACATGTGTGACAGGGACTGATGGTATATAATCGGTGGCGATATGTGTGACAGGGACTGATGGTATATAATCGATGGTGACATGTGTGACAGGGACTGATGGTATATAATTGGTGGCGACATGTGTGACAGGGACTGATGGTATATAAACGATGGCGACATGTGTGACAGGGACTGATGGTATATAATTGGAGGCGACATGTATGACAGGGACAGATGGTATATAATCGGTGGCGACATGTGTGACAGGGACTGTTGGTATATAATCGATGGCGTCATGTGTGACAGGGACTGATGGTATATAATCGATGGCGACATGTGTGACAGGGACTGATGGTATATAATCGATGGCGACATGTGTGACAGGGACTGATGGTATATAATCGATGGCGACATGTGTGACAGGGACTGATGGTATATAATCGATGGCAACATGTGTGACAGGGACTGATGGTATATAATCGGTGGCGACATGTGTGACAGGGACTGATGGTATATAATCGGTGGCGACATGTGTGACAGGGACTGTTGGTATATAATCGATGGCGACATGTGTGACAGGGACTTATGGTATATAATCGGTGGCGACATGTGTGACAGGGACTGATGGTATATAATCGATGGCGACATTTGTGACAGGGACTGATGGTATATAATCGATTGCGACATGTGTGACAGGGACTGATGGTATATAATCGGTGGCGACATGTGTGACAGGGACTGATGGTATATAATCAGTGGCGACATGTGTGACAGGGACTGATGGTATATAATCGATGGCGACATGTGTGACAGGGACTGGTGGTATATACTCATTGGCGTCATGTGTGACAGGGACTGATGGTGTATACTCGATGGCGACATGTGTGACAGGGACTGATGTTATATAATTGGTGGCGACATGTGTGACAGGGACTGATGGTATATAATTGGTGGCGACATGTGTGACAGGGACTGATGGTATATAATCGATGGCGACATGTGTGACAGAGACTGATGGTATATAATCGATGGCGACATGTGTGACAGGGACTGATGGTATATAATCGATGGCAACATGTGTGACAGGGACTGATGGTATATAATCGGTGGCGACATGTGTGACAGGGACTGATGGTATATAATCGGTGGCGACATGTGAGACAGGGACTGTTGGTATATAATCGATGACGACATGTGTGACAGGGACTTATGGTATATAATCGGTGGCGACATGTTTGACAGGGACTGATGGTATATAATCGATGGCGACATTTGTGACAGGGACTGATGGTATATAATCGATTGCGACATGTGTGACAGGGACTGATGGTATATAATCGGTGGCGACATGTGTGACAGGGACTGATGGTATATAATCGGTGGCGATATGTGTGACAGGGACTGATGGTATATAATCGATGGTGACATGTGTGACAGGTACTGATAGTATATATTCGGTGGCTTCTTGTGTGACAGGGACTGATGGTATATAATCGGTGGCGACATGTGTGACAGGGACTGATGGTATATAATCGGTGGCGACATGTGTGACAGGGACTGATGGTATATACTCAATGGCGTCATGTGTGACAGGGACTTATGATATATAATCGATGGCGACATGTGTGACAGGGACTGATGGTATATAATCGATTGCGACATGTGTGACAGGGACTGATGGTATATAATCGATGGCGTCATGTGTGACTGGGACTGATGGTATATAATCGATGGCGACATGTGTGACAGGGACTGATGGTATATAATCGATGGCGACATGTGTGACAGGGACTGATGGTATATAATCGGTGGCGACATGTGTGACAGGGACTGATGGTATATAATCGATGGCGACATGTGTGACAGGGACTGATGGTATATAATCGATGGCGACATGTGTGACAGGGACTGGTGGTATATAATCGATGGCGACATGTGTGACAGGGACTGATGGTATATACTCGATGGCGTCATGTGTGACAGGGACTGATGGTATATACTCGATGGCGACATGTGTGACAGGGACTGATGGTATATAATTGGTGGCGACATGTGTTACAGGGACTGATGGTATATAATCGGTGGCGACATGTGTGACAGGGACTGATGGTATATAGTCGGTGGCGACATGTGTGACAGGGACTGATGGTATATAATTGGTGGCGACATGTGTGACAGGGACTGGTGGTATATAATCGATGGCGACATGTGTGACAGGGACTGATGGTATATACTCAATGGCGTCATGTGTGACAGGGACTGATGGTATATAATCGGTGGCGACATGTGTGACAGGGACTGATTGTATATAATCGGTGGCGATATGTGTGACAGGGACTGATGGTATATAATCGATGGTGACATGTGTGACAGGGACTGATGGTATATAATCGGTGGCGTCATGTGTGACAGGGACTGATGGTATATAATCGATGGCGACATGTGTGACAGAGACTGATTGTATATAATCGATGGCCACATGTGTGACAGGGACTGATGGTATATAATCGGTGGCGACATGTGTGACAGGGACTGATGGTATATAATCGGTGGCGACATTGGCTAAAGAAAGTTCGGAAAGGACTATGTTTATAACATTCCTTTAGTTGGAGATAGCTTTTGACGGTACCATCTCAGGTGTACGACAAAGAATTATGCTTTCGCTCTGAGTCAGATTAGGTGATTTTTGAAGTAGCAGCCAATCAATAAGAACATAACTTCGTACTGCCATAAGCTGATGATATTGGTCAAACAGCAGCACATAAGGCCGGAATTGGAGAAATCATGAATATATGAAATACAATTTTTAATAAGACAAGCAGGAACAGGTCGTATGCTTTCACTTGCCTAGTTTGGAACAGACCGTGTGCTTGCGCAGAATCCTAGACATCAAATATAATTCATTTATCATCATCGAAGAAGTCCTTAAAATAACAAATGTATAGCCTATCTAGTAAACAGTATTTAAACGTGTGCCTTGTCCTTAAAATGCCGCCAACAAGAACTTCAAAGAGGGCGTGCTACTGGATTCCATATGGAAAAAGGAAAAGAGTCAGCCCAAAAGAAACGTTCTAACGAAACATCGCAAAACAGGCACAAATAAAAACATTAAGACGACATAGAATTGCACAAACCCATGAAATAAAGAAAATTGACCTAGAAAGCATGGCTGCAGATGGAACTTGCTAGCTGCCTTATGTGCATGACGGCACCCGGAGTGAGTACATCAGTAAATGTTCAATAACTATCATCTAATGTTGAACCTGTAGAACACATCTCGAAGAGTGCATCATAATCTGAATATTAAAATCGGCGAATATCAGCTGAAGAAGAGATCAACTACCAAGTTGGTCGTGGTTGCGAAGCGGTTAGACCATCGGACTCTCATCCGGGTTCGAATCATATTGCTGCTGTTTCGAAGCTTATGCAAATGTCATTCAATCCAGGTTGTTCAAGTTCAGTCAGCTGTATACGAGCTACATAGAGAGGTGGATATGTGAACGAATAGTCTTCGCGCAGTTGAAGCGCAGCTGAATGTTTCCTAGAGAAGTCGAGTTGGCGATGAAATGAACAGATATGCGAGGGTTGAAGTGCAAAACGCTTTGAACAGTCCCAATGAGTCAATACAGTGATGTAAGAACGTAGCCTTACCAAATACAGTCAGAATGTAGGATGTATGTACCGACTGATCTTAATCTTGTTAAATTTTGTTAGACTGTTGAAAGACAAAGAAGTGCCCAAGAAATCCAAAGAGATCATGCAAAATCGTTTACAGGGCCTATCGTCTTCATTTGCAGTGAATATTGTACCTTGACAAAGAGACTTGACAGTCGAATCACTGCAGAAGACATGAAAGCCATACGAATGATACAGGGTGTGACCAGGTGGGAAAGACAGCACAATAATATAATCGTATCAACAAGGAGAGCAAGATTACCCCAATTGTAGAAGTGACCAAGATGAATTCATCGAGATGGTAGATGGTCATGTGATATGAATATAATTATATTCTGTCATAACAGTGGCACCAATCATGAAGATAACATAGTGGAAAGTTCTAGTGTCACTTGAATTCCTGGATATTGTGAGCGGTGGTAAATGAAACACCTACTATCACAAAAGTCGGTTTGTGCCAGTCAGCCTTCCCCTTCCACCAATATTTCATTGTTCAGATACATTTACCCATATTCTCCATCGGGTCTTATTAAGACGAGGAATAATCAGACGACTTCACCAATACGAACATTAGAAATATGTTTAAAGGATTACCTTATATGTCATTGAGACGCCCCAGTTGCTCGTACGAGTGTACGTGTGCGTGTGTGCTCCATTGCATTATCAACCGGCTACGTCGTGCGATGAAAAACTACATATTTGTAAGCGGCTTGTTAAACATCGTTTTTCCCAGCCTGGAAACGATCGAGCTTGTGTATTTCAATCTACGATCATGCAGTGAGCTAATGGCGTAATCCGTGCTACCAGTCGTGCTGGTATAAATGCAAACCAGGTGAACGATATGAGGGCGAATCACTATAGAGGCAGGGAACTCGGCTTAACCCTCGCCAACACCGTTTCAATATGAACTATTGACACCCACCTGGTGTTTTCGGCAATACGTACACCCGCATAACTTAATCAGCCTTCAGGAGGAATCTAGTGGCTGAAATCGCTCCAGCTATATTTCCGATGTAGTGAGATATAGTAGAGAAACGCGTTTACTGTAGCAGTGAGGGATAAGGAGAACAACAATTCCGCGCCCTGCTACGACGTTAGACCATCATCCACATTTGTGTTGAGTCGGGGCTGACGTTGACATTTGAAACACCCTTCCGAACAGTTTTGACAAGGTAGAGCATTATGTTGTTGGAGTCGGTATAGACTATGCATTTTATTTTATCGTAATTTATTCTTAGAGCTTACCTTAATGTACACCAGGAAGGATGTTTTTGTTTTGTGTGTTTAATAATTATTATTTATTTAATGCAATGCATTCTTGTTAACTATGTTTACAATCAGCAAAATTTTTAAATTAAGACAATCGTTTAATTATTATTCAATATAATTCAGTATATTTCAGTCAGGCATGATAAAAGACTATGTAACACACATATTAAACCATCTTATATCTTAGCCGTGACAACTGCAATATATATATATATATATATATATATATATATATATATATATATATATATATATATATATATATATATATATATATATATATATATATATATATATATATATATATATATATATATATATATATATATATATATATATCGATATATCGCTATATAAAATGTTTGGCAATACCAAACCAGAGAGCCAAGTTTTCGATCTGCTTACTACCAACATACACGACGCTAGGTAATAATATAGATGTCCTGCGTGGCTAAATGTATCAGCACGAGAAGGGCTGTTGAATATAATAATAATAATAATATTAATAGTGTATACAGGATATTGCACTGCATGATATTACACTGGAGCCAATTTTCAAACGAAACCTTGAAAATGGGTTTTGTTCAATTCCTCAAAAAGTTCGTTTGTCATTTGAGATCATATAAAATCACAAAGGAAACGCAACGAACGACGAGTGACTTACACATCCATTTGTTAGTATGTATTTACAAAACTACAAATGTATTTACACAAATCTTTGTCTGAAGTCAGATTAGCGATTTATTTGAAGAGGAAATTTGAAGAAATACACTCTATTTTACCATTTTGCTTGACTTAATGCAAATGTTTCAGCATTTGAATAATATTATTATATTAAACTATGATATATCAAATAGGTTTACGGTTATCTGTTAGCAACCGCGAAACATTATAGTACATTTCGAACAATTTGATCACGTCGGAAGCGATAAAAATAGATTGTTACTGTATAATAAGTACACACATTAAACAACACCACACCTGTGCAAACATTAAATAACACCACACCTGTGCACACATTAAATAACACCACACCTGTGCACACATTAAACAACACCATACCTGTGCACACAGTAAACAACACCACCTGTGCACACATTTAACAACACCACACCTGTGCACACATTAAACAACACCACACTTGGGTTAGTTTACAGAACAGAGAAGCGCATGAAGAAAGTTGACGGTGCGTCGCTATCAACGAAAATGTCGCCAACAACGACAGGGGATGCGGACCTGTTGAATGTTGCTGTCACGACCACCTGCAATATTCATGAAACTGGTGGACTGGACGATGGAACAATGCACAACAACGACACGACTGCATCGATGCAAAAATGTATCATGTCGTATCGGGCAGGGATTGAGAACATCAGCGCCGGGCAAAGCCGGGCCGTCAGCATATGCTTCACTCCCAGTGCGGGCCAACTGTCGTCTGTCTCGAGAACCAAGCAGAGGCAACAAAGGATGTCGGCGCGGTGCAAGCGCACACGCGTCGTCACACTAGCCCAGCGATCGGCGGCGAACATCCGGGAACGTCGACGCATGCGCAGTCTGAACGACGCCTTCGACAAGCTGCGCGACGCCGTTCCTACGTTTTCTTACGAGAAAGAACTGTCACGCATAGAGACTTTGCGCATGGCGTCGGTGTACATAGAGGTTCTAACTGATTTGACTCATCCAGAGAAAACACATTGAATGTGTCTGTGAGTGCGTGTGCGTATTTGTAGTGTTATATTTGTGTGTTTACACACACACGCACGCACGCACGCACGCACGCACGCACGCACGCACGCACGCACGCACGCACGCACACGATGCGGGCGGTATTGTTGTTGGTGCATGTTGCTCTCACGCTGATTCAATGCACACAACTCGATTAAATAATTTGTTAGTGCGTTTATGTCATCATGCAAGGATGCGTTTATGTCATCATGCAAGGATCAATGTGACTGTTTAATTAAACATGTAGATTCGGTGTCTCTCCATTTCACCTGGTTTTACTCCCTCCCTCCCTCCCTCCCTCCCTCCCTCCCTCCCTCCCTCCCTCCGTCCCTCCCTCCCTCCCCCCTCTCTCTCTCTCTCTCTCTCTCTCTCTCTCTCTCTCTCTCTCTCTCTCCCTCCCTCCCTCATTCACTCGCTCACTCGCTCACTCTTTGTCTCCATATTTCTCTCTACGCCCTTATTTAGCTGTCTATCTTTGTCTTCACATTAACGATATCCCACGTTTCCCATGCCCATCTTGTTCCGAAACGTTTCCCATGCCCATCTTGTTCCGAAATGTTTCCCATGCCCATCTTGTTCCGAAACGTTTCCCATGCCCATCTTGTTCCGAAACGTTTCCCATGCCCATCTTGTTCCGAAACGTTTCCCATGCCCAACTTGTTCCGAAACTAACGCCGAAATGACGCCTCTCATCCTCTTGTAGAAGTAGTATCTCTAATATACGTAACACACCCACAGTTTCATCTAACCGATATAGTTCCATCGTGTCACGGTCACAGACATTGTTCCCCATTCGACCAGAATAGCTGTTCACCGCCAGAGACAGCTCTAATAGCCAATTCGCCTTCGTTTGCGATGACGGCACCCGTAGCAACAGATGATCGATACTATCACGATGCTAATGACAACGATCTGCACGAAGACGATCAGATGGCGCATCCGTAAGCGTCCAATGAATTGGCAGATCAGCTCAACCGGATCGCAGCCAGTCTGTGAAACAGATACAAACGTCGCTAGCAAGTGATTTGTGAATTCCCTAGTTTGGAGCGTTGCTTTGTGTGGCAGTGAGCCTTGACACCCAGGAAGGAAGACGAGAGACGAATGCCCGCACTAGATGTGTGGGTGTTGCGGAGAATGTATGTTCCCTGGACGCAGAGAAATATTAATATAGGGGTCAGAGATAAAGTAAGGATTAATGAAGAAAAGGGTCTGCTAAGTTTCAACAACAGAAGAAAGTTGGCTAAGTGCGACAATTGGAAAGAAGACCTGATAATCTTGTAAATAGCACCACAGCAGAAAACCTACCTGGAAAAGCCGAAGTAGTAAAAATGGGATGGATTGACAACATGAAGCATTGGACAGATGGTGGACTCGAAGTGGCTGGAGATATTGACAACATGAAGCATTGGACAGATGGTGGACTCGAAGTGGCTGGAGAGATTGACAACATGAAGCATTGGACAGATGGTGGACTCGAAGTGGCTAGAGAGATTGACAACATGAAGCATTGGACAGATGGTGGAC
The DNA here is from genome assembly GCA_963662155.1 of Lamellibrachia columna. Taxonomy (NCBI): domain Eukaryota; kingdom Metazoa; phylum Annelida; class Polychaeta; order Sabellida; family Siboglinidae; genus Lamellibrachia; species Lamellibrachia columna. The sequence goes on from OY759261.1 coordinate 13,577,622, forward strand.
TCGAAGTGGATGGAGAGATTGACAACATGAAGCATTGGACAGATGGTGGACTCGAAGTGGCTAGAGAGATTGACAACATGAAGCATTGGACAGTTGGTGGACTCGAAGTGGCTAGAGAGATTGACAACATGAAGCATTGGACAGATGGTGGACTCGAAGTGGCTGGAGAGATTGACAACATGAAGCATTGGACAGATGGTGGACTCGAAGTGGCTAGAGAGATTGACAACATGAAGCATTGGACAGATGGTGGACTCGAAGTGGCTAGAGAGATTGACAACATGAAGCATTAGACAGATGGTTGACTCGAAGTGGATGGAGAGATTGACAACATGAAGTATTGGACAGATGGTTGACTCGAAGTGGCTAGAGAGATTGACAACATGAAGCATTGGACAGATGGTGGACTCGAAGTAGCTAGAGAGATTGACAACATGAAGCATTGGACAGATGGTGGACTCGAGGTGGCTAGAGAGATTGACAACATGAAGCATTGGACAGATGGTGGACTCGAAGTGGCTAGAGAGATTGACAACATGAAGCATTGGACAGATGGTGGACTCGAGGTGGCTAGAGAGATTGGCAACATGAAGCACTGGACAGATGGTGGACTCGAAGTGGCTAGAGAGATTGACAACATGAAGTATTGGACAGATAGTGGACTCGAAGTGGCTAGAGAGATTGACAACATGAAGCATTGGACAGATGGTGGACTCGAAGTGGCTGGAGAGATTGACAACATGAAGTATTGGACAGATGGTAGACACGAAGTGACTAGAGAGATTGACAACATGAAGTATTGGACAGATGGTGCACTCGAAGTGGCTGGAGAGATTGACAACATGAAGCATTGGACAGATGGTGGACTCGAAGTGGCTGGAGAGATTGACAACATGAAGTATTGGACAGATGGTGGACTCGAGGTGGCTAGAGAGATTGACAACATGAAGCATTGGACAGTTGGTGGACTCGAAGTAGCTAGAGAGATTGACAACATGAAGCATTGGACAGATGGTGCACTCGAAGTGGATGGAGAGATTGACAACATGAAGTATTGGACAGATGGTGGACTCGAAGTGGCTAGAGAGATTGACAACATGAAGCATTGGACATGGTTGACCCGTGGTGGCTAGAGAGATTGACGACATGAAGCATTGGACAGTTGGTGGACTCGAAGTAGCTAGAGAGATTGACAACATGAAGCATTGGACAGATGGTGGACTCGAAGTGGCTAGAGAGATTGACGACATGAAGCATTGGACAGTTGGTGGACTCGAAGTGGCTAGAGAGATTGACAACATGAAGCATTGGACAGATGGTGGAATCGAAGTAGCTAGAGAGATTGACAACATGAAGCATTGGACAGATGGTGGACTCGAAGTGGCTAGAGAGATTGACGACATGAAGCATTGGACAGTTGGTGGACTCGAAGTGGCTAGAGAGATTGACAACATGAAGCATTGGACAGATGGTGGACTCGAAGTGGATGGAGAGATTGACAACATGAAGCATTGGACAGATGGTGGAATCGAAGTAGCTAGAGAGATTGACAACATGAAGCATTGGACAGTTGGTGGACTCGAAGTGGCTAGAGAGATTGACGACATGAAGCATTGGACAGTTGGTGGACTCGAAGTGGCTAGAGAGATTGACGACATGAAGCATTGGACAGTTGGTGGACTCGAAGTGGCTAGAGAGATTGACAACATGAAGCATTGGACAGATGGTGGAATCGAAGTAGCTAGAGAGATTGACAACATGAAGCATTGGACAGATGGTGGACTCGAAGTGGCTAGAGAGATTGACAACATGAAGCATTGGACAGATGGTGGACTCGAAGTAGCTAGAGAGATTGACAACATGAAGCATTGGACAGATGGTGGAATCGAAGTAGCTAGAGAGATTGACAACATGAAGCATTGGACAGATGGTGGACTCGAAGTGGCTAGAGAGATTGACAACATGAAGCATTGGATAGTTGGTGGACTCGAAGTAGCTAGAGAGATTGACAACATGAAGCATTGGACAGATGGTGGACTCGAAGTGGCTAGAGAGAGTGACAACATGAAGCATTGGACAGTTGGTGGACTCGAGGTGGCTAGAGAGATTGACAACATGAAGCATTGGACAGATGGTGGACTCGAGGTGGCTAGAGAGATTGACAACATGAAGTATTGGACAGATGGTGGACTCGAGGTGGCTAGAGAGATTGACAACATGAAGCATTGGACAGTTGGTGGACTCGAAGTAGCTAGAGAGATTGACAACATGAAGCATTGGACAGATGGTGGACTCGAGGTGGCTAGAGAGATTGACAACATGAAGCATTGGACAGATGGTGGACTCGAAGTGGGTGGAGAGATTGACAACATGAAGTATTGGACAGATGGTGCACTCGAAGTGGCTAGAGAGAGTGACAACATGAAGTATTGGACAGATGGTGCACTCGAAGTGGCTGGAGAGATTGACAACATGAAGCATTGGACATGGTTGACCCGTGGTGGCTGGAGAGATTGCAAGGAGATACTAACGGCATAACTGAAGCTACGGTTACACCTCACCGTCATCACTATCACCGTCACCATTACCGTCACCGTCACCATCACCATCACCATCACAAACACCATCACCATCTAGACAACATGTGAATATTCACAGACGTTTTGAGTTGACAAGCTGATTTCAGTGGTGGCGATTTCATTACAACTTGGAACTATACGAATTTAATGGCAGAAGACGAAAAACTCCACTAAGACTCCTAGTAGCTCTCAAGGAGATGCCAACTTAACGTTGTGCAAAACCATGGAGCACTATAATGTTAATGCTGAATTACGACTTATGGTGATAAAATGTTTGTGGTGTCGATGGCAGAACCGTGTGAATGCTGACATACGCGTTGTGGTAATAAAATCGCTTCCATGTCGATGGCATCCAGACAGACGTACTTACAAAACCCTCGTCATTTTCGTCTATGCAGTGCTTAAGTTGGTCACAACGAAATCTCACCGGGATGCAGCTACAATGATAAATGTTATTTATGTAGCACACCAATAACTAACATGTCACAGTGGCGTATTTAGGGGGGGGGGCATTGTGTCATTGCTCCCACTTTGGCTTAATTTGTTTTTCTTCCGGAACATGCTACACCACTACATCGTATCATGGTTAAAGGAGTGGTTAAATAAGCTCGTCCTCTCCTTGTGAGATCATAGATACGCCTGTGCTTTTACTTTAAAGATTTAAAAAAAATGTATAATGTGGCTGACTGCCGACGTGTGCGGGGCAGATCTTGCCACAGAATGCTGGGGAGGGATCATTATTTATTTTGTCATAAGCGACAAAATTAACCTTTTGTAATGTTGTTTGCAGATGTGTATTTTGAATGGTCTGAACATCTACTACATTACTATTTATTATTTAAACCAATCATCAAATTGTATCACTGTTCTCCAGAAAAGATGCTGCCATCAAATGGCGTCCTAAACATTCTTCACGTGCAAAGGATCCTACAGCCACTGACATGTGCATACCCATTCATTAGAAAGGATCCTACAGCCACTGACATGTGCATATCCATTCATTAGAAAGGATCCTACAGCCACTGACATGTGCATATCCATTCATTAGAAAGGATCCTACAGCCACTGACATGTGCATATCCATTCATTAGAAAGGATCCTACAGCCACTGACATGTGCATATCCATTCATTAGAAATGATCCTACAGCCACTGACATGTGCATATCCATTCATTAGAAAGGATCCTACAGCCACTGACATGTGCATATCCATTCATTAGAAAGGATCCTACAGCCACTGACATGTGCATATCCATTCATTAGAAAGGATCCTACAGCCACTGACATGTGCATATCCATTCATTAGAAATGATCCTACAGCCACTGACATGTGCATATCCATTCATTAGAAAGGATCCTACAGCCACTGACATGTGCATATCCATTCATTAGAAAGGATCCTACAGCCACTGACATGTGCATATCCATTAATTAGAAAGGATCCTACAGCCACTGACATGTGCATATCCATTCATTAGAAAGGATCCTACAGCCACTGACATGTGCATATCCATTCATTAGAAAGGATCCTACAGCCACTGACATGTGCATATCCATTCATTAGAAAGGATCCTACAGCCACTGACATGTGCATATCCATTCATTAGAAATGATCCTACAGCCACTGACATGTGCATATCCATTCATTAGAAAGGATCCTACAGCCACTGACATGTGCATATCCATTCATTAGAAAGGATCCTACAGCCACTGACATGTGCATATCCATTCATTAGAAAGGATCCTACAGCCACTGACATGTGCATATCCATTCATTAGAAATGATCCTACAGCCACTGACATGTGCATATCCATTCATTAGAAAGGATCCTACAGCCACTGACATGTGCATATCCATTCATTAGAAAGGATCCTACAGCCACTGACATGTGCATATCCATTAATTAGAAATGCTAAGTGTATTAGTCGTGAAATATGGTTATATTTATGTTCAACGATAATTTTCATGGGAGAAAAAGTATTGCCAAAGGGGTTCCGTTTCAATAACCACCGTGACTTCATTCGTTTGCGAGGAACCCAGAAGTAGATTAATGATCCGTCCCCTACTCCGGTAATGCCATTTCCCCATTGCGCACCTCTCCGTGTCGCATCGGTACTCCTCGTCCTGACTGCACGGCCAGTCGGCAGTCTCGTGGCGGTAGGCGCTGTAGCGAACCGCAAACCCCAGGGACCGCTTGCAGTCAGATTCAGCCCGGAAGTGGAATGTGACCTCACTTCCGTTTGATACCAGTGGCCGTATCACTTCGGCTGAGAACAAAGCGTGTGAAGAAATCACAACGCGATATTAATAGGGCAAGTAATAGTCTTGGTGCACTGTTGTCTAATTTTCTGCAATATTATTATATATATATATATATATATATATATATATATATATATATATATATATATATATATATATAATATTATGCTAAAACTCCTTCTTCAGTTGATTTAGCGTTTGAATAGTTTTTAGTAATATCCGCAGTCGATTTAATTTAAAATGCGTATTGTTTTGTTAAATCATCGAAATAATTTATTTCAGTCGTTAGATCTGGTAATGCTCAAAATACAGGATATTCAAAATGGTAAACACTTTGTGGGTCAACGCCAATCATATTCGTGACGTCATTCCTCTCACCTATCATATGTCAAAGTTAAAAAATTTCACCAAGGGTGAAATTCGCGACTTTTCTACATCTCCATATTCACTTCACTTAATGTTTTACCAAACATTAAGTAATCTAATATTTTGTTTGATGATTTCACAAAAAAAATCTACATACAAAAGTTGCACAAACGAGCTACATTGTTGCAGTGGATACTAGGTAGATTCGATATTTCGCAAAATGAATTTGAAATGAGACTGGACAAAAATCGAATTGAGGAGGGACCTTTAACGTGTTCACCCACAAAGCAGCCACAACATATGATGTAACATAGAGCTACACTTCCAGCCAATTATAAGCTGTTTAGCTCATCCAACCATGGGAGATGACGTTATACACGACAGGAGAATAAATTATTACTCGTCAGCAGTATGGGGTATATACTTGTAGACAAGCAATAAAGTCACTATTTAAATTAAGTTTTTCTGTTGTTGAAATATTTACCAAATGATGTAAACTTGAGGACGACATGTCTGGTACAGTATCTGTCTTCCTATATATTGCGCACTGGCGACGGACAACACCTTGGATATAATCGAACCAAAATACCAAAGCAGACCGAAGTCACAAAACGGTTTAGTTATGTACGTGAACTGGCTGACCTGTGACCGACGACACGCCAGAAATGGTGTTCAATATTTAAAAAAAAATCTCGTACGAATCTAAGCAAGTTGCCATCCAGTTGCCACTACGTGTATAGAACGATTATTTATATTATTGAGATAATAAACCGAAGGCCGGTTCCCTCTAGCACTCTTGCAAATCGTCCGAACGTACACAATATATAGTTCACAATACATGTTAAAGTTACTATTGATTTTGCAAAAGTCCACCAATTTCGCTAGAACTAACAAATACATCCATCCTCCAGACAGGACAACTTGGTACTTCGTACGTAATACTGGCACTTATAGAAATGTCTAACGTCGCCCTTGTGTTACGTAAGTTGGGACAATCGAAGAAAAGACGCGTGACGTTGTCAACAATTGTACATAATTTTTCGCGTAGCGTTGCGGGTCGTTGTACGTAATAACAACAAAGGGTAATTCGATTGTTCGTAGAAAGGGTAACAGCGGGGAGAAATTTCGACCAAAATTAACTTGAGACAATCCGACCGTGGTTGAAAGTTTGTCGCCCGAGATGCAAAGCGTCAAGGACGAATACATGCAAACATACACACAAACATATTCACGGTGGATTGTAATAATATATTCACCTTTGTGTGGTCCACAGATCGCCTTCAGCACGGGATGGCTGACGCTGTCGCCGTCGTAGATGTAGAGACAGTCGCAGGCGGAGGAACACTCGAGAAATATGTCTTGTGGGAACTGAACCAACACTTGCCAACCTGCGACCGTCGCGGATTACAGAGTAATAACGATGTTGATAATAATGGTTATGATGATGGTAATAATTGTCGTTGTTATTAGGGAGATTGTTTTTCTTGATAAAGACGATTATGAAAACTGCAATAACGGCGATGACGACGATTACAAGGATTACAACAAATATACAATTGTAACTTGCTTCGATGGTTCAAGATGCATTGAATGTATATCCGCTTCATAACAATGATAATGATGATGATACTGATGATAATGATGATGACGATGATAATAATAATATTAATAGTAATAGTGATTACGAATGTGATGGTGATGGTGGTGGTGATGGTGGTTGTGGTGTTGGTGGTGGTGGTGGTCTGTGGTGGTGGTGGTTGTGGTTGTGGTGGTTGTGATGGTGGTGGTCTGTGGTGGTGGTGGTTGTGATGGCGGTGGTCTGTGGTGGTGGTGGTGGTTGTGATGGCGGTAGTCTGTGGTGGTGGTGGTGGTGCTGATAACAATAATAATAATTATTATTATTATAATTATGGAGCGATTACATGTTCAATCCATTTGTAATTAGAATCATCGAAGCGAGCTATATTCGCGGATTCCGAACGAATTCCTTGCAACGAATCTGATTGGGTAATGTGGCGGCCACTGGGTCAAAGAACAATGTCATCACCGGTTGGCGACTGCGTGGAACACCTTCTCGAGCAACTACGTCGAAGATTCAGACGAGATCAACAACGTTACCTTTGCCGACGTCCACGGTAAGAAAGCAGTTGATGCTGTCTTCGTAGTGTAACCAGTCCAGGCGCTCCGTCTGCAGCAAGGCCTGTCCGTGCGAATACACGAAACCATTCCGACGCAGCACGGAAGTGTTGCACGTCTCCTTCGCGTCAAGCACGTGATCGTATTTCAAATTTAAATCGGGCGGTATGATGTAGCTACCGGCGTCTTTCGCGTCTGTGTACATACGCAGTAACACCAGAACGGCTTCGTAGACGACAATAATACAGCGAGTTCCAGAGTCCATGTGTAACATATCTAGCAGCTGCTGCGCGCGTTCAAACTTGTCGAAACATCCTCAATGGATTGTGATTAAATCCGCGGAGGTATGCAGCTCCTTCTAGATATTCGCGGGTAAACAAATGTAACGTCATTTGACATTGTTGATGGCGCATGCGCTTAAAAACGTCTCTCGTTTCGCTACACCTTTGCCCGTCACTGCAAAACACAGGCTCTAACACAGGAGTTGAACACTGTTTGGTCATCTGGTGTGCGAGTGTGTAGCGGAAGAGAGCATTCTAGGATATATTCCTTCGTCATCTGTAACTAGCACTTGGAGGCTCATTGGCGTACACCTACTGCGTGATAGCGTATCTCTGTTGATTTTATATAAAGTTTATGCTAGTGACATTTATGTTACCTTGGTGTTGAGATTTAGAAATAGAGAGAGAGAGAGAGAGAGAGAGAAAGAATATTGTTGTTACTTTAGTACGTATCCCTGTCATCATCGTCAGCTTACAAAGGTTGCTTAATATTGGCTCCTCTATAAACATTTTGATCACTACTATTACTACTACTGCTGCTGCTGCTGCTGCTTCTGCTGCTACTGCTGCTACTGCTGCTGATGCTGCTACTGCTGCTGCTACTGCTGCTGCTACTGCTGCTGCTGCTGCTGCTACTGCTGCTGCTTCGGCTGCTGCTGCTGCTGCTACTGCTCCTGCTGCTGCTGCTACTGCTGCTGATGCTGATGCTACTGCTGCTGCTGCTACTGCTGCTGCTGCTACTGCTGCTGCTGCTACTGCTGCTGCTGCTACTGCTGCTGCTGCTGCTACTACTGCTACTGCTGCTGCTGCTACTGCTACTGCTGCTACTGCTGCTTCGGCTGCTGCTGCTGCTGCTGCTGCTGTTGCTACTGCTACTAGTACTAGTACTACTACTACTGTTACTGCTGCTGCTTCAGCCATTCCATTGATAATTGGGCATTCCACTTCGCACTTTAATAAACCTAGATGGAAACATAGTCACGCTTTCTTGATTTACAACGCGTGTATTATAATCAACGTCACTACACTCCAACCCATAACCTATCAAAACTCATTGCGTAAATCAAAATAGTTTTTCACAAAGCAAATATATATATATCAGCTTTTTTTATTAGAACTCGACCTGCATAAACCATGTGCATAAACACAGTTATCCGTTGGTATGGTGATAAAAACTGGGCTATCTATGTACGATATCAGACACTTATCTAATGTTCTAGCCATTTTCACACGGCATGAAAGTGACAGTTCCATCATATATTAATGATTGCAGTTCTCACTAGTATAACCAGACCCACACTACCTCCTCGTGGCATGTACCTTCAAGGTTAAAGGTAAATGTTTTGATTAAAATGGAAGGATTTGTATTTTAACACATCGCTATCATCGTCCACTTGCCTCATAGTAAATTGTATTCATGGGCTGTGCGTGAGTACGTGATTAGTTTATTGTTCGTGTTCATTGCAACATATAGTGCACCAAACAGTATTTAAAAGTTCATTGAAAAATAATTAGCAATTATTATTTATATATTTATATTTATATAATATTATTATATTATTTAGAATATCAGAAATTAAGTGTTGTTTCAGTAGAACTGCTTTACCAAATTTAGATAGTCATTCTTCCATATTTGATCGTTGACATCGTATTAGCAATTGAATTATTCGCTAGAGCGAATAATTCAATTGCTAATACGATGTTGTAATGACCGTGACCCATTATGGTGAATACGCACAACTGGTTTCTGATGATGAAAACACGGACGAACGAAGGAACGAAAGAACGAACGGACGAACGAACACAATATGACGACTTACGGAATATAATATTATTGTTGTGTTCCACTTCTAGGTTGATTATATTCAAGAAGCAAACGGAGAGTTATAATAATGTTTATTCTTGTATCGGTTATGTTACATACAACGAACATGTAAGATGTGCTATGTACGATATAAAATTGGCCATTCCATTGATAATTGGCCATTCCATTGATAATTGGCCATTCCATTGATAATTGGGCATTCCACTTCGCACTTTAATAAACCTAGATGGAAACATAGTCACGCTTTCTTGATTTACAACGCGTTTATTATAATCAACGTCACTACACTCCAACCCATAACCTATCAAAACTCATTGCGTAAATCAAAATAGTTTTTCACAAAGCAAATATATATATCAGCTTTTTTATTAGAACTCGACCTGCATAAACCATCTATGTGCATAAGCACAGTTATCCGTTGGTATGGTGATAAAAACTGGGCTATCTATGTACGATATCAGACATAAGCTTGTTACCTATTTATTTAACGCGTCGCTTCATTATTTAATGCTAACCCAATCGAATTATTTCGTAATTCGTTGCTATTTTACTCATTAACAATAATGTATTCAAGTATTTGGATACCTCTTATTAATCTGCAATACTTTGTACGGATGGTCAATTATAACACGTACACATACACGTACACATACTCCTTTGGACGATACGTTTGAAAGCTATGCAGTCCAGAGACGAGAAACGTCCACGTCCGGTGCGTTGAACTGCTACCCGATACAACGGTTTAAATCTGTTGTTTTCCCTCGTTCAATGTCGAACTCGATTCCTGCCTTCGATTCGAGGTCACGACCTCACGACCTCACGACCAATGAAGTTGTGATCACGTCATGGCGATCTGTGTATTGCTCATGCGCAGTACAAAAGCTGCGCGAACGTTTCCGGTATTATCGGAATGAAGCCACTTCATCGTTCCAGCAGTTTTACATCATCGATTCTCGAGTATGACACGCTTAGGCTCAAGGGGAGCGTGGCTGAGTCACGTAGACTGTTGTTTGTGTCACGTTTGTCTGAAAAAGCGAGACGCATCAGCATGTAATATAAGCATGCAAACGGATGTAAAGGCCATAAGATGGAACCAAGGGGCAGATTTCACCTTGCTTAATAATTTAATATATTTTATATTATGGAAGTCCAGATAAATGTCAATACCAATCAAGCTACCCATATTTAAATTAACTGTTAATGTTTATTGATCGGAGATATGGCATGCTTCAAAAGGCATGCTAAAAAATCCAAGTTTCTAAATAGGGTAACACAACATAGCGGCCAGAAACAATTCGTCATGAAACACATTGCAAACAGGCACTCAAATGGAAACCCAGGGCAAAGAGGCAATTGGAAAGGTGTAAAACCCTGGCGAGGAGAAGTGGAAGCAGAAATGAAAACGCAGGATGTAAATATAAACAACTGGAAACGAAGCCCACAACGTGTCAGGTTGAAAGCCATCATTAATGGCAAACCCTCCACCAGGGCAGAAAAGGCTTAAGTCAGACTAAGTAAGTCAATAATCGTGTGCACAATAGTGTATCACAGGTTAAATGTATATAAAATGTCATTAACCAACATAAATTGCGACACTTGTCATCCTTCGTACCGTTAATTCCGTGACTTATAGGTACTGACGTCAGCTGAATTTGCAGGTTTTGCACATGGTCTCCATGCGCTTCGCACCCATATACGAATACGTAGATATAGATAGAATGACCTCCATTTGTGAATACGCTACTAAGTTTTTAGGCGTTATTTCTAAGAAAACATGTTTAAGTTTTAAACGCGATGTAATCTGGATATCTAAGAACAGCAATAAATTAACAGAGCTGATGATACTCTAGTAGTAGTGATACTGTAATGATAAGTTTAACAACGAGTCAACACACCCGCTTGTTGAAAATAACTTTGGCATGGCATGGTGGCAGGCCAAGAAATAAACCAACGCTTAATGGGAAATCTCTCTGCTTCCAAATTATAGCTGAAACTGCATTACTACTACGTATGAGATAAGTTAAACTAATAGGCTCTACGTTAAGTGTTGATAAACGTTACATGTTGAGAACGGATGGCTGAAACTGTCTAAGGCCCTTTCACACGAGCGATTTGTTGTCCGATTTGTCGGGCGACACTGTGTCGCCCATCCAATTGAACGCATATATGTTCTTGTTACTTTCAAGAAACGATGCGCCAAACTGGTTGGGCATTGTGTGACACTGTGTCGCTCGATCAATCGGACAACTAATCGCTCATTTGAACGGGCCTTAATGACAACAGGAACGACGCACCGTCAAACCCACCGGCCGTTGTGTCATTGCCGGCTTTCACCGCGACCCGGGCCGCTGCTTAGTCGAAATCCGGTGTCTTGTCGTCCGGCTGAGGCTCGACCGTGATGACGCGGGTCGACCGCTTGCGGCTGGCCATCATGCGCCACGGCTTCACCCAGGCGCAGCAGACCAGGAGAAGCAGCAGCGCAAACAGGAGGACGATGCCGAGGAAGATGGTGAGGTGGAGCAGAGTGAGACCTCCGTTAGGACACAGGCACCGGGCAGCCGCACAGCCGCGCTACAGCAGATACAGATAAGATCTTATATAGTGCGATATCCAGTCGGTAGGATCGCACAATGTGCTTTACACTACACCATCTAGCAGAACTGTTCATTGCAACGCCATCTCGACTTTTGCCGCTCTACGAATACTGCATTAAGGCTATCCTTCCATGTGTTCCCACCACTGTCTATGGCCAGGTACTCATTTATACAGAGATTACTGAGGCAACGTAAAAGTACGGAAAAGTACGTTCCTATATATCGCTGTATCCAGTCCATAGGACCGTTCAAAGCGCTTTACATTTCATACCCTGGCGGACACGTATCTTCACACACCAAACCGTGAGCTTGCAAGCATTTGGCCACGCTGCAATAACTGCGCGAAGAATATGCTGTCACATTTCTCCGTCTATAACCAGTTACTCATTTATACAGCAGAGTGAACCGACGCACCACATAGGTACGCTCTTATAATGCGCCTGTTCCGATCAGCAGAGTGAACCGACGCACCACATAGGTACGCTTTTACAATGCGCCTGTTCCGATCAGCAGAGTGAACCGACGCACCACATAGGTACGCTCTTATAATGCGCCTGTTCCGATCAGCAGGACACTTCACCCCCTGGCATTTCTACACCACTTCTCTGTAGGAAGCATTTAGCCACGTTGCAATTACTGCGCGAAGAGTATTCTTTCATATGTATCCATGTGTGTGAGTGGGTGTGTGAGTGAGTGTGTGCGTGCGTTGCGTACGTGGGTGCATGCATGTGTGTACATATGCATATCTCTCTTTCTCAATGACATCAAATGCATGTTTTTAATAAAGCAGAACTAATGTTTCATTAGTAATATTTATTGTTTAAAGTTTATGAATACAAATTACTGTCGTCCGCAGCTTTCAGGATCGTTTTTCTATGATATATTTACCAGTAGTGTCGTCACAGAATCCGTAGTCGTTCTTCAGTTGATTAATACAGTACACATGTTCTTTTTGTAAATAGTCATGTGGTGATATAGGTAAACAACCAAGACAGATTAGCAGTGCCGGATTAACAATAACACACTTTTTCTATGGACACTTACCGAGTGCATGAAAGACGAAGTGCGAGAGGCATGGCATTGACTAAGGAGGTAACCCTATACTGTGATGTTTATTCAACCAGCATTCATACATTGTTGTAAATGATATCAGATACAACATCAAATACAGAAGATACACGTTCTCGTGAGCAATCAAAGAGTGACAGGCGCATTATGATTGAATCTGTGGGGGGGGGGCTTTTCGTAGAGGCCTGGTACGTGTACTTGCAGCACTGCCATTGTCAATCCGGCACTGCAGATTACTAGTTGTCTTACCGCTCCCTCGTCCGTCCTGTCCACACAGTGGGCGTTGTTGTCGCACGCGAATGTGATGGGGATACACCTGCCAGTGACGAGTGTCAACCATGAGAAACTTACGTTCGAAAATGATAGTAAAAGTCTCTAATATGATAAATACATTAATGTAACACTGTAAGACGTTGACTTACTCGTGGCGGAAGAAATTATTCTCATCATTTTGTCATATGTGCGCATACTGAGTGACGACAAAACACTCGTGCCCGCTGTATATGACGCCCACGGGGCGAGGCAGCGTGGCAGACAGGTCATCGAATTATTGATAATGAGACAGTCACTGCTGATAACTCGACAGTCACGCTGACGAAAAACTCATCTAGTAATCATATTATATGGCTAGTTATAACGTTAATTAATTAAGGCTATTAGTCTGGCAAACTGTAGTGTTATATTTGTATGTTTTATGTGTACGTCTACATTATATAACTATATATACATATATATATATATATATATATATATATATATATATATACATATATATATACATATACATATATATATATATATATATATATATATATATATATATATATATATATATATACATATATATATATATATATATATATATATATATATGTATACATATATATATATATATATATATATATATATATATATTATATATATATATACATACATATATATATATATATATATATATACATATATATATATATATATATATATATATATATATATACATATATTATATATATATATATATATATATATATATATATATATATATATATATACATATATTATATATATATATATATATATATATATATATATATATATATATATATATATATATATATATATATATATACATATATTATATATATATATATATATATATATATATGCATGTATGTATATGTATGTATATATATATATATATATATATATATATATACATACATATATATATATATATATATATATATATATATATATATATATATATATATATATATATATATATATATATATATATATATATATATATATATATATATATATATATACACATAAGGAATGTAATGGTAAGGTATATGGTTAGGGTAAGTCACACCTGTTGCCATCACACTTAAACTCTTCCTCCGAGCTGCATTCTCCGGTGTGGTTATAGCGGAACGCGTGGTACTTGATGCGGAATCCTTCGTCGTTGCGACAATTCTTGTCAGTCCGGAAGCGTAGAGTGACGAAATTCCCGCTTGTTTCTATCGGCCCGAGTGTGTCCGCTGCGCATCAGAAAAAACAATAAGTACTTCGCATATGTTTCAACCCCGAGATAACTTTTAGAAAAACAAACTCTACAAAAATGCGGGACATTTGCGTTTTATCACGGGACGCCGGGCATAATGATCATTGTTTATACAATAACACGCACGCACGCACGCACGCACGCACGCACGCACGCACGCACGCACGCACGCACGCACGCACGCACGCACGCACGCACGCACGCACGCACGCACGCACGCACGCACGCACGCACGCACGCACGCACGCACGCACGCACGCACGCACGCACGCACGCACGCACGCACGCACGCACGCACGCACGCACGCACACACACACACACACACACACACACACACACACATTCTCTAAATGTATCTTTACTCCGCCATGTTAGCTCAAACCCAAATACAATCACACATGTATGCCGGTTTCCATTTCAAGCGGCGGGGCCCAGATCGGGTTAAATTTCATTATTTTTTAGTGCTCTATGCAGTAGGAATAAAATGGCGGTATTAACATCATTATGCCTACTACGAATTTATAAAGATACACTGGCCAACGAGAGTGTCAAATGAAGACCTGTCCAACCACGCTTGTATGTCGCCTATCTCAGAAGACATCAAGAGCAGAAACACTTAGGGGGATGGAGATTACACACAAAAATAGCACTAACCTGGGCCCTGAAGGTAAACGGAAAAGAGGAAGGTTAAAATCAACAGGGAGAACGAGTGTGGAAGTAGAGAGAAACCAAGTGGGATTGAGTTCTTGGAAGATGGCAGAGAACGCAGCTTTATATGGCCTTATTCACCAACTAGGTTGCGAGGAGGATAGGTAAGTGAGTGAGTGAGTGAGTGCGTGAGTGAGTGAGTGAGTGAGTGAGTGCGTGAGTGAGTGAGTGAGTGAGTGAGTGAGTGAGTGAGTGAGTGAGTATAGAAAAACATCGCGAAAATACGGGACATTTGCTTCATATTGCAGAATGCGGGATATCTGGTCAAAATTAGGGACAGTCCAGCGGAATGCGAGACGTATGAGATGTTCGACGTCGTGAACTCCGTGCGTGTACAGGTGTATATACACTCCATATCAGCGTCTGCTAGAATTACGATGTAACAGGCCTTGTTTTTCAATAACAACATTTTAAAGAGCTGTTCGTTGTAATGGCTGGCAACATGACTACTGAATAGCCTTCTTCAAAAAATAAGCGAACACATTTAAAATAGTGATTCCTTATCCTTTTCTATCCTCCCCATATAAATGTCAGTTGTGGCAGAGGCGATAAGGTTATTGTTCGTGAATGCGCGGAGGTTGAGATCTTAACCGACCGTCGTGATGGTCGCACAGTTGCGCTATGCGCGTGTTGTTTACAGAGGGGCCGTCGAAGATACTCAGACAGTCGCAAGTGGAGCGGTCGGTGGAGCAGGCGAGTTTGATCTCGTAAGGGAACTGGAACTGGATCTTCCACCCTGGAATGAGAAGCGAAATGGTAACGTAAAGGCACGTTCTTATATCCAGTCTTTGGAACTGTTAAAGTGTTGTACACTTCGCCCTCTGGCAGACCTGTTTATTCCAACGCTACCTCGGCGTCTCCGAGAAGCTGGGAACACTACACTTATGCTGTGTCCATTTTCACATTTCCAATGACTGGCTGGAGAAAAGTTACAGCATTTGAAGATTTCGTCCCAAACGTTGATAAAATAATAAATATTAACGTAGTAGATGTTCAGAATATTCAAAACACACGTTTGTGAACATCGTTGCAAACGTTCACTTTTTCGCCAATGAGCATTTCTGTGGAATGATCTGCCCCGCACTCTTCGGTAATCAGCCACCTTAATGATTTCTAGAAAGAAATGTTTTCTATTCGCATCGGAAGCGGATGATATATGAGAAGTATATGTACGGTAGATATATGAGAAGAAGTATATGTATAATCGATGTATGAGGAGAAGTATGTGTACGGTAGATATATGAGGAGAAGCATGTGTACGGTAGATATAGAACGAGAAGCATATGTATGGTCGATATATGAGGAGAAGTATGTGTACGGTATATATATATATATATATATATATATATATATATATATATATATATAATATATATATATATATATATATATATATATATATATATAATATATATATATATATATTTATGAGGAGAAGCACATGTGTGGTCGATATAATTATAAAGATAAGTATGTGTACGGTAGATATATGAGGAGAAGTATATATGTATGGCCGATATATGAGGATAAGTATGTGTACAGTAGATATATGAGAAGTATGTGTATGGTAGGTATATGAGGAGAAGTATATGTATGGTCGATATATGAGGAGAAATATATGAGAAGTATATGTATGTCGATATATGAGGAGAAGTATATGTACGGTAGATATATGAGAAGAAGTATATGTATAATCGATATATGAGGAGAAGTATGTGTACGTAGATATATAAGGAGAAGCATATGTATGGTCGATATATGAGAAGTATGTGTACGGTATATATATATATATATATATATATATATATATATATATATATATATATATATATATATATATATATATATATATATATATATATATATATATATAATATATATATATATATATATATATATGAGGAGAAGCTATATCTGGTCGATATAATTATGAGGATAAGTATGTGTACGGTAGATATATGAGAAGTATATATGTATGGTCGATATATGAGGATAAGTATATGTACAGTAGATATATGAGGAGAAGTATGTGTATGGGTAGGTATATGAGGAGAAGTATATGTATGGTCGATATATGAGGAGAAATATATGTACGGTAGATATATGAGAAGTATATGTATGGTCGATATATGAGGAGAAGTATATGTACGGTATATATATGAGAAGAAGTATATGTATAATCGATATATGAGGAGAAGTACGTGTACGGTAGATATATGAGGAGAAGCATATGTGTGGTCGATATAATTATGAGGATAAGTATGTGTACAGTAGATATATGAGGAGAAGTATATGTATGGTCGATATATGAGGAGAAATATATGTACGGTAGATATATGAGAAGTATATGTATGGTCGATATATGAGGAGAAGTATATGTACGATAGATATATGAGGAGAAATATATGTAAGGTAGATATATGATGAGAAGTATATGTATGGTCGATATGTGATGAGAAGGTTAGTGGCTCTAGGCGGTCGTTTTCGTGGTTATGTCAGACATTGAAAGATCGTATAGCTGTGTGTTCGTGTCACTTCACTGAAGATGATTATCATCATATCGTGTCTTTACAAAACCACGCACCGCGAGTTCTGTGTTGGATGCTGCCGCGATTGGCGAGATCTGTCTGGGAGCATAGTTGAAGGCGACAACTATGACGATTGTGTTGACACAATTCCAGTTCCCAAGCTTACACTTGGTTGTGGTGTTTGTTCAGCACATAAAAGTATTGTTGGACACGGTCGATCGGAGTATTTTCCCAAGAACATTCTACCAGCAGCGTTCCAAGACCAAGTCCACTGACTCGGGGCGGTCGATCTGACTTTTGAGTAAACACGGACAATGTCGTCGATCGATCAAAATGGAAACAAACTAAATCGGTTGGACTGCGATCATAATGGATCCGTGACAGGTGAAGAAGAATGACAAGAAGGCGGTGTGAATCTATGTCGTTCGCGCTACGTACCCTTGCCAGCAATTATTGTCATCTTACAGTTGATGTCGTCGGGATAGTGGTACTCTTTTGGCTCCATCGTTTTCGACTGCAACAGAGTATGCCGAATGAACACACCGCGCATATCATATTTCCTATGACACAAGCATGTGTAGAACTTGGGTAATTGCTAGAAATGTCAAAATATTCGCCAATCGAACGAGGTATTGTGCATGACATAAATACACGTAGCACACTCTACGAACAGCTGATATTATAATCCAAACACGCAACAGGAATAAAATGTTATAACTTATGGAAGCGACAACACATATTGTTGGTTTTCATCAACAAAATATATCCGTGTAGAAAGTCATCAACACAAACGTTTGACATGTTAGTTGACATCGAACTGCCAATCTACACATATGTTACAGACGAGCAGTCAATCCACACATGTGTTACAGACGAGCAGTCAATCGACACATGTGTTACAGACGAGCAGTCAATCTACACATATGTTACAGACGAGCAGTCAATCCACACATATCTTACAGACGAGCATTCAATCCACACATGTGTTACAGACGAGCAGCCAATCCACACATGTGTTACAGACGAGCATTCAATCCACACATGTGTTACAGACGAGCATTCAATCCACACATGTGTTACAGACGAGCAGTCAATCCACACATGTGTTACAGACGAGCATTCAATCCACACATGTGTTACAGACGAGCATTCAATCCACACATGTGTTACAGACGAGCAGTCAATCCACACATATGTTACAGACGAGCAGTCAATCCACACATATGTTACAGACGAGCAGTCAATCCACACATGTGTTACAGACGAGCAGTCAATCCACACATGTGTTACAGACGAGCAGTCAATCCACACATGTGTTACAGACGAGCATTCAATCCACACATGTGTTACAGACGAGCATTCAATCCACACATGTGTTACAGACGAGCAGTCAATCCACACATATGTTACAGACGAGCAGTCAATCCACACATATGTTACAGACGAGCAGTCAATCCACACATGTGTTACAGACGAGCAGTCAATCCACACATGTGTTACAGACGAGCAGTCAATCGACACATATGTTACAGACGAGCAGTCAATCCACACATGTGTTACAGACGAGCAGTCAATCCACACATGTGTTACAGACGAGCAGTCAATCCACACATGTGTTACAGACGAGCAGTCAATCCACACATATGTTACAGACGAGCAGTCAATCCACACATGTGTTACAGACGAGCAGTCAATCCACACATATGTTACAGACGAACAGTAAATCCACACATATGTTACAGACGAGCAGTCAATCCACACATGTGTTACTGACGAGCATTCAATCCACACATGTGTTACAGACGAGCAGTCAATCCACACATATGTTACAGACGAGCAGTCAATCCACACATGTGTTACAGACGAGCAGTCAATCCACACATGTGTTACAGACGAGCAGTCAATCCACACAATTGTTACAGACGAGCAGTCAATCCATACATGTGTTACAGACGAGCAGTCAATCCACGCAGTTGTTGCAGACGAGCAGCCAATCAAACTACACCATAAAAACAGTTATGACGTTAAATGTAGCCTACCTGCATGGCCCGCGAGAAGGCCTTGTAGTGTGAGTAGACGATACCATTGCGACGCATAATAACTGACCCACAGACGCGCTTTGAACTGATCACGTGATGCGCCAGGAGGTTCGCATCAGGCGGCATATCGGGTTCGTACATGAGTTCCTGTGCGGAGGCGGTTAACACGACGACGGTAACAGCGAGAACTGAAAGAAACACCGCGAAAGAAAAATTGCAATAATGATGTAAACTGAACGGAAAATTTATCGACAATGCCTTTTTCCCTGTGCATGCGGTACGGTGTTGTGTAAAGTAAGTGCGTTGCCCACCTATCTTCAGGAGCAGGGTCGGTTTGACTGTAAATAACAACAAGCGAATCGACAAAAAAAAACAATGTGATGTTGAGTGAGAAATGTGACTGCAAACATTCCCTGATTCTGGGAATCATGTTCAACATTAACGAACCATTTAATTAAGAGCTTAGTAATACATGTTAGATCAGCCAAGGTTTGTCTACAGTAGTATGTAGGCCAGTGGCATATCTAATCAGAACCAAAATCAGAAGTAAACGTATTTGATCCGAACTGTACACGCATTCAATAATAATATATCAGTTGTACGTTATAAAATATTACCGTATACAGAGAGGATCACTGAAACAAATGCTTATTGAAAGTCGCTACCGTAGGAGCCACACGTCATATTCTCTTATTTTAGTTTCTGAACAAAGAAAAGAATATAGATATAAAGTTATCAACGTTGAAATGTAGTAAAAGTCTACCGTCAATGAATACCTGGATTGTTATGTTTTATTATACAGCTGTGATGTATGTTCAGAGTATGTAGTGAGATGAGAAGGTGAAAATGTATTTATAGTGTTTGAGTGTAGCTAACATCATTGAAGTTGATTGTGCATGTATGTACAGTTATAACAGTTGATGATTGTGCACGTGTCTTTGTAATTCTGAATCATATGATGCTTTGCACAACTTATGAAACCCTGTAAACTGTGTGTATAAAGTTTGTCTTTCACACAGTGATAGGTATTGTTGATAGTATTTGGTAAACTGTATTTAAGACATTGTTTTGCAAATTTATGCTTTGTACCATAAATGTGAATTTTATTTTGGTTGCGTGTATTATGACCATGAATCTTGGTGTTTGTTAATATCTGCCAATATTGTAGGTATGTAGGTTATTTATTATGTATATGTTTATACTATTTTATTAATTCTTGAAGGGCTAACATATCATTCACTTTTAGTCAGTTTTGTTTTTATAATAGCGGGTCAGTAAATGAATTGAAATTAATCAACGTTATTATTCGTATAGCCTTTTCTGAAGTTGATTAATTATTTGACAGTGGAACCCCAAAGTCATTTTTTTAAATATATGTGGTACTAATAACGTGTTATATAGCATAATTTTAATTTTCATAGGCAGCACTAGTTTAAGTCTATTTAGTGTACCGATTATTCTAGAACATTTGTTTGATATATTTTCAGAGTGTTTTTTAGTTGTGTATCCAAGATTAATCTCAAGAAATAAAAATCGTCAACCTTTGTTATCATTATATTATTTATTTTAGGAACAGGTGTTTTGAATTTTTTTGGCATGTGGATAATCATGAATTTGGATTTAATATCGTTAAGGGAAAGTTTATTTATATCTTGCCATTCATTAGTTTTGTAGAGTTCTTCATTTATTAGTATATCAGCATCATCATTATGTGAATTTGTGAAATTGCTCATTGTACTTAACAAAGTGGTATCATCTGCATAGGATATGAAGTTGAAAATTTGGCTGGCTTGTAAAAAATCATTAATATAGATAACAAAGAGGTCCAAGAATGGAGCCCTGGGGTACACCAGTTGCTATTGATAAGTTTTCTGATTTCACATCAGCAATTTCTACAAATTGTTTTCTATTTGATAAACAACTTTCTTATAGTTTCAGATGTACCCCTTCAATGCCATAATGGTTTAATTTACATAGTAATGTGTTATGGTCTAAAGTGTCAGACCCTTGAGAGAGATCAAGGAATATGTTGAACGGTACCTCATTATTATCCATTTCGGTTCTTATTCTGTCTATCAGTTATAAGGCTGCGTATTCAGTAGAGTAGCCATATTAATTTTTTTTAAAGTGTCTTACTTTCGAAATAGGAGGATAGTTGATTACCCATCATAATAATATTATAATTTTTTCCAATACTTTTGATATGACTGATAGAAGGGAAATTGGTCTGTAGTTATTGACTATTGTCGGGTCATCCTTTTTAAGGGAATGACTTTGACCACCTTTACTTTTTCGGGGAATATCCCCGTGCTAAAAACTTGATTTATAAATAGCGTTAAAGATTTTATTATTTTTAGACGGAAGATTGTCTATTGTTTTATACAATTTGTCCGTCAACGTTGTTAAGTGCGAATTTACGGTTTAGATTTTCTTCAAGGTAGTGCTTGAAATCTTTATCTCCTGAGTAGGTTATATTATTGATCAGCTTTGTACCGATGTTTGTAAAAAAACAAATCGTGATAAATGCATTGGCTGTCTCTAGTGTGTTGGTTGTTTCTTTGTTATTTATATCGAAAGATTCAGGAAAACATTTATTTTTGTTTTTTCATGAAATAATTTTATTTATAGTTTTCCATGTGTTTCTGGTGTCAGATTTATATTTAGCGAAGGTGGACGCAAAATAATGTTGTTTGGATGAACGTATGATTCTCTTTAGTATAGTATTGTATGTTTTTAAGTTTATACACATTATTTCGTATTCTCGTGAGTTAGGATGTGTTAGTTTCATTCTCTTATATAAATTATCTCGAAATGTTTCGGGTTTTTAGCAGACCCATAGTGATACATTTGGATTTTTTTTTTATTTCACTAATTTGCTCAACGTATGATTGTTCTTGGCCTTTTCAATTACTTCATATATAATGTTGCAACTTAAATTAGGGTATGTAGTCAAACATTAAATTTTTTCTAGTTTGTTGAACATGCACTAATATCATTTATTATATTTAGAATAGCTTTCTTGTTTTGTGTGTTTATTTTAATACATTTTGGATTTGGTGGGTTGACTAACGAAATGTCTAAGAAAATAAAGCAAGGGAAGTGATCTGATAATTTTTTTATTAATATACCAGATGTAGCAGTGGATGTTGAGCTCTGAAATTTACAGAATATATTATCAATTAGGGAACCGTTGGAGCGGGATAATCTTGTTGGAAGTGTGATTTGTGGAAACAGACTATGGGATGTTAAAAGATCAAAGAATTCGCTGCATATTGAAATTTCGTTTATCTTAAGGAGATTAATATAGTAGTATCTGGCTAAGTTAATAGTTATGTTCGGTTTTACTATGGATACGATTAATGTAGTAAATTCATTAATAAAATGCCTAATATGTTCTCTTACCATACTCGGTGGTCTGTATATGTTAAAAATAGTAATTGCTTTTAATAATCCACCCCCTGTTACCTTAATTATCCCTCCCAGTATTCCTACGTCTGTATATTTAATTGTACTTCATATTGGAATATTTTATCTACATATATTAGTAAGCCTCCATTATTATTACAGCTCTTACCTTGAGCAATGCAGTCATACCCAGGTAGTTGTATATTTAATAAATCGGTCAGGTTGGATATAAAGCATTTTTGTACGCAAATCACATTACATTTATAATTGAATATTTAAACTGAGTACTGAAAAGTGTTCACTTTTTTTCGGCCAGTGGTATCTTGAAGTGGTCTATGTCGTAATAAGAAGAATGTTTTATAACTTGCAATTATTTTTTATCAAGATCGAATGTGTTAATTACATTGTTGTTTTCAGCACCACCCAAGTATGAAAGAAAAACGCGATAAAAATGTTATGTCATTAATTAGCTTTTTAAGAGGTGTGAATGACAAGTATGTGCATATGTGTTAAATATTAATCCTATGTATGATGAAAGGGTATGCGTTATAGATGTCATATATAGTGTATAGGTGATCGCAAAAACGAATTGTGTTGTCTCGAGTATTTGTGAAGGTTTGTTTGTTTGTATTATTTGTTAGATGATGTTCCTCAAGCAAAGCAAAATAATATGACGATGGACACGTGTCTGAACAGTACGCATAGTCAACCAAAAAAAAACCAGAAATAAATAAAACGTTAGTGGCTTTGCTGGCTGCATAAAATGATATAACCATGCCATAAAAAGATATAACCATGCCATAAAAAGATATAACCATGCCATAAAAAGATATAACCATGCCATAAAAAGATATAACCATGCCATAAAAACATATAACCATGCCATAAAAAGATATAACACAAAAAGGTGTGTATGTTTGTATAAACACTGCATGGTGTTTAACTGAACGAAAATAAAACATAGCAACTTAAGTTAAACAAAATTACATTACCGATATAAGATATAAAAAACATTACTAAGTTACCTTACATTCGTAACATACCGGAAACTTTACTAATCAATATTACTATGTACCCGAAAACAACAACGTGTGCAATGTATATCTAAACTGAGCTCTATCTAAACACTACCTGCTAATTAAATGAACGGATAAAATAATAAGTGAAAGGTAGCATCTTAGGTTCAACAAAAAGAGGCATAACATAGGGGATACATTACTAAATCATAATGTAAAATGAAAGTAAGATGAAAGGTAACATCTTAGGATGAAAAAATTTACAACGTTGACATAACATATTAAAAAAATGACTGTGCCAAACATTCTACACAGCTAAACCAAATTTATGCAATGGGATGCAATGTTTATCTAAGCATTGCCTAAGCTTTAAATGGACATAAATTATATATATATATATATATATATATATATATTAAAATTAAAGGTAACTATTTAGGTTAATCAACATTATATCACATACATAACATATTGAAGAACATTACTAGACCATTTGATGCATTCCTAAACAACTGGGTGTGCAATGTTTATCTAAACACTGCAAGGGATTTAAATCAACGGAGACAAATATAATAAAAGTTAACAACTTAAGTTTGTAAAAAAATCATTAAGCAATGCACTAATCTCTTCAATTTGATTTGAATGAACAGAAATGAAATAAAATAAAATTAAACGTGACATACTATGTTGAAGAAAAAAATTACATTGCATTATCATAAATGAAGGCAACGTCAAATAATAAGGCATGATGCTGAATTATATTGTCTCTGGTTTGTATGGTCTACGCATATGTGATAATGTCTTTGAAGCTCGTGCGTTGATGTGAGGTCTTCGATGACGAAGATACGGTGTTCGGTAGGGCTAGTTTTATTGAAATCTTTGAGACCGCCCCTAGCAAGGTACACAGTCTTTACAGCGCTTGCTACGGAAGCGAACAATATTGGTTCTCGGCTTTGTCTGGCCGTCGACTGGGCGTCCGAGTTTGCATTTTGTTGTTTACGAAATCTATAAGTTTCTCCTCCAGGTTCTCACCACGCATATCTTCGTCTATCCCCTGGATGCAGAGATTTGGCCGTCTCGATTATTGCTGCATCGAGTCCAGTTCATCCGCGAGAGTTTCTACACTGTTTTCTAGATGCACTATTTCGACGTTTTTGTCGGATAATTGTACTGTGAGGTTAGCTAATTCTTGTAACGTGTCGAGTTTTTTCGAGAAGATCCTGAGGGAACAGGATTGCTTTAAGTTTTTTTGTAATTCTGTTATCTTCCAGTAGGGATACCGATTGTAAAGATCGTGCTGGTATCAAGGTATGCCGTGCCTGCGCTGGCAACCAGTTCGGTGTCTGCTCTATTGTCTTTTCGTTGTTTGGGTGACATGGCGGTGGTGAATGGTGTATGGAGCGACGTGGGTGGTTGATGCAAATGTTCGAAATTAGGTCTAGCAGGCTCGTTTTGGCACACTCACTCAGTAGAACAGTGGCTTGCTCCTACCTTCACCAACTTAATAGTATCTGCATGTGTTCGTCTCGGTACACGTTCTGCTAGCACGCCTGCGAGATGAGGCAGGCTGGCTTTAGCTGGTATGCAGCTGACGACGCAATATTGGAAAAAATATCAAGCATCTTGCAAATGGGTGGCCAAAGATTTGCTTAGTGACTAGTCACCCGGGCTACCATGTAGCGATGCAACCCGAAAAATGCGGAAAAAATCAAATCATTTAAGCCAAAGGGGAGCTATGGCTCAATGCCCCCCAATACGACACTTATGTAGGCCAAAGTTCTGGATGCTCGTAATATTATTGATTAGGACAACAACTGTGACGAAGTACAATCTTCCGCAACACGTTATGACCTACATGTGTTCCAGTGCTGCGTGCCCATGCTTGTTATTGTTATTGTCGGGACTCGTCGTAAGGTCGCCCTACATGAGATGTTGTTGAGTAGTTCTCCGTCACACTGCGCTCACGTCTGTGTTGTCAGATCGTCGGGTACGCAACTAACCACAATCAAGTTACGTCATCAACGCGCTGTACCAAAAATGCGACGACATTCGGTATGCAACATCCGGCCTTTCGCGAGGGATCAAGGCTGACGTGTCCTGTGGCGTATTTAGAATCTCGGAAGGGGGCCATGGGGTGCCAAGTTGTTCAGTTTGCCGTATTGACATGCAGTGGCGCGTGACGTGTTATTCACGGAAATAACTGCCTAAATATGCCACTGGACGTGTCGGAAACACCCAGTCGTCTCTCGGATATTACATAACAAATTATCGTAATACACATTACGACCCGATGCATCCAGACTAACTATAAAATATAATAAAAACAAACGGTTGCCTTGAGTCATTACGCAAGGACCCGACGCAACGCAACGTTATGTTTCTGTAGCGATTCTACAACGTATCGGATTTATTTTCAGTGTTGCCTTCGTTTAGCCAAATTGTATTTCGAAGCTTTCAGAAGATCATTTATTCCATTTGCTCATTGTCCACCGTCAGAAAGACTTTGTCATCATATAACATACATGTTAACGTAAGTGATATTGGGTGATTTTTCTAAGAGTCGTTATGCTGGTATAGCTTCTATCGGTAATGGTGATCATAGAGCGAGACACTCTCGTCTCATATATATTGTTTAGGTGCAGTGAAAAGCCCCTTCCAACCTCACCAGGCAATCCCTCGCGATGAAGAGAACGGCATCAAGACACATTACCAAATAATGTCCGGTTACACAAAGACGAAACAAAATTAGATTCTCAATAAGCCAACGACTTCCTTGTCCATTCGGTATCTTGTTTTTTTGCACTGGATGGCAATCTTGTTAAATCCTGTTAAATTACTTAAGTTAATACAACTGTTTAATGAGTAAGCTATTCAGTAGGCTTACTGTTGAATTAGTATATATTGTAAGTTCGCAAAACACGATTTTTCCCATTTATGCCTACTGTGTCATTAATAATTAATTTGCTTGTTCCATATAAACCGAGATGACTCTTCTGGCCCTCAACCTCTGCCAGACATGCAGTACGTGAACGCACGTGGCAAAGTAGCATTGGACCTCAGTCACCATATCATACCGGCGAATCCCTCTTGGCACACTCATTCCAGTTCAGCTTCCCACCCCGCACCATAGCCAACAGGAACAACCTGCCAGCTTGCAATATGAATTCAAATACATATAAAATTTTCCAGATTTCAACTTTTCCTCTCCTTCAATAGCTTTTCTACATGCACACTATCACATTTTCTCTTTCTACCACATATTCACTGGCGTAACTGGGGGAGGGGGGAGTGGAACAAATGCCCCCAGTGACACCTTGGAATGCGGCACGTTGGGAAAGCAGTGACTAGTCTCTCTCTGTCGGTGACTATTTATGCCATTGGATAAAGGGTGTCGCATTTGGATAAGCAAAAATAAATAATAACCCATTTTAGTCACTTTGGCTAGCATCATGTTCGTTGAAAAAACAAGCAACATACACATGAGTTTGTTGGTGTCTTCTTGCTCATTTAAACGCAGAAGAATTCACGAATTCTTAACACATGGACACAACTTGGGGTTCTTGTTATCTTCTGCGAGGACTAGTGCGAAAACGTTGCCGTCGGGGCAAAGTGGAAGGCCACGGCGTTCTGCGAGGAAATGGGGATCACGACCGAAAGGAGGGTGCCGCGAGAAGACGAATGGAGGGGGTGGGGGGGTGCCAAGGAAGCCAGTCTGCCACTGTAAGTTCATGTCAGGCGAGAGCAGCTTCAAATCAAGGAATGACCGAGTCTACCGGGAGACGAGAAATGGAACTAGTAAAGTGATGGAGGTGAAACCCAAGTTCGAGTCTCTAACAGATGGAGCGCCTAGTGGAGAGACCTAGGATGGGGACATCGACACCGCCATCGATCGACTCACCGTAACTTACGACGACTTCGCCGCAGAAGGAAATATAGGGGGAGTACCGTTGAGTGCGACGTCACATCAGGAGCTACAAAGCTCAAACAGGACAGACGACGGGCAGCTGGAATGCGCTCGATCTTTTTCCCGAACTTGCTCGTATCGCTCATGACATTCCTCACCATGTGCGTGAGTGTGGCCTCTTGTGAGGGAAGCTTTTCGAAACTAATTCTCACCAGGATGTACCCTTGCTCACATGTGGGAAAAGAGCGTTCTATTGATAGCTTACCAATGTAGTTAAGATCGACACCGAGATCGATGACTTCGTGACATTCAAAACCTGAAAGAGCTCTAAGAAAAAATGAAGGAACTTCCGCGCTCGGGATCGATATTGAAATCGCCGTGGCAGTCGTTGTGAATAGACAAGTAATGTTAGGTCGAATTGTATTATTTTGGATCACTATCTATTCAGTATTTCGTTGGCTGATCGCAGTTGGAGGTTTTGTTGAAGGTTTTATTCTTGGTTTTATTAGAGGTGTTGTGAATTTCTGGTTGGAGTCTAGCTGCACTGAATCATTATCAGTAGTTTGGTAGTTGATTGCTTCTGTGATGTTAGAGCAGTGACATATTTCATTAGTGCGCTCTTTGTTGGGGCCGGGGGGGCGGCATTTTTTACTCTTGGCCCCAGGCGGCACTTTGTCTCGTTACTCCATTGCATATTCTCTTACAGCACATTACCTCATGTGCACGTACACCGAGTTATTTATAAGCCATGAAGAGAGGGAAGGTCGTAACCTAACGAGGAATAAGAAGACATCACGCCGAAATGGTACTCAGACGAAGCAAACTCGCCACATAGTGATACTGTGTTCATTGCACACGACTCCATTGTGGTTGAAACAGGGCCCTAATATTGCGTAGGGTACGTGTGTACGGATTCCGTGATTCGCAGCTACAACTTTGGCGCCACGTAGTGGACTAGGAATCAGCTAAACACTACAGTAGTTTGCCAATAATCCACCAGGTGGCACCACAGTATTAACAGTTCGTGATATTATTGCAAATGAATAATTTTCTCTCACATAAACTCAGCTTGCAGGATTGTAATTAAATCAATGCATGCACGATGATGTATTGTTACTATAAATATAGGCAATGATCACATTTTTTTTTTTATGAAGTTACATATACAACATAAGTTTTGTAAAATATTTAGATGCAGTAATAATGACAGGTCCCTTACATGTTTATAGCAACAAAGATGGCGGAGAATAGGGGACAGCTTCCAGAATACGAGTTTGATAGAAGCAATTTTGAAGAATTGCTAGCTATTGAACTTGCCAAAACACCCGATGGCGATGTCTTTAGGTTTTTGTATATTTCATCATCATATTTATCGCACTGTCCGTTTTGTTTCGTTATTTAAACAATGCTTCGAAAGTTGTGTACATGTTAAAAATATCCAAAAAGGGAGGTAACTTCAAAATTGGATTTGGGCATTTTCTTCAAGTTTTCGTTGCCAGGTACACCAACGTTTCCCCGATGCACGCACAAATATACATGATTTAATTTTTATTGGTTTAAAACTTTATTGTTTGTCGATTTTACCGTATATTGCAGTTATGTTCGTTTAGCAGTGACACCTTCAGAACTTCGTCCTGTTTCTTCTTTATACTTATACTTCTTTATACTTTTAAAATGTTGCATCAAAATAAAAGCAAAATGTTATCTTCTAAAAGCACATCATTGTATATGTTGGTTGGTTTATTTGTAGTGACCCATGCGAAGAGTATCTCCTTCCTGACATGTTGACAATATTGAACCTTTCTTATTACTTGTACTGTGCATTATCTTATGAAGGGACATTTCTCGCCAAAAAAAACCCAACAATATTGTGTCCAATAAAAAATACACATACATAACATACACCATTACCAAAAATTAATTGTCAATTTGTATATTGGCTGAACACACTTTCATGTCACTGACACACCGTATCGAATTATCGCTATATTCAATGTGATGGTGCAATGTTATCGATAGTAATTTGAACTATCGATAGTTATCATGAATAGTACACTGAACTATCGATAGTACTTAACGATAGTTGGTAAAACAAATCTGCAAGGCTACTCGTGTCACTGTAGTAATAGGAATAAACGTATTTGTAAACTATTTGGATAATTTTATTTACTTATCGACCAAACGTCAACAATTGTTGATTAAAGCAGCGTAATTCACGGATTAAAAGTTTTTAATTATTCCAAGGCTATGCGATGGTGCCACCTATCAATTAAGGTTTTGGACTGTTTTCCTGACTTCAGTATTCTGTGATAGTTTTGAAACTATCGCAATAGCATTGCAATAGTCATACAGCTATCACGATACTATTGCAATAGTAAGACTATCCCCGATAGTCCCCGCTGCTATGTGCACACATTATTTCTGCGAGATATGACTACAACTTGAAACAACCCTCACCCTGTGCATGATCACCTGTATTACACAAAACGACCCTCACTGTAATTTAATGTTTCATGTGAGTCCATCAAACATGATGAATGTTGCAGACACCATTTGTGAACATAGTAACATCTTAGGAATCATCAAGTTTTATAGCATAAGGCTATTAAAATTTTTTCAAACTGCCAAGTCTAACAATCAAAGTCAGTCATATTGATAATTTTAACAAAAGTACGCTATCTTTTATTAAACCAACTGCGCATATTACTTAAGCTATTCACAAACCACAGATTTTAACACTAATTAACCTTATTCAAGATGGGATAAATCAGTCGAGGAGGGAGGTTTAATTGAAACAACTTGATATTCATAGATCGTATAATTTTACAACATGATTTATATCACAAACACTAAAAAAGCAGAATTAACATATTTTTTTAACGTCGTCAATAAATCATTACTCTGTCTGATAACTGTTCATTGCAGACCCTCCTTGGCTGACAAACAGAAAGTTGGATTCTTCTCTCTCGATGTTGCCAGTCAGACAGACCAGACAGAGATCTTCAACATCAAACACCTCACCAATGTGGTCCAAGCTCTTCTGACGGTAATACATCCTTCATACTTAGGCCCGTTTGCACACCGGGAGCACAGGCCATCAAGAAAACTTCTTCACTGTAGCTGCTTTGTGCCATCTTTGTGAGTGCATTACATATATAAGCCATGCTATGTCCCGAATCGGAATCTGTCCCAAATCAGAATTTTTTTCACATATCTGCTTTAAAAATGCCACAAAGTACACATATATCCCTCCCCATGGCAGACAGCACACTAACATTCTGCTATTAAAGTGAAACAAAATTCATGGTTTTTGGCATATACACCTTTAAGTGTTACCAAAACATAACCATTTGTAATTACAATTAAGAATATTACACCAGTGGTTTACTTTGAAAACCTTGTTGAACACACAGCATCTTAATTTTATGGCTGCGCCATACTGTTAGATAATCCTATGTCACGAATGTGTTATTCTGGCAATATTTGCTCGCCAAATGAAAATATATTTGTTTACACCTATTCCTATACTTGCCAATATGATATGGCCATGGTGTTTGCGTCCAAACTCAATTTATGTAGCATATTTTGGCCTTTGTTTACTAAATTAGTAATCTAGATTATCCAGATTTCATAGAACTGTGCATGTGCTTATCAGTCATGCTGGTTAACATGTCAGCCCTCAGTCATTTGGAGAAATGACTGGAATCTCCGACTTTTAGAACACATTTTGAGTAAATCACTGGTGTAATATAGTTGACTTTAGTTGCGTGTGGTTAGTTTTTATTATCTTTCGCTTTAAAAATGCATAATATGCATAATTGTGGTGGTTTGTTTTTGTAATGTTGAAATTCTATACATATTTCTTGGGTTATCCATGACCCCACTGGTTGGATTATCCACGACCCCACTGGTTGGGCTCATTATAAGTTATTTTATACAACTACTAGCCTCAATGCCTGGAAAGGCAGCCACTGCAAAAGCTTATGACTCCATGCACTGCCCAGGAACCACTGATCGCAGGGTATTGTGCTTGTGTGAACCACTAGTCTCTTGTAATGGTAACTGTAATATGTGGTTGAATCTGCCAGGGGCATAGTGACAGGTGTGGGGGCAATTTTATGCTTTTTATTATGGTTTAGATTTAGTTGATTTTGTTTTCTACTGTTATGCAGGATGCAGCGAGGATGAGAAATGACATAGACTTCACGATTCACGTGATGCAGGCCGACTTTGAACAGAAACTACGAGGGAAGGCAATTGATCTGTAAGCACTTACGAGTAATGAATGGCAGATATACAGTCAGGTTTCATATATATATATATAATATATATATATATATATATATATATATATATGTATATATATATATATGTATATATATATATATATGTATATATATATATATATATATATATATATATATATATATATATATATATATATATATATATATATATATATATATATATATATATATATATATATATATATATACACACACACAATATAACTTCTATTGCCCCAAGATCCTCTGGAGAACCAAGCTCAGCAGTGCACCAAAACAAAAGGGGTTAGGCTTTTCTTATTGATTAGCAATTCCAGTTGGACATGTATGCTGAGGATTTATGGAGGATGATCAAGTTTAAACAGGTGAGTTTTTAGTTTACTGGGAAATGTTATTATATTTCCTAAGGACTTAACCCTAACAGGGGGTGAATTCCACAAAAAGTAACGAAAAGTAGATTATAATTATCAATGATCAAAGCTGTCTGGTTTTGGCTGGATTAACAAAGCATACAGATTAGTGAAACATCCGATTTTCACCCATGCTACAACAATTTGTAAATGTGTAATGTATCATAACATTTCTATTGCTTTAATATTTTATTGATCTTCACTAACTGACAGGACCTTGAAAAAAGAACAAGCAGTGTAATTGTTATTTAAATTTATCACTGAGACCACTAATTGTATGATTTAGATATTTTGAATGATCTAAAGTAAGACACTCAGATGAATCACATTGCAGTGTTACCCAGCCTGTTGGTTCCGAAAATGGTGGGTGAAAACGGAAACACAATAAACATATAAATGAAGCACATGTGGCAATAAAAAACATTTATTAATGTGAAGTTTCACTGCTGCAGTCCGTTCTGAATACCACAGATTAAAGATTTAACAAAATGGAACAAGATTGTCATCCAAGGCAAAAGACCCAGATAACAAGTGGACAAGGAAGCCATTGGCTTATTGAGAGTCCAGAAATGTTTTATCTATGGTAACCCGTCTTCCTGAGATATGTGTCAACCTTGTTTTTAAACATATTCACGTTGCTAGCATTTTCACAATCTGTAGATAATTTGTGAGAATGAGTAGTTTCCGATATCCGATCTACACTGATCATTCAATATACTTCAATAATATTTGTGTAATAAATTTGATAATGAAATAGATTTTATTTGATTTGAAAATGTACATAATTACTTAAACTTCACATAATAACGTAAACTTCACTTCTTCTTTTGCAGATACCAGCGAGTGAATGATAAGATCACAGACATAGAAAAGCGACATTCGGAGGTAAAGTTTTCTTGGATGTGCCATTTTTAAGAAAATTTTTGCATGAAGAAATAATATGTTCAATGTTGTAATGTATAATATTGTTTGATAACTACAAATTGTAAAACTGCTATGATAATACATGTCTACATTATTCATTCAAAGTTTGTAAAAACATTGCTATGTAAAAAAAACATTGATTTTGAAAAGAAAACATTGGTGCTTCATGTTTACTGTGGTCGTGTGCTTACTTTACAAGCAAGTTAAATTTGGTTGTAACATTAAGCAATCATTGCGGCACTATGAAACTCTCATTGGACCTCCAAGTCCAAAATAATAAAAAAGTTCAAATAACAAATAATAAAAAAGAAGACTGCCTTAAATCGACATACTACTAAAACAGCATCGTAGTTACGTTTGGTCGATTTAAACCAATGTTGGGCACTCCTGTTTAATTTTTAATTAATGTAACTTTTTCATTATTAGTTAATTAATTAACAACTGATTAATCATATTTTTTTAATTAATTTTGTGATTGCAGTAGTTAGACACATGAATTGTCTAAAGACACTGTGTTGCCCAACTAATTCGGGCACAAATTGCTTGTGTAAACTGATTTCTAGTTTGATTCTGTGGTCTGTTTCAGCGAGTGGGAACAGTGCGCAGAGCTTTCAGACAGCAGCTGAATGATGCATTGGTCACTCTACGTGCGCACTGGGAGGTGAATAATTGTTTGGGTTTTGGATATCTTATCACTAAGTATTCAGTGTCTAGTTGTATGGATTGACAATGAACTACTTCATGGATTCATACCAAATACTCTGAAGTTTTGTTTGATATTTATCATACTTAATTGTATGTTGTTGATTGTTGTTGTCTCCCACAAATGAACTGATCGACCGGCAACAACAACCACCACCAACATAAACATAGACATGAACTCATCCACCAACGCTACCAACAACAACAACATAAATATGAACTCATCCACCAGCAACAACCACCAGCACCAACAACATTAACATGAACTCATCCACCAGCAACAATCACCAGCACCAACAACATTAACATGAACTCATCCACCAGCAACAATCACCAGCACCAACAACATTAACATGAACTCATTTCAACTTGCCCACCAACACCAACAACATTAATATGAACTGATCCACCAGCAGCAATCACCAGCACCAGCAACATTAACATGAACTCACCCACCAGCACCAACCACCAGCACCAACAACATTAACATGAACTCATCCACCAACAACAACCACCAGCACCAACAACACTAACATGAACTCATTTCAACTTGCCCACCAGGACCAACAACATTAATATGAACTGATCCACCAGCAGCAATCACCAGCACCAACAACATTAACATGAACTCACCCACCAGCACCAACCACCAGCACCAACAACATTAATATGAACTGATCCACCAGCAACAATCACCAGCACCAACAACATTAACATGAACTCACCCACCAGCACCAACCACCAGCACAAACAACATTATCACGAACTCATCCACCAACAACAACCACCAGCACCAACAACATTAACATTAACTCATCCACCAGCAACAACCACCAGCATCAACAACATTAACATTAACTCATCCACCAGCAGCAACCACCAGCATCAACAACATTAACATGAACTCACCCACCAGCACCAACCACCAGCACAAACAACATTATCACGAACTCATCCACCAACAACAACCACCAGCACCAACAACATTAACATTAACTCATCCACCAGCAGCAACCACCAGCATCAACAACATTAACATGAACTCATCCACCAACAACAACCACCAGCACCAACAACATTAACATTAACTCATCCACCAGCAACTACCACCAGCATCAACAACATTAACATTAACTCATCCACCAGCAGCAACCACCAGCACCAACAAATACAAGTACCACAAAATGTATCAAATACAAGACCAAGTACATCAGGTCAAGTTGAAAGACAAGTACATATACCACATGTTGGGGTTGCTACATTGACTCTATAACAGGTGACTTACTTAAAATAGTTTATTCGTGCACATTATTTTAAATGTACTTGACATGTACTTGAAATGTTATTGAAACGTGCTTGATATTTTGTCAAGTGCAATTTATCAAGTACAAGTACTAGTCATTTGAGAACCCCAAGTATAAATACTGAAATATTGTACTTATAATAATAATAATAATGATAAGGTTTTTTCAGTTGCAATGGTACAAGAATGTCTAGCTATGTAAGAATTATATATTCATATGCAACTCAGATGATCCCTGGGAAACACTGTTGGGCTTATAGCAGGACCACCTGTACAATTAGGGTTCTCTCACAATTGTCAACATTTACCTGTCCGTACAGAGTGAACTAAAGGGGGAAGGAGGTCAAGGTCACTAATTTTAAAAATGTCTGCATATAAAAAATTACAACCGTTACGTCATGCTGCGCTGCTGGTGAACTGTTACGGAACTATTGTTGTTTTAAATTGTGTAACCATTCGCTGTAACACAGTGCGACATCTTTGAAATTCACATATTCATTGAAAGCAATTATCAATTTGCCACCACAGAGTTAAAGGACTGAACTATTGTACGTAAGTACAAGCAGACGTACTTGAAATGTACAAGTACTGAACTATTGTATGTACGTATGAGCACATGTTCTTTGAAATGTACAAGTACTGAACTATTGTACGTAAGTATGTGCACATGTACTTGAAATGTACAAGTACTGAACTATTATACGTAAGTATGTGCACATGTACTTGAAATGTACAAGTACTGAACTATTATACGTAAGTACAAGCAGATGTACTTGAAATGTACAAGTACTGAACTATTGTATGTACGTATGAGCACATGTTCTTTGAAATGTACAAGTACTGAACTATTGTACGTAAGTATGTGCACATGTACTTGAAATGTACAAGTACTGAAATATTATACGTAAGTACAAGCAGACGTACTTGAAATGTACAAGTACTGAACTATTGTATGTACGTATGAGCACATGTTCTTTGAAATGTACAAGTACTGAACTATTGTACGTAAGTACAAGCACATGTACTTGACACAACCCTTCCATCTCCCTAAGACATTTTCCTCATGTTCTTCCACCGGGACAGAAAGTTGTGCAGCAGGAGGTTCATCTGGAGCGGAAGAAGCTGAAGGGAAGCAGCGGAGAGCTAATGGACAAGGTCAAGGGACTCCAGATGGCCTTGATCCAGAAGGACGGTGTCATCTCACTCCTCAAGATCCAGATTGAACAGTTTGAGGAGCGCGAGGTACGGAAAGGGTTCGGAGAAGGGGTGGGTGGGGTTGATAAGGAAGGAAATGGGAATTGGCTGATGGAGTGGGTAGGTTAAAGGCCAGAATAGGGAAATGGATGTGAGGGGTTTGTAAGGCACCACATGTGCACCTCACAATACTGGGCAACAGAATAAAGATGAGTACGTTAAAACTGGAAGTGCAGAAAAAATTGTTTCCTACCAAAGTTAGGACTTGGTTTCAACCAACTATCTGATTTAAAAGATTACTTTTTTACCATGTCTTGGACAATGTGTGCGCTACAAGTTGTTGTGTTAGCTGCATGGTGTCCACAAAGTCTCTTTCACATGACAAGCACATTTCCTATTGGCACGACTTTTACTTGTGGTGTATGCTTGTTTGTTGTTTGTGGGATATCTTTTACTTGTGGTGTATGCTTGTTTGTTGTTTGTGGGATATCTTTTACTTGTGGTGTATGCTTGTTTGTTGTTTGTGGGATATATTTTACTTGTGGTGTATACTTGTTTGTTGTTTGTGGGATATATTTTACTTGTGGTGTATGCTTGTTTGTTGTTTGTGGGATATCTTTTACTTGTGGTGTATGCTTGTTTGTTGTTTGTGGGATATCTTTTACTTGTGGTGTATGCTTGTTTGTTGTTTGTGGGATATATTTTACTTGTGGTGTATACTTGTTTGTTGTTTGTGGGATATATTTTACTTGTGGTGTATGCTTGTTTGTTGTTTGTGGGATATCTTTTACTTGTGGTGTATGCTTGTTTGTTGTTTGTGGGATATCTTTTACTTGTAGTGTATGCTTGTTTGTTGTTTGTGGGATATATTTTACTTGTAGTGTATGCTTGTTTGTTGTTTGTGGGATATCTTTTACTTGTGGTGTATGCTTGTTTGTTGTTTGTGGGATATATTTTACTTGTGGTGTATACTTGTTTGTTGTTTGTGGGATATATTTTACTTGTGGTGTATGCTTGTTTGTTGTTTGTGGGATATCTTTTACTTGTGGTGTATGCTTGTTTGTTGTTTGTGGGATATCTTTTACTTGTAGTGTATGCTTGTTTGTTGTTTGTGGGATATATTTTACTTGTGGTGTATGCTTGTTTGTTGTTTGTGGGATATCTTTTACTTGTGGTGTATGCTTGTTTGTTGTTTGTGGGATATATTTTACTTGTGGTGTATACTTGTTTGTTGTTTGTGGGATATATTTTACTTGTGGTGTATGCTTGTTTGTTGTTTGTGGGATATCTTTTACTTGTGGTGTATGCTTGTTTGTTGTTTGTGGGATATCTTTTACTTGTGGTGTATGCTTGTTTGTTGTTTGTGGGATATATTTTACTTGTGGTATATACTTGTTTGTTGTTTGTGGGATATATTTTACTTGTGGTGTATGCTTGTTTGTTGTTTGTGGGATATCTTTTACTTGTGGTGTATGCTTGTTTGTTGTTTGTGGGATATCTTTTACTTGTAGTGTATGCTTGTTTGTTGTTTGTGGGATATATTTTACTTGTGGTGTATGCTTGTTTGTTGTTTGTGGGATATCTTTTACTTGTGGTGTATGCTTGTTTGTTGTTTGTGGGATATATTTTACTTGTGGTGTATACTTGTTTGTTGTTTGTGGGATATATTTTACTTGTGGTGTATGCTTGTTTGTTGTTAGTGGGATATCTTTTACTTGTGGTGTATGCTTGTTTGTTGTTTGTGGGATATCTTTTACTTGTGGTGTATGCTTGTTTGTTGTTTGTGGGATATCTTTTACTTGTGGTGTATGCTTGTTTGTTGTTTGTGGGATATATTTTACTTGTGGTGTATACTTGTTTGTTGTTTGTGGGATATCTTTTACTTGTGGTGTATGCTTGTTTGTTGTTTGTGGGATATCTTTTACTTGTAGTGTATGCTTGTTTGTTGTTTGTGGGATATATTTTACTTGTGGTGTATGCTTGTTTGTTGTTTGTGGGATATATTTTACTTGTGGTGTATACTTGTTTGTTGTTTGTGGGATATATTTTACTTGTGGTGTATGCTTGTTTGTTGTTTGTGGGATATCTTTTACTTGTGGTGTATGCTTGTTTGTTGTTTGT
This sequence comes from Lamellibrachia columna, assembly GCA_963662155.1. NCBI lineage: Eukaryota > Metazoa > Annelida > Polychaeta > Sabellida > Siboglinidae > Lamellibrachia > Lamellibrachia columna. The sequence goes on from OY759261.1 coordinate 13,616,842, forward strand.
GGGATATCTTTTACTTGTGGTGTATGCTTGTTTGTTGTTTGTGGGATATATTTTACTTGTGGTATATACTTGTTTGTTGTTTGTGGGATATATTTTACTTGTGGTGTATGCTTGTTTGTTGTTTGTGGGATATCTTTTACTTGTGGTGTATGCTTGTTTGTTGTTTGTGGGATATCTTTTACTTGTAGTGTATGCTTGTTTGTTGTTTGTGGGATATATTTTACTTGTGGTGTATGCTTGTTTGTTGTTTGTGGGATATCTTTTACTTGTGGTGTATGCTTGTTTGTTGTTTGTGGGATATATTTTACTTGTGGTGTATACTTGTTTGTTGTTTGTGGGATATATTTTACTTGTGGTGTATGCTTGTTTGTTGTTAGTGGGATATCTTTTACTTGTGGTGTATGCTTGTTTGTTGTTTGTGGGATATCTTTTACTTGTGGTGTATGCTTGTTTGTTGTTTGTGGGATATCTTTTACTTGTGGTGTATGCTTGTTTGTTGTTTGTGGGATATATTTTACTTGTGGTGTATACTTGTTTGTTGTTTGTGGGATATATTTTACTTGTGGTGTATGCTTGTTTGTTGTTTGTGGGATATCTTTTACTTGTGTGTTATGCTTGTTTGTTGTTTGTGGGATATCTTTTACTTGTGGTGTATGCTTGTTTGTTGTTTGTGGGATATATTTTACTTGTGGTGTATACTTGTTTGTTGTTTGTGGGATATATTTTACTTGTGGTGTATGCTTGTTTGTTGTTTGTGGGATATCTTTTACTTGTGGTGTATGCTTGTTTGTTGTTTGTGGGATATCTTTTACTTGTAGTGTATGCTTGTTTGTTGTTTGTGGGATATATTTTACTTGTGGTGTATGCTTGTTTGTTGTTTGTGGGATATCTTTTACTTGTGGTGTATGCTTGTTTGTTGTTTGTGGGATATATTTTACTTGTGGTGTATACTTGTTTGTTGTTTGTGGGATATATTTTACTTGTGGTGTATGCTTGTTTGTTGTTTGTGGGATATCTTTTACTTGTGGTGTATGCTTGTTTGTTGTTTGTGGGATATCTTTTACTTGTGGTGTATGCTTGTTTGTTGTTTGTGGGATATCTTTTACTTGTAGTGTATGCTTGTTTGTTGTTTGTGGGATATATTTTACTTGTGGTGTATGCTTGTTTGTTGTTTGTGGGATATCTTTTACTTGTGGTGTATGCTTGTTTGTTGTTTGTGGGATATATTTTACTTGTGGTGTATACTTGTTTGTTGTTTGTGGGATATATTTTACTTGTGGTGTATGCTTGTTTGTTGTTTGTGGGATATCTTTTACTTGTGGTGTATACTTATTTGTTGTTTGTGGGATATCTTTTACTTGTGGTGTATACTTGTTTGTTGTTTGTGGGATATATTTTACTTGTGGTGTATGCTTGTTTGTTGTTTGTGGGATATCTTTTACTTGTGGTGTATGCTTGTTTGTTGTTTGTGGGATATCTTTTACTTGTAGTGTATGCTTGTTTGTTGTTTGTGGGATATCTTTGGGAATACACTATAATAAAATTAATGTCAATTGGAAATGTTTGTGTAAGTTGAAAGAGACTTTGTGTTTACCGCGTAACTTATACAATTCAGCAATGTTATTGTTGAGAAATATTATAATTTTGTGGACAGCTTCATTTGTATTTCACTGCAAAGTCCACCAGTAATTAGAATTGTCTGTCTGAAACGTCAGTTAATTTACTAAAATCCAGTGATTCATATGCTAATTGTAAGAAAACAAATGGAATTATGCAGAAAATGAATTGTAGTGAAGACGTTATGGATGGGATAATGCAACCTTGGATAGTACATTATTTGTTAAGAAACAAAGTATACTGGATGTTTAGTATAGTAGTCTCATTCGTATGTTAATGTTCTGTTAATTATTATTATTATTATTATGTTGTTAGAGATTTCTGTTTCAGAATGCTACTCTGGTTTAATGCCACATATTTGAATGCATTACTTAATAATAGTTAATTAGTAAGTTTGTGCTAACACATGCCTTATGTACTTAAGGAAAAAATACCCTAGAAACTGGTGATTATAGAAAAAGATATACCCTGTATATGTTTTTTGGTCAGAGGTGATGATGATGTTGATGATGATGATGATGATGATGATGATGTTGATGATGATGATGATGATGATGCAAATTATGTTTTGTGAGAGGTCACGGGTAATACAGTCACCCCGCCATTATGGTCACCCTGGGACAGTCCCAAATGATTTCCACAGTAAAAGATAGGACGTAAGTCCCGCTAATCTGGTCACCTCGCTATTCAGGAGTATGGTCAGTAACCCGGTGCGAAACATCGATATTGCCTGCAGATTGACCCCACACTTACGGTCAGTCACAGTTGGGAAGCCAAGATTTGGCAGCTGCAATGGCAAGCAACCACAGGCCAGCCAAGGTTCCATCAAAGGCGATCTCAATATGAAGCCACGCACTGGCGTCTGCGTTTTTACACAGTGACCAGTTAACTTCAGAAAATAATGCAACAAGCAAGACACCAGTCGTTTTATTTAACACTTTGAAGGCAAATTCTTAGGCCTAAGCTTAGCCGCTGAGTAAATGTTATTGAAAAACATAGCGCCGTCAATGGCTTGGTCATCAATGCTAACAATAATGCTATCAACACTTCATTTCGATGAGGTTGGTGTAATTTGCATTACCGATTTTGATATCTTAAGTCTCAAGTAGTTATACTCCAAACAGCCCCATCTTGAGCTAATGCAGGAGTTTGGACCAACGGCTTTTAGTGTCTCTTCCGAAACACACGTGCAAAGTGGGGTGAACGAAATTGCCCAAGCTTCGAAACGGCAGAGGTGGAAACGAACCACCATCCTCTCGATCAACAGGCAGGTGCTCTAATCATTAGACCACCGCTCGACTTTGTATGGACGATTATAAATTCTAATAAATCTCTTTTTGCGTGATTGGATAAAATTTGGTACATGTACAATAAAATGATGTGATATTATGGAACAAAATTCAATAATCCTCTGATACGTAGCGCGTGTGGTTATATAATATAGGCTCCCCAAAATAAACTGTGGCGCCTCTGGTGGATAACTCGTGTTCGATCCTGAACAACAAATATTTAACATATTGTCCTGTCAGCAAATCACATTACATCTTGTACATTTTTATTTATGTACTTAACAAAGGTTATGAAAAGCCAGCACATTGTACATGTAATTACATAAATCAATAATACAACCATCACATTACACATGATATACTTGCTCAATGTGACATTTCTCCAAGTCCCATGGTGCTTCAGTGCCCATATTCACTATTAAGGTAATCTCGCTATTATGGTCACTGACTCTGTCCCATGGGTGAACATAATACCGAGGTTCCACTGTAGTCTGTAATCATTTCTTTGATAATACAACCATCACCAAGGTGATAGCCAAATGTGATGATTATGATGAAGATTAGGATTTTTATTACAATGATTAAATGGGGTAACAAACACTGTGTTCATGATTAAATGGGGTAACAAACACTGTGTTCATGATTAAATGGGGTAACAAACACTGTGTTCATGCTCATCATCGGGATCAAATCATCATAGTTATCATCATATTTGTCTATGACGTCTCATGTGGTGTCATCATGACATTGTGTATATCACATTATCATAATTGACAGTTGCACTAATAACTGTGTCAAATATGAATCTAACAAAGCGACTAACCCTTCCTGAAGGTGACCGTCACGTGGTCCTGACAGTTACCCATGACAACAGTTGCTATGGACATATGACATGACAGTCATTGTTTTTGCTATTTGTATATATTACACTACATCAAACAGCCAAGACAGTGGGCCGAAGAAAGTGAGGAAACTACTGTACAAGAAGAAGAAGAAGAAGATGAGGACGAAGAAGAAGAGGAGGAAGAAGAGGAGGAAGAAGAGGAGGAGAAGCCTCCTTCCCCACCTGAGGAAGTTGTAGAAGAGGATCCGGTAGACACCTTCACCTAGATGTGCTGTGCTCTTGTGACTTTGGTGGAGGCTGCTGTACAGTTCTCCCTCCTGCTGTACAGTTCTCCCTCCTGCTGTACAGTTCTCCCTCCTGCTGTACAGTTCTCCCTCCCGCTGTACAGTTCTCCCTCCCGCTGTACAGTTCTCCCTCCTGCTGTACAGTTCTCCCTCCCGCTGTACAGTTCTCCCTCCCGCTGTACAGTTCTCCCTCCTGCTGTACAGTTCTCCCTCCTGATCTTCACTGTACAGTTCTCCCTCCCCCTACCCTCCCTCCCTCCCCCCTCCCCCATCCCCCCCCTCCCCCTACCCTCCCTCCCCCTTTATATATTTTCTGGTGGCCATGAAAATAGATGTGTGCTTTGAGCTCTATTATTACTACAGCTGTATCTTCAAAATAAAAAATACAAGCTTTTACAAAGACAGCTCTACCCCGGTAATTAAAATCATTTCCACGTCACATTATATAACTTGTTTCTAGTTAAGACTAAGTCACAGTGAAACTTTAGCTTAATTTCTATTGTTTGTCTTTTGCTAAATGTATTATTCATGTGTTAAATTTTATGTCGTGAGGTCGAAATTGGGGTGAATGCCCTTGATTTCCTACTAAACGAAACAGTTTTCTTTTCTTTCTGTCTTGGTGTGTGTGTGTGTGTGATGTAAATTATAATCTAACTAAGGTTTAACACTCAGTACTTATACTTGTGTAAGCTGCACATGTTGGTCACTTGCCTTTGCAAGCTGTGTGTAGTGCCTTAGTTTAAAAATTAGGACTGTCTATGTAGTACAGTTTGTCATTTTACCTGTGATTTATTATGACAACTTTTAGTATTCTGACATATTATAATATTGGTTTAGTTTATATTTAATTGTAATGTAATCTGATAATTAGTTAAGTATTTAAGTTTTATTTATATACTGTATTATTATAAGTTTATATAAGTATTTACTAGTTTCAGTATTAAAATTTTTTTCTGCAGATTTGGATCTCTAAATCTACCAGCGCATATTTTATTCGTAGATTGTTTTATTTTGTGTCATGAGATATATGGTTAACTTGCAGCATATGCTGAAGGAGCGCGGTGTCACGCCAGGGATGGACCCGGAGGAGCTCACCAACATCCACTTGAGGATTGAGGAGCTGGAACAAACAATACAGAAACTCACCACAAAGATGTCCTACAAGGAAGACATCATCAATGACTTGAGTGAGTGAAGGGCTGTGTAGATATGAAACAGTTATAAAATGTAGATATGGGATAATCTGTTCTCCATTCACTATGTTGACAATGCGTGCTTTGGTGGTTGAGATGCAATTTTGATTATTTTAATTTTTATATTTACAAAGCCCTTTAGTGATGTTCTTCTAAAACAACATATACTAATTTTTTGTGGGTTTATTTAAAAATAGTGACTGACATTTCAATGTTTTATTTTGTTAGTTACAAATATGGTTTTCGAGTGCTGACATCTTGTGTCTATCACCCCAAGAATGTAATCATAAGACATCTTGTGTCCTTCATTCCAAGGGTATCATTATAAGACATCTTGTGTCCTTCATCCCAAGGGTGTCATCATAAGACATCCTGTGTCCTTCATCCCAAGGGGGTCACCATCAGACATCATGTGTCCTTCATTCCAAGGGGGTCATCATAAGACATCTAGTGTCCTTCATCCCAAGGGGGTCATCATAAGACATCTAGTGTCCTTCATCCCAAGGGTGTCATCATAAGACATCCTGTGTCCTTCATCCCAAGGGTGTCATCATAAGACATCCTGTGTCCTTCATCCGAAGGGTGTCATCATAAGACATCCTGTGTCCTTCATCCCAAGGGTGTCATCATAAGACATCCTGTGTCCTTCATCCCAATGGTGTCATCATAAGACATCCTGTGTCCTTCATCCCAATGGTGTCATCATAAGACATCCTGTGTCCTTCATCCCAAGGGGGTCATCATAAGACATCTAGTGTCCTTCATCCCAAGGGTGTCATCATAAGACATCCTGTGTCCTTCATCCCAAGGGTGTCATCATAAGACATCCTGTGTCTTTCATCCCAAGGGGGTCACCATAAGACATCTTGTGTCCTTCATCCCAAGGGTGTCATCATAAGACATCCTGTGTCCTTCATCCCAAGGGTGTCATCATAAGACATCCTGTGTCCTTCATCCCAAGGGTGTCATCATAAGACATCCTGTGTCCTTCATCCCAAGGGGATCATCATAAGACATCCTGTGTCCTTCATCCCAAGGGGGTCATCATAAGACATCTTGTGTCCTTCATCCCAAGGGGTTCATCATAAGACATCTTGTGTCTTTCATCCCAAGGGGTCATCATAAGACATCTTGTGTCCTTCATCCCAAGGGGTTCATCATAAGACATCTTGTGTCCTTCATCCCAAGGGGTCATCATAAGACATCTTGTGTCTTTCATCCCAAGGGGTCATCATAAGACATTTTGTCTCCTTCATCCCAAGGGGGTCACCATAAGAAATCGGACTCCCTTACTATCAGTAGACTGATGTGGAACCACAGCTTGTTTCTGTAGTTTTGCTTCTATAACTACTACTCTTCCAGTTTGTGTGTAATGATGAGAAATCATGCAATGCAAAATGTTGGTGTGTAGCACATAGCACGGAACAAAGTAGGCTTGTTCAGTGCAGAGACAATTGTGAAGCCAGTAATTTATCTGCATAGATTATGAACTTCACTGTGGAACATAAAACATTTATTTTTATTTATTTACAAAAACCGACGACCCCGTCATCATCATCATCATCATCCCGGACTTCAGGGTAAAAGTTTAGAGCAACAACAACGTTTTGCAAATTGTTCACTTTCTCACATTATTTAATTGCTTTTTCTTTGTAGCTGAAGAACTGAACACCCTCAGCAATGACCAGGAACGGGAACGGGCGCTGGCTCGAGAGGTAAAGCTGCCTCATCACATTCTATTCAATTTGCTCTTTTAAAATAACAGTCATCTTATTTACATTCTAGTGTGCAACTCATGAAAATGGTTGCATTTTGTTTATGTGTATGTATATATGTATGTATGTATGTATGTATGTATGTATGTATGTGTGTGTGTGTGCATGTATGTGTGTATGCATGCATGTATGTATATACATATGTATATATATAAATATATATAAACAAAATGTTACCATTTATATATATATATATATATATGTATATGTATATATATATATGTATATATATATGTATATATATGCATATACATAAATATATATATATATATATATATATATATATATATATATATATATATATATATATATATATATATATATATATATATATATATATAGATATATATATATATATATATATATATACATACATACATACATATATATGTGTGTTTGAGATGTTGAGAAATGTCTATGGAAGTGACTGGCTGAGATGTAAGGAAGGGTCAGAGTTTATGTGTATGTATATATGTATGTATGTATGTATGTATGTGTGTGTGTATGCATGTATGTGTGTATGCATGCATGTATGTATATACATATGTATATATATAAATATATATAAACAAAATGTTACCATTTATATATATATATATATGTATATGTATATATATATGTATATATATATATATGTATATATATACATATACATAAATATATATATATATATATATATATATATATATATATATATATATATAGATATATATATATATATATATATACATACATACATATATATGTGTGTTTGAGATGTTGAGAAATGTCTATGGAAGTGACTGGCTGAGATGTAAGGAAGGGTCAGAGCAGACAGCCACTTATAATGTGGTCAAATGGACACCAGAACGAAGCCTGCTGATATTTATATATATATATATATATATATATATATATATATATATATATATATATATATATATATATATATATATATATATATATATATATACATATAACAACAAACACAAGACATCTGATTTGTACTATAAATACTGTTATTATTCTTTACATGATAGTAAAGATTACCAATGAGAAGGTAATCTCAGTTTATAGCTTCGTGATATCGTATTTGTGGGTATCACTAAATGATATGTAATTTCTACATGAAAATTTTGATTATTAATAACCATCTTCTCACCATGAGATAGTTATGTCTCATTCCATTAATTTCAAGTTATTCATAAATAAAGAAAAAGAAAGCTTATAATTGATCACTGTTAGATGTAGTAGTACACAATATATTGGCATCAGACACCTGTTTCGTTAGACAGCTATGATGTGCATTATATAATTTTTTTTATACTGAGTTGATGTTTGGGTGATTGCCTTTTCAGGAAAATGATGAGGTATGTTTGGTGTGTTATTTGATTGCACTGTTGCGTGGAACCTGCACTCTATTCAAGTACTCTCATAATCTGTTGATTGATATATGACACAAATACGTGTCTTTATGTGTACGCTATTACACTGCTTGGATTCTCACAGTGTCTATCAATAAGTAGATGCCCAATTAAACAAAGTACATTTTTATGAAATGCCATCAGCAAATAAATAACTCATGAAAATAATTAGAAGAAATCAGTCGTTCTTTTGAAATGTAATATCTGTCAACTTATTAAAATATTTTTTTTATTCAAAACGTCTTAACATCTGTTAATGATTAAGGGTAAATATTTAAAATAATTTTTTTTATTTCAGTAACACATTTTAAATTTGTAATTTTGCATATATTATGATAGTAGTATATGGTAGTAGTATATGATAGTAGTATAGCAAAGAAATTGTATTTGAGTTTCCTTGCCAAAGACAGTTTCTTTGACATGGTAAAAAGTAATAATAAGACTAATTTAGAACTGCTGTTCTATCATATCAATTTTGTTAATTATAATTATTATACTTTCACATGATACACAACAGATTGGTCAATTATTACTGTGGCAACAAATTTACTAATGTATAGTATTTTATTTGTCTTGCTATAGACAGACAAACAAAGACAATCTTGTGATAATTAAATAACAGTATATAGCACTGATTCATCACTGCTATGCTATAATATAATATATGTTAATTATACTTAATATACTTTCATAGCAAGCACATGAGGTAAGTCAAACCATTGTATTTTTATTAACACACGTTTTGTGCTTAATGGTTGTGTTTGATTTTGCATATTTTAGAAGCCTTAATGCTATGCTATTCCTCAAATGCGCCTGTGCTGTTTTATCACTGTGGTATCACAATTATTTGACTTGGTGTATATCTGCACCTTTTTTGTATTGTTGCCTTTGCTTCAACTGTTTCTGCTGTTCCCTCAGAGTACAAGTTATGCAATTTATAGCATCATTATTCTATGCTTAGAAAGATTGCATTTTTCTATTAACCATTTATTTTAGCAGATGTTAATGTTTCCCTATATTAATAGACTAACAATGATAAGATATACATATATTCTAACACAACTCTAAGTATCGGTGCTTTTACACACATCTAATATGATCATACACTCTAATCATTCATTCTAACACAACTCCGAGTATCGGTGCTCTTACACGCATCTAATATGATCGTACACTCTAATCATACATTCTAACACAACTCCGAGTATCGGTGCTCTTACACACATCTAATATGATCGTACATTCTAATCATACATTCTAACACAACTCCGAGTATCGGTGCTCTTACACACATCTAATATGATCGTACATTCTAATCATACATTCTAACACAACTCCGAGTATCGGTGCTCTTACACACATCTAATATGATCGTACACTCTAATCATACATTCTAACACAACTCCGAGTATCGGTGCTCTTACACACATCTAATATGATCGTCCATTCTAATCATACATTCTAACACAACTCTGAGTATCGGTGCTCTTACACACATCTAATATGATCATACACTCTAATCATTCATTCTAACACAACTCCGAGTATCGGTGCTCTTACACACATATAATATGATCGTACATTCTAATCATACATTCTAACACAACTCTGAGTATCGGTGTTCTTACACACATCTAATATGATCATACACTCTAATCATTCATTCTAACACTACTCCGAGTATCGGTGCTCTTACACACATCTAATATGATCGTACACTCTAATCATACATTCTAACACAACTCCGAGTATCGGTGTTCTTACACACATCTAATATGATCATACACTCTAATCATTCATTCTAACACAACTCCGAGTATCGGTGCTCTTACACACATCTAATATGATCGTACACTCTAATCATACATTCTAACACAACTCCGAGTATCGGTGCTCTTACACACATCTAATATGATCATACACTCTAATCATTCATTCTAACACAACTCCGAGTATCGGTGCTCTTACACACATCTAATATGATCATACACTCTAATCATTCATTCTAACACAACTCCGAGTATCGGTGCTCTTACACACATCTAATATGATCGTACATTCTAATCATACATTCTAACACAACTCTGAGTATCGGTGTTCTTACACACATCTAATATGATCATACACTCTAATCATTCATTCTAACACTACTCCGAGTATCGGTGCTCTTACACACATCTAATATGATCGTACACTCTAATCATACATTCTAACACAACTCTGAGTATCAGTGCTCTTACACACATCTAATATGATCATACACTCTAATCATTCATTCTAACACAACTCCGAGTATCGGTGCTCTTACACACATCTAATATGATCGTACATTCTAATCATACATTCTAACACAACTCTGAGTATCGGTGTTCTTATACACATCTAATATGATCATACACTCTAATCATACATTCTAACACAACTCTGAGTATCAGTGCTCTTACACACATCTAATATGATCGTACATTCTAATCATACATTCTAACACAACTCTAAGTATCGGTGCTCTTAGACACATCTAATATAATCGTAAATTCTAATCATACATTCTAACACAACTCTGAGTATCGGTGCTCTTACACACATCTAATATGATCGTACATTCTAATCATACATTCTAACACAACTCTGAGTATCGGTGCTCTTACACACATCTAATATGCTCATTAATGTGGTGTTTGTGTATTTTGCATACTGTCTGTCATTATATTGATACTTGCAAGGATTTGTCATATCTTCATAAGTTATTTTTTTACTAACTTTGATTTTGTGTAAGCATAAGTTAAGTATGCAGCAGTACTAACTTAATTTGATAGTTACTTGTGCATGTGCTAATGACATATTTATTCTCCAATAGGTATGTTACAATTTTACTTATATTAGCATATATTTTGTGTGTGCGTGGTCATGTCATAGTTGTTTATGAATGCATTTGTTTTCATAATCTAAATATGCTATTTGATCTATCGGATTCCACAGACATTGAAATATTAATATCGTGACACACACGTTTGATGTTATATGCGCCCACATAAATGCAGATTTATTTGCTCAAACCTAATCTGGCCTTAGCTGTGAAAACCTGTATGTCAGAAACTTTGTTGGTGCAATGTGTTCTATATTTAAAATTGTCTTTGTTGTTTTGTCTGTCATTGTTAACGCATAGTTATCAAATATTATTTAACATATACAAGGCTAAAATATTTAATTTGAGAATGTTATGTAATTATTATACTAACAACAAAACAACAACTGAGTAATATTTTTACTTATTTCATGGTCAGTTTACCTTTTTCTTCCCGTAACGTGTCGACTGCTATCAGCAATCTTCTTCAGATGACTACTGCTAGATTTACTAAATATTACTCACTTGAACCATCCAATCTCATGAACATTTTCACTCATATAACAAAACAACAACACTTGGAGGAAGTAGTTGTATCTCTTAGCAACGATACATATAACAAAACAACAACACTTGGAGGAAGTAGTGGTATCTCTTAGCAACAATACATATAACAAAACAACAACACTTGGAGGAAGTAGTTGTATATCTTAGCAACAATACATATAACAAAACAACAACACTTGGAGGAAGTAGTGGTATCTCTTAGCAACAATACATATAACAAAACAACAACACTTGGAGGAAGTAGTGGTATCTCTTAGCAACAATACATATAACAAAACAACAACACTTGGAGGAAGTAGTGGTATCTCTTAGCAACGAAACATATAACAAAACAACAGCACTTGGAGGAAGTAGTGGTATCTCTTAGCAACGATACATATAACAAAACAACAACACTTGGAGGAAGTAGTTGTATCTCTTAGCAACAATACATATAACAAAACAACAACACTTGGAGGAAGTAGTGGTATCTCTTAGCAACAATACATATAACAAAACAACAACACTTGGAGGAAGTAGTGGTATCTCTTAGCAACAATACATATAACAAAACAACAACACTTGGAGGAAGTAGTGGTATCTCTTAGCAACGATACATATAACAAAACAACAACACTTGGAGGAAGTAGTGGTATCTCTTAGCAACAATACATATAACAAAACAACAACACTTGGAGGAAGTAGTGGTATCTCTTAGCAACGATACATATAACAAAACAACAACACTTGGAGGAAGTAGTGGTATCTCTTAGCAACAATACATATAACAAAACAACAACACTTGGAGGAAGTAGTGGTATCTCTTAGCAACGATACATATAACAAAACAACAACACTTGGAGGAAGTAGTGGTATCTCTTAGCAACGATACATATAACAAAACAACAACACTTGGAGGAAGTAGTGGTATCTCTTAGCAACAATACATATAACAAAACAACAACACTTGGAGGAAGTAGTGGTATCTCTTAGCAACGAAACATATAACAAAACAACAGCACTTGGAGGAAGTAGTGGTATCTCTTAGCAACGATACATATAACAAAACAACAACACTTGGAGGAAGTAGTTGTATCTCTTAGCAACAATACATATAACAAAACAACAACACTTGGAGGAAGTAGTGGTATCTCTTAGCAACAATACATATAACAAAACAACAACACTTGGAGGAAGTAGTGGTATCTCTTAGCAACAATACATATAACAAAACAACAACACTTGGAGGAAGTAGTGGTATCTCTTAGCAACAATACATATAACAAAACAACAACACTTGGAGGAAGTAGTGGTATCTCTTAGCAACGATACATAATATTATAACAAAGCAATAACATTTGGAGGAAGTAGTGGTATCTCTTAGCAATGATACATAATATTATAACAAAGCAATAACATTTGGAGGAAGTAGTGGTATCTCTTAGCAACAATACATATAACAAAACAACAACACTTGGAGGAAGTAGTGGTATCTCTTAGCAACAATACATATAACAAAACAACAACACTTGGAGGAAGTAGTGGTATCTCTTAGCAACAATACATATAACAAAACAACAACACTTGGAGGAAGTAGTGGTATCTCTTAGCAACAATACATATAACAAAACAACAACACTTGGAGGAAGTAGTGGTATCTCTTAGCAACAATACATATAACAAAACAACAGCACTTGGAGGAAGTAGTGGTATCTCTTAGCAACGATACATATAACAAAACAACAACACTTGGAGGAAGTAGTGGTATCTCTTAGCAACGATACATATAACAAAACAACAACACTTGGAGGAAGTAGTGGTATCTCTTAGCAATGATACATAATATTATAACAAAACAATAACACTTGGAGGAAGTAGTGGTATCTCTTAGCAACGATACATATAACAAAACAACAACACTTGGAGGAAGTAGTGGTATCTCTTAGCAACGATACATATAACAAAACAACAGCACTTGGAGGAAGTAGTGGTATCTCTTAGCAATGATACATAATATTATAACAAAGCAATAACACTTGGAGGAAGTAGTGGTATCTCTTAGCAACAATACATATAACAAAACAACAACACTTGGAGGAAGTAGTGGTATCTCTTAGCAACGATACATATAACAAAACAACAGCACTTGGAGGAAGTAGTGGTATCTCTTAGCAACGATACATATAACAAAACAACAACACTTGGAGGAAGTAGTGGTATCTCTTAGCAACGATACATATAACAAAACAACAGCACTTGGAGGAAGTAGTGGTATCTCTTAGCAATGATACATAATATTATAACAAAGCAATAACACTTGGAGGAAGTAGTGGTATCTCTTAGCAACAATACATATAACAAAACAACAACACTTGGAGGAAGTAGTGGTATCTCTTAGCAACGATACATATAACAAAACAACAGCACTTGGAGGAAGTAGTGGTATCTCTTAGCAATGATACATAATATTATAACAAAGCAATAACACTTGGAGGAAGTAGTGGTATCTCTTAGCAACAATACATATAACAAAACAACAACACTTGGAGGAAGTAGTGGTATCTCTTAGCAACAATACATATAACAAAACAACAGCACTTGGAGGAAGTAGTGGTATCTCTTAGCAACGATACATATAACAAAACAACAGCACTTGGAGGAAGTAGTGGTATCTCTTAGCAATGATACATAATATTATAACAAAGCAATAACACTTGGAGGAAGTAGTGGTATCTCTTAGCAACAATACATATAACAAAACAACAGCACTTGGAGGAAGTAGTGGTATCTCTTAGCAACGATACATATAACAAAACAACAGCACTTGGAGGAAGTAGTGGTATCTCTTAGCAATGATACATAATATTATAACAAAGCAATAACACTTGGAGGAAGTAGTGGTATCTCTTAGCAACAATACATATAACAAAACAACAGCACTTGGAGGAAGTAGTGGTATCTCTTAGCAACGATACATATAACAAAACAACAGCACTTGGAGGAAGTAGTGGTATCTCTTAGCAATGATACATAATATTATAACAAAGCAATAACACTTGGAGGAAGTAGTGGTATCTCTTAGCAACAATACATATAACAAAACAACAGCACTTGGAGGAAGTAGTGGTATCTCTTAGCAACGATACATATAACAAAACAACAGCACTTGGAGGAAGTAGTGGTATCTCTTAGCAATGATACATAATATTATAACAAAGCAATAACATTTGGAGGAAGTAGTGGTATCTCTTAGCAACAATACATATAACAAAACAACAACACTTGGAGGAAGTAGTGGTATCTCTTAGCAACAATACATATAACAAAACAACAACACTTGGAGGAAGTAGTGGTATCTCTTAGCAACAATACATATAACAAAACAACAACACTTGGAGGAAGTAGTGGTATCTCTTAGCAACAATACATATAACAAAACAACAACACTTGGAGGAAGTAGTGGTATCTCTTAGCAACAATACATATAACAAAACAACAGCACTTGGAGGAAGTAGTGGTATCTCTTAGCAATGATACATAATATTATAACAAAGCAATAACACTTGGAGGAAGTAGTGGTATCTCTTAGCAACAATACATATAACAAAACAACAGCACTTGGAGGAAGTAGTGGTATATCTTAGCAACAATACATATAACAAAACAACAGCACTTGGAGGAAGTAGTGGTATCTCTTAGCAACAATACATATAACAAAACAACAGCACTTGGAGGAAGTAGTGGTATCTCTTAGCAACGATACATATAACAAAACAACAACACTTGGAGGAAGTAGTGGTATCTCTTAGCAACAATACATATAACAAAACAACAGCACTTGGAGGAAGTAGTGGTATCTCTTAGCAACAATACATATAACAAAACAACAGCACTTGGAGGAAGTAGTGGTATCTCTTAGCAACAATACATATAACAAAACAACAGCACTTGGAGGAAGTAGTGGTATCTCTTAGCAACAATACATATAACAAAACAACAACACTTGGAGGAAGTAGTGGTATCTCTTAGCAACAATACATATAACAAAACAACAACACTTGGAGGAAGTAGTGGTATCTCTTAGCAACGATACATTCACTGATTATTGTGGTGTTGACTGGTCCTGCTACTTTGTAGTTGAAGAATTTAAGAGGGATGACACAGAAGTCTGAGGCGGACGGTAAGACTGCTCTAGAAGAACAGAGACGGGTAAGTAATGTGTGTTGTCATTACACGTGACTGACAGAAAAGTACACATGCTGTCCTCTCTAGTCATTCGGAGGACAGGTCCAATAAAGCTTGTCCATGATATTTCTCCACTGGTCTCTCTCCTGCAAAACCTTAGTTTTGGATAAATTAATGATGGATCCCTGGTCTTTTCTGTTCATGCTTTGCTTTGGTTACCAAGTAACCAGCTCTCTCACTACTGCTGTGCTTTGCTTTGGTTACCAAGTAACCAGCTGTCTCACTACTGCTGTGCTGTAGTGGGTCTGCACATTGGACATCTGATTGTCTCAGCAGTCCTTAGTGTTGCTGCCATGTATAATGATGTAGAGTTATAGAAAACTAGAAGTGAGTTGAATATTGTACAGAAAACTATAATTGAGTTGAATATTGTACAGAAAACTATAACTGAGTTGAATATTGTACAGTAAACTGTAACTGAGTTGAATATTGTACAGAAAACTATAACTGAGTTGAATATTGTACAGAAAACTGTAACTGAGTTGAATATTGTATAGAAAACTGTAACTGAGTTAAATATTGTACAGAAAACTATAACTGAGTTGAATATTGTGTAGAAAAGTATAACTGAGTTGAATATTTACAAATATTCCAATAACTTTATTTTATAAAACCAAATTTTTTACAAGATAATTTCTTAATTAGAAATGCATACAACACTGTTATATGTAGGCATTACAAGCATTTGATTTATGATAGCTTAATGCAGCAGCTTTAGCTAAATATGTGTACTGATGGATAATGTATAATTTGTTTGCTGGGGTGAAGCACAATTTCACAAACTAAGGTTGTAAGGTAAATCCTAATTTGCATGCTAATTTCAATAAAAACGAAGGGTAATTTGCAAGCTTCTGTGCAGGCTTTTTTGATAAATTATTGTTTGGCAGTACTGCATATTATGATGTAGGTATTACATATTGATATCAGCCATGGCCCGCAGGGGCTGTCGACGTTGTAAAGTAATTATTAAACATTCACAATAATGTAATATCATCTTCAAACAGAAAATTAATATATATGCTAATAATATCCATCACAATTGTTTATTATATGGATGTGGTCAGGGATATAGCATTCACAACCATGGCCAGTTCATATACATGCCCTTATTTAAATACATGCCCTTATTTAAATACATGCCCTTATTTAAATGTTCACCTTCACCGCGGGAACATTACTATTAAAAGTAATTTGTATTTATTGTTATCATGTAGTCATAATGGTTTACTTATTTATTGATTATGTTTGTGGAACGTTTGATGTTGCAGCTAATTGAAGAGGTAGGTAATAGGTGTTATGAGTGGCATGCTGAAAATATTCATTAATGTGAATGTTATGCAGCTTCACACATAACGTTGCATGGGCAGTGAATGCATGTGGTTATATCACTGTTTTGGAGTTCTCATCGCACACGTATTAAAGCACAAGCCTGACCATTACCAACACGTGTTTCAACACAATGTAATGTTTTATTAGTTCATTTAAAACACATTTTATGCATGAAAAATCTTGATTTGCACAGATTTCTTTGCAGCATTATATTTGACGGTTTTCTTTTGAAAAGATATTGCATGCTGTCTTGCCTTTGTGGGTCTAGTTTGAGCAAACATTGTTGCAAGGCATCCTTGCCGCGACGGGCTTATGACTACGTCAGTAACCCTGGCAGATCTGTTGAAACGTGGAACTTCCAGTTTCTGTGTTAACCAATGGGGCTCGCACACCGGAACGTTAATTGGTAAATGATAGGCATTCATTGAACCGCTCTTTGAAGTTTTGGGCATGTCTAGTTCCCAGAAATATGTCGACTAAGACAGCGTGTGAGACGAAGTACTACTAATTCAGCGTACATCCGCATAATGTGTTGGATAAACTGACAAATCCACGTTGCAACAGGTCAATCTGCCAGGGGTACTGTAGTGCTACTACCACCCCTGGCTAGCGAGGATGTCTGCCAGGGGTAATGTAGTGCTACTACCACCCCTGGCTAGCGAGGATGTCTGCCAGGGGTAATGTAGTACTACTACCACTCCTGGCTAGTGAGGATGTCTGCCAGGGGTAATGTAGTGCTACTACCACCCCTGGCTAGCGAGGATGTCTGCCAGGGGTAATGTAGTACTACCCCCGGTACTACCACTCCTGGCTAGCGAGGATGTCTGCCAGGGGTAATGTAGTGCTACTACCACCCCTGGCTAGCGAGGATGTCTGCCAGGGTTAATGTAGTGCTACTACGACCCCTGGCTAGCGAGGATGTCTGCCAGGCCTACTATAGTGCTACTACCACCCCTTGCTAGCGAGGATGTCTGCCAGGGGTACTGTAGTACTACTACCACCCCTGGCTAGCGAGGATGTCTGCCAGGGGTACTCTAGTACTACTACCACTCTTGGCTAGCGAGGATGTCTGCCAGGGGTAATGTAGTACTACTACATTACCCCTGGGGCGCGATAGCATACCGGTTAGAAGGCCGGACTCTCAATCGAGAGAACCCAGTTTCAAATCCCACTGTGGTCGCTTCGAACCTTTGGCAAGTTTGATCACCCCACGTTGCCACAGTTCACTCAGCTGTATAAATGAGTACCTGGCAATACAGACAGTGGTGGATATGTGAACGAATAGCCTTCGCGCAGCAATTGCAGCATGGCTGAATACTTCCCAAAGAAGTTGAGATGGCCTTGGAATGAACAGGTCTGCCAGGGGGTGAAGTGTAAAGCGCTTTGAGCAGTCCTATGGACCGGATACCACGCTATATAAGAACATACCTTTTACCTTTACCTTTACCACCCCTGGCTAGCGAGGATGTCTGCCAGGGGTAATGTAGTGCTACTACCACCCCTGGCTAGCGAGGATGTCTGCCAGGGGTAATGTAGTACTACTACCACTCCTGGCTAGCGAGGATGTCTGCCAGGGTTAATGTAGTGCTACTACCACCCCTGGCTAGCGAGGATGTCTGCCAGGCCTACTATAGTGCTACTACCACCCCTTGCTAGCGAGGATGTCTGCGAGGGGTACTGTAGTACTACTACCACCCCTTGCTAGTGAGGATGTTTGCCAGGGGTACTGTAGTACTACTACCACCCCTGGCTAGCGAGGATGTCTGCCAGGGGTACTGTAGTACTACTACCCCCTGCTAGCAAGGATGTCTGCCAGGGGTAATGTAGTACTACTACCACCCCTGGCTAGCGAGGATGTCTGCTAAGGGTACTGTACTACTACTACCAACCCTGGCTAGCGAGGATGTTGCAAGGGTGTTTCCGTTGTTTTGATGTTGTCAGTCTGTCATGTTTCTTGAATATTTCAATGACATAATTTGTCAGCTTAATGTATCCCAAATACCATTATGCTCAGAAATCATATCTTCGACATGTGTATTATTTTTCACAGTCAAGATCACAAGACATCCCATGGCATGTAAATGTTACATTTCAGATTTTACGTTTGTTGATACACAGTGGAATTTGTTTTTAGAAAACTAGTTGACATTATGTTTAAAGTAAAATGGTTTATTCTGGATAGTTTTTTTAACTCAACATTCGTTTTTTAAAGAATTGTCTCAAATATTTCCCTTAGGCAGAGCTTGCAAATAACTCCAAACCAAAGTAACCTTGCGATTGCTGTTACTTAGTTTATATATGTAAACAAGACGTTATCGTAACTGTAATTACAAACTAGTTTGCACTTGTGTTTTGTGTCTGGTTAGACACCGTCATTCGATAACAATATTTTGGTAACATATCATATTGGTAACATATCATATTGGTAACATATCATATTGGTAACATATCATATTGGTAACATATCATATTGTATACGTAAAAGTGAGATATTTGTTAAGAATATGTAATTATAAAGCATTGCTACAACAAGTAGTGACAGTTTATACTGTGCAAACAATTTCAAAATAGTTTACCATTAAATATTCCATTGTCATGTCGTCAATGTTTCGTTTACCAATCGTGCATTTATCAATAAGTTGAATTAGTTTCTCATTTAACATTCAACACCTGCATCCGAATGATAACTTCTACTTTTCTTTTCATTTCTGCCGTGAACAGTATGAAGAGGTATGTCTTGTTTTATACTTGAGTTTTGTTTTTGTGACTTTCGTGAATCCTTGTCGTTATATGTGGCGACCCTAATTCATGTTCAGTAACAAATGCCTATCATGGATAAGAAGCTTTTAACAGTGGCAAATCAACAATTGCATTCTGCCTTCAATCATATTATCAGATAGTGTTTGTATGACTTGTACAATGTACTTGTACAATGTACTTGTACAATGTACTTGTACAATGTACTTGTACAATGTACTTGTCTTTCTTGGTTGTCAGTTTAGATAGTTATTGGTGATTTCACACACCATTTTAACGGGGCGTAATTTTAATTTAGATTGTTGAATAACTTTTGCATCAGAAAGGTATACCATAGTGGTTGCAATGTTGTGTCCTATCGCATATTATGATATTTGTAAGTTCCCCAGAATATAATCTGACAACTGATTTTATTGCCATGGTTTGTACCATTATTTGTTACTGTGTATTAAAAAAATATATATTTTATTACATCCAAAAATACGACGACATGGGCTTGTCCTGTTATGGTCGTCTGTCAACATCCGTCCGCCCTCCACCCCTTGCCAAAACGTCGACCCGTCCGTGATTCGTAATTTCATAGGTAGTTCATATGTCATGAAAATCAAATAAATTTCCCATTAGTGTGCCACCGACACAACCTTTTTGTTGCTTAAATATAGTGTTACGGTGTTTTCACTGTTCAATTCCTTAATTAAGCCATCCTTTTTCTAGTAAGGTTAAGCCGGAGTGCAACTTTAATTTAATTAACTTCTGTTCGTTGTTATTCAAATGTTCAGTTTATTGACGTAAGCGTTATGGTTCCACACTGACGCGTGTATTGTTGATTTTTTATGTGTTAATAAATAATATTAATATGATGTATAGTACATGCGAAAATGAAAATACTTATTTCATCTTTGGGTGATTGCCCTTGCAGGAAAAAGCTGAGGTATGTCTACTGTATATTTACCTTGCACTGCACTGCACTGCGTTGTGTGGACATGGCACTACAGTGATGCACTATCACAATATCGATTTATGTCGTCATATATGTGGGGTGTATTTATATTAGGCACAGTGGGTCTATACCGAACAATCATAGTTGTTAAATATCAAGAAATCGCAATAATTGTTCAGTGTCAAACAATCATAGCCAGGATTTCTCAATAAAATACTTTCCCATTTATTTGTGTAGGGTTATAAGAAATATGATTTACATTGTGCACGATGATATACAATTCATGGAAGTAATTATGTCCAGATCTAGTATTTTTTAAATGGTTGTTTGATTTTTCACTAGTTCACATGTACTACAAAACGTTGTCATTAGAGTAGATTTACTTCACAATTTCAAATGTGTTGACATTTAAAAAGGTAAGTAAGTAGACATTTGTAAGTTTCCCATAATGTACGGAATCATTAACTCTTTGTGATATATATATATAACAAGACAATTAATAGTGTTGTGGCTGGTTCTGATAATGATTCGGAACTTCTATTTGGAACACTTCGTCGTCATCGTGCGTAAGAATGGTATTGCTTGATACCGAGTCATATATGCTGATATTGCAACTCGTGCACTTTCCAAGGGCATTCTTTGTCATACCAAGTATGCTAACTATCACGATGATACATTATGTATGCTCGCTGAATAAGGAGATGGCTGGAGCGGAATCAACTGCCCGGGTCGTGTTATGAATACATCAGATTCACTGCGACAAGTCGGTTGGATGTCTCGCTATATATGCCGCTGTGTATGTTCCTGGAAACATTCTTACTATGTTGGAATTCTTTCGTGATTGAACCCGTTTTCCTTTAAAGTTTTGTCCGGAATTGCCTTCTGGTAGGATCAAATAGACTGTTATTTCTGGCTACGTGCCATCAAAGTTGACGATTTGAAGTGACAGTTCTTGTACAATTGTATTATTCAGATTATGTTTATTCGTTTGTTATTATTATTTTTGTCTTTGAATCCAGGGAAAACGTATTAAGTTCACATCCGGGAATGTATGGTAGCATGTAGGTGTGTGTTAATTATATTTGGTGAAGCCTATATTAAACATACGTTTGCATTGTGTGTGTGTGTGTGTGTGTGTGCGTGCGTGCGTGCGTGCGTGGGTGCGTGCGTGCGTGCGCGCGCGTGCGTGCATGCATGCGTGTGTGATTGGACGCTGTTGCACAATGTAGGACGCCTAACTCAACATGGATTTCCTTTCGTATTGGTGCCGTGCGAAGCATGTGGGTTCAGTCTGTGTTGCCCAGCCATTCGTATGCAATGTGAACGAGCGTAGATCATAAAATGTTTGAAGTGTGAAGAATGGATCTCGCATGAGTTAAATTAATGTTGGAATGGTCCGTTAAGCTTAGTGATTAACTGTAACGCACATAGATCCCGAAGTATAAATTACATTTGTAGTAAGTCAAATGTTTATTCTAATCCAGAGCAACATTAATATGCATGATAATAGCGAAACAATCGCCGTCTAGTGCATGGCATTTAGTAATTAATATACCTATTTATGTATGTTTGTATGTATGCATACATGCATGCATGTATGCAGTTATTTCGTTAAGAGTCACTCAGTGTGCGTAGGTATGACACTTACTAATAAATTATGAGTTTAGGAAACTTTAATTTTAAACAGATAATTAAAAAGTGTTGACGGTTTTAAAATATATAATTTGTATGATATTTGGTCAACTATGTTAGGCTACACTTATCTTATGACGTGTATTCGTTGATGCACTATTTCTAGAGGAGTTGTACTTGTCATTGTAATATTTATATTAATAATGCAGTAAAGGCAATTTTTTTTAAGATACAACTTAATAATGTTGCTAATTAAAACACGCAGGGAATTGCTGTGAAAGGTTTATGTAGGTATTTGTTCTAGGCATGGCTTGTTAGGGTTTGAAACAGAGGGGGACAATGGGTCTTTATATCGTATTCTCCCCTTTCGTCACATTTGTGTTGATACTGTGTTTGACAGCGGGTCAATTACGATGATATGTATCCACGGGTTCAACATAAGGTTACACAAACCCACCGTGATGATTCCACGTCGGATGGAGATTCTTTGGTGGGTACGCCAAATTCAAGTGTTCCCTTTCCCTGTTTCCTTCCTTTACGCCGGTTTCGTTGGGTTTGCGCTCGATTTTGCGTTGGATGTGTAGCGAGCGCTTACGTTAACGTGCATTACTTGGTTGGTTATACATTGCACATGCGTCCTCTGTTTTAGTTAAGTTTTGTTGTAAACTGGAAGACGATTCGTTTGTCGTTCTATTTATTATCACAGTTACTTACACAGGGTCTTCGAGAAGCCAAGAAACAGTAGAGTGGTGAATGTGTATAGATGGCAGCACCAGTTATATAGTCTAATATTGCCCCTCTTCGTGCTATATAAATATTCTGCCTGTGACCCTCTTCCCCAAATGTCGGGGTACCGATGATAGAAAGTGTAAGACCTGAGTTACATCTTTTGGATTGTGTTAGTTTTAGCATCGAATCGTCATGTCAGTATTAAAGGCACACATGTGCCTCGTGTACTTGTGGTGTATCATTGTCGTGTGTGTCTCGTGTACTTCTGGTGTATCATTGTCGTGTGTGCCTCGTGTACTTGTGGTGTATCATTTTCGTGTGTGCCTCGTGTACTTGTGATGTATCATTGTCGTATGTGCCTCGTGTACTTCTGGTGTATCATTGTCGTGTGTGCCTCGTGTACTTGTGATGTATCATTGTCGTGTGTGTCTCGTGTACTTCTGGTGTATCATTGTCGTGTGTGCCTCGTGTACTTGGGATGTATCATTGTCGTGTGTGCCTCGTGTACTTGTGATGTATCATTGTCGTGTGTGCCTCGTGTACTTATGATGTATCATTGTCGTGCGTGCCTCGTGTACTTGTGATGTATCATTGTCGTGTGTGCCTCGTGTACTTGTGATGTATCATTGTCGTGTGTGCCTCGTGTACTTGTGATGTATCATTGTCGTGTGCCTCGTGTACTTGTGGTGTATCATTTTCGTGTGTGCCTCGTGTACTTCTGGTGTGTCATTGTCGTGTGTGCCTCGTGTACTTGTGGTGTATCATTGTCGTGTGTGCCTCGTGTACTTGTGGTGTATCATTGTCGTGTGTGCCTCGTGTACTTGTGATATATCATTGTCGTGTGTGCCTCGTGTACTTCTGGTGTGTAATTGTCGTGTGTGCCTCGTGTACTTGTGGTGTATCATTGTCGTGTGTGCCTCGTGTACTTGTGGTGTATCATTGTCGTGTGTGCCTCGTGTACTTGTGATGTATCATTGTCGTGTGTGCCTCATGTACTAGTGATGTATCATTGTCGTGTGTGCCTCGTGTACTTGTGGTGTGTCATTGTCGTGTGTGCCTCGTGTACTTGTGGTGTATCATTGTCGTGTGTGCCTCGTGTACTTGTGATGTATCATTGTCGTGTGTGCCTCGTATACTTCTGGTGTGTCATTGTCGTGTGTGCCTCGTGTACTTGTGATGTATCATTGTCGTGTGTGCCTCGTGTACTTGTGGTGTATCATTGTCGTGTGTGCCTCGTGTACTTGTGATGTATCATTGTCGTGTGTGCCTCGTGTACTTGTGGTGTATCATTGTCATGTGTGCCTCGTGTACTTGTGGTGTGTCATTGCCGTGTGTACTTGTGATGTGTCATTGTCGTGTGTGCCTCGTGTACTTCTGGTGTGTCATTGTCGTGTGTGCCTCGTGTACTTGTGGTGTATCATTGTCGTGTGTGCCTCGTGTACTTGTGATGTATCATTGTCGTGTGTGCCTCGTGTACTTCTGGTGTGTCATTGTCGTGTGTGCCTCGTGTACTTGTGATGTATCATTGTCGTGTGTGCCTCGTGTACTTGTGGTGTATCATTGTCGTGTATGCCTCGTGTACTTGTGGTGTATCATTGTCGTGTGTGCCTTGTGTACTTGTGATGTATCATTGTCGTACGTTGTCTGATCTTCCGGGAACCTTTCAGAGTTTTGACGAAAACCTAAGCGGTAGTTGGGTAGGTGAATTTGTTGAGATCCGAACCGTTTTTCATTAATACTGATTATTATTATATTTGTTAATTGGTGATATTCTACTAACATCGGGAGGCTTATCTCGAGATGGTTGTGTTTATTTGAGTACCGCGTACTGTTGTTTCCTTCGATATATTCGGCGTCGTATGTGCATACTGAATTTAGAAGGTAATCATTGTATCGCTGCAGCAAAACCTTTGTGTGTTTGTTTCATAAGTTAAAGCCATGCTGCGTGTGAAGGGCGTGTGGAAATAAAGTCACAGAAAACAATCACAGAAATAAAGTCGCAGTTCTGGCTAGGAAAAAAATCACACGGAAATAAAGTCACCAGCTTGTTTCATTTGAAGACTACAATCCTAAATACAAGGTTCAATCTTGCACATTTTCTCATCGATACTTAAGCACAATACGGTTTGATGATTCAGACGAATATTCCCCGTTTGATGACCTGTAAAATAGATGCATCATTCTTTGTCATATGGCTAGATATGTAGGACAAACATGTGAATGAACATTCAGTACATTAGACTTTGTTCGTAATAGGCAAGTGAATAGTAGTGGTATTTAAACAGGACATACCGAGAGGACTGTCGAACATCGAGAGAGAGGTAGAGCTTACTACTTTACTTACGAAGTTGTAGTTTATTGTTCTTCGTGTTGAACAGTTGCGGTTGTATTAATTAAGAGGTGATGTTAATAGTATGACCACGTGCATTTGGTCTGGCTTAACATCATCGTTGCTTAGTTGGTGATTGGGCATGGTAATTAGACATACCAAGCATAGTAGTATAATGGTGTCATTATTAGTTGCGTGATCAAAGAAGGCTTACTGGTTTAATCCAGTTTACACAACTTTGTATACGTGTAATCATGGTAGCGGACCGTAGGCATTATGCGTACATAGTTGTGCAAGTAGATAACATGAATCTACATAATATCATAAGTGAAACTATGTTAGTACTATCACATTCAAAGCGCCAGGCGTCGACGACACGTGTACCAGGAGGCCAGAGATCGGTCAAAAGGAACACCGGTTGTATATTGACACCCTTCATATCTATTACCGTTCTTCGTCCTTCATAACATTTATATATTATGTTAATAAATAGACTTAAACTGTAAACATTACACAACTTAAACCGTAAACATTACACAACTTAAACCGTAAACATTACACAACCAGCAAGCAGTTTTATGAACGTAAAACGAACGTAATATGTTGATATTGTTTGTTGAGAAACTGTTAGTGGCTATCCCATTTAAGACAAAACTGCTTATTCAAATAAGCTTACACATATTACTTCAGTTAGGCTGCTGGATATTTGATACGATTCGCGTGTAGTTTTCGTTAATATGTCACTAACGTGCTATATATGTCAGAGCCAGCCAGGCAGCGGAGGCAGCATTAGAAAGCGGCGGCCAAAACGGTCAACGGTACGTAATGTTTGCACTGTTACTAATGTTGCAACTTTGTGTCCGTTGTGGTTACTACTGGGATATTGTTCAGAAGTACAATGCATAGAGAATTATGCTATTCTAACAATGATGTTAAGTAAAATAATGGTGAATGCTATTTAGTGTATGATACGCCGTGTTGTAATTCAACGTCACGGCGAGGTCGTAATTGAAGTTCATACAATGCAGCAGTGTATTTCGCAGTTGCAAGACGTATTATTTGATGGAGTTGCAACTAATTCATTTTACTTATACACACACAGGATTCGAAAGGATCTAAATCGGTACGTGTGCGCGCATTAGTGACATAAAATAAAGCATGATTACAATGTTTGAACTGCGTTCGTTTGAAGGATGTGGGGCAAATATGCTCATTAGTTATAATTGTACATATTATGTTATATAGTTAACGTTCTAGTTTATCTTCGGTTTATTGACTTTATGATCTTACTTGACTGGTTGGTTCGAAGGCTAACCGTGAAGACTATATATGCTATAACAACACAAAGAGAGAACATTTAATTATATAACAAGTAATGAAGATAACCACAACAGTGGTTTAGTTGCAAACAGTTTATTGCACTTATGTGCTTGTTTTATAATTATGACGTTTATATTTTTTTAATATAGAGTTACGCTATTAAAATCCACAAATTGTATTTGCCGTTCGACATAATGTATTTGGATGGCATAGTTGAAGGCAGTGTGCACGAGTGTTTTGTATATATTTGAAGTGAAGATGTGTATGTATACTCTACAGGACAGAAGCAGTCGTATTAGTGTGAAGAGTTTCATAAAACCGTATCCCAAACGATCCACGGTAGGTCTGCCAAAGTACTTTAGAAATATATTTAACACAGCGAATTACACGTGTTACGATGTTTTCAAATGTTGCGAATTTGATTCCAACTGATGTGTTTAAAAATATTGTATTGCTATGAAAAGACATGATAAAATGCAGTGTCTTGATTAACTTCGCTCATCTATATATTTTCTTTAAAACCCACAACACTTAGGAAGAAAATGTATATTTTATTAGATTCATCTTTAATACAATGCTCATGATTAATAACAGTTAATTCACGTACAATCACACTTGTATTTATCGATATGACGTGTATTACCAATGGATTTCGAATCGTGTTTGGGTGTTGTCTTCACGTACATAACCACATTTATTTTTTTGTGGATTATGATTTTCTTTGAAGAATTACCTCTTCCACTGGATGTTGTGTGCATAATCTGCATCTGCAAATACATACTTATGCTATATTGTCAAAACTGTTTTACAGACAACAGGTTCTACTGTTTCTTCGCACTATAGCGAGGAATATCTGGTGAGTATAATTTAATTATAATTCTATATGGTGGCCCAAGGCTTCATTTACCTATCGAATCAGATTCAAACTGGCCACTCTTACATATTGTACGCTATGTGAATAGGCTGTTAAAACTCCATCCTCAATTGATTTAACCTATAGCGAATCTGGTTCATTGATGTCATACTATGTAATGTGTGATTAATTTAAGTAATATCCGCAGTCGGTTTAATAAAACTGCGTATTTTTTCCAAATCACCGAAAGGATTTATTTTAGTCGTTAGATCTGGTAAAGTTCAAAATGGTGGCCATCCAAAATTGTGAACATTGTGCGGGTCAATGCCGATCACGGGCGTGACTTCCATCCTCTCGCCGATCACGTGACAAAGTTACGATATTTAACCAAGGGCGAAATTCGTGAGTTTTCAGCGTTTCTCAGTAAATTCTGGATACATGATTAAATAATGTAATTTGTTTGTCTGATGATTTCACACAAAAAAACTACATACAAATGTTGCACAAGCGAGCTAGCATGTTGTGGTGAATACTAGAGCTAGCATGTCGTGGTGGATACTAGAGCTAGCATGTCGTGGTGGATACTAGAGCTAGCATGTCGTGGTGGATACTAGAGCTAGCATGTCGTGGTGGATACTAGACCTAGCATGTCGTGGTGGATACTAGAGCTAGCATGTCGTGGTGGATACTAGAGCTAGCATGTCGTGGTGGATACTAGAGCTAGCATGTCGTGGTGGATACTAGAGCTAGCATGTCGTGGTGGATACTAGACCTAGCATGTCGTGGTGGATACTAGAGCTAGCATGTCATGGTGGATACTAGAGCTAGCATGGCGTGGTGGATACTAGAGCTAGCATGTCGTGGTGGATACTAGACCTAGCATGTCGTGGTGGATACTAGAGCTAGCATGTCATGGTGGATACTAGAGCTAGCATGTCGTGGTGGATACTAGAGCTAGCATGTCGTGGTGGATACTAGAGCTAGCATGTCGTGGTGGATACTAGAGCTAGCATGTCGTGGTGGATACTAGAGCTAGCATGTCGTGGTGGATACTAGAGCTAGCATGTCGTGGTGGATACTAGAGCTAGCATGTCGTGGTGGATACTAGAGCTAGCATGTCGTGGTGGATACTAGAGCTAGCATGTCGTGGTGGATACTAGAGCTAGCATGTCGTGGTGGATACTAGAGCTAGCATGTCGTGGTGGATACTAGAGCTAGCATGTCGTGGTGGATACTAGAGCTAGCATGTCGTGGTGGATACTAGAGCTAGCATGTCGTGGTGGATACTAAGTATGTTTTAATTTTCGTAAAATTAATTTGAAATGAGAAGAGCAAAAAAGATCGAATTGATGAGGTACCTTTAACTAGTCTTTCAAATATTAAAAATAACAGATTCGTGTTCCTAAAACATGGCCAAGTGCGCCTTCTCTGTAGCTGCAAAATCTAGAACGAACTTCAGGTCACATTAAAGTTATATGAAACATTAGCTAACTTCGCAGAAAATCCCATGACATTTTTTTTTCGAAATTGCAATTTTATCCTAAATCCTCTGTGAATTTTTGCGTGACATTATTACCTGGTGAAATAATCAAGCGATATTGGTTATAAATGAACATTAGGCAATTAATCAGTTAAGCTGGATCATACATTTTCTACTCGTATTGATTTGGGTTCGTTCTTACATTATATCGTTTCACCAGTTATTTGCAATATGTTTCGTTAATGTCATAGCATAAGCATTACGTCACCTAATATATGTGTTGCTTTTGTAGCAGCAGTAGTAGTAACAATAGTTTATTTGCACAGACAATAAACTGTAAATAGTTTGCCGGTTATTTAGTAACTTTAAGGTTTTATCGAAGTGTATTAATAACCAACATTAAAGCCATTATTTTTTAATGGCTTTAATGTTGGTTATTAATACACTTCGCTTAATTGTTGTTGCAATTTTAATAATGTCCAAGTGCCTTAAATACTCAGAATGCGTCAGCCACGGGTTCGTAGCCCCAGTTCATAGCAGGCATTTTTGTTGTTTTCGTTCAGGTAAGGTAAAGGCGTTAACAGTGTTCCTTCATCTGCAGTTTCGCACGGTAGGAATGTTAATTTTTTTATGAATTAGGTGCGTTAATGGCATTTTAACGTTTCAGCAACTAGTACAGTGTTGTACGAATTAGTCACATGGTCTGTATGTTCTTGGTAGCTAATTTTTACCGCTGCCACCGTTTAATAAGATCCACCTATGCTCATAAGATGGTTATACATGTTTTCATAGAGCTAACTTACATCGTGCCTTCGTATTGCAAATTGTTGAAGTTCGACTAACCACACCAGATGGCAGCACATATCATTACACCCCCCTTCTCACTTCCATAAAGGTCTGTTGTGTTATCATAATAGTATCTGGATACAACACTTAACTAACTGAACGTACTGGTTCTAAACCTTAACTAACTGTTCATCAAGTATGTGTTCACATGTCCCCGTCTTCACAAATTGTTAGTATCACTGCACCTGGCTTAAAACTACACTACAATGCCAGTGGTTCGAATGCTTAACTAACTGTTCATCGAAGTACTTGTGTACGTGTCTTCACACAGAGTCCCCATTGTCACATCCATGCGTTACAGTTCATATCGATGTGGCCGACAAACCACACGGCCCGATCGTGTAGTCACCACCGACTCCTTTCTTCCTGCTTCACATGCTTTAGTCTTAGGTCTGTCTACGCTGCCCGGCATGTTCACTTGTCTCCTCCAGATCTTTTATAGAGGCATCAACCTCAAGGACTGCGTTGCTGTTTGGATTATAGTACTTGAGGACAGTGTTGGTTGTAACAAGTTCCTTGAGCTGTTCAAATGCCCTCTTATGGTCTTCACTCCACTCGAATGGGGTGTCTTTCTTCACGAGGTCTCGAAGAATAGCTGTGTGATCAGAGAAACGTGGGTCGTGTTTCGACAGTAATGTCCGTATACCAAGGAATCTCTATAGGTTCTCCTTGTCTTGTTGGCATCTTGAGAATGTCCTCGACCTTGGCTGGATTTAACAATATTTGCCATCCAAGCCAAAGGCCCAGATGGCAAGTGGACAAAGAAGCCATTGGCTTATCGAGAGTCCAACAGTGTTCATCTACTTATAACCCGCCCTCCTGAGATATGTGTCAACCTTGTTTTTAAACATATTCACGCTGCTAGCAGTTACACAATCTGTAGACATTTTGTTCCATTCATTTATTGTCCTCTTGAGGATCAAGGAAGACTCCTTTGTCCGTGTACAATTTTCCAAAGAAAGGCGTGCTCTTTGCCTTGACAATGCACTTCTGTGAATTTAACTCTTTCATCGTGTTGTTCCTCAGTTTCTCCGTAGATGGTGATATCATCGCTGACCCTAACACATCCTTCACTCTATTCGATGATGGCATCCTTGCGTTGTTGGAACTAATCTAACAATAACGTCCAAAAGGGGTTCTGAATGTGGTGAGCTCTTGAGAGGATGGTGCCAACTTCACACTCCAGTATCCCGCTTTTGCCAACTTTGTAAAATATTGAAATTTACACTTTGTAGCCGTTTCACGGAGTCTTGATACAAAGTCGGTTATATTTACCTCGGCTTTCTGCCCCATATGTGCAAACTCCAGACGATGGACGAAAAAATGTACCTTGACTGTTGCTTCAACCTGTTCCTCAGTAAGGATCCAGACTGCATGTGGATCTTTTTTGTTGTCGTTAGACAAACCTGATGCCAAGATTCTTGTCATTCCTTCATGTCCAAGTGCCTTAAATACTCAGAATGCGTCAGCCACGGGTTCGTAGCCCCAGTTCATAGCAGGCATTTTTGTTGTTTTCGTTCAGGTACGGTAAAGGCGTTAACAGTGTTCCTTCATCTGCAGTTTCGCACGGTAGGAATGTTAATTTTTTTATGAATTAGGTGCGTTAATGGCATTTTAACGTTTCAGCAACTAGTACAGTGTTGTACGAATTAGTCACATGGTCTGTATGTTCTTGGTAGCTAATTTTTACCGCTGCCACCGTTTAATAAGATCCACCTATGCTCATAAGATGGTTATACATGTTTTCATATAGCTAACTTACATTGTGCCTTCATAGGCAAATGGTGGATGCTCGACCAATAACACCAGATGGCAGCACACATCATTACACCAATTTATCTTATAGCTTGGGAATAGTGTAAGGAAATATATAGTATATACTATACAAAACTGTTATGACTCCCGTAAGATCACTCAGGAAATCAAATGGAAAAAATCCAAACATTACATAATTACGATAGCACAATGGAAGTCCTACTAAATATTTAACTACATCGGTCGAAAGCCCCATTAACATAAATTATCACCGGAATAGACAATACACTTAACAGATGTAGATGTTTTACCACTGCCTGTAAATTAACATTATCATTATGTGCGCACGCCAGGGTTTGTATTTTGGAAACATGTAGAATGATGACTAATTAAATTGTCTTTAAACGCAACTGTTAAACTCACTTGTACTTTTTGACAAACGTGTTGCCTTCTTTGAGCAGTTCAGTTCATTTTCCGCTCTCCCATCCCATAGCTCAGCTTCACGAAGAAGAACATCATTTGTTGTCGAAATGTAGAAGTGATTTTTTAATAGTTATGTTGAAACACAAATCGATAATTGTATTCTCCCATGTTGGTGGACATTTTAACATATACATATGTCACCTGCACATTTGCTAACGCTAACTTCCTTAGCATATATCTCTATGTACTCGGGGGGGAAATCGTTACCGGTAAACAGTCGACGGACCATCTAGTATGTCATCTAGTATGTAATCTAGGATGTCATCTTGTATGTCACCTAGTATGTAATCTAGGATGTCATCTAGTATGTCATCTAGTAAGTAATCTAGTATGTCATCTAGTATGTCATCTAGTATGTAATCTAGGAAGTCATCTAGTATGTCATATAGTATGTCATCTAGTATGTCATCTAGTATGTAATCTAGAATGTCATCTAGTATGTAATCTAGGATGTCATCTAGTATGTCATCTAGTATGTCATCTAGGATGTCTAGTATGCCATCTAGTATGTCATCTAGTATGTAATCTAGTATGTAATCTAGGATGTCATCTAGTATGTCATCTAATATATAATCTAGGATGTTATCTAGTATGTCATCTAGTATGTAATCTAGTATGTCATCTAGTATGTAATCTAGTATGTCGTCTAGTATGTAGTCTAGTATGTCATTTAGTATGTCATCTAGTATATAATCTAGTATGTAATCTAGTATGTCGTCTAGTATGTAATCTAGTATGTCATCTAGTATGTAATCTAGTATGTCATCTAGTATATAATCTAGTATGTAATCTAGTATGTAGTCTAGGATGTCATCTAGTATGTCTTCTAGTATGTAATCTAGAATGTCATCTAGTATGTCATCTAGTATGTAATCTAGGATGTCATCTAGTATGTCATCTAGTATGTAATCTAGGAAGTCATCTAGTATGTCATATAGTATGTCACCTAGTATGTCATCTAGTATGTAATCTAGAATGTCATCTAGTATGTCATCTAGTATGTAATCTAGGATGTCATCTAGTATGTCATCTAGTATGTAATCTAGTATGTCGTCTAGTATGTCATCTAGTATGTAATCTAGTATGTCGTCTAGTATGTCATCTAGTATGTCATCTAGGAAGTCATCTAGTATGTAATCTAGGATGTTATCTAGTATGTAATCTAGTATGTAATCTAGTATGTCGTCTAGTATGTCATCTAGTATGTAATCTAGAATGTCATCTAGTATATTATCTAGTATGTAATCTAGTATGTCGTCTAGTATGTCATCTAGTATGTCATCTAGGATGTCATCTAGTATGTCACATAGTATGTCATATAGTATGTCATCTAGGATGTCATCTAGTATGTCATCTAGGATGTCATTTACTATAGCATCTAGTATGGCAGGCATATGCTCTAACTGACAGTCAGAAGTGATTAAATTTGTGAACACGTGTTGTTTCTGTGTGATGGATATGGAATATTGTTTTTTAATACGCTACTAAATAAGGATCCTAATTTAGTAGTATGACGATTTAGACCATTCTTCGGCAGTCTGGTTAAATTTTTTATAAATAATCTATTATTTTTCCATTGCCTATTCATTAATTAACAACTGACTAATCACGTAGCACATATTAAAGAACATCATTCCACGTGTATGGCACAGATACAACATATATTGACAACTTCAATCATTTCTGACGCTCGGTTAAAGAACATGCCTGGAATACCAGATTGTCCAGTGACTTTTTACCGGTTCTGTATGTTTCATTTATGTGGACTCGTTTTTCTGTGAATTCGAACAATACAGCAATGTTCCACCTGGCGCCTTGTGTTATAGAAGGTCGACATGGAACATCCGTTCACAGCCATCACTGCATTGCAACAGGTGTGGGGGTTACTTATGTTTGCTTAATTGAGTTAGTAAAACAACCTTGAGACCTCAAGTCAGCCAAACTCGCCCGCAGACAGGCGCTCCAATGCAGCCAAACCCAGTCCAAAATAACTGTCCAGCTATTCAAAAGGTGCACTCTGACGGGTAGTTAAGTGAACACATTGGATATCATGCCTGAACGTACTGGCCTCATGTTTTCCTATATTTGGTCAAATAACAGGGGAACCAAGGTCTTTTAAAAAACGGCTGAGGTCTACAGGATTTTAAGAGTTCCTTCTCTCGATTGTTGTTTACGTTTAAGTAGATACGGTTGGTTATGTTATGTTCTTTGGTTATTGGCATTACATTGTGGTCTGCATAACATATTCAATGGTTCAACACTAATCACAGTACATGTATTAGCAAACGCGAATGGGTTCAAAATGCGGGTTACACATTAAACACTCCTGTAGGTTATTGAGCGCTGTATAGTATCAGTTTTTTGTATTTAATTTAGATGTCCCATTGCATCAGATAATTGCATAAGTTATTTCATTGAGCTGCACGTGTTGTATTGCTACGAAAAAATGTTTCAGTAGGCCCTACAGTCACATGATCTTGAAGAATTATGCTGTATCGTAACTGTCGGGGTTTTCATCAAGTTAATTGAATTTCTGATGCCATTAGCCGTCGTTTTCCTATTTTTGATGCTACACGTGTAATCTATGAAGTTATCGTGAGGCCAGAAGTGACAACATTGCCACAATGCGTAACGAAGAACATGCAACGCAAGTGCTTACGTCAAACTTTTTTGGTAAGGACGTATTATGACTAGTTTATTTAGTGGTGAGATACCTGACATTTCGTAATGACACCAACACTGTGGTATGTGTTATTTAGTACATTAGAACAAGGACATATTCTGATTGCGTGTGACTTTGTCACTTCTCTGTGGTCACTGGAGTTTCGTATCATGCATGCATGTGAAATCATGTCGTATTAGCAGTTATCTGGTCTCAAACATATTCATCGATAGGCAAGGAAACGTACTGAACTACCCACATGCATGAATGTGTTTGTTTTTTGTCCGATAGTCTGCATTTCTGATTCTGTCTTAATGCATTCTTCTGTTTTCAGTGTGTCTTATAAATGCATTCGTTTCTTACATCACAGCATAATTTTTTAATATGTATCCAGTTGTCTGATATCAAAGATATCCATCGACGTGCAAGAGAAAGTGTATTGCATGTCTTCTTGTGTAGCCATAACCTCAGTTAGACCGTATATGTATATATATATATATATATATATATATATATATATATATATATATATATATATATATATATATATATATATATATATACAGTAATGTGTGTGTATATATATATATATATATATATATATATATATATGTAATGTGTGTGTGTATATGTATATATATATATATATATATATATATATATATATATATATATATATATATATATATATATATATATATATATATATATATATATATATATATATATATATATATATATAGCTCAGTGTACATCGAGCATTTATACCCGCAAATTAAAACCCTTTGCGTCAGTAAGAAATTGTAAATTAAAATGTTGTTTTTGCAGAATCCCATCTAATTGTATACACATTTACACACATATACATAAATCACACTCTCAATACTATATGCATATCGGTGTATCTATGCATTTTTGGAATGCGTGTCATTGGTGCTGTCATCGCGTAAATAAACTTTACAGGCTGCGTGTACGGGAAAATTTACAATCTTCCCCAGCCAGGCATTTGGAGCATGTCCACATAGGCATATGCGCATATGTCCCAGTCGTGTGTGGATATGCCCAAGTACAGTAGTTAATATACATAGCGTGATGGCATGATATATTCATTAACATATTTGATTCATAGACCAAAGGCACGTCCCTGTGTCTACCCTTTATTGTAAAGGCGTGTTTTGAGATGTCAAAATACATACACTTGTGATTTGATACCCTAAATGCGTTGTGTACGTTAACGTGCATTGTGTACGTTAACGTGCGTTGTACACAGAAACTGTTTCAAGAAATTTGTCTCAAGGGTGGTATATTGGAAATGTATTGAGGCAGAAGGTGGGAGGTCGGTCCTACAATATGGTGGGAGGTTGGCCTAAAAATAGGTGGGTGGTGGGATTTTGAGGTGGGATGTGTTAAAGACAGAAGTGTTCAAATATCTTGAAGTATTTAATGATAGTGTTGTTTTTATTATGTGTCATTTTGTTTTTTTCATCGCATGGTTTTCCTGCTGCAGTTGAAACATACCACGCATCCACTTCACCAAATGTAGGCCATTGCATTATATAACAAAACGGCTGGTTGTGTTTATATTACTTTATTGACACATTTGACCCCTAACTAATACCTATGGATATACCTAACAAGCAGTATGATGTTCTGCAGCCTGAAATGTATCATTGCCGTTCATATTCTGCTCTGTGGCTAAGGCCTGAAATACGCGATGTATGTTTTGCACCGGTGTGCGGATATGCCTCTGTACCCTGGGGCATATCCGCTCACCGCTGATCAATACATATACCTGTGCGGATATGCCTCTGTGCCCTGGGGCATATCCGCTCACCGGTGATCAATACATACACCTGTGCGGATATGCCTCTGTGCCCTGGGGCATATCCGCTCACCGGTGATCAATACATATACCTGTGCGGATATGCCTCTGTGCCCTGGGGCATATCCGCTCACCGGTGATCAATACATATACCTGTGCAGATATGCCTCTGTACCCTGTGGCATATCTGCTCACCACTGATCAATACATATACCTGTGCGGATATGCCTCTGTGCCCTGGGGCATATCCGCTCACCAGTGATCAATACATATACCTGTGCGGATATGCCTCTGTGCCCTGGGGCATATCCGCTCACCGGTGATCAATACATATACCTGTGCAGATATGCCTCTGTACCCTGTGGCATATCCGCTCACCGGTGATCAATACATATTGATAAAATATATGTTGTTCTTGGTGTATTTGAAGTGTGATTATTTATATTTGTAAACTACTAAATATACAGATTAAAAAGGCGAAATTTTACCCTTCTGACATAAACGGTTAATTAGGTGTCACACACCGTACTTTAGGTGTGCGGACATGCCCTGTCTTCCCCTACATGGTCTCCTGTGAAGTCACTCTGCAGCACACTTAACTGATTAACTAACCTAGTACAGCGAATTTCAGTGATCTTCTGCCTCGAAGTCTACTTCGCCCCAGTAACCGTCCCTGTCTTTATCATATTTTTGTCACACATTAATTTTTTCCCGACACTTTGTACTTCTTCATTCGCGTACTTCATCAACCTCTTCAAAAGTTGTTCATTCAGCCGGCCTTCTGAACATGCTGCAGCCTCACCTGCCGACTTTCTCAGATAGTCCACCGGTGTTCACGTTTTCTTCCAGTGCTTCTGTCATTATGGTTCGTGCACAAATGCTGAAACACACACACACACCAAAAAAAATACACACACACACACACAAACACACTTATACAAGAACATGTTACGGTGTTTTATTGGTTCAATAAATAATTTTTTACGTGTTAGAAATGTGTTTCACTGAAACAGGTTCACTTTCCAGCCCGTATAGATATCTGCAAGGAGCATCTCATAAAAGGATACCAGCATTGCTTGACATATGTTTGTGATACTAACAGGTATCTGTCTGCGTCAATCATCGATTCCATGTTGAAATGTGTTACCGTCATGTGCCTTTAACAGATGCTGCGATCGATGCACTCCCAACGTGAGCTCTTGGAACAAGAATTTGAAGAGCGACTACGCACGGCAAAGGACGAGGTACTATCAACCTGCTATAGAATTTTTATTTAATTTCTTCAAATTTGCCGCCGTTTCTGCGTGCATGGTCATTATTATGAGTTTGTCTCATTTCTCAGATTTCAATTGTTTATGTTTAATACATCAATTGCAATACTTTAGTTCCAAACTAAACGTGTAACCATGACAACAATGTCATTGAAACACCAATATAATAAATATGTCACCAAATTTGAATACTATTCTTCAACCAAAATGTAGTGATTTTTAGGAACTTACGTTGGCAATGTTGATCACATGGAGGGGTCAATTTCCAACAACTAATCTTTATGGGATACAAAAAAAATAAGGATGAATATTAATTCAGCATACAAAATTTGCATTTTCAATATGTAACCAAAATTACCAAACAAAGAATTTAGCATTATTCACATGTTTTTGGTTTGTTCATATATATATATATATATATATAGTTGTACTTACTAAAAAAACATTCTATTATTAAACAATAATACTTCAAACAGGAATATTATACTTTAGTGTTTAAATCTGTTGCGAATGTTGCTTTAAATTGTCATCATGTCACCACAACTTAAATATGAAAAGAGCCTTCCGTTTTAACATGCCTCATTATATCGGGTATTTTGTTACACTTTCTTTATACCAGTGAAATCAAGTTTATGGTGCCCGTTTTATGCCTACGGAATGGATGTGTTATATTCCTTTCGATATTGGTCATCACCTCTTATGGTTGGTGAATTGTGTTCATTTTGCACATGTACTTTCGTTCTGTCATCACCTACTTGGTTGTTGCTGTCCGTGAGTAGGCCTACGAAGCTGCTCGCCGGGAAACCGAGGGCCTACACACGGCCAGCGAGATGAAGATCAAGCAGCTGCAGGAAGCGAAGATGTTGTCTGATTCCATGCTGGCAAAGGTGAGCATCGCCACGTATGTGCGTGCGTGCATGCGTGTGTGTGTGTGTGTGTGTGTGCGGTTGCGTGCATGCGTGCGTGCACATGTATCTATGTGTGTGTACAAGTATTTTTGTGCGTTTACATACTTGAGTATGTGCATAATACGTGGCCCTGTTAAGAGCAATGCAGCGCAATGGTTTAACTCAGATTAACATTTCTCATTGTATGTATCCTAAGTAATAATGTTCCATTACTGGTAAATCGTATGAGACGTACAAATATATTATACACTTGTTGAGCGACACCGGGTTTTATGTACGAATTGCTTCAGTGTTGAGCGAGCGAACCCTGTCCAATATCCCGAAGCAACCAGTGCTGCTTAAAACCCATTATTGCTCAATAAGGTATTTATTATGAATTCATGACTAATATTTCAACACATTTAATGATATAAAACGGCAACTGACCAGCGATTCGCGCGTCGTTTTAACTAATTCTTCAGCATGTCTGCGTAACAGTGCAGGACAGCTTATATCACACTGTGCAGGACAGCTTATATCATACCGTGCAGGACAGCTTATATCATACCGTGCAGGACAGCTTATATCACACTGTGCAGGACAGCTTATATCACACTGTGCAGGACAGCTTATATCATACCGTGCAGGACAGCTTATATCATACCATGCAGGACAGCTTATATCACACTGTGCTGGACAGCTTATATCATACCATGCAGAACAGCTTATATCACACTGTGCAGGACAGCTTATATCATACCATGCAGGACAGCTTATATCACACCGTGCAGGACAGCTTATATCATACCGTGCAGGACAGCTTATATCACACTGTGCTGGACAGCTTATATCACACTGTGCTGGACAGCTTATATCACACTGTGCAGGACAGCTTATATCACACCGTGCAGGACAGCTTATATCACACCATGCAGGACAGCTTATCTTCTTCTTCCATTAAACGGCCAACATCATTATGTTGATGATTCTGTCGTTCGGCGCCTCTCACGTGCCGGGAATTGGTGGGTTAGAGATAGAGACCACCACTCTGAGTCCACAGCAGGTTACACATTTACCCCCTGTGTGGGATCTTTTACTTCCCCTGGCATAGACACCAGGTAGAAGGGACCAACGGCTTTTAGTGTCTCTTCCGAAAGACACGAGCAAAGTTGGGTGAACAAATTTGCCCAGGTTTTGAAACGGCAGCAGGTGGTTTTGAACCCCGGTCCCTTCGACCGAAAAGTCCGACGCTCTGCCTCAGGTGGTTTTGAACCCCGGTCCCCTCGACCGAAAGTCTGACGCTGTACCACTCGACCACCGCGCCCCACACAGATTATATCAGGACAGCTTATATCATACCGTGCAGGACAGCTTATATCGCACTGTGCAGGACAGCTTATATCATACCGTGCAGGACAGCTTATATCACACTGTGCAGGACAGCTTATATCACACTGTGCTGGACAGCTTATATCATACCGTGCAGGACAGCTTATATCACACCGTGCAGGACAGCTTATATCATACCATGCAGAACAGCTTATATCACACCGTGCAGGACAGCTTATATCATACCGTGCAGGACAGCTTATATCACACCGTGCAGGACAGCTTATATCACACCGTGCTGGACAGCTTATATCACACCGTGCAGGACAGCTTATATCACACCGTGCAGGACAGCTTATATCACACCGTGCAGGACAGCTTATATCACACCGTGCAGGACAGCTTATATCACACCGTGCAGGACAGCTTATATCATACCGTGCAGGACAGCTTACATCACACCGTGCAGGACAGCTTATATCACACCATGCAGGACAGCTTATATCACACCGTGCAGAACAGCTTATATCATACCGTGCAGGACAGCTTATATCACACCGTGAAAGAAAGCTTATATCACACCGTGCAGAACAGCTTATATCATACCGTGCAGGACAGCTTATATCACACCGTGCAGAACAGCTTATATCACACCGTGCAGAACAGCTTATATCATACCGTGCAGGACAGCTTATATCACACCGTGCAGGACAGCTTATATCACACCGTGCAGAACAGCTTATATCATACCGTGCAGGACAGCTTATATCACACCATGCAGGACAGCTTATATCATACCGTGCAGGACAGCTTACATCACACCGTGCAGGACAGCTTATATCACACCGTGCAGAACAGCTTATATCACACCGTGCAGGACAGCTTATATCACACCGTGCAGGACAGCTTATATCATACCGTGCAGGACAGCTTACATCACACCGTGCAGGACAGCTTATATCACACCATGCAGGACAGCTTATATCACACCGTGCTGGACAGCTTATATCACACCGTGCAGGACAGCTTATATCACACCGTGCAGGACAGCTTATATCACACCGTGCAGAACAGCTTATATCACACCGTGCAGGACAGCTTATATCACACCGTGCAGGACAGCTTATATCATACCGTGCAGGACAGCTTACATCACACCGTGCAGGACAGCTTATATCACACCGTGCAGGACAGCTTATATCACACCATGCAGGACAACTTATATCACCATAATCAACGCATCTTCAGTGTGAATTACCATGTTATAAACACTGGTGTTCATACACACAAGTTATTTGGATAAATTAATGCACACCTGTTTGTGAGGTACATTTATTATGTATACAGGAGGTACAGAAGACCGGCAAAAAGACTGACACTGAGGCCGAGTTAGCGCGACTGGCGAAGTCTGAAGATGTTCTACGTGAAGAACTCGCTAGGTAATGGAATGAGGCAATCAACAATGTAGAAATGTATTACAATAACAATCATCAAGGCATTAACATTTTTATCAGTAAAATTAGTGCGCGTACAATGACAGTGTTGCTTAAGTCTGCTTAATTGATGTTGGATGTTTTCATTTGATAAATTCGTATCACTAACTTTGTGTCGTTCTCTTGCACATCCCAGGACAAAACGGGAGGTGGAGAAGGTTCATCGTACGTGGGAAAAGAAATTTGCCATTCTTCAACAAAGGTAACAATGGGGCACACGCAGCCTTTATACGTGCTAGGGGTGTTAATAATAATACTAACAATAATAATAGTAATAATAATAACAATAATAATAGTAACAATAATAATAATAACTTGTGTGTATGAATACCAGTGTTTATAACAATAATAATAGTAATAATAATAACAATAATAATAGTAATAATAATAACAATAATAATAACAATAATAATAGTAATAGTAATAATAATAACAATAATAATAGTAATTATAATAATAATAATAACAATAATAATAGTAATTATAATAATAATAGTAATAATAATAACAATAATAATAACAATAATAAAAACAACAATAATTATAATTGTTTCCCATTAGATAATTCCTCCTGAAACAATGACGTACCTTCATGTGTGGTCGTTTAAATATCATGATTGCTTTTATTCTGTAGTACACTGTCACATGAAATATATATATATATATATATATATATATATATATATATATATATATATATATATATATATATATATATATATATATATATATATATATATATATATAATTATATATTCACTGCTGAAAAAATATTTTGCATGATTAGTTTACATGTAAAGTGGTTTCATATGGACACTACTAAAATGTTGCCACATTTTATTTCAGTCTCCACGCGTTGAAAGATGAGAGTTTCCTGCGACACACGCTACAAAGACAATCAGCCCAGTTACACATGGCATCCATCAGTTTTGCAGTAAGTTATGCTTACACCTAGTAATGCAACACTGCTTTAAATAAAAGTAATGTATTACATGGAAGTTTGCTTATTTTCCTTATGTTTTTAACAGATGACGATACCCTGCGACATGTTTTCATGAAAGAAAGACATGATTGCATATTCGGACATAGACAACGTGTAAATAATTTAATAATGATAATTTTATTTCATAGAATGTTAATGAGGTCTCCGTGAATGTAAATCTGTATACTTGGTTGAACATATCACTTTCTATGTTTATTGGAAACTTTAATAAGACTAAGCTTAAGTTGCGAGTCATTGAAAGAGGAACCTGTTTATTTGGAAGTTGAAAAGAAAACACCTTGCTACAGGTCTGCTCTTCCTGACATTCCACAGAATGTTGCTGTCCAGACGTTAACAAGATCTAATAAGGGCCTAGTAACTCAAGAATATTCTACTCTTATGTAGGTAAATTATTTTATAGACATAAAGTTGTCTTAATAAAAATTGCTACCAATTAATTTTAATATTATGGTTTTTGTTTCAGTATGATGTGCCAATGGTCGAACCAAACGCAAAGATGTCTTCACACAGTGGATCGGGAAAGAAACGCCTTGTACGTGTTTGTATTTAAGTGAGGATTATCACCATGCAATAGTTTTACTTGAATGTCTTGACAAACTTGATGCATGCAAGTATACATTGTAAGTGCCACAGAAATATGCATCATTTACTATGATAAGTTCCCAGATGTATTTCAAGAACTATGTAATATTATTAAAATGTTTGAATGAGTTGACCTAAGTTTTATCTCTCAAGAAAAGTTGGTCCTCTCTTTGAATATTTCGATCGAATCTCAGTCCACTGATGAAGACAAAGATATTCGGTCGAAATATTGGACGAGAGAACCCCAATTTCTTGAGAGGTGTAACTTTGTCAAAACTATCAATAATTCTTCAAATAATGGGTTATATCAGTCACTCGCCTGTGACTGATGTGGCACCAGGTATGGTCTTCGTCGCAGTGTGAATGGCAGTAGTGGAATTGCAGTTAACTTCTTGCACTGTCGCTTCTGCTGGTTGAATGCGTTGTGCTTCTCTTTTCTGATCGCTACATTTATGTTGTACTTTGTCTCCAAAGTTGTAGTCGACGGAGGAGCT
Source organism: Lamellibrachia columna (assembly GCA_963662155.1). Classification (NCBI taxonomy): domain Eukaryota; kingdom Metazoa; phylum Annelida; class Polychaeta; order Sabellida; family Siboglinidae; genus Lamellibrachia; species Lamellibrachia columna. The sequence continues at coordinate 13,660,879 of OY759261.1, forward strand.
TTTGTTCTCTTATTATACATAGCACTAAAGATTGCTTCATTTAAAATTACAAAAGTAACACAATTGTGGAAGCCAATAGCAACAATGATTCCGTGCATACAGTTTATAACTGCATTAGTGTCAGTGAAATATCGACTGAGCCACTTTTATTTCTGTTACTTATATATATGTTTTAATAACTGGAATTTGCTGTTGTTGTGAACTAAGCATTATTTATTTGCAGCCTGGCATACCCAAGAATTCTAAATCTCCTCAAGACTACATATCCTACACAGTGTCGGCACCCAGTGGGAGAGCTACAGCCGTGTTCTCCACTGACGGTTGGTGTTTTGTCATTAAAGCCTATTGTTTATATAATAAATCAATTCGAAATAATATATATATATATATATACATATATATATGCATAAATATATATATATGTATAATTATATATATATGTATAATTATATATATATATATATATATATATATATATATATATATATATATATATATATATATATATATATATATATATATATATATATATACACACATGTACGGCTTCTCCCATGCAGAACAAGTAGTACTATATAATCCGATATGTGGCGCCGTCATAGCGTTATTGATTTGATAATTTTTTTTTATTTTTGTAATCCAAATTATTTTAAATATACATGTGTTGTATTCTAGTGAATTTCGTGAATACACTTAGAAAGATCCAATACTTATGGCTATAGATCCAATACTTATAGCATGATGCTTTGTTTCATTAACAATTGTGGTATTGTGTGCTGTAGTAATGGGGTGATCAAAATGTGATCAAAAGGTAGAATAAAGTATTTCAGTTTCATTGGTGGACATTTCACAAGAAATAATATAAAATAAAATCGATTTGTTTCATGTTTACAAATGCGCACTGTTACATGCCCAAATTTGATCATGATCAAACTTATTGATTTTATTAGAAAGTAATACTGCATGTCTGGTCTGTGTTTTGTGCAGAGAATCAAGTTCTTGATGTCGACGAATACGGTGAACTGCCGGACGACATAGTTCCGCTGCCTCAGCCGCCTGAAAGGTTTGTTGTTTACGGAGCACATATGATGCACACACACACGTACAAGCCACAGTCCGGGGTACCCACCTTTATAGATCTCGTGGCAGAAATAACACGTGATTGTGCAAGATTTCATTGTTTGTGGTGGTGGGGAAGGATCACTGTTTACCTTCCAGGTTGTTTGCATACGAATATAGTGCCTGTGATTTTGAGGTGGTCCCCCTTTTGGCACTTTTTGTTGCCTCTAAAATTATTTTTGAACAGGGGTGAGGCCACATTTGAGGACTAGACGCTTATGCTGCGGCCAGATAACATTTTCTAGTGACTGGCTGTCAACTTATCCATGTGTCCGTGACTATAGGATCCCTTTTGTCCATGACTGTAGGAACCCTTGTGCCAGTGACTGTAGGATCCCTTGTGCCAGTGACTGTACGATCCCTTGTGTCAGTGACTGTAGGATCCCTTGTGTCAGTGACTGTAGGATCCCTTGTGCCAGTGACTGTAGGATCCCTTGTGTCAGTGACTGTAGGATCCCTTGTGCCAGTGACTGTAGGATCCCTTGTGCCAGTGACTGTATGATCCCTTGTGTCAGTGACTGTAGGATCCCTTGTGTCAGTGACTGTAGGATACCTTGTGTCAGTGACTGTAGGATCCCTTGTGTCAGTGACTGTAGGATCCCTTGTGTCAGTGACTGTAGGATTCCTTGTGTCAGTGACTGTAGGATCCCTTGTGCCAGTGACTGTAGGATCCCTTGTATCAGTGACGGTAGGATCCCTTGTGTCAGTGACTATAGGATCCCTTGTGTCCGTGACTGTAGGATCCCTTGTGTCATTGACTGTAGGATCCATTGTGTCAGTGACTGTAGGATCCCTTGTGTCAGTGACTGTAGGATCCTTTGTGTCAATGACTGTATGATCCCTTGTGCCAGTGACTGTAGGATTCCTTGTGTCAGTGACTGTACTTATCTTAACTACTTGATTTTCAGAATATTCAAAGTATAAATTTGTGAACAGCATTAAAAACGTATGGTCGCCAGTGGGAAAATAAACAATGGATTGTCCCCAGTTGGTTCGTTGTTCCATATCCAGCCGTACAACACCCAGCTGCGGTCCCGTCCTGCCAGTGAGGTGACCCTGGCAGACACGATGTCCAGTCCTGGTAGTGAGGTGACCCTGGCAGACACGATGTCCCGTCCTGGTAGTGAGGTGACCCTGGCAGACACGATGTCCCGTCCTGGTAGTGAGGTGACCCTGGCAGACACGATGTCCCGTCCTGGTAGTGAGGTGAACCTGGCAGACACGATGTCACGTCCTGGTAGTGAGGTGACCCTGGCAGACACGATGTCCCATCCTGGTAGTGAGGTTACCCTGGCAGACACGATGTCCCGTCCTGGTAGTGAGGTGAACCTGGCAGACATGATGTCCCGTCCTGGTAGTGAGGTGACCCTGGCAGACACGATGTCCAGTCCTGGTAGTGAGGTGACCCTGGCAGACTCGATGTCAAGTCCTGGTAGTGAGGTGACCCTGGCAGACACGATGTCCCATCCTGGTAGTGAGGTGACCCTGGCAGACACCTGGTAGTGAGGTGACCCTGGCAGACACGATGTCCCATCCTGGTAGAGAGGTGACCCTGGCAGACACGATGTCCCGTCCTGGTAGTGAGGTTACCCTGGCAGACACGATGTCCCGTCCTGGTAGTGAGGTGACCCTGGCAGACACGATGTCCCATCCTGGTAGAGAGGTGACCCTGGCAGACACGATGTCCCGTCCTGGTAGTGAGGTGACCCTGGCAGACACGATGTCCCATCCTGGTAGTGAGGTGACCCTGGCAGACACGATGTCCCATCCTGGTAGTGAGGTTACCCTGGCAGACACGATGTCCCATCCTGGTAGAGAGGTGACCCTGGCAGACACGATGTCCCGTCCTGGTAGTGAGGTGACCCTGGCAGACATGATGTCCCATCCTGGTAGTGAGGTTACCCTGGCAGACACGATGTCCCATCCTGGTAGTGAGGTGACCCTGGCAGACACGATGTCCCATCCTGGTAGTGAGGTGACCCTGGCAGACACCTGGTAGTGAGGTGACCCTGGCAGACACGATGTCCCATCCTGGTAGAGAGGTGACCCTGGCAGACACGATGTCCCGTCCTGGTAGTGAGGTGACCCTGGCAGACACGATGTCCCATCCTGGTAGTGAGGTGACCCTGGCAGACACGATGTCCCATCCTGGTAGTGAGGTTACCCTGGCAGACACGATGTCCCATCCTGGTAGAGAGGTGACCCTGGCAGACACGATGTCCCGTCCTGGTAGTGAGGTTACCCTGGCAGACACGAAGTCCCATCCTGGTAGTGAGGTGACCCTGGCAGACACGATGTCCCGTCCTGGTAGTGAGGTGACCCTGGCAGACACGATGTCCCATCCTGGTAGTGAGGTGACCCTGGCAGACACGATGTCCCATCCTGGTAGTGAGGTTACCCTGGCAGACACGATGTCCCATCCTGGTAGAGAGGTGACCCTGGCAGACACAATGTCAAGTCCTGGTAGTGAGGTGACCCTGGCAGACACGATGTCCCATCCTGGTAGAGAGGTGACCCTGGCAGACACGATGTCCCGTCCTGGTAGTGAGGTGACCCTGGCAGACACGATGTCCCATCCTGGTAGTGAGGTGACCCTGGCAGACACGATGTCCCATCCTGGTAGTGAGGTTACCCTGGCAGACACGATGTCCCATCCTGGTAGTGTGGTGACCCTGGCAGACTCGATGTCAAGTCCTGGTAGAGAGGTGACCCTGGCAGACACGATGTCCCATCCTGGTAGTGAGGTGACCCTGGCAGACACGATGTCCCATCCTGGTAGTGAGGTTACCCTGGCAGACACGATGTCCCATCCTGGTAGTGTGGTGACCCTGGCAGACTCGATGTCCCATCCTGGTAGTGAGGTTACCCTGGCAGACACGATGTCCCGTCCTGGTAGTGAGGTGACCCTGGCAGACACGATGTCCCATCCTGGTAGTGAGGTGACCCTGGCAGACACGATGTCCCGTCCTGGTAGTGAGGTGACCCTGGCAGACACGATGTCCCGTCCTGGTAGTGAGGTGACCCTGGCAGACACGATGTCCAGTCCTGGTAGAGAAGTGACCCTGGCAGACACGATGTCCCGTCCTGGTAGTGAGGTGACCCTGGCAGACACGATGTCCAGTCCTGGTAGAGAGGTGACCCTGGCAGACACGATGTCCCGTCCTGGTAGAGAGGTGACTCTGGCAGACACGATGTCCCGTCCTGGTAGTGAGGTGACCCTGGCAGACACGATGTCCAGTCCTGGTAGTGAGGTGGCCCTGGCAGACACGATGTCCCGTCCTGGTAGTGAGGTGACCCTGGCAGACACGATGTCCCGTCCTGGTAGAGAGGTGACCCTGGCAGACACGATGTCCCGTCCTGGTAGTGAGGTGACCCTGGCAGACACGATGTCCCGTCCAGGTAGTGAGGTGACCCTGGCAGACACGATGTCCAGTTCTGGTAGTGAGGTGACCCTGGCAGACACGATGTCCCGTCCTGGTAGAGAGGTGACCCTGGCAGACACGATGTCCCGTCCTGGTAGTGAGGTGACCCTGGCAGACACGATGTCCAGTCCTGGTAGAGAAGTGACCCTGGCAGACACGATGTCCCGTCCTGGTAGTGAGGTGACCCTGGCAGACACGATGTCCCGTCCTGGTAGAGAGGTGACCCTGGCAGACACGATGTCCCGTCCTGGTAGTGAGGTGACCCTGGCAGACACGATGTCCCGTCCAGGTAGTGAGGTGACCCTGGCAGACACGATGTCCAGTTCTGGTAGTGAGGTGACCCTGGCAGACACGATGTCCAGTCCTGGTAGTGAGGTGACCCTGGCAGACACGATGTCCCGTCCTGGTAGTGAGGTGACCCTGGCAGACACGATGTCCCATCCTGGCAGTGAGGTCACCCTGGCAGACACGATGTCCAGTCCTGGCAGTGAGGTGACCCTGGCAGACACGATGTCCAGTCCTGGTAGTGAGGTGGCCCTGGCAGACACGATGTCCCGTCCAGGTAGTGAGGTGACCCTGGCAGACACGATGTCCAGTCCTGGTAGTGAGGTGACCCTGGCAGACACGATGTCCAGTCCTGGTAGTGAGGTGACCCTGGCAGACACGATGTCCCGTCCTGGCAGATGAGGTAACCCTGGCAGACAAGATGTTACGTTAACCATGCTCAGATGAAAAGACATTTGAGTCAGACGAATATATACGATGTATTCAGTTACATGCCCAGAATATTTATATACTATGCCTGGAGATGCGAGTATACGCTTAGCTGCAGAATAGGCCTACTGTGGTATTTCCTGTTCATTAAGTTCGGCTATATTACAACAAGTTAATCGTGTTTACGTTGTTATTATTAGTTCAGTCCATTCCACGTATTGTATAAAAGGCCTACTAAATGAAAATAACGCTGGGACAAATGAGCTGGCGTTCTGTGAAATGTGAACACAGCAACCCCACTTCCCGCAATCTCCCGTTCTGATAGTGAGGCTCACGTTACTTCACAACTGTCAGTCAAACATTTGGAGGCGTGGTTTCTGTGTTCCGGACGGTGACTGTTCGTCTTTTTTTTGGTGGTGCGGTGAATCGCAAGCTTCTTTATTCAGCGTCTTGTTTGCCGATGTCACAGTGTTTCTTCGTCTGGTTCTCTGTTCATCGCCCGCCACATTCTCTCCACATTGGCTGCGTGTATCTCACACGATCTGTCCATTCCACACTTCCCTACCGTCTACCGTCATTTCCTGCTTTCCGTAATGCACTGCCCCTCCTTTATCTGACGACCGTGTCAACCCCTGTTAGCATACGAACGAACGCCCGCACGCCCGCACGCCCGCACGCCCGCACGCCCGCACGCCCGCACGCACGCACGCACGCACGCACGCACGCACGCACGCACGCACGCACGCACGCACGCACGCACGCACGCACGCACACACACACACACACACACACACACACACACACACACACACACACACACACACACACATTACACGTGTATAGGGTCCACATTGAGGTAATGCCATGTTAACTGACCGAAACCTTGATTCAGTGTTTACGTGCCAAGAGGCGGCGTATCTCGGCGGTTAGAACGAACGTCGATCAATAGAACCCGGGTTTCGAGTCTTCCTGCTGCTGTTTTATAACGCGCTTACCCCACTTCGCATGTGCCTTTCGGAAGAGACACTAAATGTCGTTGGTCCTGTTGTCGTTGGTCTGTCTGGTGTCTATGGCAAGGCAAGTAAAATATCCCACACGTGTTATGTGTCTAACCTGCTGTTGTCTCCATCTCTAAAACAAATTAGTCACGACAGAAGCATCTTTGACGCGGCTCAATCTGTTCACCACCTGGCACGAGGATACTATTGCATGAATATTGACTCACTGGTTCAGTTTATGTGCTATGCATGTTTGTCCTCTGCTTAACGTCAGATGTCACAGAACAACTCGCACCTGTAGCGGTTATACGAGTTGTTGATGAAGGTATGTCTTAGAATAAGATTCCACACCACACGTATTGAGTTCCGTTGTCATTCTAATATTCTATCACGATTCAGGCAAACATAAGCGTACACGACAACATAATATATATATATATATATATATATATATATATATATATATATATATATATATATATATATATATATATATATATATATATATATATATATATATATATATATATATATATATATATATATATATACGTTTGCCTGTTTCGTGACAGTTCTGTTCCTATCGTTACGCTGGGCCATGGACGTAGCCTTCCAGGATTCTTGCTTGACCTGGCACATTGCATATAGTCAAACGACAGCACGAACACGAAGCAAAACGACTGCCCTAACAAATAAAAAACATATTAAACTACTCAATGCATTATGATGCATTTAATATACAAAAATTATACATATGCATTGAACCTTTAAATCATTGTTGATATAAATAATGTATGAAACACTTGGCACATTTTATTTATATAGTGTCTATATGGTCAATTTGCATTATTTAATAAACCTTGTTTACTAAACCACTCATTAATAAATATTTTGTACAATGGGCGATACCTATTCTTACACAGTAGTGTGCATTCTTCGTCATTGATCTTTTGGTGCGCAGAATTTTTCGCTTTGTGATATCATTGCGTATATATTAAGACAACAACCCAAACTCAAACAATGCAGTGCAGTTACTTTGTATTTGCTTCCTATAGAAACGGTTGGTCCAATTGCGCGGATAACACCGTTATTACACGTGCCATGTTCCTCAATAACTTAGTGTCAAAGAAATTCAAGAACGTTGCTGACAATTTTCTTCCGGCATATGTTACGTGTGTTTATGGACGAAATGTTCGTCACGCTGTGATTTACAAAACGTCTCATTCTCGCACACATAAAAGTATTGTTATGTGTATTTGGTGGACAGCTCGTGAACTTTGTATTACAACAAGACCGTGTTGGTTGCAGCTGTAATGACCTTCCGGGACTAGAATCAATGACTATAGCGACTGTTTACCTACACGCAGTGACCACAACGACGATAAGGACGACTGTGACAGCCACGTCAAACTAAAGTGTCCAAGGTTTATATTTGGCTTAATATGCGCCTTGTATTCCCAATGATACGCAGCACGTGCTTGCAGAGCAGTTTCGTCGGTTTGTAGTAAAGCAGCAACGCTGTCCTTCGTTGAATAAATCACTTGGCATGTGTAATGTATAATGTATAATGTGTAATGTTGTATTTACTCAATAGGCTCAAGGTAAAGTTCCACGATCATATGGCAATATCATTTGTTTCCGGGAAACCATTTTGCAGTGGCTAATATTACTATGCTGATATGTGGCGTAGCTGAAGATATAGAGTCATATACTGTAGGCCGAACACGTGGGAAATGCTAATTTTTACAATTTTTGTTTTATAATATTTTATATTTAATAATGTAAAATAGTAAACGTGTTTGACATTCCGCGTGAGCGGCCAGTCGTTTTCATTGTTTCATATTCATTGTTATTGCTACTTGAAAATAAAATAAAATATAATCTGTGTGAACAACTTTCAGTGGCCATATCTTGAATGAGGCACACAAACTATGGTATGCATCGTATAGAAACTGTTGACATTTAATTGTACGCAATGCTACAGTCTCGTTGTGTTTGCAGGAGAGGGGAATACGAGGAGGGGGATGTCTTCGACAACCCAGAGTCCCTGCAATCACGGGCAGGCGTTCTCCCACCAATGGAGGCGTAGTGACGTCATCATTCCCTCCCCGTATTTGTATGAAGAATTATTTATCGACGTATTTGTGTTTGTATGGAGAATTATTTATCGACGTAACTCAGAGAAAAAGTACCATACACACTGGATATAACTAGGACTTTCCTGATGTATATATTGTGGCATCTGGCTTAATACTGAATCTATCCTGGAGAAATGTACATGTTAAATTAATAACTTATTTTTATAAGTGTATGAAAAAATGGAAGGTTACCTTGTCATAGGTGCCAACTATGGGTGGTGCACTCCCGTTAGATTGAAAACAGAAATCCGTAAGGTCGCAAACGAAACCGTATTAATATCTACGTCCGGTTGTTTGCCGCGCATGCTGAAAAAGAGTTCACCGTGCAAAATGGGATATATTGATTGGATCTTGTAAGACTTTTGCACAGCTGACTACGCACAGCTAAACTATTCACCAGAGTCGCTCTCCAGACGTGATTTGAACTGAGGATCTGTTAATCGCATCTTATTTTACAAACGCTGGTCATATCCCGTAACAGAAAAAGGATTGTTCAAAACGCACAAACCCGCAAGGAATGTTTCCTACGCCCTTAAGACCGTTAACTTTAATAATATCCGTAAGACTTGCGTGTAAACTTGGTGGCACCTATGAGAGGTTTCTGGCGATTTGTTTTGTAATTGCACTGTTTGCGCGATCACGACTGAAAGTGTACTGGCGAGTGGCTGTTTTGTACAGAACGCTGTCAGTTACACATTGTGCTGCGATATATTCTTCTAACACTATGCAGAATGGTCCAGTCGGTATCAAGTGGCTATTTAGGTTCAAACAAACTACATTGTTTGTGTATGTATATCGCACGCAAATGTTTTTTTTTCATGGGAACTGTCCATCATGAGAATAGACAACATTAATTTTTTTTAATGTCCTAAGTAGAACATTTGCGTAAGATCCATTTCTCACGGAACATGCGGACAGTATATATTCGCAACGAGTGTGCAAAGCTGTGAGTTTAACGACATGAGACGGATGGGCGTGTTTTCCTTTTTGTAATCCAGCCTTTATCTTTCCTACATAATGCCCAGCCTCTTCTGGACAACTTGCTGTGTCCTTCAGTAGGGCAGACAGCGGACGGCAGTTGACTGACCGAGGGCTCCAGTCGGTCTGCGACAACGTAATAATAAATTGAACTTCCACAACATAATCATCGCAATGACCAACAATTTACGATTATATATATATTTAATTTATTAGTATGCGGTAGGTTGGCTGCATGACCATTAAAACACATACAAAACTATAATAATAAGATGCTAATATCAATAATGGCAACATATATATATATATATATATATATATAACACAATGCTTTTTTCAGTGACTACATTGGTCGGTTTCAAACTTATTCTGTGTGCTCACATCAGAACATTCGCAGTGCGTGCCAAATTGTTTTTGACATTTTACATATCTCAGCGGATATCTGTGATGAACAGTGTTGTACAATTGATGTTTGTTTAAAACATCGGGATGTTCATTAATTGCCATGACAGCTCACTCAGACCTGGACCTTATTGTTTCATTGTGCCAAATAGGTATGTGTCAATTAACAATTAGCGTATACGCATTGTTTATTCCACTCTTTCCAATCTCGTTCTGAATTGGGGGTTGTCCGGACCGTAGCGTGTTAGATTGTTTTTTAGAAACAGTCAACTATCCGAATGGGTCATAAAGGCCAGTTCACACGAGCGAGTAGCTGCCCAACTGGTCGGGCGACACCTGTCGCATGACAAAGCGTAGTGCAAACATGTGCGCGTTCACACGAGCGATTAGTTTTCTTATTGGTCGGTCGACACAGTGTTGCCCGAACAATCGGACAATTAGTCGCTCGTGTGAACTGGCTTTTACTGGACCACCGAATATTAGCCGACAATATGTTACTTGTGGTTTATATGCCACCTGTTTGATCCATGGTTTAGTTCCGTTGCGGAGATTACAACGAATGTAAGCAGTACCTGCAGGTATGAGTTGTGCCGGAGCAAACCGCAATAAACTCTGGTTATTCCAGTCTGCGTTGTATTCTGAGACCCAGGAGACGCCACAGCGGAGCGAATCGAGAAATTCAGCTAAACATCTCGTTTATGAAACATCATAAATATCGTGTTCTGATTCACTACATTGTCATAATGATACACTACATTGTTATAGTGATACATTACTTTGTTATAGTGATTCACAACATTGTCATAGTGATACACTACGTTGTCATAGTGATTCACAGCATTATCATAGTGATACACGACATTGTCATAGTGATACACTACGTTGTCATAGATATTCACAGCATTGTCATAGTGATACACTACACATACGCTCGTGTCACTTTTATCGTTTGCTTGACACATCACTCGCGGCAAACAATTTCATTTAAATGCCGACTCCTTGGAAAGTGTTAAGCTCTACGCCAAATTAGTTCGTCAGTATGATGTAGACTATATATGTTATCGGATACTATTTACACAGGTGAGCCATAGAGGCAGCGAGGACTAAACGGTATCGTTCATGCTTCGAATGTCAGCTATGCTCATATATATATATATATATATATATATACATATATACATACACACACACACACACACACACACACACACACACACACACACACACACACACAGTATGAATAGCGAGTACCGTTGATAGTTTGACACTGTACCTATGTGACACCTCGCCCCGTACACTACTGAACAGAAAGTACCGTTGTTAGTTTGACGTTGTATCTATGTGACACCTCGCCCCGTACACTATTGAACAGTAAGTACCGTTGATAGTTTGACACTGTACCTATGTGACACCTCGCCCCGTACACTATTGAACAGTAAGTACCGTTGATAGTTTGACACTGTACCTATGTGACACCTCGCCCCGTACACTATTGAACAGTAAGTACCGTTGATAGTTTGACACTGTACCTATGTGACACATCGCCCCGTACAATATTGAACAGTAAGTACCGTTGATAGTTTGACACTGTACCTATGTGACACCTCGCCCCGTACACTATTGAACAGTAAGTACCGTTGATAGTTTGACACTGTACCTATGTGACACCTCGCCCCGTACACTATTGAACAGTAAGTACCGTTGATAGTTTGACACTGTACCTATGTGACACCTCGGCCCGTACAATATTGAACAGTAAGTACTGTTGATAGTTTGACACTGTACCTATGTGACACATCGCCCCGTACACTATTGAACAGTAAGTACCGTTGATAGTTTGACACTGTACCTATGTGACACCTCGCCCCGTACACTATTGAACAGTAAGTACCGTTGATAGTTTGACACTGTACCTATGTGACACCTCGCCCCGTACACTATTGAACAGTAAGTACCGTTGATAGTTTGACACTGTACCTATGTGACACATCGCCCCGTACAATATTGAACAGTAAGTACCGTTGATAGTTTGACACTGTACCTATGTGACACCTCGCCCCGTACACTATTGAACAGTAAGTACCGTTGATAGTTTGACACTGTACCTATGTGACACCTCGCCCCGTACACTATTGAACAGTAAGTACCGTTGATAGTTTGACACTGTACCTATGTGACACCTCGGCCCGTACAATATTGAACAGTAAGTACTGTTGATAGTTTGACACTGTACCTATGTGACACATCGCCCCGTACACTATTGAACAGTAAGTACCGTTGATAGTTTGACACTGTACCTATGTGACACCTCGCCCCGTACACTATTGAACAGTAAGTACTGTTGATAGTTTGACACTGTACCTATGTGACACCTCGCCCCTTACAATATTGAACAGTAAGTACCGTTGATAGTTTGACACTGTACCTATGTGACACCTCGCCCCGTACAATATTGAACAGTAAGTACCGTTGATAGTTTGACGCTGTACCTATGTGACACCTCGCCCCGTACAATATTGAACAGTAAGTACCGTTGATAGTTTGACACTGTACCTATGTGACACCTCGCCCCGTACACTACTGAAAAGAAAGTACCGTTGATAGTTTGACACTGTACCTATGTGACACCTCGCCCCGTACACTATTGAACACTAAGTACCGTTGATAGTTTGACACTGTACCTATGTGACACCTCGCCCCGTACACTATTGAACAGTAAGTACCGTTGATAGTTTGACACTGTACCTATGTGACACCTCGCCCCGTACACTATTGAACAGTAAGTACCGTTGATAGTTTGACACTGTACCTATGTGACACCTCGCCCCGTACAATATTGAACAGTAAGTACTGTTGATAGTTTGACACTGTACCTATGTGACACCTCGCCCCTTACAATATTGAACAGTAAGTACCGTTGATAGTTTGACGCTGTACCTATGTGACACCTCGCCCCGTACAATATTGAACACTAAGTACCGTTGTTAGTTTGACACTGTACCTATGTGACTCCTCGCCCCGTACACTATTGAACACTAAGTACCGTTGTTAGTTTGACACTGTACCTATGTGACTCCTCGCCCCGTACAATATTGAACAGTAAGTACTGTTGATAGTTTGACACTGTACCTATGTGACACCTCGCCCCGTACACTGTTGAACAGTAAGTACCGTTGTTAGTTTGACACTGTACCTATGTGACACCTCGCCCCGTACAATATTGAACAGTAAGTACCGTTGTTAGTTTGACGCTGTACCTATGTGACACCTCGCCCCGTACAATGCAATGGTTACAGTCGGCACTGTTATCGTGCTACCTCGCCCCATACAGTATTCAAGGGCTATGCATATAGTTCGTTACGATATTTCTTGACCTTTCTGATATCCCCGTCCCTTGTATTACTGGCCTGTGCACCCCCTCCCCTATAAAATTACGTTATTTTGAGAACCCCCCACTCAAACTGTTATGTATAATTTCCAATATGCGTTGCATATCTGTATTGATTCATAGGTCACATGTACGCTATAGGGCTGAATAACTGAAAATAAACAATAACGTAAAATGTCTGTTAATGTCTGCACGTTTAATATGTGTAATTATACATGTAGTGAGGCATAGCAATGTATGCTGTCAGTCTGATATCGATAGCTAGACAAGACAAAACGTATTATCTTTGAATCGTTACGTAGCGATCGCCAATACACCCCGCCCCCATGTAGCGCCCCGTAGCGCTTACCCAGACACCCCGCCCCCATGTAGCGCTTACCCGGACACCCCGCCCCCATGTAGCGCCCCGTAGCGCTTACCCGGAAACCCCGCCCCAATGTAGCGCCCCGTAGCGCTTACCCGGACACCCCGCCCCATGTAGCGCCCCGTAGCGCTTACCCGGACACCCCGCCCCCATGTAGCGCCCCGTAGCGCTTACCCAGACACCCCGGCCCCATGTAGCGCCCCGTAGCGCTTACCAAGACACCCCGCCCCCATGTAGCGCCCCGTAGCGCTTACCCAGACACCCCGCCCCCATGTAGCGCCCCGTAGCGCTTACCCAGACACCCCGGCCCCATGTAGCGCCCCGTAGCGCTTACCCAGACACCCCGGCCCCATGTAGCGCCCCGTAGCGCTTACCCAGACACCCCTCCCCCATGTAGCGTCCCGTAGCGCTTACCCGGACACCCCGCCCCTGTGGTCGGGTTGTCCGGTGACGTCCTTCGATGATGCCCTCACCTCAATGTGGTTACTGCTATCAAACAATGGTCCATAAATTCACCGGAACTAAATACAAATGTGACCTGCGTCGTAAAATATACACGGCTCAGCATTGTAAATAATAACACGTTGATCTTGCATTACCCAGTTTCCTTGAAAGCTCAGCGCATGCAAATACATAAAATGCATATATAAATAAAATAAAAAAATACATAAACAAAAACTAGTAAAACGTATTTAATCTTACAGCTAATTAAATATATGTGTAACAAAAAATTAGAAGTGACACATTACTCCACGAAGCTATAGAAATAATAAAATTATATTAAATCGACACCTATGCAGTTACAACATGTTGCGTATACCAGAATCATGTGCGCGTGTGCACTGTTAGTGGTTGCACTATTAGTGGTTGCTCTGTTAGTGGTCGCTCTGTTAGTGGTCGCTCTGTTAGTGGTCGCTCTGTTAGTGGTCGCTCTGTTAGTGGTCGCTCTGTTAGTGGTCGCTCTGTTAGTGGTCGCTCTGTTAGTGGTCGCTCTGTTAGTGGTCGCTCTGTTAGTGGTCGCACTGTTAGTGGTCGCTCTGTTAGTGGTCGCTCTGTTAGTGGTCGCTCTGTTAGTGGTCGCACTGTTAGTGGTCGCACTGTTAGTGGTCGCTCTGTTAGTGGTCGCTCTGTTAGTGGTTGCTCTGCTCTATATCCCTGTAGTCCGGGGTGAGGCTGGCACCGATACCTCTTTATCCCTGTAGTCCGGGGTGACGCTGGCACCGATACCTCTTTATCCCTGTAGTCCGGGGTGAGGCTGGCAGTGATACCTCTTTATCCCTGTAGTCCGGGGTGAGGCTGGCACCGATACCTCTTTATCCCTGTAGTCCGGGGTGAGGCTGGCACCGATACCGGTCGTTATAGTCCGGGTGAGGCTGGCACCGATACCGGTCGTTATAGTCTGGGGTGACGCTGGCACCGATACCGGTCGTTATAGTCCGGGTGAGGCTGGCACCGATACCGGTCGTTATAGTCTGGGGTGAGGCTGGCACCGATACCGGTCGTTATAGTCCGGGTGAGGCTGGCACCGATACCGGTCGTTATAGTCCGGGTGAGGCTGGCACCGATACCGGTCGTTATAGTCCGGGTGAGGCTGGCACCGATACCGGTCGTTATAGTCCGGGTGAGGCTGGCACCGATACTGGTCGTCGATTTTTGTTTCCTCTTCTTCTTCGTCACTGCTCACGTTTCACCGCCGACTCCACCAACCGTCTCCTCCCGACTCCACCAACCGTCTCCTCCCGACTCCACCAACCGTCTCCTACCGACTACTTCACTAGTGATCGTGTTAAGGTGGAGCTGTGTCCGGAACCCATGTTTTGGCGTAGAATTTGCTGCATTTGATCTCATGTCTCGTTTGCTTCTCGTCTCGCCACGAGAGTGAATGTCCGCAAATAGACGAATGGGTCCTGCTTTGATCGCTGAATGGCGCTGTCAGTTGACGCGAACCTACGATAAAGAAAACGCATGCATCAAACAGGAAAAGAAGAAAATGTGCATTGTATCACACACGAGTATGTTCTACATGACATATTATAATGTCCTTCGTTAAAAGTAATGTTGGGCTTAGTACCCATAGCCCTCGTGCCACTAGCCCACCCCCCCCCCCCATTTATATACACTAGACAGTTTCAGGTAGACGTTTTTTGATAGACTTATCGCTGATTCTGTAACTTAAAGGCACCACTGACGTCAGCTGAATTTACCGGTCGCACGTTGTAAAAGCTAAATGGGACTTGAAGTGACTAACTCAGACAGTTCGAAGACTTACAATTAACGCTGCCTTTCAAAGGAAATATAAACAACAACTATTCGATGAATGTTGTAGCCTTAGTTGATGAATGTTGTAGCCTTAGTTGATGAATGTTGTAGCCTTAGTTGATGAATGTTGTAGCCTTAGTTGATGAATGTTGTAGCCTTAGTTGACGAATGAGCCTAATTCTGTTAGACACTATGATCATATTTCTGATGATCAGCTTATCTAAAAACATTTCATTGTAAAATTAAATAATCACTGCACTAGAGGGTACTATTTACACAGGTGAGCCATAGAGGCGAGGACTAAACGGTATGACCCATGCTTCGAATGTCAGCTATGCTCATATATATATATATATATATATATATATATATATATATATATATATATATATATATATATATATATATATATATATATATATATATATATATATATATATATATGTGTGTGTGTGTGTGTGTGTGTGTATATATATGTGTGTATATATATATATATGTATATATATATATATATAATATATATATATATATATATATGCATATATATGTGTATATATATATACATACATATATACATATATATACATACATACAGTAGTGAATAGCGAGTACCGTTGTTAGTTTGACACTGTACCTATGTGACACATCGCCCCGTACAATATTGAACAATAAGTACCGTTGATAGTTTGACACTGTACCTATGTGACACATCGCCCCGTACAATATTGAACAGTAAGTACCGTTGTTAGTTTGACACTGTACCTTTGTGACACCTCGCCCCGTACACTATTGAACAGTAAGTACTGTTGATAGTTTGAAACTGTACCTATGTGACACCTCGCCCCGTACACTATTGAACAGTAAGTACCGTTGATAGTTTGACACTGTACCTTTGTGACACCTCGCCCCGTACACTATTGAACACTAGCATACCGACCCGGGGATTGCTGGGACTCAATTCACACACCGATGGCTACTTTGGCGGGAACTACTGGTACGGGACTATTGGGATGATGCCGTCCTTTGTTATATGTAATAGGTAAAGGGTACATACAATCATAATATGGGCATTCGTCTCAAAAACAACATGTATGTTGTAGTCAGGCGAAGACTATGTCAAGTTCAATCATAACTACAAACTATTTAGCGAATCTAGTGGTTCTGGAAATCACACTAATTAGAAAGTTCACCTGTTCTGCTACAACTGCAAGGTTATAAATCCCTGGGGGTAAATTAAACACTACCCGGTGGTAGTAGCCGAAAGCGGTATTTCGCAGTCTTTGATCTGTCGGGTGGCCTTTGTCTTCACAACAGCGAGGCGACTCCATTCTATCGCTATTCAAACACGGCATTGTTCACGCGCGAGCAGCACTTGAGAACGGTGCGTGGTTTGTTTGTATTACGAAGGATTTAAGAGTGTTCGCTTCGACAGTTGCCCCTCTTGTGAAATGTTACCCTTTAAGATGTCATCAAAGTAGGATGTTCGTTATTTTATTTACCGGTCATTCGGAATGATGTGTAATTCTACGTTCTGCGGCTATGACAAGTGATAAGATTTAATGGGCGTTGTTTTACTTCTACTAATTGCATTTACCGCAAAACCGCCATTGCTATCTTGTCATTTTGCACCATCAAATCATAGTGTTACTTGTTAGATAACAAAATAATACTAATGTTAACTGGAAAGTAAAATAATAATATTCTAATCACCTGATCTGTGGTGACATCTGATGAAAATTTTACGGTTTTGCTCTTCGCGGTTCCAACGGCCGGATGTGGCGTCACTTGCGATGTCTTGTGAAACGCTTATCATTTCGCTCAGCTGCCTGATGTAGGCTATTGCCAGTCGCAGCGTGTCGACTTTCGATAACTTCCGGTCGTCGCGCGCAACCGGAACTCGCGCCCGGAGTCCCTCGAAAGCATCGTTGATGGTTTTCATACGGCGTCTCTCTCTCGTGTTTGCAGCATGCCGTTGGCGCCCCCTCGCGGGCGTGCATTTTATTGACTTCCACGAAAGGTCCGCGTCGTCCGATTTTCTACTTGCGATCTTCAAGAAGTCGCCCATGTCAATTTGATAATCAAACGCTGCTGTGGGTAGCTGGAACTCACCCACGTCGGAAGATATCAGCGTATTGTCCGACATGCTGTGTGGAGTGTGTGTCACATGGGAGAAGTCATTCGAGTTGCAGTAGAACTGGGCCATCAGACGATTGACAGTTTTGAAGCTTCTTCCCGCAACGCTGTATGATAATATGTTCAGGAAAATTCAACGCCAACATCCGACGCATTGGAAGAATTCATCGGTGTTCCTCGACGGTTTACCTCTAGAGGTATGCTTATTCACTAGAGTCTATCAATAATCGGTCCCAAATATTGTCAAAGGCTTTTCCGTGTTTTAGATGCGATGCGGAACAGATAAGATTAAACGTGCACGAGGCGCGCAAAGCATTGGCGGTGTGCTTCGTACCAGGATGAATCAAATCCGTACAAACCCGAAAATGGTTCAGCCAATTACAGCCACCGTTTGTGGCATGGCACGTGCCGTCCAAGACGTGGTGATTGGCTCTGACAGCTGGTGGACGCGTGAGGGCGTAGTCGTCAGCTCTGTTATGTTTGTACAACAACGCAACGCAGGGAAGAATAACGGCATCGCATTTATCATTTGATTAGTATTGACTAATTACAATTGTACTTTTATATTAGTTATTCTGTTTGCTCCGTATGTTCGAATACCAATTAGTGTTCGTGACCTCTTGCATTTACACATTCTCGGACTTCATTTTTGAGAACTGTTCCATGTTGACGATGGACTGAAATATCAAATAGGTCCATGCATCGCTACACATCTCACTGATGTGCGGGCGTATTCGGGATTTGATTGCGCGTATTGGGCTACTACATAAGTATATTTTGCGTATTTGGAAACACATCTGAGTTGTTTCGCAGTGTTGTATGGGACGAGGCACAGTACCGTAGCAGTTAGAACGTCGGCTCTCAATCCAGAGAACTCGTGTTCGAATCATCTTGCTGCTGTTTCGAAGCTTCGGCAATTTCGTTCATCCCACATTGCCACAGTTCACTCAGCTGTATAAATGAGTACCTGGCTACAGACAGACAACTATGTGTGCGAATAGCATTCGCGCAACAATTGCAGAGAAGTCGAGATGGTATTGGAATGAACAGGTCTGCCAGGGGGTGAAGTGTAAAGGAACAGGTATGCCAGAGGGTGAAGTGTAAAGGAACAGGTCTGCCAGGGGTGAAGTGTAAAGGAACAGGTCTGCCAGGGGGTGAAGTGTAAAGGAACAGGTCTGCCAGGGGTGAAGTGTAAAGGAACAGGTCTGCCAGGGGTGAAGTGTAAAGGAACAGGTCTGCCAGGGGGTGAAGTGTAAAGGAACAGGTCTGCCAGGGGTGAAGTGTAAAGGAACAGGTCTGCCAGGGGGTGAAGTGTAAAGGAACAGGTCTGCCAGGGGGTGAAGTGTAAAGCGCGAACAGTCCCAATGACTGGATTTTACGCTATATAAGAACGTACCTTTATTTCGTTTCCTTAGATTCCTTGAAACTTTAATATCGATTGTGCTGAGAACACACGTTTGTGCGCATTAAGCGTTGACTTACCACATACGTTGACTTACCACATACGTTGACTTACCACATACGTTGACTTACCACATACGTTGACTTACCACATACGTTGACTTACCACATACGTTGACTTACCATATACGTTGACTTACCACATACGTTGACTTACCACATACGTTGACTTACCACATACGTTGACTTACCACATACGTTGACTTACCACATACGTTGACTTACCACATACGTTGACTTACCACATACGTTGACTTACCACATACGTTGACTTACCACATGCTTGAATTGTGTGCAATCTAAAAGTCGACTTTTCGAGAAAGGGGCCCTCGAACAATCCTAACATGTCACCCAGAACATTTCAACTCAGCCAGGCACTGTGGTTCATTAAAATAGACTCGGGCGATCAATATGTTAGATTAGATATAGTGTAAACTATGTAATGTGTTTTACGACAACTAAAGACTTTTAACCTTTTATCGGTCAGCGGTGTTCTCTCCGTACTTTGTCAAACGTGCGTTCTTACATATAGCGCTATCCAAACCTTGGGACTGGTCAACGCGCTTAGCACCTCACCCTGACAGACATGTTCATTCCAACGCCAATTTGACTGTTCACCTGTCGAATAACGTTGCACATGTCCACTACCTAAAGCACTCTTACGATCGAAAGTCTCATTTCTAGCGTATGTGCAATATTGATGGCGCGAAACTAGAATCTTAGTCAAATACCGGATTTCGACGCCGAAGAAACACATTCAGGCCGCCCGAAGCGGGTGACTTAAGCTCCTTGAATGTGTACAGCCAGTTAATGGTCAGTTGGCCGGACAATGGCGGAGGTGTGAGCGACGCGTGCGGCGGGTGGAAGACAAGGGGTCGATAACTTATTTGTGCACCTGCGTTTACTGTGGCACACGTCACGTTCACCTGTTAATGGCGGCAGAATTCTATTGTCACGGCAATGAGTGTTGTACATGTCGTTTCGAAGGTTCTCTTCCTCGCCGTGAATATGTTTCTTACAGGTGTAACTAGGAGTGTTCTGTATCCAGCAGTCATTGTATAAAACATGTCGTTTCGAAGGTTCTCTTCCTCGCCGTGAATATGTTTCTTACAGGTGTAACTAGGAGTGTTTTGTATCCAGCAGTCATTGTATAAAACAAGTACCTTCGTATATAGCTCGGTATCCAGTCCTTTGGGGCTGCTCATAGTGTTTTGTTCTTCATCCCTGGCAGACATATTCATTCCAACGTTATCTCGACTTATCTAGGAATATGCAATCAGCCACGCTACTTATACTGCGCGAAGAGTATTCGTTCACATATCCACCTCTGTCTGTAGCCAGGTACTCATACAGCTGAGTGCACTGTGGCAACGTGGGGTGAACGAACTTGTTTCGAAACGCCAGCGGCTAGTAAGTTGGAATAGAGATGGCTTATACTATGTTGCATGATGTTATTATAAAACGGTCAGACTTTGCATTTATAAATACGCCCGTACGTATTATAAAAGCATAATAAAAAAGACCGTGTAGTCATTTCTAAAACTCAGCGAAGCGTGTCGAATCCCCACGGCTGATATGTATAAATATTGCAGTTACAACAGCCATCTGTTTGTGAAGTTAGTGGTTTCCGAAGCCCATAAATCCACCCAGATAACACGTAATGTAAACAACGAGACAGTCGTCAATTGGCTTGCTTAAATACACACGATATTCTTGCATATCTGACATGCACTACTCCCCTAAACCCCACGTTGAACGCAGCTTATTTCAACAGAAAGTTAAATCACGCCAGTAAATCTTGGATGTACGGCCACCTAGTCACGTTTTATTGCCCGTGCGGACTGTGTAAACGACCACGGAGTAATCGATGACACACGTTAAGTTTTCTGTGTTGATCTGATAAGGTGCTCGAATAAAATGCCGTTTTTCACCTTCGAATTTTAAGCGGTAACCTTTTCTAGACCCGTATCGCCGTGATTTACTCGCCTTGCGTCGTTCGTCGAACAAATACATTGCGGTCACTTTATTGACATTATCATAGCCAGCCTGCAGACAGCCGTTACGACCATAACAATAAATTATGGTTCACAAAACGTGTCTCTCTACATTAAGGCACATCCGAAAAAGGCTCGACCCAAAATGGCATATATAAAAAAGGTACATATAAATAGTTTAAATACCATGATGTCACAACCGAAGTAAGGACGACAATGATACTCAAATGTGCCATTTTCATTAACATTTATTTCTTTGTGAGTCACATTTTAAATTCAAATGTGTCATTTTCGTCCTTACTTCAGTTGTGCCATTATAGTATGTGTCATGTTTGAATGTGCCTTTTGCGTACGTGCCGTTTCGAGTCGTGACTTTGTGGTAGAGCGCCGTTTTAAAGCGCATTTAATGAGACTTGAGTCTACGTTTAATGGCACAAATACTACCAAATGCTTAACGAATAAACCGCGAATGTATAAGCCTGGATTGGAACACAACAGTTTAAATTGTAGTCTGACGTAGAGGCCACCAGGTGCATATTACTTAAACTATTCACACAGCAAAAGGAACCTAATTCGCAATGGCCTATCTGAACCAACAACACTATCAAAGGTGCAATGTCGTCTACTTTGCTCAATGGTCATTCATCCCGAAAGTGGCAGCCGACAAAAAGCTGCCTCGCGGCCATCCAGCTGTTCACTGGAGCGAGTCGTTTGTTTTCAACTCATGCGTGACTCGAGTGGGTTCTGCCAGTAGTGTGGTGTGTCATCTTCCGAGGTACTTGCTCGCTCGAGAGGCCGCGCAAATGTGCCAGTTTTCAGTGAGAAGCAGACGACGGTGTTTCGTGCGCTCCTGTCAAAGGCAGTCGGTTTAAGTGGCCAATTTGTCGCGAAGTTGAAAGCGTTCCATTGAGACGGCTGATTTACTACATAAACTTATATGGTAAATGCAATTGACAAAAGTGCCAGTACAAACGAGTATATTGATGACGTTAGCGTCTGTATATTATATGTGTGGTATATGCGATTAATTAGACAACATCGGACATCAAGGAGAAACTGGTGTACGCGATTGTACGGAGAGAGGGGAGAAGTGAGAGGAGGGGAGAGGGGAAGGGGAGAGGGTGAGAGAGGGGATGGGAGAGGGGGTGGGAGGGAAGAAGGGAGAGGGAGCAGAGTGGAAATGGAGAGGGGAGATGGGAGAGGGAAGATTGGAGAGGGAATATGGAAGAGGGAGAAGTGGAGAGGGGAAAGTGGAGATGGGAGAGGGGAGAGGAGAAAGTGAAGATGAGAATGGGATCAGGGGAGTGGAGGGGAGGAGGGAGAGGAGAGGGGAAAGTGTAGAGAGGAAAGGTTAAGAGGAGAGAGAGAGAGAGAGAGAGAGAGAGAGAGAGAGAGAGAAGAAAGGACGGAGAGGGTGAGGGGAGAGGGGAGGGGGAGAGGGGGGAGGAGACGGAAAACTTGCAAGCTTTTGATTTTGCTGAACAAACAAAAAATGTCATTCGCTACGATATAGCCAAGGTCGTTTTCCCTAGCAGTAAACCCGGGTAGAGGGGAGACACTTTGGCGATAAGTTTATTAAGTTGATCACGTGCCTCTCTTGCTCCGTGTCTGGCATAACGAGCAACGTCTTGAGAGGGAAATGACGACACTGACGTTGATGACGACGGCTAATAACAAGCTGCTACTGGTTGGAATTACATAACGACTTCGAACCCTTTGATGGGGAATTCCTGAACATGTTGTCTTGTTGTTTGTTAGGCCCTTAACTCCTCCAGGAGCATAGGCCATCCACAACATTACTTACTTAGGCCCTTAACTCCTCCTGGAGCATAGGCCATCCACAACATTACTTACTTAGGCCCTTAACTCCTCCTGGAGCATAGGCCATCCACAACATTACTTACTTAGGCCCTTAACTCCTCCAGGAGCATAGGCCATCCACAACATTACTTACTTAGGCCCTTAACTCCTCCTGGAGCATAGGCCATCCACAACATTACTTACTTAGGCCCTTAACTCCTCCAGGAGCATAGGCCATCCACAACATTACTTACTTAGGCCCTTAACTCCTCCAGGAGCATAGGCCATCCACAACTTTACTTACTTAACTCCTCCTGGAGCATAGGCCATCCACAACATTACTTACTTAGGCCCTTAACTCCTCCTGGAGCATAGGCCATCCACAACATTACTTACTTAGGCCCTTAACTCCTCCTGGAGCATAGGCCATCCACAACATTACTTACTTAGGCCCTTAACTCCTCCTGGAGCATAGGCCATCCACAACATTACTTACTTAGGCCCTTAACTCCTCCTGGAGCATAGGCCATCCACAACATTACTTACTTAGGCCCTTAACTCCTCCTGGAGCATAGGCCATCCACAACATTACTTACTTAGGCCCTTAACTCCTCCTGGAGCATAGGCCATCCACAACATTACTTACTTAGGCCCTTAACTCCTCCTGGAGCATAGGCCATCCACAACCGTTCTCCAGCGCCTCCTGTATTGGGCAATCCTCTCCAGTGCTCTCCAGCCATTCCCTGTTTGCTTGATGTCTGCCTCGAGTCACGCCGCCAGGTGTTTTTTGGTCTCCCCCTCTTTCTCTTGCCTTGGGGGTTCCACGTCAGGACCTGTCTTGTTATGTTTGTGCTTGGCTTTCTCAAGGTGCGGCCAAGCCATCCCCATCTCCTCTTAAGGATCTCTATCTCTATTTGGGCTTGGTGTGTTCTATCCCAGAGGTCTTTGTTGCTCACCCTGTCCATCCAGTGTATTCGCAGAATTCTTCGCAGGCACTGGTTGACAAATGTCTGGATCCTTATCAGTGTGGTCTTGTTTATTCGCCATGTTTCCGCTCCGTACAGCAACACGGACTTTATATTTGTGTTAAACAAGCGTATTTTTATGGTTTCTCCAATTACCTTTGACTACCACACATTTCTCCATAGGTGGAAAGCTACCCTTGCTTTGTTGATCCTTTTCTTTACGTCAGTCTCTGTCCCTCCATGCGTATCCACGATGCTGCCTAGATATCTGAAATCTTTGACCTCTTCCAGTGTCTCTCCCTCAAGCATGATTGGTGTTTCGCAAGTAGCATTTGTTCTCAGGATCTTTGTTTTCCTTTTGTTGATTTTGATTCCTGAACATAGACAAACACATTGTCTAGATTGTTGGTTTACATAGAGCAATACGCTTCGGTAACCCTTTATTTTAGAGGTACAGCGTTAATTAATAACTTTTTACATATCAACTCCTTCCCTTCCGGTATACGTTGGCGGGCCTCTGTTACATCTGACGCACCAGCCACAGCCTCCACTGACGCCTTCAAATCAGAACAAAAAGCCTGTAATCCTGCCCAATCAATCACGTATATTTAGATAGCGCCCGTCCCAGCCGTAACTGCCCAAAGGCGCTTTGATTTAATTGATTTAAAAACAACGCTAATAAGTCCATTACGTAAAATCAAAAACTGACTAAAATGTCAAGACTTTTGAAACTCCAGGCAATGTAATATAGACCCCCTAATATAGACCCCCTAATATAGACCCCCTAATATAGACCCCTAATATTAGCATACGACTAAAATGCTCGCATCGCGTGCGCAACCAATTTGTGGGTTATTACCCGGAAAAAGAATAAGGAGACTATTTCCCTCATAAAGTTCTGGTCGTAGTCGCCGGGATACTTTCGCAACTTTATTTCAGTTTATCCTTCTAAGTATTGTACTCCTACACAACACCAATGTTTATCCTTCTAAGTATTGTACTCATACACAACACCAATGATTATCCTTCTAAGCATTGTATTCATACACAACACCAATGTTTATCCTTCTAAGTATTGTACTCATACACAACACCAATGTTTATCCTTCTAAGTATTGTACTCATACACAACACCAATGTTTATCCTTCTAAGTATTGTACTCATACACAACACCAATGTTTATCCTTCTAAGTATTGTACTCATACACAACACCAATGTTTATCCTTCTAAGTATTGTACTCATACACAACACCAATGTTTATCCTTCTAAGTATTGTACTCATACCCAACACCAATGTTTATCCTTCTAAGTATTGTACTACTACACAACACCAATGTTTATCCTTCTAAGTATTGTACTCATACACAACACCAATGTTTATCCTTCTTAGTATTGTACTCATACCCAACACCAATGTTTATCCTTCTAAGTATTGTACTCATACACAACACCAATGTTTATCCTTCTAAGTATTGTACTCATACACAACACCAATGTTTATCCTTCTTAGTATTGTACTCATACCCAACACCAATGTTTATCCTTCTAAGTATTGTACTCATACCCAACACCAATGTTTATCCTTCTAAGTATTGTACTCATACACAACACCAATGTTTATCCTTCTAAGTATTGTACTCATACACAACACCAATGTTTATCCTTCTAAGTATTGTACTCATACACAACACCAATGTTTATCCTTCTAAGTATTGTACTCATACCCAACACCAATGTTTATCCTTCTAAGTATTGTACTCATACACAACACCAATGTTTATCCTTCTAAGTATTGTACTCATACCCAACACCAATGTTTATCCTTCTAAGTATTGTACTCATACCCAACACCAATGTTTATCCTTCTAAGTATTGTACTCATACCCAACACCAATGTTTATCCTTCTAAGTATTGTACTCATACACAACACCAATGTTTATCCTTCTAAGTATTGTACTCATACACAACACCAATGTTTATCCTTCTAAGTATTGTACTCATACCCAACACCAATGTTTATCCTTCTAAGTATTGTACTCATACCCAACACCAATGTTTATCCTTCTAAGTATTGTACTCATACACAACACCAATGTTTATCCTTCTAAGTATTGTACTCATACACAACACCAATGTTTATCCTTCTAAGTATTGTACTCATACATAACACCAATGTTTATCCTTCTAAGTATTGTACTCATACCCAACACCAATGTTTATCCTTCTAAGTATTGTACTCATACACAACACCAATGTTTATCCTTCTAAGTATTGTACTCATACACAACACCAATGTTTATCCTTCTAAGTATTGTACTCATACACAACACCAATGTTTATCCTTCTAAGTATTGTACTCATACACAACACCAATGTTTATCCTTCTAAGTATTGTACTCATACCCAACACCAATGTTTATCCTTCTAAGTATTGTACTCATACACAACACCAATGTTTATCCTTCTAAGTATTGTACTCATACCCAACACCAATGTTTATCCTTCTAAGTATTGTACTCATACCCAACACCAATGTTTATCCTTCTAAGTATTGTATTCATACACAACACCAATGTTTATCCCTCTAAGTATTGTACTCATATACAACACCAATGTTTATCCCTCTAAGTATTGTACTCATATACAACACCAATGTTTATCCTTCTAAGTATTGTACTCATACACAACACCAATGTTTATCCTTCTAAGTATTGTACTCATACATAACACCAATGTTTATCCTTCTAAGTATTGTACTCATACACAACACCAATGTTTATCCTTCTAAGTATTGTACTCATACACAACACCAACGCTGAATGCCAAATTTAACTGACATAGTAATATAATTATGTTGGATGTCAACATGTCAAGTGTCTCCTTTACTAAGCGCTAAATTCTTGCAAGTTTTGTGTGTGTGGCACTGTGTGCGTGCGTGCGTGCGTGCGTGCGTGCGTGTGTGTGTGTGTGTGTGTGTGGCGACATCTAGCGAATAGTGGAAAACTAACACATACTGGTATTGTCAGCGGTGTTATTAATAGCGCGACAATTTGCAGCAACACTACTGAAAATCAGACCACACCGATATGAAGATAAATGAGACAGTATGCGTGTGCGCATGAATATAATGCATACATACGCGGGCATACATGTAATAATTTAATTTACGCATTTATGTGCGTGAATCCCCATATCCAATCAGAAATCGTCATTAATCCCCTTATGAAAATATACCATCGTATTCCATGGTAAAATACCATGTTTTTTTAAAACTGGTAAACCATGTTAAAATACCATAGTGGTTTGAAACAGGTAAACCGTGGTATGCCATACGATTACCATGAACATAAATTAATTTATATGGAAAAACATGATGTACCACAGTTTCCCATGTAGTGTCATGTAGTGTCATGTAGTGTCATGTAGTGTCATGGCATACCATGATATGCCAAGTAATTCCATAGTATATTTTAATATATTTCACAAAATTGCATTTGTGAACATGGGTAGTGAATAGATGTACTGATTCTTAGACACACCGTTCAAGAGTCGACATCCTTAGACATTCTTAGACACACCGTTCAAGAGTCGACATCCTTAGACATTCTTAGACACACCGTTCAAGAGTCGACATCCTTAGACATTCTTAGACACACCGTTCAAGAGTCGACATCCTTAGACATTCTTAGACACACCGTTCAAGAGTCGACATCCTTAGACATTCTTAGACACACCGTTCAAGAGTCGACATCCTTAGACATTCTTAGACACACCGTTCAAGAGTCGACATCCTTAGACATTCTTAGACACACCGTTCAAGAGTCGACATCCTTAGACATTCTTAGACACACCGTTCAAGAGTCGACATCCTTAGACATTCTTAGACACACCGTTCAAGAGTCGACATCCTTAGACATTCTTAGACACACCGTTCAAGAGTCGACATCCTTAGACATTCTTAGACACACCGTTCAAGAGTCGACATCCTTAGACATTCTTAGACACACCGTTCAAGAGTCGACATCCTTAGACATTCTTAGACACACCGTTCAAGAGTCGACATCCTTAGACATTCTTAGACACACCGTTCAAGAGTCGACATCCTTAGACATTCTTAGACACACCGTTCAAGAGTCGACATCCTTAGACATTCTTAGACACACCGTTCAAGAGTCGACATCCTTAGACATTCTTAGACACACCGTTCAAGAGTCGACATCCTTAGACATTCTTAGACACACCGTTCAAGAGTCGACATCCTTAGACATTCTTAGACACACCGTTCAAGAGTCGACATCCTTAGACATTCTTAGACACACCGTTCAAGAGTCGACATCCTTAGACATTCTTAGACACACCGTTGAAGAGTCGACATCCTTAGACATTCTTAGACACATCGTTCAAGAGTCGACATCCTTAGACATTCTTAGACACATCGTTCAAGAGTCGACATCCTTAGACATTCTTAGACACACCGTTCAAGAGTCGACATCCTTAGACATTCTTAGACACACCGTTCAAGAGTCGACATCCTTAGACATTCTTAGACACACCGTTCAAGAGTCGACATCCTTAGACATTCTTAGACACACCGTTCAAGAGTCGACATCCTTAGACATTCTTAGACACACCGTTCAAGAGTCGACATCCTTAGACATTCTTAGACACACCGTTCAAGAGTCGACATCCTTAGACATTCTTAGACACACCGTTCAAGAGTCGACATCAAGCCACCCTCGATAAGGACGCACAGCTGAAGAGAACGCGAAGATTAAAAACTGTCGACAATTTAAAAAACACGTTAAGAACACACATTCGACTGACACCTGTTTCCGGCAGTTGACAGCCAGGCAGGTGTCCCTGTTACTGGTCGCGCCTACGAGCGTCATAATTGCGACAAGCACAGCTGCCGTTGACAGGTGACGTAACTAATGAGGCCAGTAACCAATGACGCCACCTACCGTAGTGACGGTCCGGGTCGAGTAGTCTCAATCGACAACAGTTGTCGTTCGGTGTTCTTACATGTCCCCTCTCTGTCTCTGTCTGTTCTATGTGCGTGCGTGCGTGCGTGCGTGCGTGCGTGCGTGCGTGCGTGCGTGCGTGCGTGCGTGCGTGGTGTGCGTGCGTGGTGTGCGTGAGCGTGTTGTATATCGGTCGCACGCGATGCGCGCTCGCACGCACCTATTGGTGGTGTTCGGACTATGTGCGTGCGTGCGTGCGTGCGTGCGTGCGTGCGTGCGTGCGTGCGTGCGTGCGTGCGTGCGTGCGTGCGTGCGTGCGTATTGGTGGTGTTCGGACTGTATACGAAGAATAATTAAAAATGAATAGAAAGTTTATTACTGTTTTCGTTCATGTTAAGGTTAATTTTGTTATGGAATGTCTTGATACAATTCGACACCGCCGCAGTTGCTGTGTTGCTAGTTACACGACGATACAAATGCAATCCCTTTAACTTGCGATGTGCACCGCTGGACATACGATAGGTGCCTGCTGCGTTGACCCCTGAAGCGTTACCCCGATTACAACCAGTGGTCAAGATGTTGGATTTAATATGGACGAACAAATAAAAAAGGCAAAAACGGTTTGTGACGCCGACTTTCAGTTGTATGTCGTATTATTATTAAACATTATTTTTATTATTGCATATAGGAATCACACTTACTGCCTCACACCACTTGTCAAGTTCCAAGCTGCAGCTTGAAGTACCGAGATATTTCATCAAGTAACAAAATATGCAATACGTGTTCATTGCTACAACAATGTGGACAAACTGCAGATAACAGTGAGCCACAGAACTCGAGTTGTCCCTTATCTAAGTGAGTGTGTTGTAACCACACGAGACTACCATCAATGGAACTGACAACAATGTAACCAGCACAGCCTGACGTGAACATGCCTATTGAAACCTCTCCGAAACCTTAACAAGATTTAAGAAGATTGACATCCATGATGGCAAGTGGACAAGAAGACTGACATCCATGATGGCAAGTGGACAAGAAGACTGACATCCATGATGGCAAGTGGACAAGAAGATTGACATCCATGATGGCAAGTGGACAAGAAGACTGACATCCATGATGGCAAGTGGACAAGAAGATTGACATCCATGATGGCAAGTGGACAAGAAGACTGACATCCATGATGGCAAGTGGACAAGAAGATTGACATCCATGATGGCAAGTGGACAAGAAGACTGACATCCATGATGGCAAGTGGACAAGAAGATTGACATCCATGATGGCAAGTGGACAAGAAGACTGACATCCATGATGGCAAGTGGACAAGAAGACTGACATCCATGATGGCAAGTGGACAAGAAGACTGACATCCATGATGGCAAGTGGACAAGAAGACTGACATCCATGATGGCAAGTGGACAAGAAGACTGACATCCATGATGGCAAGTGGACAAGAAGACTGACATCCATGATGGCAAGTGGACAAGAAGATTGACATCCATGATGGCAAGTGGACAAGAAGACTGACATCCATGATGGCAAGTGGACAAGAAGATTGACATCCATGATGGCAAGTGGACAAGAAGACTGACATCCATGATGGCAAGTGGACAAGAAGACTGACATCCATGATGGCAAGTGGACAAGAAGACTGACATCCATGATGGCAAGTGGACAAGAAGACTGACATCCATGATGGCAAGTGGACAAGAAGATTGACATCCATGATGGCAAGTGGACAAGAAGACTGACATCCATGATGGCAAGTGGACAAGAAGATTGACATCCATGATGGCAAGTGGACAAGAAGATTGACATCCATGATGGCAAGTGGACAAGAAGATTGACATCCATGATGGCAAGTGGACAAGAAGACTGACATCCATGATGGCAAGTGGACAAGAAGACTGACATCCATGATGGCAAGTGGACAAGAAGATTGACATCCATGATGGCAAGTGGACAAGAAGATTGACATCCATGATGGCAAGTGGACAAGAAGACTGACATCCATGATGGCAAGTGGACAAGAAGATTGACATCCATGATGGCAAGTGGACAAGAAGACTGACATCCATGATGGCAAGTGGACAAGAAGACTGACATCCATGATGGCAAGTGGACAAGAAGATTGACATCCATGATGGCAAGTGGACAAGAAGATTGACATCCATGATGGCAAGTGGACAAGAAGATTGACATCCATGATGGCAAGTGGACAAGAAGATTGACATCCATGATGGCAAGTGGACAAGAAGATTGACATCCATGATGGCAAGTGGACAAGAAGATTGACATCCATGATGGCAAGTGGACAAGAAGATTGACATCCATGATGGCAAGTGGACAAGAAGATTGACATCCATGATGGCAAGTGGACAAGAAGATTGACATCCATGATGGCAAGTGGACAAGAAGATTGACATCCATGATGGCAAGTGGACAAGAAGATTGACATCCATGATGGCAAGTGGACAAGAAGAATGACATCCATGATGGCAAGTGGACAAGAAGATTGACATCCATGATGGCAAGTGGACAAGAAGATTGACATCCATGATGGCAAGTGGACAAGAAGATTGACATCCATGATGGCAAGTGGACAAGAAGATTGACATCCATGATGGCAAGTGGACAAGAAGATTGACATCCATGATGGCAAGTGGACAAGAAGATTGACATCCATGATGGCAAGTGGACAAGAAGATTGACATCCATGATGGCAAGTGGACAAGAAGATTGACATCCATGATGGCAAGTGGACAAGAAGATTGACATCCATGATGGCAAGTGGACAAGAAGATTGACATCCATGATGGCAAGTGGACAAGAAGATTGACATCCATGATGGCAAGTGGACAAGAAGATTGACATCCATGATGGCAAGTGGACAAGAAGATTGACATCCATGATGGCAAGTGGACAAGAAGATTGACATCCATGATGGCAAGTGGACAAGAAGATTGACATCCATGATGGCAAGTGGACAAGAAGATTGACATCCATGATGGCAAGTGGACAAGAAGATTGACATCCATGATGGCAAGTGGACAAGAAAACCATTGGCTTATCGACAGTCCAAAATTCATTTTCTTTTACAGTAGTACCTAGAACAGTATCTCCCATTTCATAGTTTACATCCAAATTCCAGTATCCTGTGTCTAAGCATATACATTTCCCTAAATTGAACAACATCTACACTTTTTCAGACCATTTAACTAATATGTCTTGATCGTTTTGTAAATATTGTTATTCACCATCGTGGTTAACCGTTCAAAACACTTTTGCGTCATCCGCAAATTTCAGTACGTTGCTTGTTATATTATCGTCCAAGTTATCTAACTATAATCGAACTAGCGTATGTTTGTATGTATGTTCACGTTTTCCTCCTAGGCGGCTTGCACATCGGGCGCCAAACTTTCAGGTATTAATCTACGACCCCACGAATGAAACGTAACGCTTATATTTTTTTCGAAATACCCCGTATATCAAGGGTTCTTTGTGATTGTTATGGTAAATAAATTGTTCGCTACGTAAAACGGTAACTTCCAAGTTCAAGTTCAAGTGTTATTCTCTAATACGATACAATCGTGTATGAGATAAATATACAATACCAAGAGTATTTAAAAGGTTGCTTGATGTGTATGTAGCGCCCTCTGGCACAACGTCGACTAGGTTGCTTGGTGTGTATGTAGCGCCCTCTGCAACAACATCGACAAGGTTGCTTGGTGTGTATGTAGCGCCCTCTGGCACAACATCTACTAGGTTGCTTGATGTGTATGTAGCGTCCTCTGGCACAACATCGACTAGGTTGCTTGATGTGCATGTAGCGTCCTCTGGCACAACATCGACTAAGTTGCTTGGTGTGTATGTAGAGCCCTCTGGCACAACATCGACTAAGTTGTTTGGTGTGTATGTAGCGTCATCTAGCACAACATCTACTAGGTTGCTTGGTGTGTATGTAGCGTCCTCTGGCACAACATCGACTAAGTTGCTTGGTGTGTATGTAGAGCCCTCTGGCACAACATCGACTAGGTTGCTTGGTGTGTATGTAGCGTCCTCTGGCACAACATCTACTAGGTTGCTTGGTGTGTATGTAGCACCCTCTGGCACAACATCTACTAGGTTGCTTGGTGTGTATGTAGAGCCCTCTGGCACAACATCGACAAGGTTGCTTGGTGTGTATGTAGCATCCTCTGGCACAACATCGACTAAGTTGCTTGGTGTGTATGTAGCGTCCTCTGGCACAACATCTACTAAGTTGCTTGGTGTGTATGCAGCGTCCTCTGGCACAACATCGACTAAGTTGCTTGGTGTGTATGTAGAGCCCTCTGGCACAACATCTACTAAGTTGCTTGGTGTGTATGCAGCGTCCTCTGGCACAACATCTACTAAGTTGCTTGGTGTGTATGCAGCGTCCTCTGGCACAACATCTACTAGGTTGCTTGGTGTGTATGTAGAGCCCTCTGGCACAACATCTACTAGGTTGCTTGGTGTGTATGTAGCACCCTCTGGCACAACATCGACTAGGTTGCTTGGTGTGTATGTAGCATCCTCTGGCACAACATCGACTAAGTTGCTTGGTGTGTATGTAGCGTCCTCTGGCACAACATCTACTAAGTTGCTTGGTGTGTATGTAGCGTCCTCTGGCACAACATCGACAAGGTTGCTTGGTGTGTATGTAGAGCCCTCTGGCACAACATCGACAAGGTTGCTTGGTGTGTATGTAGCACCCTCTGGCACAACATCTACTAGGTTGCTTGGTGTGTATGTAGAGCCCTCTGGCACAACATCGACAAGGTTGCTTGGTGTGTATGTAGCACCCTCTGGCACAACATCTACTAGGTTGCTTGGTGTGTATGTAGAGCCCTCTGGCACAACATCGACAAGGTTGCTTGGTGTGTATGTAGCACCCTCTGGCACAACATCTACTAGGTTGCTTGGTGTGTATGTAGCACCCTCTGGCACAACATCTACTAGGTTGCTTGGTGTGTATGTAGAGCCCTCTGGCACAACATCGACTAGGTTGCTGGGTGTGTATGTAGAGCCCTCTGGCGCAACATTGACTAGGTTGCTTGGTGTGTATGTAGCGCCCTCTGGCACAACATCTACTAGGTTGCTTGGTGTGTATGTAGCGCCCTCTGGCACAACATCGACTAGGTTGCTTGGTGTGTATGTAGAGCCCTCTGGCACAACATCGACAAGGTTGCTTGGTGTGTATGTAGCGCCCTCTGGCACAACATCTACTAGGTTGCTTGGTGTGTATGTAGCGCCCTCTGGCACAACATCGACTAGGTTGCTTGGTGTGTATGTAGAGCCCTCTGGCACAACATCGACAAGGTTGCTTGGTGTGTATGTAGCGCCCTCTGGCACAACATCTACTAGGTTGCTTGGTGTGTATGTAGCGCCCTCTGGCACAACATCTACTAGGTTGCTTGGTGTGTATGTAGAGCCCTCTGGCACAACATCGACAAGGTTGCTTGGTGTGTATGTAGCGCCCTCTGGCACAACATCTACTAGGTTGCTTGGTGTGTATGTAGCGCCCTCTGGCACAACATCTACTAGGTTGCTTGGTGTGTATATACCGCCCCCTGGCACAACATCTACTAGGTTGCTTGGTGTGTATGTAGCGCCCTCTGGCACAACATCGACTAGGTTGCTGGGTGTGTATGTAGCGCCCTCTGGCACAACATCGACTAGGTTGCTTGGTGTGTATGTAGAGCCCTCTGGCACAACATCTACTAGGTTGCTTGGTGTGTATGTAGCGCCCTCTAGCACATAACATCGACTAGGTTGCCTGGCAACGGCAACCTGAATTAGACGCTGACACAAGGTAGGAAGATGTAGACATCGTTTTCTAGCCATATTCATAAAAAAACGATCACTATTTGGTAAACACTGCCATCATGACTGTCACGTATGAACGAATTGCTAGTTGATATAATTATATTAAGAATAATAAAGGTCCTAGTACTGATCCTTGAGGTACCCCACTCAAAACTGATTTCCAGTTTGAAACCTTCCCACCTACTAAAATACGCTGTCTTCTGTCAGTCAGTAATTTTTCTATCCAGTTGAGTATGCCGTCCCCAATACCAAGGGCTTTTTTATTTGAGCAGTAATCTTTGAAGCGGGACTTTGTCGAAAGTTTTCTGAAAACATATGTAGATAATATTTTCGGGTGACCCGTCGTCTTTCCACTTAGTGAGTTCTTCCAAATACATAACATATTTTTAAGCATGACCTCACTTTTTGGAATCCATGTTGATGTGGATTTAATAATTTATGCCTAACAAGGAAGTCCACCATATAGGCTTTAATTAACCTTTCCAATCATTCACAAATCACTGATGTTAAACTCACTTATATCGGTTCGGATGACAAGCAAGTTCCAACGCGTCACTGTTTAGAAGAAAGAATAAATGCAAAGCGTTGTTGCCAAAACGTATTCTCTTTGCTCTGAAATGTCATCGTGATGTAAGAATCCAAGAGATACATTCAGCTTTGTTGCAGGTGCACTGAAGCGGTTTCTTACCAATGTCGACACGAACGTTTCTTTCAGCTGCCATTTGATCAGGTTTCGTACGCCTAGCTACATAGAGGGTCCTCAATATATTGTTACTAAGATTTAAGAATTGAAGTTCCTTAAGCGTGTGCAGTCCAGGTTGACATGAAAATGTTTCAATGAATTTCCGGATGAGTTGAGATGTTGTAACTCTTGTAAATTTGAGAATTCCTTCGCTGGTTTCCCGTTAGGTGGCTTCCTTCCAAATCAAGAAGTTGCAATGTTTTCATTTTGCTGAACAAACGGTTGTCAATGTCATTCGCAACGATATAGCCAAGATCATTTTTCCCATGCAGCAAAACCGTCAAGTTCGGCATTTCATTAAGTACTTCTGGATCAATAGAACGAACAATTGTTGTGTTAAAATATTTGAGAGCACATAGTCCAGTGAACGTCACAGTAACACATGGTCCAGTAAACGTAACAGTAACACATAGTCCAGTGAACGTCACAGTAACACAAAGTCCAGTGAACGTAACAGTAACACATGGTCCAGTAAACGTAACAGTAACACATGGTCCAGTAAACGTAACAGTAACACATAGTCCAGTGAACGTCACAGTAACACATAGTCCAGTGAACGTAACAGTAACACATGGTCCAGTAAACGTCACAGTAACACATGGTCCAGTAAACGTAACAGTAACACATGGTCCAGTAAACGTAACAGTAACACATGGTCCAGTGAACGTAACAGTAACACAAAGTCCAGTGAACGTAACAGTAACACATGGTCCAGTAAACGTAACAGTAACACATGGTCCAGTAAACGTAACAGTAACACATAGTCCAGTGAACGTAACAGTAACACATGGTCCAGTAAACGTAACAGTAACACATGGTCCAGTAAACGTAACAGTAACACATGGTCCAGTAAACGTAACAGTAAAACATGGTCCAGTGAACGTAACAGTAACACATAGTCCAGTGAACGTAACAGTAACACATGGTCCAGTAAACGTAACAGTAACACATGGTCCAGTAAACGTAACAGTAACACATAGTCCAGTGAACGTCACAGTAACACATGGTCCAGAGAACGTAACAGTAACACATAGTCCAGTGAACGTAACAGTAACACATGGTCCAGTAAACGTAACAGTAACACATGGTCCAGTAAACGTAACAGTAACACATGGTCCAGTAAACGTAAAAGTAACACATAGTCCAGTGAACGTAACAGTAACACATAGTCCAGTAAACGTAACAGTAACACATGGTCCAGTGAACGTCACAGTAACACATGGTCCAGTGAACGTAACAGTAACACATAGTCCAGTGAACGTAACAGTAACACATGGTCCAGTAAACGTAACAGTAACACATGGTCCAGTAAACGTAACAGTAACACATGGTCCAGTGAACGTAACAGTAACACATAGTCCAGTAAACGTAACAGTAACACATGGTCCAGTAAACGTAACAGTAACACATGGTCCAGTAAACGTAACAGTAACACATGGTCCAGTAAACGTAACAGTAACACATGGTCCAGTGAACGTAACAGTAACACATGGTCCAGTGAACGTAACAGTAACACATGGTCCAGTAAACGTAACAGTAACACATGGTCCAGTAAACGTAACAGTAACACATAGTGCAGTAAACGTAACAGTAACACATGGTCCAGTAAACGTAACAGTAACACATGGTCCAGTAAACGTAACAGTAACACATGGTCCAGTGAACGTAACAGTAACACATGGTCCAGTAAACGTAGCAGTAACACATGGTCCAGTAAACGTAACAGTAACACATGGTCCAGTAAACGTATCAGTAACACATGGTCCAGTAAACGTAACAGTAACACATGGTCCAGTAAACGTAACAGTAACACATGGTCCAGTAAACGTAACATAACACATGGTCCAGTAAACGTAACAGTAACACATAGTCCAGTAAACGTAACAGTAACACATGGTCCAGTAAACGTAACAGTAACACATAGTCCAGTAAACGTAACAGTAACACATGGTCCAGTAAACGTAACAGTAACACATGGTCCAGTAAACGTAACAGTAACACATGGTCCAGTAAACGTAACAGTAACACATGGTCCAGTAAACGTAACAGTAACACATGGTCCAGTAAACGTAACAGTAACACATAGTCCAGTAAACGTAACAGTAACACATGGCCCAGTAAACGTAACAGTAACACATGGCCCAGTAAACGTAACAGTAACACATAGTCCAGTAAACGTAACAGTAACACATGGTCCAGTAAACGTAACAGTAACACATAGTCCAGTAAACGTAACAGTAACACATGGTCCAGTAAACGTAGCAGTAACACATGGTCCAGTAAACGTAACAGTAACACATAGTCCAGTAAACGTAACAGTAACACATGGTCCAGTAAACGTAACAGTAACACATGGCGAAGATTTAAAATTGGATACGTCGATAAACTTCAAAGCTTTGCTCAACCAGTTGATTTGGATTCCAAAATCCCCTTTGGGTAATTTATCGAACAGTATTTGTTTATCCAAAGAAAACGTTGCCGAGTTGAAAGAAATGGATTCTATCAGTGATCACACCACAATGGGTGGTATATGCCATGGAGTGTTTAGACAGATTCGCTGACACGGCAATAGCAGACAATGTTTTGGCAGTGAGTTCAGGCCTCGTACTGTCCAGTCCACCGATATACAATGTTTTCAAGTGTTTGTGTGAAATGCTAACATACATACAAAAAGGTATGCCAAATGCTACATTGGCAATTTCATTTCTACGAGCGATAAGTGCTCTAACTGTGGAAACATAAATTCAATTGCCAACAGGGAATCTACTCCGTATGTATTATTTTCCAGATTTATGCGTTTCAACGACGCTCCTAGAGACCAATTACCAAAAAAGCTTATCTACATCGATTCGTGATGTACGTATAAGTCTGCCAGTTGATTGGATGCCGTGTAGTGCGAGTGTTTGAAAACTGGAGCGGACGTACATACATACATACTGCATACATACATACATACATACATACATACATACATGCATGCATGCATGCATGCATGCATGCATGCATACATACATACATACATACATACATACATACATACATACATACATACTTACATACTTACATACGTATATACATACATGCATACATGCATACATGCATACATGCATACATGCTTGCATGCATGCGTGCATGTATACATTCATACATACGTACATACGTACATGCATACATGCATACATACATACATACATACATACATACATACATACATACATACATACATACATACATACATACTTACATACTTACATACGTATATACATACATGCATACATGCATACATGCATACATGCTTGCATGCATGCGTGCATGTATACATTCATACATACGTACATACGTACATGCATACATGCATACATACATACATACATACATACATACATACATACATACATACATACATACATACATACATACACACACATACATACATACATACATACATACATACATACATACATACATACACCAAGTTGGTTGTCCAGAGTGGCGCTAATTTCTCCCGCAGAAGCAAGTACGCACATCCAGGTTCGACTTTCCCGGTCCTGGTCATCAATTGAAAGTAACTATATGCGCCATGGTTAGATATGCTATCAGGTACTGATGTCACGGTCGTGTGGGTAACAATGAAGGGGTAGTATAACACGAGTCATTAATTGGCTGGCTTATTCAGGTCAGACGGGTTCAAGTTTAAGCACCAATCGAAGTCGTTGCGTCACTATACACTAAAGTTACGCATGTACGTATGTACGTATGTATGTATGTGTGTGTGTGTATGTATGTATGTATGTATGTATGTATGTATGTATGTATGTATGTATGTATGTATGTATGTATGTATGTATGTACGTATGTATGTATGTGTGTGTGTGTATGTATGTATGTATGTATGTATGTATGTATGTATGTATGTATGTATGTATGTGTGTGTATGTATGTATGTATGTATGTATGTATGTATGTATGTATGTATGTATGTATGTATGTATGTATGTATGTATGTATGTGTGTGTATGTATGTATGTATGTATGTATGTATGTATGTATGTATGTATGTATGTATGTATGCATGCATGCATGTATGAATGTATGTATGTATGAATGTATGTATGCACGCATGCATGCAAGCATGTATGCATGCATGTATGTATGTATGTATGTATGTATGTATGTATGTATGTATGTATGTATGTATGTATGTGTGTGTGTATGTATGTATGTATGTATGTATGTATGTATGTATGTATGTATGTGTGTGTGTGTGTGTGTGTGTATGTATGTATGTATGTATGTATGTATGTATGTATGTATGTATGCATGCATGCATGTATGAATGTATGTATGAATGTATGTATGCACGCATGCATGCAAGCATGTATGCATGCATGTATGTATGTATGTATGTATGTATGTATGTATGTATGTATGTATGTATGTATGTATGTATGTATGTATGTGTGTGTATGTATGTATGTATGTATGTATGTATGTATGTATGTATGTATGTATGTATGTATGTATGTATGTATGAATGTATTCTCAAGATGTTTTATAACCTCGCCTGAGTGTGAACATAATGTGAAAGCGAGGCTTGGGTGTGAAACCGTGCTCAGTTGAGCTTGAGTACGGTCTATAACCTCGGGCCCTGGTCTTAAATTTAATATTGGCGTAATTTAGTTTACATAAATGTCGCTTTTCTCGCCATTTGGGGATGCTGGCAGACAAAAATTCCGTCCTAGCTATTATTACCCTGGACATTGGGCCTGGCTATAAATTTCCCTTATATAAATGCCTATTTTTGCCGACTTCGATTGGTGATTTCGGGGGCAAAGCTACACCCAGACTCGGCTGCAATGCATTGTGGGATGTCGGGGGCTGATCGAACACA
Source organism: Lamellibrachia columna (assembly GCA_963662155.1). Taxonomy (NCBI): domain Eukaryota; kingdom Metazoa; phylum Annelida; class Polychaeta; order Sabellida; family Siboglinidae; genus Lamellibrachia; species Lamellibrachia columna. The sequence goes on from OY759261.1 coordinate 13,701,456, forward strand.
CCAGTTCATGATATCAAACCTTCTGGCGTCATTAATATAGATAACAGCCATGGGCTTCTGGTCTAATAGTCGTCTTCGGCGGATTCCGTACGAATCTCCGAGGTTCACTTTCATGAGTGGAAAAACAATCAGTTCATCTCAAAATACAACTGTGAAATTCTTTGCCATCCAGACTAAAGAAGATGTCTACCATATGAACTCTAAGCTTGTATGAGGATTTCTAAATTAGGTCTATTACTATTACTATTGTTTATTACAGGAACACAACTCATTCTTCTTATAGTTGGCAATTCGTTTAATTGTTTCGATAATTTAGAAATCACACGTAGAAAATGGAGGTGGACTTGCCATACACTACGAAAACCCCAACCAGCATCAGACAAGCATGAACATGAAAGAGGAAAACAGAACGGCCCAGAAACACCTGGCGGCGGGACGTGGATACCGAACTGAAGAAGATGGGCTACGCCTGGATGAGATAACACCGATGGTACAGAACAGTGGAGAACTTGTGTGGATGGCTCCTGCTCCCAGCGAACAAACAGGCCTAAGTAAGTTAAGGAAGGAAATTACCTTAACTTGACTTGGGTTCGGGGATTCAGTGAATACATGTAATGATTTGTAGCTAAGCTATGGCAAACCTGTTTGTTTTTGTTGGTTTATTGTTATAGTTGTATCTATTGATGGTATTGGTTGTTGCTGTTGTTTGTTGTTGTTGTTGTTGTTGTTGTTGTTGTTGTTGTTGTTGTTGTTGTTGTTGTGCATGTATGTTGTCAGGTATTTCTTTTTGTCTGCATCATTGTTAGTTGTCTGCCCACACGTTTGCCTCAGGTAATGGTGGTGCAGACATGTGCATGATTATATCGAGGACATGAGACGTGTGTTTCGAGTTTCTTGTCCAATTGGGCGGCCAGATTTGTTAGAAGTATTGCAATGAGAGTCTAGCGATTCCACTACCCCAAAGCGTTAATTTTTGTAACAGTGGTTTAAATAATTTCGTGTAAGCAGTCGTTGAATTTCTCTGGATAAGCATTCTTATATTGCTTCTACCAAGTGCTCAGTTTTAACGATGCACCACAAATAGTCCTTTCTAATATATGCTGCACGTATTTAGGCTGCACGTATTTAGGCTGCACGTATTTAGGCTGCACGTATTTAGGCTGCACGTATTTAGGCTGCACGTATTTAGGCTGCACGTATATATAGCGTTTCAGTATCGCGTTCCGTCGCAATATTACATCAGATTCTTACACCACAGCCGGACACGGACCAGAATTTCACCTTCAAGTTCATGGCATACGAATGTAGTGCCAGTGATTTTGAGACGGTACCTTTTGGCATTTTGTTGCTGAATGTAAGATTATTTTAGAACAGGGATATGGCCATACCCGAGGACTACGATACTTATGATTAACATTTCTAGTGGCTGGCTGTCAACGTGTGCCTGTGTCATTGACTGTAGGATCCCTTGTGTCAGTAACTGTAGGATCCCTTGTGTCAGTAACTGTAGGATCCCTTGTGCCAGTAACGGTATGATCCCTCGCGTCAGTGACTGTAGGATCCCTCGTGTCAGTGATTGTAGGATCCCTCGTGTTAGTGACTGTAGGATCCCTTGTGTCAGTAACTGTAAGATCCCTTGTGTCAGTAACGGTATGACCCCTTGAGTCAGTAACTGTATGATCCCTTGTGTCAGTAACTGTATGGTCCGTCGTGTCAGTGACTGTATGATCCCTTGTGTCAGTAACTGTATGGTCCGTCGTGTCAGTGACTGTATGATCCCTTGTGCCAGTAACTGTATGATCCCTCGTGTCAGTGACTGTAGGATCCCTCGTGTCAGTGATTGTAGGATCCCTCGTGTCAGTGACTGTAGGATCCTTTATGTCAGTGACTGTAGGATCCCTTGTGTCAGTGACTGAAGGATCCCTCGTGTCAGTGATTGCAGGAGCTCTTGTGTCAGTGACTGTAGGATCCCTCGTGTCAGTGACTGTAGGATCCCTCGTGCCAGTGACTGTAGGATCCCCCGTGTCAGTGACTGTAGGATCCCTCGTGTCAGTGACTGTAGGATCCCTCGTGTCAGTGACTGTAGGATCCCTTGTGTCAGTGACTGTAGGATCCCTTGTGTCAGTAACTGTAGGATCTCTTGTGTCAGTGACTGTAGGATCCCTTGTGTCAGTAACTGTATGATCCCTTGAGTCAGTGACTGTAGGATCCCTTGTGTCAGTGACTGTAGGATCCCTCGTGTCAGTGACTGTAGGATCCCTCGTGCCAGTGACTGTAGGATTCCCCGTGTCAGTGACTGTAGGATCCCTCGTGTCAGTGACTGTAGGATCCCTCGTGTCAGTGACTGTAGGATCCCTTGTGTCAGTGACTGTAGGATCCCTTGTGTCAGTAACTGTATGATCCCTTGAGTCAGTGACTGTAGGATCCCTTGTGTCAGTGACTGTAGGATCCCTTGTGTCAGTGACTGTAGGATCCCTTGTGTCAGTTACTGTAGGATCCCTTGTGTCAGTGACTGTAGGATCCCTTGCGCGTGAATACATGATGTAGTTGTTTTGGACGCCATTCGACGGGGAGCATATTGTATGTTGATTTTGTGGAGTTAAAATTACAGAAGTTGACGAATTTTGTCCAGCAGGTTGAAGAAATAATAAATATTAACATAGTTGTTTTGCATAATATTAAAAATATAAATTTGGGAACGGCTTTAAGAACGTTAACATTGTCGCCAACGGGAAAATAAATAGTGTCCTTCCCCAGTGTCAATTTATGACTGCCGGAAACCGGCGCACTCTCGTCCGTCTGTTAAAGGAGGCAACGACAGGTGCTACGTCAACGTTTGATGACTTCATTTTACTGATCTACGTTGCCTGAGCATCTTCCCTGCTAACAACTCCCAGATGTGACGTTAACCGTCTCTTCCACACATGTGCTGCTCCTCCCCTGAGCTATGTCAACCGACCTAAGTTACACTTTTCAGATAGTAATTCCGAACGTAACATGGGAATGTTTATATGCCTTTCAATGTCAGCGTTTATATAGTTATACTAGCCGAGTTAACCGGCGTTGCACATAATAAAAGCCAGCCACTGGCATTGCAAGATCTTATGACTCCTTGCACTGCCCAGTCAAGGTTGGCAGGGCAGTGCCAATGGTAAAGAAGTATGCAATGACCCAATGTCATGCCCCCGAATTTAAATTATCTTTGTGTATGCCTACCAGAAAACGCGCAGATAAAAACAAAATGTTAATTACACGTTTCTCTTACGCCCCTAACTCATTTCACAGCCTGAACGAACGCGGTTGTCATGTATTAACAAGCGATTTATCTCGGAAAAAATGTGTCAGCATACGGGGATGTAATCTCTACATATATCGAGGAAGCACAGATGCATTAAACATCTCTCAACGCGGCGTTGTGTTCTTTATAACAATATAACCCCGAATTAATGAAAACGAATCAAATGAGAAGTTCATGTAAGACATTTGTCCAATGTAATTTTATTTGTTTTTTAAGGAAACGAGTTCGTTAGTATCGCTCGAGGTGGCGGCAGTGGTACTAGTCTATTATGTGAGCTAAGGCAGCCGCTTGGTGTCGACGCCGGGATCCTACTGTCACTGACAGTCACACACCACTAAAAAAAAAAAAAAATTAGTGTATGTACAGCACAAGTGATATTGTCCTTAAATAGGCCAACTTTCCTGTTCAGGAAGCATGTTTAAAGGAACAAAAATCCCAGAAAGGGGCTGTTGTCTCAAAATCACTGGCACATGACTCGTTTCGTATGCCATGAACCAGGACGTGAAACAATGATTCGTCCTCGTGTCCCCGAAGCCCGCATGTTGCCGTTTCCAGGCTGTGCGGCGATCGAGACCCGAGAACGAACAAAACCCGAATTAATCAGCGTTAACGGGCCGGAGCCATTGAGTGAGGGACGGGCGGGAGGGCGCGAGGGGACATTCCTCTGCCCCAAGTCTGGTCTGTGCCTTCCCCTCCCGCTCTTCAATTACGTTTTTTCCCGCAGGTTCCCTCAGACGGCTGCTGCACGGCGCAACCCCCAGTGTCGTAAGATCGCCGGCGTAATGGCCGCGGAACAAGCCACCGTCTCGGCCGCCTTTCAACACCGCAGTTCGTCGGCCAAATAAAACTTGTGGCGCTGTCGACTCGCCGCGCTGATTGCTCGCAGAAGGCCGCCGCTTTTTCTCTCACGCCCGCTCAGCTCGTTTTACTTTCCTACGAGCGGATTGTTTTCCTTCGTAGGACGAGATTGTTGTCACATGTGGAGGACGAGATTGTTGTCACATGTGGAGGACGAGATTGTTGTCACATGTGGAGGACGATTTCACTTTGTATTTGTACGTTGTGTAACTAATTTTACTCACTACATAATATTGACGGCACGCACGCACGCACGCACGCACGCACGCACGCACGCACGCACGCACGCACGCACGCACGCACGCACGCACGCACGCACGCACGCACGCACGCACGCACGCACGCACGCACGCACGCACGCACGCACGCACGCACGCACGCACGCACGCACGCAAGCAAGCAAGCCCGCCCGCCCGCACCTACACCTACCCAGACACGCGCGCGCCTGCAAATACACACATTTACAATGACTGTTTTTATATACCCCTGATTATTTGTGTTCGCTGCACCGTTATAACCATCCCGCATTTTAGTCATGTTTGGTCTCTCAACATTAAAAAAATATTGATATTTATCGCTTTTATTACAACATTATTAAACTTAGCTATTCATAATGTTAGTAGAACCAGCTATGCATTTAGAATGTCGGAGTGTTGTCATTTAGAATGTCGGAGTGTTGTCATTTAGAATGTCGGAGTGTTGTCATTTGAGTAGACCAGGGTATGATTCATATTGCGGCCATTTTGTGTGAGTATGTGACTTTAAAAATAACGTGAACGAATAGTCTTCGAGCAGTAATCGCAGCATTGCTGAATGCTTCCTAGATAGTCGAGGTGGTGTTGGAACGAACAAGTGCATCAAGGGTGAAGTGTAACGCAATTTCAGCGCTCCTAATGCGCTATATAGCAGCTTATATATTTTCTTTTTAAGTTCAACAAAAAAGATAAACATAAACCTGACTATGCAGCTGACAGGACTTCAGGAAGATGTAGTGACGACGCACGTCGTTCACCTAAGTCCGGGAACAACTAGACAAACACGTAGCAGTCGAATATGTTGTCCACAAGGGTCCAGTACGCAGTGATTTGGGAAATCTGTTCGAACTTAAATAGTAGTTTAGTGTGCCCATATTACACAATTTATTGCTCGCTTATTTCTGCACGGACGGAGAGTCTGGTAATTAAGCAGGCAGCCACCCGAGTCACGCCCGAGTCACGCCCAAGCAATCATCTCTCACAGTCTCGCGTTAACGTGAACACACGGGGTCACCGCAGGCCAAGACACATAGTTTAGAGGCAGGTGCATTGTTATTGGCATAATTAAATTTAACTAATATGATGTAGAGGCAGTTTTCCAGAACACGAAACATTTTTAACTAACAAAAGCATGTCACTTGAAGTAAGAAAACAATGCCACATATTCCTATAAAATGTTACATAGTCCCATAAAATGTTACATTGTCCCATACAATGTTACATAGTCCCATAAAATGTTACATTGTCCCATGCAATGTTAAATATTCCCATGCAATGTTACATTGTTCCATACAATGTTACATAGTTCTATGCAATGTTACATAGTCCCATACAATGTTACATAGTATCATAGAATGTTACATAGTCCCATGCAATGTTACATTGACCATGCAATGTTACATAGTCCCGTGTAATGTTACACAGTCCCGTGCAAAGTTACATAATCCCGTGCTATGTTACAAAGTCCCATGCAATGTTGCATAGTCCCATACAATGCTGCATAGTCCCGTGTAATGTTACATAGTCCCGTGCAATGTTATATAATCCCACGCAATGTTACAACGTTCCATGCAATGTTGCGTAGTCCCACGCAATGTTACATATTCCCATGCAATGTTACATAGTCCCATGCAATGTTACATAGTCCCGTTCAACGTTACATAACCCCGTACAATTTTACCCAGTCCCGTTCAATGTTACACAGTCCCATGCAATGCTACATAGTCCCGTGCAATGTTACATAGTCCGTGCAGTGTTGCATAGTCCAATGCAATGTTACATTGTCCCACGCAATGTTACATAGTCCCATGCAATGTTACATAGTCCCGTTCAACGTTACATAACCCCGTGCAATTTTACCCAGTCCCGTTCAATGTTACACAGTCCCATGCAATGCTACATAGTCCCGTGCAATATTACATAGTCCGTGCAGTGTTGCATAGTCCCACGCAATGTTACATAGTCCCATGCAATGTTACATTGTCCCACGCAATGTTGCATAGTCCAATGCAATGTTACATTGTCCCACGCAATGTTACATAGTCCCATGCAATGTTACATAGCCCCGTGCAATGTTACACAGTCCCGTTCAACGTTACACAGTCCCATGCAATGTTACATATTCCCGTGCAATGTTACATAATACCGTGCAATGTTAAAAAATCATGTGCAATGTTACACAGTCCCGTGCAATGTTACATAGTCCCGCACAATGTAACAGTCCCGTGCAATGTTACATAGTCCCGTGTAATGTTATATAGTCCCGTGCAATATTACGCAATCCCGTGGAATGTTACAAAGTCCCACGCAACGTTGCATAGCATCATATAATGTTACATAGTCCCATGCAATGTTGCATAGTCCCGTGCAATGTTACATAGTCCCATGCAATGTTACACAGTCCCGCACAATGTAACAGTTCCGTGCAATGTTACATAGTCCCGTTCAATGTTACTCAGTCCCATGCAATGCTACACAATCCCGTGCAATGTTACATAGTCCCGTGCAATGTTACACAATCCTATTCAATGTTACACAGTCCCATGCAATGTTACCTAGTCCCATTCAATGTTACATAGTCCCGTGCAATGTTACACAGTCCTATTCAATGTTACATTAGTCCCGTGCAATGTTACACAGTCCCGTTCAATGTTACATAGTCCCAATCTGCTATATGGATGTGAATCACGGCCGATGACGGAGCAATTAGAAACAACAGAAATGTCTTTTTCGTGGACAGAAAAGGTATGAATAAATTCTAAGAACGACTAAGATAAAAGGAAGATAATGTGCAAAATCAGCAAAAGACAAGCATAATTTCTAGGCCATGTTTTGAGAAAGAGAAACCAGAGCGTCTGGGGAGAACGGCAAAGATGGTGAAGAAAATAAGCAGAGGTCGGCAAAGAATAAATTCCGTGATAGTCTAGCAGTCTGGCCACAGGAAGGAGTTTGTAAATTGTAAATACTATATGATGATCACCACCAGGTGCCGTGGCTGGTGTGGGTGTAGGCGATCTTGACCCTCCGTACCCAACGATCACAGGTGGGACTGTGTAACATTGAACGGGACTGGGTAAATACTGTACATCAAATAGAATTCCACCTTCATCGTCCAAAATCTTTCGGGAAATTACAGTTATAATTGAAGCAGCACGGAATTGTATTCGGGTAACGCGTGACATTTTTTGTTTTTATGTTGAAAGTTAAAATCACTGTTGCTGCTTTGATAGCTGTATACTTAGTGGGAAAAGAGAATGTCTGTGACAGAATATAAACCTATCGTACAACAACTTCCATTGGTTAATTGATACGAGCTTCATATAAATAAAATGCCACAGTTCTCTTAATTTTCAATCTCAAAGTTAATAAAAATTTAAAGATGCTATATTCAATTTGTATGTTTTAATATGTGCTGCTGTAATATATTTATCATCAGAAATTAAATAAAAAGGGAATTTGATGGACCAATAAATTATTCGTATAAATTCCTGTTCAGTAAAGTAACACGTTTTGTATGAATATTATTTTTACTTTATTTAATAAAAAATAGCATTTGCCACACAAATTGATTCGCCTTTGACCTGGTTTTTTTACAGGAATGTTTTACAAAGATCTAATTTAATTATTATAATTTACTATATTCGCTTCAAAGGATCGCTGGTGATGACGATGTAAGACATTCGTGTTTCCGTCTTGTCTTAAATTGGTACATAAAGAACCACTGACCACGACATGCACCGTGACAGTGGCTCACCTCAGTGACAGGTAGAAGGAGCTCTTAGTGTGATATCCTGAATAAAGACATACTAGTTGAATACGGTATCATAAAATCAAACTCTATTTTATTGTTTTAACCAAACTGAGATCTTATGAATAAATTCTTTGTCGCAATGTTGCGTAAAACAGTCATTCGGTCCAATGAAAATTGCTGTGAATTTCTTTTAAATTCAAAATCAACAGACAAGCGGCGCGTCATTTTCTGCGAAAGGGCAATGAAATGCAAGCGGGGAAGACATGAACCATGTCGTAATGCACGCACAAACACGCATCAATTGCTCGATGCTGCGCTGATTTATCCCGCCATTGCTCGCAGCGTGGCGCGCCTGGCGTCGATTAGACACCGGCCCAGTGCAATGTGGGATCGCTCTGCGCGCGTCGAGCGGGCAGCCAGCCACCTGCGACAACACTGCCGTCACTTCTCCGTCCACACCCCGCAAACACTCCAAGTGTCGGCCCAGGTGATCTACGCTCTCCTGACGCTAGGCTACTCGACCGTCTCCGTATATCACACTGAGGCCTGACGACGGCCTGTGTGGCGTATGTTCGGTCCGCGTCGGTCAGATCAAAAGCCTCGTCCTAGTTAGCTGCGGTTTGTAAAAATGAAAGAGTAGCGTAATTTAAGCACACACATTTCCGGCTCGTGTTCCTGGTAACTTTATACATGGAATATTTCCATAAGAAACAACTTTGTACACATTCCTACATGGCATTTGCGAGTTTCGCTATGTTTGCTGTGAAAACCTGGTTTTTCAACACTGCGGGCAAAAATCCACCAAATCCTGTTTTTAAGTGTCCACGTCTGCTCTGCAGGGCTATGACCGGACAATCTAGTTTCAAACTCACAACAACGGAAATTGCCCATTGAAAGATCATCCTTTAAATAAGGCTTAACAAGCCTCCAAGCAGATTCTGCTTAATGGCCTTATTATTGTTGCCAGCAGCAATGAATTTTTAATATTACTTATTTAAAGGTGCTTAATTAATTCTATTTCAAATTAATTTTGCGAAAAGCCAAACCTACCTAGTATCCACAGCAACATGCTAGCTTGTGTGTGCAACTTTTGTATGTAATTATTTTTGCGAAATCATCAGACAAACTATTAAATTAGTTTATGCTTGTTCAAGCATAAACTGAAGTGAAAATCGAAATGCTAAACAATCACGATTTTCTTGCTTGGTGAAACGTTGTAACTTTATCATGTGATCGGCGAGAGGATGGAGGTCAGCATTGACCCACACATTGTTTACTATTTTGGATATCCACTATTTTGATCCTTATCAGATCTAACGATTAAAGTAAATTCTTTCAATGATTTGAAAAAAAATATGCATTTTTTATTAAACAAACTGCGCACATTATTTAAACTAGTGAAACACTACACATCTGGACATAAGTGAACCGGACTCGCGAAGGGCTGAGCCACTTGAGGAAGCAGATTTAACATTTTTAATCATATTTTAATTACTTTGAACCTACGTTAACTTACTTTAACTTATTTTACTTATTTTTAACATTGTTAACGCCTTTGAGGTGGTTTTCTTACAGGAATACACGGCGCGCCCCGACATATTAAATAGGGACGCAAAGAACTACTGAACACGACACGCACCCTGGCAGCGACCAGCTTCAGTGCCAGGTAGAAGGACCCCTTAATGTGATGCCTTGAATTAAGGTTGACCAGTTGAATGAAACCTCACAACGCCGTTAAATTCTAGTAAACATAACAATTGTGTCAGTTAATAGTATATATTCTTAATGCTTGCTACTAACTAGAACTACCACCTCATTTGATAACCATATCCTCATCTAGCAACCCTCACCCAATGCCTCACCAACCCATTCATCATTGTGCAACATTTACGAAATGTAGCCAGATTGTAGCCAGATATATTTATTTATATATATATATATATATATATATATATATATATATATATATATATATATAAATATATATATATATATATATATATATATATATATATATATATATATATATATATATAATATATATATATATATATATATATATATATATATATATATATATATATATATATATATATATATATATATATATATATATATATATATATATATATATATATATATATATATATATATATATATATATATATATATAAATATATATATATATATATATATATTTTACGGGTTAATGGATCTTTATTTGCATCCATAGACATAACCACATCACTCAAATTATGTGTTCATTATCGCTACAAGTAATACTAATTATGTTATATTTCATTCCTTTTTTCTAATTCTCGGCGACTGATGCTGTCCGCTGGGTGCCCGCGAGGTGTCCGCTGGGTGCCCGCGAGGTGTCCGCTGGGTGCCCGCGAGGTGTCCGCTGGGTGCCCGCGAGGTGCCCGCTGGGTGCCCGCGAGGTGTCCGCTGGGTGCCCGCGAGGTGTCCGCTGGGTGCCCGCGGGGTCATACACCGAATGGTTCTTCTCGTTATCCATGCGCATGTCTATATCGCGCATAGTTTGCCCCCCCCGTGGCAACCAGCCAAGCGTGTCGGCCCGCACCGGAACACGCGTCAATCAAATTGATAGACCGTGAAATGGCAACATGCACGAGTCAGTAACAAGTCGTCAACCAATACATTGAACGCGAACGTATTCCTACTACGTCTCACCGAAACAGGCAACGTATGGGTAAGTTCGTCATAACATATCAGTTACAAGTTGAACGTGCAACATTTAGAGCTTATGTCCACCTGCTGTCCATCTGCTGTCCATCTGCTGTCCACCTGTTGTCCACTAGGCCTGATCATTTCATTTGTAGGCTTCTAAAAGTGGTGGTTGCTGGTGATATGTGATCTTTTGCTGCCAGCTACGTTATACAATGCTCTACACAATCAAACATGTGATATAAAGATGACATATTTAACAAATGTTTATTATGTTTTCACAACAATTGCAGCAGATAGTTACTGATAGAATGAGGGTCGGTAAATGGTGTGGGTGTCACCAAATAGTGTGGGTGCTATCAAATGAGGTGGGTGCCACCAAATGGTGTGGGTGCTATCAAATGAGGTGGATGCCATGAAATGGTGTGGGTGCTATCAAATGAGGTGGGTGCCACCAAATGAGGTGGGTGCCACCAAATGGTGTGGGTGCTATCAAATGAGGTGGGTGCCATGAAATGGTGTGGGTGCTATCAAATGAGGTGGGTGCCATGAAATGGTGTGGGTGCTATCAAATGAGGCGGGTGCCACCAAATGGTGTGGGTGCTAACAAATGAGGTGGGTGCCATGAAATGGTATGGGTGCTATCAAATGAGGTGGGTGCCACCAAATGGTGTGGGTGCTATCAAATGAGGTGGGTGCCATGAAATGGTGTGCTATCAAATGAGGTGGGTGCCACCAAATAGTGTGGGTGCTATCAAATGAGGTGGGTGCCACCAAATGGTGTGGGTGCTATCAAATGAGGTGGGTGCCATGAAATGGTGTGGGTGTTATCAAATGAGGTGGATACCACAAATGGTGTGGGTGCTATCAAATGAGGTGGGTGCCACCAAATGGTGTGGGTGCTATCAAATGAGGTGGGTGCCATGAAATGGTGTGGGTCCTATCAAATGAGGTGGATACCACAAAATGGTGTGGGTGCTATCAAATGAGGTGGGTGCCATGAAATGGTGTGGGTGCTATCAAATGGTGTGGGTGCTATCAAATGGTGTGGGTGCTATCAAATGAAATGGGTGCCATCAAATGAGCTGGATGCTCGTGTGACTTGGGCTGCAGCGGTGAGGTTTACGTATAGTTGGTTAATTTCAGTATTTCTGGTAATGTACAACATTATACGAAACACCCAAAGCTTCGCCTCAGTTCACTAATGAAAATATTTCTACCTCCCCCTGAGACACAACAAATATTTCTACCTCCCCCTGAGACACAACAAATATTTCTACCTCCCCCTGAGACACAACAAATATGTCAGTGTCAAAGCCAAAAAAAATTCATGGTTTTTGGATTATGCACCTGAAAGAGTTACTAAAACATAACCATTTGAAACTACAATTAAGAATATCAAGCCGTTGATTCACTAGGAAAACATGTTGAACACACAACATCTTAATTTCATGGGCCCCGCCATACTGTTAAATAACCCTACTTCATGAGTGCGGTATTCTGACAAATTGTGGCAATATTCGCTCGCCAAATAAAAATACGTTCGTACACACCTATTCCTATTCTTGCCAATAGAATATGGCTATGCTGTTTGTGTCCAAACTCAACTTATGTAACATATTTTGGCCTTTGTTTACTAAACTTGTTTTCTTTCTGGCAAAATAACACGTTTGTTTGAAACTTTGTATTAGTTCTGCGTGTACCGACCTCCCTAATACGTCACTGAAGTCACCCCGATTTTATAGAACTGCGCAAGCGCTCATCGGTCGAGCAGGTTAACAGGCCAGCCCTCGGTCATTCGGAGAAATGACCGGATTCTCCAACTTTTAGAACACATTCTGAGTAAACCACTGATGTGATATTTTTTTTTTTTTTTGCACTTGGTTAGTTTTAATTGTCTCTTGTAGGGGCTTAGCCCCAAACTATGATTTTTGTTTCGCTTTAAATCAGTCAATGTCCAACATACATTTTTCAGGTTATAAGATTTTACGGGTACCCTGCTAAAACTAACCGACGATTCCTTCGTTGAACACTAACACCTGTTTAACTAAAATGTTGAGTAAAATCTCGATGCCACACGCTCCTCAAAGCGACACCCCTGGTGGTTCTGAATAACACCGTTCTAACTATCAAACGCCGTATTTAAGTTGTCAAACACCATATTTACTTTCCTCTCACCCGCAGCACCGCGCAATTATCCTTAGAGCTATTGCGACACAAACCGATAACATCTGGTAACAACGTGCGCGGGCCGCGAGTCGACTGCGGTACGATTCTATTAGACGGGGTGTAGTAGTTAATTTCATGCTACTGAGCACGGCGCTGAACCAGAACGCCACCGAATGAGTGATGCATGTCATACCGGGGGATTTCAATGTGTGCGGCCTGTGGTCCAGTGTAGGTACCAGACGAATATAGCGGTTAACAGTATTTAAAACAACTTGTATTGTAATAATATGTGTTGTTTTATGAATATAAAATTTTACTTAGCGTAATGTTTTGTCACGCACACGCACACGCACACGCACACGCACACGCACACGCACACGCACACGCACACGCACACGCACACGCACACGCACACGCACACGCACACGCACACGCACACGCACACGCACACGCACACGCACACGCACACGCACACGCACACGCACACGCACACGCACACGCACACGCACACGCACACGCACACGCACACGCACACGCACACGCACACGCACACGCACACGCACACGCACATCAGTATTGCTTAACAACATTAATTTATGGCATGTTTGTTTTAATTCTACGGCGCTTTTCATTGCAATACCACCGCACTTTAATTGGTCTTTAAATGGAGTGCAACATTATTTCCATATCTACAGCCGAATTATATTTCGTGCATGTCCAGAAGTGCATTTTTTAGTATGTGTATTGCTAAAAACAGTGGATACATAAAATAAACACATAACATGAATATACATTATAGTTGCAGCATAAAAGCGGAAATATTGAAACTGTTCTGTTCAGCTATGCCGACGTCATCGCCATTATGCTGTTATTCCCGGTAGGTGGACGGACGACGAGTGGCATCATACTGGTTCCTTGATTTCTAGTTATATTACAACTATATAGTTCTCCGGTCATTCTATGTGGTTTCTTACTGTTGATTACTCTGAATAAACGCGATGATGCTTACAAGTTAAGTACCAGGCGCGGTTTTAAATCACGGATTAGCCAATGTGAACGCTCCGTTTGCCTTGATGGCGGCGCTGCTGCATGACAGAGGGCCGTAGTCTCGCGATGTATGAGTGCATATGACCCGCACATCACGCCTAATTCGGTTAGCGGTTTATTCCGGCGTGTATGTGAACAGAGCCGAATTAGTTGATCCGCATCGTAATTCGGCTGAAAATTAGATGTGAACATTAACACGGCCTTATTACACAAACCCGCCAAGAAACGGAATCCTGTTAGAAACTGATCCCTTTGAACACAGAATCGTTGTCATCCGACTAACGAATCAGTTATATAATTGTCTGATTCAATTCAAATATTGGCACGTTTTGAATACATCCTTCAGCTATTTCATATTCCAGCTTAAGCGTAGTTTATTATATTATTTACCAATTTGTGTTCATATGTCGCTTTGCCTCGCAATAAACAACAGATTAATGATGTATCGAACGCCCGATTCCGAATTAAAACGATGTTACAATGTTCATAATTAATAGCGCAGATATCTATGTTAATATTTAACAATATAAACACACTCGTCCTCGGTAACATTCCAGATTACTGGTGAAACTGTTGAAAAGTGTTATCAGCGTGACATCAATCAACACTTCAACTTCAGACAGTCACAGTTTCGGGCAAACATGCCGGGACACAGTTGAATATTAATCAAACTGATACGATCGCAAATGCAGTGCAGTGTAGTGCAGTAATTCATAAGTTATTTACAATCAAATAGGGCCTAACTAACAACTGCAAATGCAAATGCAAATGCAGTGCAGTGTAATGCAGTAATTCATAAGTTATTTACAATCAAATAGGGCCTAACTAACAACTGCAAATGCAAATGCAAATGCAGTGCAGTGTAGTGCAGTAATTCATAAGTTATTTACAATCAAATAGGGCCTAACTAACAACTGCAAATGCAAATGCAAATGCAGTGCAGTGTAGTGCAGTAATTCATAAGTTATTTACAATCAAATAGGGCCTAACTAACAACTGCAAATGCAAATCCAAATGCAGTGCAGTGTAATGCAGTAATTCATAAGTTATTTACAATCAAATAGGGCCTAACTAACAACTGCAAATGCAAATGCAAATGCAGTGCAGTGTAGTGCAGTAATTCGTAAGTTATTTACAATCAAATAGGGCCTAACTAACAACTGCAAATGCAAATGCAAATGCAGTGCAGTGTAATGCAGTAATTCATAAGTTATTTACAATCAAATAGGGCCTAACTAACAACTGATGGGCGCATTGAACATCGGACCAGGGTTCGAATCCTCCTGCTGTCGTTTCGAAGCAGTTTCGTTCGCACCACGCAGCCTCAGATCTCAAATCTGTACCAATGAGTACCTGGCGAGACACAACGATAGACGTGTTTGAACTAATACTCTCCGCACAGTAATTGCAGCGTGGCTGAAAGCTTCCCGCAGAAGTCGAGTTGGATTTGGAATTAATAGATATGTCAGGGGGCGAAGTGTGAATCAATTTGAGCTGCAAAATTACTGGATACTGCGATATATAGGAATTTACCTGTTCTTTTTTCTTTTTATAATATTACTCTGGTTCTCGTGGGCAAGTGCGACAACGTCAACGGCAATGTGCGACAATGTCAACGACAGTGTGCGACAATGTCAACGATAATGTGCGCAACGTCAACGACATTGTTTGACAATGTCAACGACAATGTGCGAAAATGTCAACGACAATGTGCGAACATTTCAACGACAATGTGCGACAATGTCAACGACAATGTGCGACAATGTCAACGAAAATGTGCGACAATCTCAACGACAATGTGAGACAACGTCATAGCTCCACAACATTGGGAGGATGCTGCATATATACAACTCGTCAATCTCCCTCTTTTGTCTCTGTGTCGTTTGCTTTATACTCCTGCATTCACACAATCCCTCCATCTTATTTCGGATTTCTCCGTCTCCTTCAAACACCATCAAATGCTTTCCGGATTCTTTGAGATTGCGTAGCAAGAATGTGTGACGACATTGACGGTCCTATTAGGGTGATAATTATTTTTAAAGAACACATAACATATGTTAATATGACAGCCCTTTGCAGACAATTAAAGACTAGAAATAAAATACGGCGTAAAGACTGACTCAAGCAAATCTCTTCGGTCATATTTGTGTGTGTGTGTGTGTGTGTGTGTGTGTGTGTGTGTGTGTGTGTGTGTCTGTGTGTGTGTGTGTGTGTGTGTGTGTGTGTGTGTGTGTGTGTGTGTTTATGTGTGTGTGTGTGTGTGTGTGTGTGTGTGTGTGTGTGTGTGTGTGTGTGTCTGTGTGTGTGTGTGTGTGTGTGTGTGTGTGTGTGTGTGTGTGTGTGTGTGTGTGTGTGTATGTGTGTGTGTGTGTGTGTGTGTGTGTGTGTGTGTGTGTGTGTGTGTGTGTGTGTGTGTGTGTGTGTGTGTGTGTGTGTGTGTTTATGTGTGTGTGTGTGTGTGTGTGTGTGTGTGTGTGTGTGTGTGTGTGTGTGTGTGTGTGTGTGTGTGTGTGTGTGTGTGCTTGTGTGTGTGTATGTCTGTGTGTGTGTGTGTGTGTGTGTGTGTGTTTGTGTGTGTGTGTGTGTGTGTGTGTGTGTGTGTGTGTGTGTGTGTGTGTGTGTGTGTGTGTGTGTGTGTGTGTGTGTGTGTGTGTGTGTGTGTGAGGGTTTGTGTGTTTGTGTGTGTGTGTTTGTGTGTGTGTGTGTGTGTGTGTGTGTGTGTGTGTGTTTGTGTGTGTGTGTGTGTGTGTGTGTGTGTGTGTGTGTGTTTGTGTGTGTGTGTGTGTGTGTGTCTGTGTGTGTGTGTGCGTGTGCATGTGCGTGTGTGTGTGTGTGTGTTTGTGTGACTCAAATGATATCATTCGCCAAGAATATAATATATAATATAATATATTGGCTAAACAAATTCCAAATTCCACAAACCACGGGTGGAGCAATTGCCTTCTTTTCCTTCAACAATATCAACTTTTTTATTCGCTCTTATCAATGAGACTATAGGTCTTATCAATGAGACTATAGGTCTTAGCATCGCGAACGGCTCAACTGCACTAATGAATGTTCACGGCCCGCTATTCGACGAATCGCTAGCAGACTTATTTTCTCTGCTGGTGATCAACGCGTAAACAAATACGCGACTTGCGTTTGAGTGATGCGATGAAAAAACTCGGTACGTATCACTGCGTGTTCTGTTTCGGCAAGCCTTCACGTGTTCTGTTTCGGCAAGCCTACACGTGTTGCGGAAACGTATGTTTTCAACGGGCCTGTTAATCTGTCACTAATTCCGTGGCTGCGTCGCACATCGGGTAGCAATCCAGGAAAGCCCTTCGATGCTCAGAAGAATCCCTCTGTGCGGACACCTGAATTCAACTTCCGTTATTTACGGGATGATTGACGCGACGCGATTTGTGTAGTTAAATTATTGCGTCATCCAGGTTTAAGAACACTATTACAGCAGAGATTATAAGATTACAATCGGTGTTGATTATACGCAACCGTAACATGTTGCGTGTCCCAAACACAGAACATGTCACCAACGTGGAAGACCGCAATAGAGCCAACAATATAGTGAGCCAACACATCGGGCAATATAGTGAGCCAACACACCAGGCAATATAGTGAGCCAACACATCGGGCAATATAGTGAGCCAACACATCGGGCAATATAGTGAGCCAACACATCGGGCAATATAGTGAGCCAACACATCGGGCAATATAGTGAGCCAACACATCGGGCAATATAGTGAGCCAACACATCGGGCAATATAGTGAGCCAACACACCAGGCAATATAGTGAGCTAACACATCGGGCAATATAGTGAGCCAACACATCGGGCAATATAGTGAGCCAACACACCAGGCAATATAGTGAGCCAACACATCGGGCAATATAGTGAGCCAACACACCAGGCAATATAGTGAGCCAACACATCGGGCAATATAGTGAGCCAACACATCGGGCAATATAGTGAGCCAACACACCAGGCAATATAGTGAGCCAACACATCGGGCAATATAGTGAGTCAACACATCGGGCAATATAGTGAGCCAACACATCTGGCAATAAGAAGGTATCTGTCTGGAGTAAGGAGACACAAGCTGAGATGATATGTCCATATCACGAGGTCCACTATAGCCTGACAAAAAACACCCACCAAGACACAGTGAGAGGCAAAAGAAAGGGAGACAGGGAGAGAAAGAACCGGACAGACAACATCAAAGATTAGACGGGCCTTGACTTCTACGACACGCAAGTGGCAGTAAGGGACGGGCAAAGGTGAAAACAGATTGTCCGATCATCAGAGGAGGAGCCCCAGTGACCACCTACTGAGGGATACAGGTGAAGGTGTCATTCTCAAGGGGCGGACACAAAAATATTGAGAACAGCCTGTCAAAGGTTACATAGCAGTAGCGCGAAAAGCAGTATAAATATTTTAAGCGCACCAAAAACGTTTCAAATAGCTTCAAAATTGTATACATACCCACACATCCACGCACCCCCACACCCCCACGCCCCCACACCCCCACGCCCCCACACCCACGCCCGCCGCTCGGTCCGTACGAAGGAATAAACAATTTTAGCAAAGCACTAAAAATAATTCATTTCTTTATCACAGTTGAAAGATTGTTATTTCATCTTGGACCGCAAATTATAGTATTCTTCGAAATACCAGATTTTACACCATGAACCAAGAATGCGGAGCTGATGTAAAAGTAACTGATCAGTTTGCATGCCACGCGTCGCAACCACTCAACTGGGAGAGCATATGTTAGCTGTTTTTTACAATTGATTTCGGTTGATAGTAAGCTAAGATATTACTTGTTATGATGATCACGGCATTAGGTAAGTGAAATATCCGGGCTTTACTTGACGGTGACTTATATTTTGTGGGAATATTCTTGTGACGTGAAGATAACTTGTGCAAATCAATTAAGGATCTCAATATGTTGTTCGCTTTTATTAACTACTTTTGGGAGTTCACAAAAATATGCTTTTAACGCAACACCAACCACGTAGAGGCACTTGTTACATACAAACTAGGGACAATGCCCTAACCCTCATAATCGCCGATATTGTTCTTCTGGTGTGGCATACAAACTAGGGACAATGCCCCAACCCTCATAATCGTCGATATTGTTCTTCTGGTGTAGCATACAAACTAGGGACAATTCCCCAACCCTCATAATCGCCGATATTGTTCTTCTGGTATGGCATACAAACTAGGGACAATGCCCCAACCCTCATAATCGCCGATATTGTTCTTCTGATGTGGCATACAAACTAGGGACAATGCCCCAACCCTCATAATCGCCAATATTATTCTTCTGATGTGGCATACAAACTAGGGACAATGCCCCAACCCTCATAATCGCCGATATTGTTCTTCTGGTATGGCATACAAACTTGGGACAATGCCCCAACCCTCATAATCGCCAATATTATTCTTCTGATGTGGCATACAAACTAGGGACAATTCCCCAACCCTCATAATCGCCGATATTGTTCTTCTGGTATGGCATACAAACTTGGGACAATGCCCCAACCCTCATAATCGCCGATATTGTTCTTCTGGTGTGGCATACAAACTGGGACAATGCCCCAACCCTCATAATCGCCGATATTGTTCTTCTGATGTGGCATACAAACTAGGGACAATGCCCCAACCCTCATAATCGCCAATATTATTCTTCTGATGTGGCATACAAACTAGGGACAATGCCCCAACCCTCATAATCGCCGATATTGTTCTTCTGGTGTGGCATACAAACTGCCACAATGTAATTCCCCTGTCACCTCACAAAATTGATGTGGTTTATTTTCTGCAATGGTATTTTTAGTTACACATTTGATTTTTATGAGAAAGAGTCAAAAACAGCGCTCTCAGTACATCTAGTTATAAGCATTGACCTTTTAAATTATTATTTTGATACCTTAACTTCAAATAGAAACTCACATAGAAATACCTGACACAGCGTCATTAGTGCGCCAGTTCAAAGAACACTTGATTGACGTGGACAGGCCACGCCCACGCTCGCGAGCCTTGGTTTAAGGATCGCTGCCTCCCGAGTGATATCTCCATCTCGGGCCGACTGTGACAGCCGATACCTCTAGAGACGGCTAGAGACGGCTACTCAGTTGCCACCCCGCTTGCCTGCTGCGTGTGTGTGTGTGTCAGTCCGGCGGCCGTGCGTGGGAACACCAACTATACTTCAGCTTTCTGCGAAACTCTCGAGTCGATGGCGCAGGCAGACGAAGGAAGCGGCCCCGTGTATCTGTGATCAATGATTCTCTGGTAGGTGTTGTTTGCTTTCCAATTTGTAAACACACAACATGACTTGAACAGTAAATTATATTACAGTGTATATGCTAGCAAATCGCGAATTTCATCCACAATACGCAAACATTGGAATAAGGTACTATATATCAATATGTGACAGAAACGACTGTATACAATATATTATCAACACGTAATATTAACATGTAAGGTGTGTGTGTGTGTGTGTGTGTGTGTGTGTGTGTGTGTGTGTGTGTGTGCGTGCGTGCGTGCGTGCGTGCGCGCGCGCGCGAGCGAGCGAGCGAGCGAGCGTGCGTGCGTGCGTGCGTGCGTGCGTGCGTGCGTGCGTGCGTGTGTGTGTGTGTGTGTGTGAGTGTGTGTGTGTGCGTGTGTGTTTATGTGTATGTAGGGGGTGTGCGTGCGTGCGTGCGTGCGTGCGTGCGTGCGTGCGCGCGCGCGCGTACGTGTGTGTGTGCTCTTGAGTATAATATAAGCCGTTTGGAGGACAATTTCGTGGCGACTCGGGTCATAGTTGTAATGGTCACAGCTGGGGTTTGACTCATCATGTGTAATGCTGATGCAGTTGGAACTAGTCACGAGGTCTGAGAGAGCATGTATATTCTCGTCCTTCCAGTTAAGTACCCTGGAATGTGTGTTGCTAATTACACGCACGCACGCACGTACGCACGCACGCACGCACGCACGCACACTCGCATCTGGTCTCCATCTGGGGCTATTTTTTTCTAGAAACACATTGTCATGATTTGTCAACATTTTATAAAGGTGTCCAAATCATTATTTAAATTGTGTAGTTTGGAATTAGTATTTCTTTTGAATGCATATTTGTGCAACATTTGCGCATATTTTGGTTACCGGACTCCATCGCGGGAACCACACCCCGTCCTCGTTCCTCAAGGGTTGGCACGTCTGCGTGTACACGAATGCAGCTGTCCTATCATAACCGTATAACATAAATCACGACCACACTAATATTCCCCGTCGCCGTCCGCTGCAGGAATGCCACAGTTGGTCGGACGTGTTACCGCTGTAACTTCCGTCCAGCCTCGTAGTAGAACAGACTGACAGCAAACGTGGCTTCTTCCTCGCAGTCGTTTCTCCGCTCACGACTTTGTCTCACGGCGGAACCGGCGTAGTCAGGCAATTCGAAACACATCCAATCAAAATATTTATGGTAGAGAGCGCGATGCACATTCAAAACACTAACTGTCCAACTTCAAATAATACAGACATTATACAATAATACATATTTGTACATACACATGATTCCTACAAAAATATGCTGATTATAATCAAGAATTTATTAAGTATAAATGAGTGGCTCAAAGCAGTAAGAAACACATTTTCCTCGTAAACATTGTATGATGTATATATGAGTGTTTCGAACATTATCGTATTAATATAAAATCGCACCTTTGCGAAGTGCTTCACCCGCCAATCGTACACGGTTGATCGCGCCACTGCTGCTGCGGAGTAGCGCGATCACGATTGGCGGGCGATGATATTCGCAAAGGTGTCATTTACTATTATTAACACTCAACAGTGTTTTGAACGTAACTTGAAAACAGTGCCGTAGTGTTTTGAACGGGGTAGTTTTAAAGGTCCTTCTCGAAAGAATAATATATTATATTATGTACAATCATGCGCACTGCGAAGCTGGGAACAAAATGTTAAATGATATAAACTGCGGAACAGGGACTACAACTTGAAATCATCGACACCGCGGAACAGAAACCCGAGTCTAAAATCATGTGCTCTGTTGAACGGGGACCAACATTTATTCTTAAGAAAACAACTATACTTAGGAATGTCTTAAGTCTTACCAGATTGCGGCCCCTGGGGGCAGTCACGACGATGGCCTCCCGTCCCACCCTCGTGATTTACGTCACTACTCTGTAGTGGGGACATGTTTGTTTACAGAAATGTTGTTTAAAAGGAGCAACGAGCCCTCGGCGATGACACGAATGTGTCACAGTTAAACACTAGGCTTAGCTTTGCAAGCGCCGGACGAGAGCGACATATAATTAAATTAATTTCGCCAATGATAAATTACAACAAAATCTGTTCCCATCTCATATTATTCTAAAATACAAATGACGAATGAATGATTTTTTTAATATCGTCCCGAGTGGATATGTTTGATCGATTGTCGTTGTTTTTTACTTATTACTGTTATATCGTACTTTATTTGAATATATCTACCGAACGACATGTCCTATTGCGTCATATTATTTCCTATGCCTGGCTTGCAGGCATGACAACCAAATGAGATGATAGCCTTTCTGATATCCTTAATGGAAATATATTTATATAAACATTTGTTTAGTTTGTGCAATCAAGTTACAGACAAATATCGCGTTTTATTGTTGCTAGCATCTACGGCCTACACCTGGAGAGTAAATATGAACCCATTTCTCTGTCGATTTTGGCTTTGAATACGCGCAAATTGTGTGAGTTATTACACAACAAGTCAATTATTTTTTATTCGTTTCACTATGATTGTCTTGATTATGAATTATATAACAAAACCTGGCCTACATATATAATGTATGTACTATATTGAACGTTGTGGTAAATAAGTCTGTTTCCCTAAATACATTAGGCGTGTCATCCCTCTCCGCCTACCCGTGTCTACAGAGATGCAATACAGAACACATGTTGCGGTATATATTATTACAGTTATGCAATAGACTGGATACTTTTTCTCCTGTTACTCTCTTTCTGATTCCGCTTTGGTCAAGTTATCTAGATTCGCATTTATTGGCAAGCGAAGGCTCTGCATACCCCAGCAGCCATAATTACGGTATCCAGACGTTTTGGTAAAGGACACTTTGGAAATGGACATTTTGGTAACTGACATTTCGGTAAAAGGACATTTCGGTAAAAGGACATTTCGGTAAAAGGACAATTCGGTAAACGGACATTTCGGTAACAGACATTTCGGTAACAGACAATTTGGAAATAGACATTTTGGTAGAATCTTAAAACAAATTGCCGTTAATAATACTAAATGAATGCAGCTACGAGTGTGTGTTCAATAACAATTTAATTCAAACTGATACATGTAGCTCTTCCAGTGATGCACAATGGGAATGTCATGTAATGTCCTAGAAGGTAGTAATGTTCAGCGGAATGTTTCTACAAACGAACTAGATGCCCAATGGCTGTAAGGAACTGTGGCACCTGCATTACCCCATTGACATAGTCACGACACAGGTTCCTCAGTCGTGTCTGGAGTCTCACGTACTCGTGTCTCACACGTTTCCGGGGTGGCTGGCCGGTTGCATCCTGGATAATGATGGCGCTGACACACTCCTGTTCCCGCTGCAGGCATTTAATGGATTTCCATATCGATGGATGCTGGTGACCAATCAAGTGACGATACTTGTTGTTCCAAGCCTCAGAGACGTTATTTGTGCGTGGGTTGTCATTTACGGTCGCATTGTGCACATTCCACGTCTGCACAGGATAGAGGGGAGCGATGCGCACCATCCTGATGCCTCCCACCTGCAGCCGACCTTGCCTGTAGTGGCCGTGAACGTACGTTTTGTCGAAGTAGTCGACCAGAGGTGCTGCCAAGGCTGGTGCAATCGTACGCAGGTGTGCCATGCCAGCAGACACGTCAGTTGGTGGCAGAAACGCAAGGCCATCGAGCATGCCACAGAAATGGCGAAAGTTGTTGTCTGTGCGATAGGACACAACAAGCCCCATTTCCTGAATTTTCCTCCATGTGCTCTGTGTCAGGTGGTAAAAACAGAACTGCACCTGCACATTTTGCCCGAACACACCTGCCACAGCACGAGGGACAGCCAGTTCGAAATCAACCATGACAACATCGGGATCAGGTTGCACACCATATGTTGCACAGCGGTTCAGGATAGCAGTGAACAGTTCGTGATACGTTGCTTCTGTTTTGTTTTCTAGGAATGCATACACCAGTGGTATGGTCACCTCTCCCAGAGACACGTGAATAACGTACAGCTGTAGGAACTTTGGTGGAGCCATCGCAAAGTTCCCATCCATAAACCACTTATCTGCAGCAGCCAGGCGGCGGAGATTATCCTCCGTTGCGTAGGCAACGATTCTGTGTGTTGCTTGGGGACCATTGTCAAAGAAGAGGAACTCTTCTTCTTGTTGTCCTAGGGTGTGGGTCCAAGGAGGAATGATGTGTAGATTCACCAAACTGGCCGGTTCGGCTGGGTACTCTTGTGTACGGTTTCTGGCAATCGTGCGCTTACACGTGTCGACACTCGGTAGAATCGCCTTAGCTGCATCTGTCAACGCTGTGATGTTGTCAGCGTAAATACGAGATGGCGGGTCGTTACATGCAGCTGCACGTACACGCATTTCCGTACGGCATCTGGCGACCTCAAGCTTCACCGGTTCGGGACAGTGGTTGTGGTTGGTTTTCAGCACTGCATTTGCTGGTAGCAAGTTGGTGTATACACTTGCAGGGCAGTGCTTGCTTGCACGACATGTGCAACGCCACCGTATCATGCCATTTTTCTCTGTGTGCTTTGTGTAAGCATATCCAGCCCACAAAAGCTTTGGTTTCCCCCTGGTTGTTGTAGTTACTTCCATGATCACATGTATGAACAGAATGATATGAACTGATGTATATCTGGATTTAAATGTGTCCTGCTGGCCACTGGTTGGCTGTAGTGGTTGAACACTAGCCACCACCACTGCTATTTGGAAGCCATGTTCCCTTTGGTGACAAGCACTATCTTACACATGTCTGACTGCTAGTGGGAAGCCAAGTTCCCTGTCTGGTATTTCGCTGGACCATCCTAATTTATAAATGGCTTAACTGACTGACATCTTATCAGGTTATTTCCTGATATGGCAGATTGGACCCTGGTTATTTTCAGTAGTTTTACCAAAATGTCTAGTTACCAAAATGTCCTGTTACCAAAATGTCCTTTTACCGAAATGTCCTTTTACCGAAATGTCCTTTTACCGAAATGTCAGTTACCAAAATGTCCATTACCAAAGTGTCCTTTACCAAAACGTCATGGACCCCATAATTACACACGTTTGAACCATGCCTTCTGTGCGAGATACGTCATCAAGTCCGAGACAGCGGCCTTGATTACGGACAGGCATTACGTAAACTGTTCCGGCACAGTCTACGGTTATGACATATCTTGCCATATGTTGTTCTTATCTGCGACCGACTGCAATGAACAAGCGCGTACGGTTGTTGCCGCATATAATAATAAAATTATTATATATTTGCTCGTTATTCTGTTAATTTGTTAATTCGTTTTATTTGTGCGTTGTGCCTTATACACGTGGATACCCCGCATCAGGTATGGACGTCCGGTGCCACGGACCAGAAACAGTCGCCTCTTTTCTACAACACGGCTATTCCAACGTTCACATCATGTATCAAATAAATGTGTCGTAGTCCATGAAATAAACTAAATTTGTATTTATTTGTTATTGATATTAGTACATCCTATTACGTATAATTTAACAGAATAACGGCAAAATTACACGAATACGTTTTGTACATTAAAATACGTTTGTGCGGTATTTATGCTAGAATATATGCAGTTTATACTACTGTATATAACATGAGTTGAGGAGAAAAATACCGAACCGACTTCGAAATTTTAATGGATTTGATATTCAGTGAAATGGAATTGTGGGCGAACACTTGGGGCGGCACTGTGATTGACCAGTTAACATCTCGATTACAGTTTCCGTGAACGCGCACTGCTGTATGTTGTATAGGTAATCACACGCTGCAGAGACTACGCTACATCAGCAGGACACAAACGCCGTCGTCTCTGGGGGGTTGTCCACCCAGAACCTACCGACCTCCACGACAAAGAGGCGGCATAAATTACGACCCTTGATTAGCCCCTTCCGATGACGTCCCAGCTGGGGTCTGGACGCGATAGCGGCTAGGTCGACATTCACACGGGATCCACTGACCGTCCGCGGGTTCGTCGGCTCTTCTTTCATCGTGGGTAGTTTCGCCATCACCGGAGAAAGTGACATCGCTTATCAGCTGTAACGTTTAGTGTCGATTTGATTGACCAGATAACACGAATACCGCTAATCCCCAGCCACGAGGTTGTCGAGTAGACCTTTGAAGACGAGACACGGTCGTCAACGTAGATGAACATTTCATGAATGCTTGCAACGTCGCTAATCAGCTGCGTAATTAATTAGCTTTTCACAGTAAGGACGACGCGCTTCCGTTTGATACAGAGAGCAACGTTAGCGGCGTTCTAGCGATCAGAAGGCGGTCTTCGGGTGCGCATGTGATCTCTCTCATCACAGGAAAGTACAAAAACACGACGAAAGGAAGATTAAACATTTCGTTCGATATCGACGTTTGTCGGTGGGTTCCACTGAATCATCATTTTGTGAGGAAACACAGCGTCATCTATGTTAGAGTGGCTGAATTTTATTGAATATTTTTATACACTGCAAATCGCACAGCCATGGTCGAATAAATTGGCTCACGACAAGAAGAAGACGATTCGCAACGGCTAAGTACTGTTGTAATCATGGCGTATATGACGTCACGACTAGAGAGGGGCGTCACATGTCTTCAGACCCCCGCCGATATTTACCACTCGAGGATGGGTGAGTACAGGGAAGCTGATGTTGAATATTATTCTGATTACAACTCGGACGAAAACTGCTACACGCGTGGTGGCGCTGCTAGCGTCGACGCATCGTATCCGCGCGAGGGCGCTGCAAATGCGGACCGACACATGAATCCTGATCGTCGCCGGATGATGGGTCCGGTCCGTGGCCCGATCCGCCACCGGTACACGGCCAATGCCCGGGAACGCGATCGGACGCACTCGGTTAACTCAGCCTTCGTCACTTTGCGGACTCTTATACCGACCGAGCCGGCTGACCGCAAGTTGTCGAAGATCGAGACGTTGCGACTGGCCACCAGTTATATATCGCACCTGCACACGGTGCTCATGGTAGGCATGGACAGTCGTGACCAACCATGCGTGAAGCACCAATCCCTGCTGCGGCGGGGCGTGACTGGAAGGGCCGACCTCCAGACATCAGCCATCTGCACGTTCTGTCTGAGTGCCGCGAAGCTGAAAAGTCCTAATGTAAGTGATGAGTATTTCTATCGGTTCATTCCCGTACTACCTATTCCCACTTGGCATACTGTGGTTGTAGGGCTTTATAAAACTGTATTTGTTCTCAATTAAGAAATACAGTATAACTAAATTACTTACATATTTTATAAATGCGACTAATTATGCTTAGAAAACAATTGATCTCAGAAGGGCGGGTTACACATAAATGAAAAACGGTTGGACTCTCGATAAGCCAATGGCTTCCTTGTCCACTTGCCATCTAGACATTGGATGACAACCTTGTTAAATCTTGTTAGATCATATTCCCAGTTTGTCTACTAACCAATTAAAAACTACATCCACTTTCTATACTCATATATTTGTTCACTTTATGTCAATCTAGTGGCTACGTGTGCATGTTTTGGCTTCAACATGGTCAACAGTTAATTGGATATGACTGTTAGTTGCCTAACAATATTAGACCTGGAGTATTACGTTCGAATAATACACTATCATAGTTCCTATTAGACAAAGTGGGAAAGCTATTCTAATACAAAGTGGGAACATTTTCAGCTGGCCAACTGGGAACAGGCGAACCAGGTTGGCAATTTGTATAGGCACTTAAAAAAAAATATTCGCCGTTCAATACCGGGTTTTGTTATTTTGTAAAGATAATTACATCTAATTTGTTAATAGTAAATAGCGATGGTCATTTCCATAAACGGCCGACAAAAATACGGGTTTAACGTAATACCCCTCTGACTCTAATTGTATATTCGTGTGATTACGGGGGTAACGTGTGAAATTCACAAATGTCCTGTTCGATTTGGGTAGTATTAACACATTAACAAAATACAAAATAATGGTTATCAATTGTACTACGAAATGTTACTTATTAAAACACAAACGTGTTTAGAAAGGTTAACAATGATGGTGATTAACAACATTTACATAACGATCTAGGCAAATAAGTTAAATGATCTTAAAAATGGCAGATGTTATTAAATGTTGGGAAATATAAATGCCTACAAACAGGACACGGGAACTTGGATGTAAACTATAAAATGGGATATACTGTTCTAGGTACTACAGTGAAAGAAAAGGACTTAGGGGTAACAATATGTGCCGGTATGAAAGTTTCAGAGGAGTGTGGTATTTCAAATTAAAAGGGTAATCCAATTTTTGGGTTGGTTATGAAAAAAATAACACACAAGGAAAAGAGCGAATTATACTTCTTTGTAAAGCAGTAGTTGGGCCTCATTGAGAATACCGCATACAAGCTGGGAGACCGTATCGCAAGAAGGATATAGATACGCTTGAACGAATACAGAGGAGAGCAACTAAAATAATTCCAGAACTGAGAGACCGCAGTTACGAAGAACCTCTTAAAGAATGTTGTATAACAACCCTGGAGACAAGGAGGTTAAGAGGAGATCAAATAGAAATTTAAAAGATATTGAAAGGTATGCAAATATTGATATAAATATTTTCTCACTCAAGAAATATAGTAGAATTAGAGTACATGAGGTAACATTAGTAACGGATCAGTGTAGATTGGATACTAGGAAGTATTCATTCACACAGAGGACAATAACTGAATGAAACAAATTATCTACAGATTGTCTAACCGCTAGCAGCGTGAATATGTTTAAAAAAAGGTTTACACATATCTCAGGAGGGCTGTTTACAAATAGATGAAAACATTTTTGACTCTCGCTAAGCCAATGGCCACTTGCTATCTGGGCCTTTGCGTTGGGTGGCAAACTTGTTTAATCTTGTTAAATCTTAATTTAAAACAAATGTATTCATGATAATTTGTATTGGTGTACCCAACAGGAAACATTACAAAATGTATTTCAGTGCACTATTGCAAGTGCGTGCGTGCGCGTGTGCGTGCGTGTGTGCGCGTGTTCGTGCACGTGTGCGTGATGGTGTGCGAGTGATTTAATTCGCGTGTGCGTGCGTGCGTGCATGTGTGAACGAGTGAGTGTGTGCGTGCGTGTTTGCGTGCGTGCGTACGTATGTTTTCGTTTCTGCTATCATATTCAGCTTTGCATAAGCATAGTTGCCAGAGACACTGAATTCTTACTATTTCTACAAGTGCTCTACTAGCACTTACCACAAGTGCTCTCCCAACCCTTGCCACAAGTGCTCTCCTAACGCTTGCCACAAGTGCTCTCCCAATGCTTGCCACAAGTGCTCTCCCAACGCTTGCCACAAGTGCTCTCCCAACGCTTGCCACAAGTGCTCTCCCAACGCTTGCCACAAGTGCTCTCCCAACGCTTGCCACAAGTGCTCTCCCAACGCTTGCCACAAGTGCTCTCCCAACGCTTGCCACAAGTGCTCTCCCAACGTTTGCCACAAGTGCTCTCCCAACGCTTGCCACAAGTGCTCTCCCAACGCTTGCCACAAGTGCTCTCCCAACGCTTGCCGCCGTTACAGTCGATCTGGGAAACAATGTCACGGAGCTCCCGTTGTTTTGTTTGACTCGAGAGGGTGATCAGTGGAATTATAAATGCAGGGAGCGTGAAACTGACACTTGTTCCCACACTGATTGAGGCCAATAGGGCTGACACTCCCCGGAGACCTCTCGTCCAACGAGGCATCAACGAGGCTTCTGGGGTACCGTAGAGCGGTTAATGGCGACGACCAATCCCACGAGATCAGTGGCCGTGTCAGAGACGTTCTGGTAGCATTTTGTAGTGATTACTTTTCACCAGACAAAGTAACACTAGTAATTTGACTTGTAAAAACACAATATATTCTTAATTGCAATATGAATATATCGACGGCAACGATTAATGCTCATGCAGCACTAATTTGTAAGCAAAATTAGCCTTTATCTAAATACATATCTCGTTTTGTTGTGAGAACAGTATTCTCGTAGACGGATTAAAACTGGGATATGTTTCTGTCTCAAACGCCCCCCCCCCCTCCAGCAGCTGTCACGTCTTAATAACGACACTTCAAAGTGTCACGATTGACGAGTGCCACCTGTTTTCGGCGAAGTGCTGGGTCGGAAGAAACTGTTTATACGACGTCCTTCTCGCCCGGAGATGAAAGCGTCCGCTCGGGCGGACCGCTCAGCTGTCGGCGGTCAATAAAACACGGCTACAGCGCGTGTGATGGAAACGTTAGCTCTCATAACCGAACTCGGCAGTTGCCACAGAAAACGCAACCGCGAAACCGTGGCGCGGATTAGTAACGGGGTCAGACCATACTTTATTAACATGTTAACGTTTTGTGTGATAATAAAACAATAAATTCATAAAACATCCACTGGCAATATGTTACAATGTGTTGAACAAAACATTGGTAACATAGTGCAAGGTCAAAATCACTTATTTGAACTATTTTAATCCTGCCGTAAACGCGTTTACCATCAAAACTGGCAGTTGTTGCAAACTATTAACCAGCCTACTTATCTATCTTTGGGGAATGTCGTCACCAAAATCCCTACGCTCCTTCAAATCCGCTTAATTGTGATACGACTGCCAATGGTCAGACCAACTGAATACTACAGTAGCATCTCGGCAAAAACAAATGTACTAACTTGCACAGTTGTAAGTACTGTATTTGTGCAATTGTCCCGTGAAGGAGCACGCCAGGCATCCCGCCACGGGATACGAATACACCCCTCCCCCCGGCATATTCCCCGGGACTCCCCCCCGGATATATTTCCTCGGATGTTTGCCAACATTAAAATTAAATGACGGACGCATTTCCCCTCTTTATGATCACTATCAAGGATATATTTTGTCCTTATTTATTAACATACCTTTACTACTGAACAAACATAATGTAGTAATATAGATTGACTCCTTACGCTAAGATTGCGCTGACACGTCTTGTGTTAATGTCCAAGAATGACCGAAGAAGGTCTGCTGGACTATCGAGTTGAAGTACAAGCCGTAGTTGAGGCCATGTTGGCTGTCATTGCATTACGTAAACAATGCTTTAGCTAATCGACTAATACTTTTTTACTGGTAAGCTAAAAAATGCTAAGACAAGGGGAAACGTCTGCCAATTCGTTTTAGTGGGGGGGGGGGGAGGACGTCCGGGGGGATATGTCCGAGGGGAAGTGTCCGGGAAGGGGAATGTCGTTCCCTGAAAATGTCGCCTCCGCTCGATTGCCCAACACTTTTGTAAGCGATGATCTAGGAGGAATAGTTCTACATATGAATAGTCCTACATAGGAATAGTCCTATATATAGGAGTTCTCGGAACGAAGGCCGACTAAGCCACACATATTTTATTCTACATTCGCATACAATTACGCTTTCTTTCGGACATTGTTCCGCAGTCTAAAAACAAACATTAAAATAAATTAATAATATTATCTCATTGGTTTGTGAACGGCATAAGTTGCGAAATCCGTAAATAAGTCCAATTATCCGGTCAAAACACAACCATAAATTAAGCACTTTTTCTGTTTTTAGGTTCACGTTCGTCACGAGAGCTGCATGTATCGCGGGGTGAAAGTTGGCTCCATTCCAATGCCACGCTGACCGTTGTCATGGTAACAGTTGCCACGAATGCTACCCTGACATTTTGTAGTGTTATTGGATTGTTTTCAAGATATCTCTGTGAAGACATAAAACAAAATAGCTGGACAAATGATTGTTGTCGTTTAATGGTGTTGCGTATATGTATGTATGTATGTATGTATGTATGTATGTATGTATGTATGTATGTATGTATGTATGTATGTATGTATGTATGTATGTATGTATGTATGTATGTATGTATGTATGTATGTATGTATGTATGTGTGTGTGTGTATATATATATATATATATATATATATATATATATATATATATATATATATATATATATATATATATATATATATATATATATATATATATATATATATATATATATATATATATATATATATATATATATATATATACATACATACATACATACATACATACATACATACATATATATTATATAAATAAATTATTTTTGTTAATAACATTACTTTTTATTAGGACGTAGACTACCGCATTTGTCAGTCATATACCCTACGCACAAGCAACGGATTAATTCGCGAATGGAAAAACTGGAAATTGGAAAGATCATCCTGTGGAAAATATAGATGAAAACACCGACATCTTTGGTGATCAGATGGGACGTGTATTGCCACAGATCGTAGTTTCCGTCCTCTAGGTACACGAAGGTGGACAATTGTGCATAAGGTAAACTACTGTCACGTGTGTTTAAGGTCGAACTCTTGGCGTTTCTTGCTTCGTCGCTTCCTGTCAACGTTTAATTTTACATTGTACTATGTTTGCGTGCAGAGATTTGTTCACATATATAATCCGGTGATTAAAACATATGTATAGCATTCGTGGTTGTGACGTCTTGCATGTCCGTATTGTGTTCCATTTTCTATTAAGAATGCATTGCACTGGACGTCAAAGAGGGCAACTCAAATTATTTCAGTCAAGCGACAACTGTTTATGAGCTACTAAATGGTGTATATATGCCCACCTTGGCATTGGACCATGCCCACCTTGGCACTGGGCCATGCCCACCTTGGCATTGGGATATGATTTTTTTTAGCGAATAACCTGTTGCACTGGTAGCAAGGCAAACTAATCGGTGACTAGGCTTTCCCTGAGCCTTTATAACTCCTTAGCGAGATCCTAGATCCGCCCCTGGGGCTACAACAGTATGTTTGGTAAATTGCCACATTCCTTTATATAAACGCCCGATAATTGTTTTTAAAATTAATACAACTAGACAAACCCGGCTACAATTCCGCCGTTATGGGAAATGCCGGTCGACTCACAGCGACACCTGGTAGCGCCAGCTGAATAAACAGTTCAGATTCAGTAAGTATCAATTTCGGGTTCACGATATGTCCGTGCCGTCACAAAACATTCATGTTTGACAGTACACGGAGTTGGTTTCATTGGGAGGAGGCAGCAGCTGCTTCGCCTAACGTCGTACGTCGACCTGTTACAAAACACGTCATTTTCCCATTGCAGTTCACAAAGGTGCTGCCTTCGAGGCGGTATGCGGTGTTGTGTAATGAATGAATGAATGAATGAATGAATGAATGAATGAACGAATGTATGAATTAATGAATGGATGAATCTTTATTTTAGACAACAACAATAGACAAACAGAATAGAACAACATTTCATAATTATAACATTTTCGAAAAAAATGATGTGACGGCTGTGGTGCCACCTGGTGAATACGTTGCACACAGTAACATAGTAACACGTGTGTGTGTGTGTGTGTGTGTGTGTGTGTGTGTGTGTGTGTGTGTGTGGTGTGGTGTGTGTGTGTGTGTGGTGTGGTGTGGGTGGGTGGGTGGGTGGGTGGGTGTGGTGTGTGGTGTGTGGTGTGTGGTGTGTTGTGTGTGTGGTGTTTGTGCGTTTGTGTGTGTGTGTGCAATAGAGAATATATAATTAGCAGGACCTATGCGAAATCAGCTAGGCTTTACAGGGGGTATGCGGAGAGTTGGCTGAAACTAAGGTTTTTAGGGCCTACAATAATGTTTCCACTTTGGTTAGTCCACTTTTGGTTAGTCCACCACACTTATTTATATAATGTTATCAAACTCACATAAAATAGAACATAGTTCTTATCATGCAAACATTAAATCCTAGTAGAAAATGTTGTCACACACATATAATTAATAATTACCAATGTCGTCTCACAATCAGTTTACCTTTTTCTTTTCGTGACGTTTCGATTGCTATTAGCAATCTTCTTCAGGCGAATACCTCTAGATGGCGACAGGGTAGTCATTCTTCGCAGACGTATCACTCTGGTGTGTCCCCCCGCGGCTACGCCCTGGTGTGTGCCCCCCGCGGCCACGCCCTGGTGTGTGCCCCCCGCGGCCATGCCCTGGTGTGTGCCCCCCGCGGCCACGCCATGGGTGGCTCTTCAAGAGATCATTGTAGATATGCGAGAGTCGGTATCAGCCCTCATCTCGATTCATGCTGTCTTTGGTTTTTCTTATCCATATCACTTCTTTGATGCCTCTTGTTCTCCAGTCCAACTCTCTGTCTACACATTTGGCCCACTCCCAGTCTACTATGTGATTCTGTTGAGTCATGTGATCTGTGATCGCTGATTTATGCATATCTTTGTCCGATGTTTTTCTGTTGCTTCAGGTGTAGGGTCTGCTAGCCGATATCTCTTGGTCTTACTAGTGACCTCTTGATGGTGTTGTGAGGCTTCATTGCTGTGTTCACTTTGTATTTCTTCATGATCCATGAAGTGGTTTCGGATAATCCTTGGACAAATGGAAGTACCACCATATGGAAGTACCAGCATATGGAAGTACCACCATATGGAAGTACCACCATGTTTTTGTTCTTGTCTTTTTCCTGATGTTATCTTCCTTCTTTGTTTTCATATCTTTCCCTGCGCTGTTGATATGGTCCATTGTGGGATACCCGCATCTCGTTAGAGCTTCCTTGATATGTTCTCTTTCCCCGCGGGGGGCACACACCAGAGTGATACGTCTGCGTGCGTAGAATGAATACCGTGTCGCCATCTAGCGGTAGTCGTCTGAAGAAGAGACGAGAAGAAAAAGGTAAACTGACTGTGAAATAAGGAGAGATATTACTCATTTGAGCCATCCAGTCTGATGAACATCTTCACTCACACCAGTGTCGTCCCTGCGGGGGGCAGACACGCCCCAGACGTTTACCACACTTTTGGCCATCTGGTCCGTATTCACACAAAAATGGTTGCATACGCAAGAATTTACACAAATATGGCGGAAAACCATCTTAAATACAACGAGGCGGTGGTGCGATGATATAATTAACATTGTAGTCCATTGGGAGCACTGGAACAACCAAAGAGACACATCGAGAAGAAAACTGCGGCTGATCGAGGACACGAACACTTTCAAAGCTCGGCTGATCGAGGACACGAACACTTTCAAAGCTCGTCTTAAGACACACTATGTTAAGCTCGCCTTTAATATGTAATATTGATATGTCATATTCTATTGCCACAATATGAATTATTTGTAATTAACAACTAATATTTTATTGTCTAGCCATTTATTAATTAATTTTTTTTATTAACTATTTATTTATTTAACTACCAATAGTACTTTACATTTTATTCTTCTATATGTGGCTTAGTTGTCTAGTTCAATTTTGTTTAGTCCAGTTTTTGAAATATTTAATGTAGTAGTATTATTTATATTATATAATTTTTGTTTTGTAAACACTACTGAACAGAGTTTTACTTGGATTTTAGTGTATAAAGTATAAATATAGTGCTGCCCTCTGACGGACCGATGGTTCGCATTGGGCACAGTGCTTCCGTCAATTGGATTGGTGCTATGGATGATCTCCCTTGAAAATGAACCCAGGACATAACCCCCTCCGGACAAAACCCCCTCGGATATAACCCCCTGTAACAAACCCACTCCAAACAAAACTCCCTCCCTTTAATATAAATACGGATAAAATCCCCTCAATTTTTGGTGAAATAAAAATGGATGACTCGATATGTTAATCCTTGCAATGTTTTTTAACTGGTTCCATTGCACATTGTCTAATTCAACTGTAACCTTATTGGGAGAACAACGTTTCTACTAAAACATGCTTAAATGTGTCATTGCTGTTTGTAATTCATGCCAGTGTGTCAACACTGTTCAATCTGTCATATCATCTCAGGCATCATGACTTTCAGAGGTGCTTGCCGGGTAAATTTGTCCGACACCAGCTAATTATAAACAATATTTAGTGCTGCCCTCTGACGGACAAAACTCCTTCCGGACATAACCGCCTCGGGACATGACCCCCTCCGGACATAACCCCCTCACTTTAATAAATATACGGACTAAGCCCCCAGGACAAACTCACCTCGCTTTTAATGTAAATATGGACACAAACTTCTAAACTATTAATCGTCTCTGGGACGGACAAAATTCGGCATTTCGCATAAATGAGAATCGTCCTGCAACGAGCCTGACGAACGTGTAATGACCTGACGAAAAATTATGACCTGACGAACGTGTGATGACCTGATGAACGTGTGATGACCTGACGATCGTGTGATGACCTGACGAACGTGTGATGACCTGACGAACGTGACCTGATGAACGTGTGATGACCTGACGAACGCGTGATTACCTGACGAACGTGTGATGACCTGACGAACGTGTGATTACCTGATGAACGTGTGATGACCTGACGAACGTGTGATGACCTGACGATCGTGTGATGACCTGACGAACCTGTGATGACCTGATGATCGTGTGATGACCTGACGATCGTGTGATGACCTGCCTGCTGAACATTTTACATTAATTGGAGAAGGAGTGTTTTCGCTCACGGATTTTAACAAGCTTAAATACGCTTTGGTTAATTATTTCTTATCTATGATTTACTTTACATATATACTTACCTACATTGTGGTGTGAGACATACGTAATTAAATCAGTGTGTTTTTAAACTTTAACATGCACTACTATATTGACTGATCTAATATTTCCCAATAGTAAAAATGGTGCACTAATGAAGTAATTACTGACCTGACAATATTATTATTCAGTTGACAGGTGAAACAATACAAAATGGGCAACAATAAGTTGTGTTTTAAATACATTGTGTTAAGACACACGTTGTGCATGAGAGGCCAGACGGTCCCCGTGTCTGAGAGGTCAGACGGTCCCCGTGTCTGAGGGGTCAGACGGTCCCCGTGTCTGTGGGGCCAGACGGTCCCCGTGTCTGTGGGCCAGACGGTCCCCGTGTCTGAGGGGCCAGACGGTCCCCGTGTCTGTGGGGCCAGACGGTCCCCGTGTCTGTGGGCCAGACGGTCCCCGTGTCTGAGGGGCCAGACGGTCCCCGTGTCTGAGGGGCCAGACGGTCCCCGTGTGTGAGGGGCCAGACGGTCCCCGTGTCTGTGGGCCAGACGGTCCCCGTGTCTGAGGGGCCAGACGGTCCCCGTGTCTGAGGGGCCAGACGGTCCCCGTGTCTGTGGGTAAGACGGTCCCCGTGTCTGTGGGCAAGACGGTCCCTATTTCTTACCCCACACGCACATGGTAATTATGCATCATATATATTACACATGCACAAGTATGCGTAATACATTTAATATAATACGAACGTTACATAATTTAAGTTATGCTAGCGTGTAGGTTGTAATTAAGATGGAATATTACTAAACCCACTTTATATTATATATGGATTGCATAGTATATATATTATATATTAACTTCAATTTAACAAGAGTAACAGTCGATATGTTACTATCATACTATTTGTATGTATACATTTAATTTTTCGTATAAGCGAAATGTTCGTGGTAGGGACCGTATTACCCCAGGCTGGCGGCCATCTTGCCCCAGGGTCAGCTAGGTTGTCTGTTTGCTGAAGATACTTTGCCAATGGGTAAGACAAATATGTATTTGATATGAACACATTAAAGACATGTTAACACCATTTAATGGTGCACAATTTCAACGTTTTTCTTCGGGACGGGGGATGGCGGGGGGGGGGGGGGGCGCTGCTCCAGGTTACCCTACTGTGCAGGCTACGAGTGTGGACAATTTGTTTACAAAATATGTGATTATGACTTAGAAGCAAACATTTATGTGTTTTTAAAGTCAAAATCGAGTGTGTTTCTTTAGATTTAGACAACAAGGCGCCATATACAGGCGTAATGAGGTAGGTGCGGATTAGTAACGGGGTAAGACCATACTTTATTAACATGTTAACGTTTTGTGTGATAATAAAACAATAAATTCATAAAACATCCACTGGCAATATGTTACAATGTGTTGAACAAAACATTGGTAACATAGTGCAAGGTCAAAATCACTTATTTGAACTATTTTAATCCTGCCGTAAACGCGTTTACCATCAAAACTGGCAGTTGTTGCAAACTATTAACCAGCCTACTTATCTATCTTTGGGGAATGTCGTCACCAAAATCCCCACGCTCCTTCAAATCCGCTTAATTGTGATACGACTGCCAATGGTCAGACCAACTGAATACTGCAGTAACGTCTCGGCAAAAACAAATGTACTAACTTGCACAGTTGTAAGTACTGTATTTGTGCAATTGTCCCGTGAAGGAGCACGCCAGGCATCCCACCACGGGATACGAATACACCCCCTCCCCCTGACATATTCCCCAGGACTCCCCCCCGGATATATTTCCTCGGATGTTTGCCAACATTAAAATTAAACGACGGACGCATTTCCCCTCTTTATGATCACTATCAAGGATATATTTTGTCCTTATTTATTAACATATCTTTACTACTGAACAAACATAATGTAGTAATATAGATTGACTCCTTACGCTAAGATTGCGCTGACACGTCTTGTGTCCAAGAATGACCGAAGAAGGTCTGCTGGACTATGGAGTTGAAGTACAAGCCGTAGTTGAGGCCTAGTTGGCTGTCATTGCATTAAGTAAACAATGCTTTAGCTAATCGACTAATACTTTTTTACTGGTAAGCTAAAAAATGCTAAGA
The DNA here is from genome assembly GCA_963662155.1 of Lamellibrachia columna. Lineage (NCBI taxonomy): Eukaryota > Metazoa > Annelida > Polychaeta > Sabellida > Siboglinidae > Lamellibrachia > Lamellibrachia columna. The sequence goes on from OY759261.1 coordinate 13,740,357, forward strand.
CAAGGGGAAACGTCTGCCAATTCGTTTTAGTTGGGGGGGGGGAGGACGTCCGGGGGGATATGTCCGAGGGGAAGTGTCCGGGAAGGGGAATGTCGTTCCCTGAAAATGTCGCCTCCGCTCGATTGCCCAACACTTTTGTAAGCGATGATCTAGGAGGAATAGTTCTACATATGAATAGTCCTACATAGGAATAGTCCTATATATAGGAGTTCTCGGAACGAAGGTCGACTAAGCCACACATATTTTATTCTACATTCGCATACAATTACGCTTTCTTTCGGACATTGCTACGCAGTCTAAAAACAAACATTAAAATAAATTAATAATATTATCTCATTGGTTTGTGAACGGCACAAGTTGCGAAATCCGTAAATAAATCCAATTATCCGGTCAAAACACAACCATAAATTAAGCACTATTTCTGTTTTTAGGTTCACGTTCTTCACGAGAGCTGCATGTATCGCGGGGTGAAAGTTGGCTCCATTCCAATGCCACGCTGACCGTTGTCATGGTAACAGTTGCCACCAATGTTACCCTGACATTTTGTACTGTTATTGGATTGTTTTCAAGATATCTCTGTGAAGACATAAAACAAAATAGCTGGACAAATGATTGTTGTCGTTTAATGGTGTTGCGTATATGTATGTATGTATGTATGTATGTATGTGTGTGTATATATATATATATATATATATATATATATATATATATATATATATATATATATATATATATATATATATATATATATATATATATATATACACATACATACATACATACATACATACATACATACATACATACATACATACATATATATTATATAAATAAATTATTATTGTTAATAACATTACTTTTTGGAAAAACTGGAAATTGGAAAGATCATCCTGTGGAAAATATAGATGAAAACACCGACATCTTTGGTGATCAGATGGGACGTGTATTGCCACAGATCGTAGTTTCCGTCCTCTAGGTACACGAAGGTGGACAATTGTGCATAAGGTAAACTACTGTCACGTGTGTTTAAGGTCGAACTCTTGGCGTTTCTTGCTTCGTCGCTTCCTGTCAACGTTTAATTTTACATTGTACTATGTTTGCGTGTAGAGATTTGTTCACATATATAATCCGGTGATTAAAACATATGTATAGCATCCGTGGTTGTGACGTCTTGCATGTCCGTATTGTGTTCCATTTTCTATTAAGAATGCATTGCACTGGACGTCAAAGAGGGCAACTCAAATTATTTCAGTCAAGCGACAACTGTTTATGAGCTACTAAATGGTGTATATATGCCCACCTTGGCATTGGACCATGCCCACCTTGGCACTGGGCCATGCCCACCTTGGCACTGGGCCATGCCCACCTTGGCATTGGGATATGATTTTTTTTAGCGAATAACCTGTTGCACTACTACATGGTAGCAAGGCAAACTAATCGGTGACTAGGCTTTTCCTGAGCCTTTATTCCTCCTTAGCGAGATCCTAGACCCGCCCCTGGGGCTACAACAGTATGTTTGGTAAATTGCCACATTCCTTTATATAAACGCCCGATAATTGTTTTTAAAATTAATACAACTAGACAAACCCGGCTACAATTCCGCCGTTATGGGAAATGCCGGTCGACTCACAGCGACACCTGGTAGCTCCAGCTGAATAAACAGTTCAGATTCAGTAAGTATCAATTTCGGGTTCACGATATGTCCGTGCCGTCACAAAACATTCATGTTTGACAGTACGCGGAGTTGGTTTCAATGGGAGGAGGCAGCAGCTGCTTCGCCTAACGTCGTACGTCGACCTGTTACAAAACACGTCATTTTCCCATTACAGTTCACAGAGGTGCTGCCTTCGAGGCGGTAGGCGGTGTTGTGTAATGAATGAATGAATGAATGAATGAATGAATGAATGAATGAACGAATGTATGAATTAATGAATGGATGAATGGATGTATGAATGAATCTTTATTTTAGACAACAACAATAGACAAACAGAATAGAACAACATTTCATAATTATAACATTTTCGAAAAAAATTATGTGACGGCTGTGGTGCCACCTGGTGAATACGTTGCACACAGTAACATAGTAACACGTGTGTGTGTGTGTGTGTGTGTTTGTGTGTGTGTGTGTGTGTGTGTGTGTGTGTGTGTGTGTGTATGTGTGTGTGTGGTGTGTGTGTGTGTGAATGTGTGTGTGTGTGTGTGTGTGTGTGTGTGTTTGTGCGTGCGTGCGTTTGTGTGTGTGCAATAGAGGATATATAATTAGCAGGACCTATGCGAAATCAGCAAGGCTTTACAGGGGGCACGCGGAGAGTTGGCTGAAACTAAGGTTTTTAGGGCCTACAATAATGTTTCCACTTTGGTTAGTCCACCAAGGACAACACTTATTTATGTAATGTTATCAAACTCACAGAAAATAGAACATAGTTCTTGTCATGCAAACATTAAATCCTAGTAGAAAATGTTGTCACACACATATAATTACCAATGTCGTCTCACAATCAGTTTACCTTTTTCTTTTCGTGACGTTTCGATTGCTATCAGCAATCTTCTTCAGGCGAATACCGCTAGATGGCGACAGGGTAGTCATTCTTCGCCGACGTATCACTCTGGTATGTGCCCCCCGCGGCCACGCCCTGGTGTGTGCCCCCCGCGGCCACGCCATGGGTGGCTCTTCAGGAGATCATCGTAGATATGTGAGAGTCGGTATCGGCCCTCATCTCGATTCATGCTGTCTTTGGTTTTTCTTATCCATATCACTTCTTTGATGCCTCTGGTTCTCCAGTCCAACTCTCTGTGTACACATATGGCCCCCTCCCAGTCTACTATGTGATTCTGTTGAGTTATGTGATCTGTGATCGCTGATTTATGCATCTCTTTGTCCGATGTTTTTCTGTTGCTTCAGGTGTAGGGTCTGCTAGCCGATATCTTTTGGTCTTACTAGTGACCTCTTGATGGTGTTGTGAGGCTTCATTGCTGTGTTCACTTTGTATTTCTTCATGATCCATGAAGTGGTTTCGGATAATCCTTGGACATATGGAAGTACCACCATATGGAAGTACCAGCATATGGAAGTACCACCATATGGAAGTACCACCATATGGAAGTACCACCATGTCTTTGTTCTTGTCTTTTTCCTGATGTTATCTTCCTTCTTTGTTTTCATATCTTTCCGTGCGCTGTTGATATGGTCCATTGTGGGATACCCACATCTCGTTAGAGCTTCCTTGATATGTTCTCTTTCCCCGCGGGGAGCACGCACCAGAGTGATACGTCTGCGTGCGTAGAATGACTACCGTGTCGCCATCTAGCGGTAGTCGTCTGAAGAAGAGACGAGAAGAAAAAGGTAAACTGACTGTGAAATAAGTAGAGATATTACTCATTTGAGCCATCCAGTCTGATGAACATCTTCACTCACACCAGTGTCGTCCCTGCGGGGGGCAGACACGCCCCAGACGTTTACCACACTTTTGGCCATCTGGTCCGTATTCACAAAAAAATTGTTGCATACCCAAGAATTTACACAAATATGGCGGAAATCCATCTTAAATACATCGAGGTGGTGGTGCGATGATATAATTAACATTGCAGTCCATTTGGAGCATTGGACAGGAACAACCAAAGAGGCACATCGAGAAGAAAACTGCGGCTGATCGAGGACACGAACACTTTCAAAGCTCGGCTGATCGAGGACACGAACACTTTCAAAGCTCGGCTGATCGAGGACACGAACACTTTCAAAGCTCGTCTTAAGACACACTATGTTAAGCTCGCCTTTAATATGTAATATTTATATGTCATATTATATTGCCACAATATGAATTATTTGTAATTAACAACTGATATTTTATTGTCTAGCCATTTATTAATAATTTTTTCATTTACTATTTATTTATTTAAATACCAGTGGTACTTTATATTTTATTCTTCTAAATGTGGCTTAGTTGTCTAGTTCAATTCTGTTTAGGCCAGTTTTTGAAACATTTAATGTAGTAGTATTATTTATATTATATCATTTTTGTTTCCTAACACTACTGAACAGAGTTTTATTTGGATTTTATAGTATAATTATTATATAAAGTATAAATATAGTGCTGCCCTCTGACGGACCGATGGTACGCATTGGGCACAGTGCTGCCGTCAATTGGATTGGTGCTATGGATGATCTCCCTTGAAAATGAACTCAGGACATAACCCCCTCTGGACAAAACCCACTCGGATATAACCCCATGTGACAAACCCACTCCAAACAAAACTCCCTCCCTTCAATATAAATACGGATAAAATCCCCTAATTTTTTGGTGAAATAAAAATGGAAGACTCGATATGTTAATCCTTGCAATGTTTTTTAACTGGTTCCATTGCACATTGTCTAATTCAACTGTAACTTTATTGGGAGGACAACGTTTTTACTAACAAATGCTTAAATGTGTCATTGCTGTTTGTAATTCATGCCAGTGTGTCAACACTGTTCAATCTGTCATATCATCTTAGGCTTCGTGACTTTCAGAGGTGCTTGCCGGGTAAATTTGTCCGACACCAGCTAATTATAAACAATATTTAGTGCTGCCCTCTGACGGACAAAACCCCTTCCGGACATAACCGCCTCGGGACATGACCCCTTCCGGACATAACCCCCTCACTTTAATAAAGGGGTAAGACCACAGTTGACCTTCCTGTTTATTATTTAACCATAACTCTGAAGTGGTTAACATAAGATATAATCATTCCCATAGGCACAGGTTGATAGGAAAAGTGAACAGTTTGCTTGGAAAAGGCAGACAGCAGTAGCAATCACGAACATCATGATACAGATCGGATGCCAAAATGGAAAGTTTGCGAAAATTAGGGGGTATGACATAAGTATGTGACGGAACAGGTAACCATTTTGGACTAGAGCGATCATTGGTGATATTTGTCTTGTGGCCCAGTGCGTTAGCAACATTGTGTAACAAATCTGGACAGAATAGTTGTATTTTGGTTGTGTCACACCCACTGGAAGCACTGCGTAGATCAGCATTTTCAAATCTGGCCGCGACTGGCATCTGGTCATGTGATACCCTTTTATGGTGGCGTATCGAAATCAAGCCGTTCGCCTTGTATCTTATCAACTAGAAGTATGAAAGCAGTCACATAAACAATAAAATTGGACAAACCTGAATCATTGGAATTTACCCTAAATCCTGTTAAATGTGAAAAATGTCCAATTTTCTTACAAAGTTATGCCACGTTTGGTTTAAAATCAAGCAATTATATGAATAATAATTTAAAAATAAACTCATTAGTGTATTCAAAGGGACAGTAAGCAGGCTTCATTGGTTCGCAGTGCTATGTAAATCTAGTGTACATGATCTATGATTTATCAAGTGTCAAAATCGACCTATAATTAAATTATGTGACTGGTTTTCAGCTAATAATACGGACAAAGCATTGTTTAGACTTGGCTGTCAAACAAATAATAATGACTTGACAAGTAGGAGTGTTCCATAATGTGTCTACATATACACTGTGCCGCAACTTGATATAAAATTTGACACTTTCTGAAACAAACAAATTCCCTATTTGGGGTAAGACCACAGTTGACCTTCCTGTTTATTGTTTCACACGAATGTAGGGCGTATTAAATTGCGATATGTGAATTTAAAGAATTCATATGATGTGACATAAGTGCAATTGAGCAGGCATATTCACAGGTTTGTTTGTAGAAGCTATTGGCTGTGAAATGGTGCATTTTTTTGAGAGTTTAAACGGCGGAGGGATTTATGGGAATTTTTTTGCTATGGGCCACGTGGGCGCATGAATACAAGGCTATTTTTGTCAAAATTGATGGGCATCGCACGTCGGGGCGTTTTAAAAGAGCTGGAGGTATGTGATTTTGATAAAACTTGGTCAGCATGTCAATGAGATGATGGCAGATGCTGTGAAAAAGTTTCAGAATTTTTAGTGGTCACGTTTTCTTATAATCTAACAAAACGTTAACATGGCCACCAATGCAATTTTCAACTGTGGTCTGACTCCTAAAGATACGGACTAAGCCCCCAGGACAAACTCACCTCGCTTTTAATGTAAATATGGACACACATTTCTAAACTATTAATTGTCTCTGGGACGGACAAAATCCGGCATTTCGCATAAATGAGAATCGTCCTGCAACGAGCCTGACGAACGTATGACGACCTGACGAACAATGATGACCTGACGAAAGTGTGATGACCTGACGATCGTGTGATGACCTGACGAACGTGTGATTACCCGACGAACGTGTGATGACCTGACGAACGTGTGATTACCCGACGAACGTGTGATGACCTGACGAACGTGTGATTACCTGATGAACGTGTGATGACCTGATGATCGTGTGATGACCTGACGAACGTGTGATGACCTGACGAACGTGTGATTACCTGATGAACGTGTGATGACCTGACGAACGTGTGATTACCTGACGAACGTGTGATGACCTGACGATCGTGTGATGACCTGCCTGCAGAACATTTCACATTCATTGGAGGAGTGTTTTCGCTCACGGATTTTAACAAGCTTAAATACGCTTTGGTTAATTATTGGTAGGGACCGTATTACCCCAGGCTGGCGGCCATCTTGCCCCAGGGTCAGCTAGGTTGTCTGTTTGCTGAAGAAAGTTTGCCAATGGGTAAGACAAATATGTATTTGATATGAACACATTAAAGACATGTTAACACCATTTAATGGTGCACAATTTCAACGTTTTTCTTCGAGATGGGGGGGGGGGCGCTGCTCCAGGTTACCCTACTGTGCAGGCTACGAGTGTGGACAATTTGTTTACAAAATATGTGATTATGACTTAGAAGCTAAAACTGATGTGTTTTTAAAAGCAAAATCGAGTGTGTTTCTTTAGATTTAGACAACAAGGCGCCATATACAGGCGTAATGAGGTAGGTAGAGATAATTATTCCGTAGAACTTTGTTATTGCAAAAATGTTTGCTTAATTGGTCCGTTTTTTTAAGTAGTTTCCCTAATTCGGACAAATTTTATTTCAAGTCTTGTTACCTGGAATTATCACGGATTTGTCGAAGGTAGAATTAATTACCTAACTTTGTAGCTGTGTTTATTCGTACAAACGTCATTTCACGAGCGTTGATTAACATTTGCGGCCAGCCCGTAGACTGAGCCAACTGTGGGAGTAGCCCCACTGAGAAACGTGACACTCTCGGTCTCTTCCTCTTTGTCTAACCGTCTCTCCCTCTTTGTCTAACCGTCTCTCCCTCGTTATCTATCCGTCTATCTCCTTCTCTCCCTCTCAGTCTTTCAATCTCTCCGTCTGTCTGATGTTGTTGTAATACAGAATGTAAAGGACATTATACAAACAAGCTAAGTAGAACATAAGGGGTGGATTACTATATTATTTCGGGGTTCATGATAAAGAGAAGTATTAATGCTCATTTGTCGATTATATAAATCGTAATTGAGAAGCAGATAGCCGAAAGAACTGAATGGTTCGTCGATAGCATCCCACATCACCCCAACACTACTAGACGTGCTGACAGACGACGTGAAGATCCCACGTGACCCGAGTTCACGGAGACTCTAGCTGTGCCGCGAGACTGTTGTTTTATTCTACGGAGTGCCACGTTCACGGGTAGACTCGGTCAATGGAATCAGCTGCGGTCCGTGTCTTGGTGGAAGTTGGATGTTTGCATTGACAATTATCACAGTAGCATGACCACTTTCATTGTCGAGAATTTCGTTACCTCTGACTGGACAATCATACTAACTTATCAGTAGTTAGCAGGGATTAGACTATCTACATCTGAACAACTGTATAGACACAGCTTTACAAGGCCTTCCGTAGTTCAACAACAACAACAACAACAACAACACAAACAGTGCAAATCGAGTTTTATTCGTGACCGCGTTTAATGCATTTCTTTTATAACTGTGAAGCGAAGCGAATCCACAATATGTAAACACAATGTTTTTTGATTTTCAACTTAAGTTGCACAGCATAAATACTGCTTGACTAACATTATCTTGTGTGAACCAACATCACGGTAAAGAAATCAATGCTACTGCATTGTCAAATAACACAGTGAGTTCAACTATCAGGTGTATTAAATACACCACAAGCCAATCAACACAATGTGCAATACATTGCTACCACATAAAACAGGAGTAACCACCACCCACAAACGAGTATTCATTTCATGTCATATGGGGGGGCGCATCTAATACCAAACTACACTGCTACCACATAAAACAGGAGTAACCACCACCCACAAACGAGTATTCATTTCATGTCATATGGGGGGCGCATCTAATACCAAACTACACTGCTACCACATAAAACAGGAGTAACCACCACCCACAAACGAGTATTCATTTCATGTCATATGGGGGGGCGCATCTAACGCCAAACTACACTGCTACCACATAAAACAGGAGTAACCACCACCCACAAACGAGTATTCATTTCCTGTCATTTGGGGGCGCATCTAATGCCAAACTACACTGCTACCACATAAAACAGGAGTAACCACCACCCACAAACGAGTATTCATTTCCTGTCATTTGGGGGCGCATCTAATGCCAAACTACACTGCTACCACATAAAACAGGAGTAACCACCACCCACAAACGAGTATTCATTTCCTGTCATTTGGGGGCGCATCTAATGCCAAACTACACTGCTACCACATAAAACAGGAGTAACCACCACCCACAAACGAGTATTCATTTCCTGTCATTTGGGGGCGCATCTAATGCCAAACTACACTGCTACCACATAAAACAGGAGTAACCACCACCCACAAACGAGTATTCATTTCATGTCATATGGGGGGCGCATCTAACGCCAAACTACACTGCTACCACATAAAACAGGAATAACCACCACCCACAAACGAGTATTCATTTCATGTCATATGGGGGGCGCATCTAATGCCAAACTACACTGCTACCACATAAAACAGGAGTAACCATCTGACTTGAGAATAACATATTCCAGACCACCATTTACTTTTTTAAATCCGTATTTTTTACTTAAAATTCTGTATAAAGCCGTACACATCCACTGCTACAACTATATGCCAATAGAGTGTCATCATATGTTAGACTACAAAATATACCTACAAACAAAATCCGCTATGTTTTGTCGGTAATTTGCCTAGCAGCAAAAGTGTACATGCTCATCGACCGCTATAAATTTGTCATTCGAGTATACACATGCGTGATAACACACAAAAATATGCACTTTATCACATTAAATTTTTTTCATTAATTTCATTTTTCAACAGCCGTATCCCTTCCAAAAACCCGTACTGTTAACGGGAAATCAATACGACGTGGCAGGTCTGATATTCATTTACAGTGGGCGCATATAAAACATCTTTGCAAATTCATTTACATTCGGCGTATCCAACTCCAAACATTATTACTGCATATTCGTTTACAGTGGGTGCATGTCAGGCAAACATTACCACCACATATTAGTTTTCACTGGGCGCATCTGACACCAAACGTCATTATCGCATGTTCGTTTCAGTGGGCGCCTCTACCACTAAACATTATCATGGCACATTCATTTAACGTGGGCGCATCTGACGCCAGACATCATCGTCGAGAGTTCGTTTACAATGGGCGCATCTGACGCCTAACATTATCATCACAAATTTATTCACAGTAGGCACATCTGACGCCAGACATCATCATGGCATGTTCGTTCAGTGGGCGTATTTGACGCCAAACGTCACCGTCACATGTTCGTTTCAGTTGGCGCCTCTACCACCAAATATTACCATAGCACATTATTTTACAGTGGATGCATCTGACGCTAAGCGTCATGACTGAGTGTTCGTTTACTGTGGGCGCATCTGATGCCAAACTTTATCGCCTCATGTTCGTTTACTGTGGGCACATCTGACGCCAAACGTTATCGTCGAGTGTTCGTTTACAGTGGGCGCATCAGACGCAAAACGTTATCGTCAAGTGTTCGTTTACAGTGGGCGCATCTGACGCCAAACGTTGTCGTCGAGTGTTCGTTTACAACGGGCGCATCTGAAGGTTGAGACCTCTGGAAACAGACAGAACATCACCAGTTAACACTGCTGAAAATGGGCAGGCAGATGTGTTAATGGGATATATTACATAGGTAGATAGGTCAGTAAAATAATAATAAACTTTATTTATACACTCATATCCAGAATAAGACCCTGTTCAGGAGTGTTTACATTATGGCAGCAGGATGGCTGGCCATTTGTGATTACATGAACATTACTTCGACTGATCGCATCGGGAAATTCAATTTGATGGATAGCGATAGGAATATCTAAAGTTAGGCATAGCCCACGTGGGTAATGTCTACAGATTTGTACATACTGTTGAAATTATTAACCAAAACAATCATATAATGATGAACTTATTAAATTTATAGAACTTTAGTCTTAGTTTTCTAATGGGTGAGCACAATGTTGATGTACAATTTCAACGTCAAACTAAGACTAAAATCGTAAAGTGGTCTTCAAAACTTGTGATCCTATTCAAAATTTAAACGTCTTGATTTGAAAATTTCAATGTTCTGCGTGTCAAGGTTTGAAAGATGGGTCATCGCGCCATTGTGCATTTTCGTTAAAACTAAATGTATGTTGTCACACTACTGCCACGTAAGTTACTAAACACTGAGCAGTTTGTCCGGGCTTAGGAAGTAAGCGGGTCATCCAGAAACCAAAGCCCGACATATAAATATCAGTTGAATAAATAAATGATTGTCGAGTTTGATGTAACGGAAAGTCAATGTGCGGACCGGTAAAATTCATAAGCACAGGCTCGTGTACGCACGCACGCACGCACGCACGCACGCACGCACGCACGCACGCACGCACGCACGCACGCACGCACGCACGAGAATGCCAAATGTTTACGTTCGTACCTAAATTATATAAAACTAGCCGAGTTATCCGGCGTTGCACGGGACAAAAATAGCAACCGCTGCAAGACCTTATGACTGCTTGCACTCCCAGGCAGGTTTTGCCAGTGGCAATGACAACTTCACACTCCAAAAATCACGTACAACTAAACTGCCGGTTTCACAAAGCGTTCGGTGGACGTTTAACGTAGATCACGTAACAATGGTCGAAACACGCATAGTGATGCTAACAAGTGTACGTAGCTATTGTTCTGAGTTACGCCATTTACGTCAAACATCTGGCACTGGTTCATTTGATATAATACCCCATTCTGGGGGATTTTCGAGTATTTGTTAATGTACGAACTGCCACCGTGGGCCTGCCAGCAACAAGGCCTACACAAGCTCAGCCCCACACATGCGAAACTGACGGAGATATATGATACACAGAATCACAAACTACTTTATATTAAAGACATGTAATTACGTAATTACACAGACACACCAAGAACAGGAACATACCTCGCCGTGTGGATGCCAGGGCTGAAGCACTCACCAACCCGACACAGAGGTCTGTGATGCGTCCATCGTCGACCGCTGTCGTTTGTCTGCTGGGTTCTCACAAGTAACGTCAAAGGCTTTCGGACCGTCCCACGAGAATCCAACGACGAAGTAGACATTCTTGTTCCACATATGCTCATGTCTAATCAGCGGGAATGACGTTTGTATTTTAATGCTTCCTCGTTCGTCCTTGTCATGCCCAAGCAACACATAGAACCCATCTTCGACCAGAATGCCAGTAAATCTCTGCAACTTCTGAAGGACCTCCGTATCCCTCCAAAACTCTTCGCCTCTCTGTTTTCTGTCATAGCAAAAGATAGATTTCATTCCTTTACCATTCGCCAAGAAGAACTTTGTTGTTGGTCTACCTCTGTAGGACTTGTTCGCGTCTTTTGCTTTTGGGTATTTCCTGAAGAAGTCTTCTTTCCATTGTGGAAGAATATCTTCCAGGAGTCGTGTCTGCCTTACGTTGTTCCGAGGCCAGTTGAACATCACGTAGAACAGATACGCCTCCAGGTACATCAGGGGCAATTTGTGTCTCTGATCGTACAACTCACAACTGTATCGTGACAGACTATTGTACAGCTTTTGCGATTCGTCATGTTGAAATCTGACTGACAGAACCAAATTGACGCTGACGAAAATTCGTAGATCCTCCGCATTCAAACAGCTTGGATTGTCGATGTTTTCTTCAACAAGCTTCTTCATTGTAAGCAGGTCTTCTCTTGTACAATCAAATATGTTTCCAAGAGCATAGGATTCATATCTATACAGTCGACACCGGCGGACCTCACAGCGCTCGTTGTCAGACAGTCTTTAAAAATTCTTTACAGCTGGTTTGACAAAGTAATTGAAGAATTTCTTCTTCAAACTACCCAATTGTTCGAGATTTTTCTGAGATCGATCGCGAAACATGGTGTGCGAGATTTGTAGGTTCTTGTCATCCAAGTACACTATTGTCTGTCGTACGTCTGAGTGCATTTTCTTAAGTTTTGTTAAGTAATCTTGGCCGTTGAAATCCTCCAGAAAAACTACACCCGCTGGCACCACTGAGGCATCAGTTAGGAATTTACGCATGTGTTCTTCATCTCCAAAAACGTTGGTTTTGTTTAAGTAGTCGATAAGTTTCATCGTCAGCTTGATCTCATTTATGTATCCAGCTTTGTTGAAACGTGGCTCCATTTTGTTAACCTGCTGACCCTTTTGGAACTTGTCAATCCCCTGCATTGCTATCTCGACAATGCGTCCGACATCATCATTTCTTTTCCTTGCCACGCATTTCTTCATGTTCTCAAGTTCTTGCTCAACCTGCAGAAGATATACTCTGCCATAAGTGTCCCAGAAATAGGAATTGTTGCTTATTTGGTCCGTCGAAAGCTTGGCATATTCAACTGCTTTTTGCCAGTTTTTTCCCTGAATGTGCAGACGAGCTATTTGCTGAGCTACGAAAGCGTCTTCTATCAGTTTGTAGCCCCGTTCAATTACAATGCTTGCTTTCTCGGGGCTTTCATCGTCGTAGATAGTTTGGATCAGTGGCGCTACGAACCCGTTCGGACTGCCGTCGGGTAAACGTTCTCTTCTCACCAGCATTATCTTCACTATGTCGGTCAGTGTTTTCTTTGATTGGCTGATTTGACTGAACACGTAGTTGTGACAGAACAATTCTAGAACCACATCACTCAAAGACTGTTCCACGCCATCTTGTTTTCTCAATTCTGTCAACACGTGTTTCGACAACAAGGGGCTAGCCATTCGCAAACTTCGACTATATCCCGCTGTTTCATTGGACACTTCGTTGATCAGAATTCTCGTTGCCTGGCTCAATTGAGTTTCCCAAAATGGCAGCGTTTTGTACCTGCCACGAGGTCGTATCGGTCCGTCATTCATTAACAAGTCAAAGGCAGCTGTTGGCAGAGGGTCAAAGCCAACTTCGTAGGCATTTATGAGCGCGACATACTTCAGTAGGGTCTTCTCTTTGACACGGTCAATGTCACCAATCACCTCTTTCACTTTTGTTTTGATGTACTCTGGATCGAAGTTCTTCCTCATGATGTTGAATGAAATGGGCTGTTTCGGGTGAATCCCATTGGTTTCAGAGTGCGTTTCCTCCAATCGTCTGTTCGTCTCTTCAAACCACTCTCTCTCTTCCGCACCCAATTCTTGTTTGAGTGTTATACATTCGCCCTTTCCCTTTGTGGATCTTGCACATTCTAGAAAAACGCACGTCAGTTTCGGCTTACCGGGGTGATCAAGTGTCATGCGTTTCGATTTAACTTCCAGATCTATTTTGAGATCTGTGGCATGTTCTTCATCGGCATTGTCTAGAAGAAGCAGTAACGGCAGTGGATTCGAGTCGTCATGTGAGTGCAGCTGCAATATTTGGCTGACCGTATCTTTGGATATCTTTCTCACAAGCGCACACCTGTATTTCTTCCTGAAATCCCAAAGCGTCTGCATGGCGGTCGTAGTTCCCCCCGAACCTGGTTCGTGGAACATTTTAACCGTGTGGACATGATTGCGGTCTGTCGAAAATCCTCCCAACTCAAAGGTCACAGCATTATGTAACAACTTCTGTTTTCTCCTGCGAAGTACGTGATCTGAAAAATAGAAATTCCACCAATCAGCCTTGCCGCCTCGATAGAACTTCTCCTCGGTGTCCAGTCTGTGTCTCTCAAGAGCTTCTGCATCTTCCAGAATTTCGGAATTTTCACACTGGTTTGCACCGAGAACTTCCAAGTCTTCAAGCCTCTGTAGGACACTTGATTTTATTGTCACATAAGACCCACTTGAGGATGGCAATCGACACTCGCCTTGTTGCTTGGGCCCACTGAGCATTTCAATCGTTTGATTCACTCGTTTCCAAGACATTCCAACCACTGCATGATCATCCAGCGTCTCCGAAGACTCACAGTTTCGACGAACCAATTCTTGTTTCAATGGCGCCCAAGTGTCTTCATTTTCAGCAACGCACATGTACTGATCCGGGAACATGGGATGGAAATCTTGAGCTGCTTCCATGGTCATATTCATGTCATTGGACAGCAGAAGATGTACGATTACCGCTCTGCCTTTTGGAATCTCATCAGCAAAGAAGTCAACAGCTTTCCTGAAGCCTATCCGCTTCTCTTTGTTCCACGCTATGGGATCAAGCTGGTCCTTTCTCGTATCGTTGTGACCATTGCAAAATATCCAAGGGCATCGATTGGAACTGCGGATGCCTTCTTTCAGTGTCTCCAGACGTCCGGGATTCTTAACGTTTTGAGCAGATTCTGGGTCGAAATCATCTGCAGTCGTAATAACTCGAGCCTCTCGTTCTTCCTGACTGTCAAAGAACGTGCGCATTGTACATTCAGCGTCAAAGTCAAAGACGGCTTTCCATTGTATCTTGCTGAGGAATGACATATTCTCCTGTAGGAATGAATGATCCATGTGTTTGTCTGGCTTGTTAATCATCAGTATTGGGAAGGACTCCCCTAAAAAATCATCCTCTCCGTGGCATAGAAGTCGCACTAGTTTCTTGCTCAAAGTTTCCGTTATCCCCGACTCTGCCTGTCGTTGCTTCTGGTCCTGGAGTTTTCGTTTGTTGGCGAGTGATCCTTTAGATTTCATAAATGAAGCCAGTTCGTCACCAGCAACTCGTGATGGCTTGTCATGATTCCATCGAAATACAGCTGGTTTTTCCAATGTTAAGCCTGACCTTTTGCTTGGTTTTGATAGAGGCAATTTCACAAAGAACGCCTCATCTCGACAGGAAACGTAGCTCGGAACAACATGCACTTCCACGACGTATGCATCGGCATCTTTTCCTGGACCTTTCACTTTTATGAATGTCGGGTCTTGAACACACGCCAATACGATGTCATGTTGCTCAGGTGTGAAGCATTTCAACAAAGCGCTCTTTAGGTACTTCTTGTAGGCATCAAACTTAGTGAGTCTTGTGCCAACAACTGTCCCGGGTCTAGGAGCCCCTGTTCGCCGAGACTCTACACCAAAATGTATGGTTCCATTGGTGCGATCGTTCAAGCAGGCACAAGCAAACTGCAACGTTTGGTATGCAAATTGGAAAAGACCATTTGGTGTGGACAGATCTTCTTCAACGAACAGATGGCTTGTTTCGGTCAACTGATCTTGTTTGCCCTCGGTGTACGGAAGCACTTCGTCGCGTCTGTATTCAAGCTTCTCTGTGGTAACGGAACTGCCAAACTCCCCACAACTATCAACATCACTGGATTGCACTTGGCCATTACCCTTAGATATCAGTGAGTCCTGCTGTGGCGTGCTGGCGGCTGGTAGAGTACCCGTGGTCACTGAATCGGGGGTATTCGCTGCGACGGCACTTGGGCAGATAGCATGTTCTGTTTGTTTCTCATCCTCCAACACGTTGTCTCTTCTTCGAATAATTCTGAGAATGTCTCCTGATTTCAAATCTGGTATTTCCTCTGATTTTAAGTATGGGGCGTCGACGATTGTAACTGATTCACCTGTCCAGTGTTCAGTGTAGAACCACTCCGCTGATTCATCCGGTATCGCTATACTTTTCAGCCAATACCGTACATCGTTGACAGACCATTCTCGCATTGGTTTGCGCTTAAAGCCTGCAAAGAAGGAAGAATTCAAATATTGAAGAAAACAATACGTTAAACTGAGGAGCATTCGTCACATGTATTGTTAAACAACAACAGGACCATTAATTTAAATGTGCCTAACATAATACAAAGTTGCTATTTTTCTGTTCAACTGATTCAATATGAAGCTTATTCTCAAATATGTCTGGTGAAAGCCGTGCCTTGCAGGTGAGCTTAAACAGCAAACTATATACTAAGTGCAGTTCTTTCTTCAGATTTGTCGTCAATGTCATTCAAGTAAAGTTAAATCAAATCTAGGTACATACCTTCGCTATCTTCCATCATTGGCAGGTTCTTTCTCTTCAAACATATGGTTAAGCTGGTGAGGCGTTAAGGAAACAACATTCGTAATGTACAATACCAATTTATGTTTGGAAGGTGGCAAATCCACGTACTGTACTGATGAAAACACAACTTTCCACATTGTGTATCTATCACTTAAATTGCATTAATTGAAACATGTTATTGTGCAGGTGTTCAATACAATCACACATGATGAACATACATGGAATGTCGACATAGTTTCAAAGGCTGCTGATTTGCGTCAAACCATTTGAATTAATAATTTCCAAGGTAACCACATACAGTATTAATAACAAGTGCTGTTGTTTACAATACAATATAAAACACTTCCATTGCGTTAAAATGCTTGGGAAACAAACCCAATCTCGACAGCGCACCAAAACAAAAGGGGTCAAGCAGTTTCTAATCAATAAGCAGTTCGTATGCTGGGAAGCTATAGAGGATAAGCAAGTTTAAACAGGTGGGTGTTAAGTTTACGGAAAAATGTTATTATATTTCCTACGGACTTAACACTAACATGGAGTGAGTTCCACAGAGTCGGTGCAGCAACTGAAAAAGTTCTAGTTCCGACATTTGTTTTAAAACTGGAAAAAAGGTAGATTATAATTAGATGATCGAAGCTATCCGGGCTATCTTGTAGGAGTGAACAATGAATGCCAATATGCTGGTTGCTTAACAAGGAAACAGGGTAACTACCCTTGTCAAACAATTCTGAAGTTTCAAGATATCCTTGAGAACAATATTGTGAAGATGGAAATGCAATAGTCCAGTCTACCGCAATAGTTTTGGCGACAGGAAATGAAACATTCCTGTGAAGACGGCAAAGGTCACGAATGTGATAAAAGCAGCAACGACACGTGTGGGAAATATATTTCCTAAAACTACTATCAAAGGTATCTCCTAAAGGTGCTTAGTAACTTGAACATACCGCATTGAAATAATTGTTGTATCACTGAGATCTACATCACCTTAATTTCTTCTGACATTATTTCTTTGGTAATGTACAATATATTTATCATTGCAATCATGTTTTTAAGTATATGAAATACATTTGATCTCACTGAAATTGCATTTATATGATATACTACTTACGTACCATCTGGAATCCTGTAAAAAAAAAATTACTTTTCATCACGTGCTTAAATAAATAATGGCATGCTACAATGAAATATTTATAACATTATATATATAATCTTTCCATTGTAGAACGTGTTTCCCGTGTGATTTTTAACAACTAGAAGTGCTGTCCACAGGCTCAGATGCAGTTGTCTTTTGGGCAAAAACAGGGCACCCTAATTCTCTGGGTTTGGAACTGCCCATGAGGTACATTTAATACTAGGGGTGACTATCCGCGAGAGTGTTACTATTGTGATAGCTGTATATAGATGTACACTGCAGTTGATTAAAAATGCTGAATCCATGAATAAATAATATTTTTCAATATAGTTGAAAAAACATTTATATTATTACCGTGATACAAAAAGAACTGCTGAATTGTTGATATATCGAAAGTTCAATTTACTATCAGAAGTATTGCATTATCACATCGACAAATGTCAGTGACAAAACTGTTATGCATGCATACAAGCATGCCAGCATACAAGCATGCCAACATACAAGCATGCCAACATACAAGCATGCCAGCATACAAGCATGCCAACATACAAGCATGCCAACATACAAGCATGCCAACATACAAGCATGCCAACATACAAGCATGCCAGCATACAAGCATGCCAGCATACAAGCATGCCAGCATACAAGCATGCCAGCATACAAGCATGCCAGCATGCCAGCATACAAGCATGCCAGCATGCCAGCATACAAGCATGCCAGCATACAAGCATGCCAGCATACAAGCATGCCAGCATACAAGCATGCCAGCATACAAGCATGCCAACATACAAGCATGCCAACATACAAGCATGCCAACATACAAGCATGCCAACATACAAGCATGCCAACATACAAGCATGCCAACATTCTCACTCTGTCAGACACTATGACAATTTACTATATGGTAATTTTAATATTAAAGCTAAACTTAATAGCATATATATATATATATATATATATATATTATGAAAATAATGCCAAGGATACTTTGATGTGTCACATTCCTTGATCACAGAACCTGGAAATACTTTGTTGATGGCCTTCACCAGTTCATCATCATGAAGCCTGATGTCTTTCTTCTTAATGTAGTCATTGACAAACATATGGACTTCTTTGAGGGTTGTTGATGCTTCTTCTTTGGTGCAGTCTTCATACTCTTGCCACAACCATCTTTCCACTATGAAACAACATTTATATATGTATATATAATATGAACAATTCTCAATAGATCATAACTCAGCACCTCAGCCTTTCAAAAATGGTCATAACATTGGAATAAAAAGCAATAAAAGAGTGAGGTGCTGAGTGCCGGCCTTTAGATAATTGCTCATATATATATATATACAGCTGTATATTTATTTGGCCTATACGTTTATTTGGCACTCAAGAGTACATTTAATCACTTGCCATGACTTAACATAACATAAAAAAACATAAAACTTAAAAACTGATGATGCATCTTACCTTCCTCAATCCATTCATCAAGTATTTCTTTTTCACAAATTTTCAAATCTTCTTCAAGATGTTTGTAGCTCGTATTCAGCCCCTTCTTAAAACTGTTGTAGGCATCAGGACCTCGGCTTGGTAACATAGACAACAGTTTTCGGGCTTGTTTGCGCCGTGTAGTTTCAGCTGTGATTATTTCACTATCATCAATACTGATTACATCATCTTGTATCAGCTGATCAATTATGTGGCCAACATCAAGGTCAGCAACCAAGCTGCAGCGTCGTCGTTTCAGAACCTCGCGGTGACGGTTCTCCAT
The DNA here is from genome assembly GCA_963662155.1 of Lamellibrachia columna. Taxonomy (NCBI): domain Eukaryota; kingdom Metazoa; phylum Annelida; class Polychaeta; order Sabellida; family Siboglinidae; genus Lamellibrachia; species Lamellibrachia columna. Next base: position 13,759,604 of record OY759261.1, read on the forward strand.
TCCAGGCATTCCTACAATCAAAGTGGCCATCGGTGGGTGAGACAAATGTCACTATATACAGTAGCGCTCCTCTTACTCCTACTGGCAGGAATGCAAACTAGCTTCCCGACTGAATCATGTTTTACCCTTTTTAAGTGACAACAGAGGTTCATGAGCATTTGTTTACGGCGACCTTTATTATCGGCAGTCAAAACGAAGTGCTCAAAATCCATTATTTCATAAAGACATGAGAACTTGTCCTGAGGCAAATGTAAAGAGGACTGATAATTGGAGTGCACTGATACTGTTGTTTGTTGTTGGCCATCCTTGCTAGCCAGGGGTGGTAGAGTACTACAGTACCCCTGGCAGAGTGACCTGTTGAAACGTGGATTTGTTAGTTTATCCCACGCCATGTGTGGATGGACACTGAACCATTTGTACTTCGTTCCACTTCCTGTCATGGTCGATATGTTTCTGGGAACTAGCTCAAAGTGGCAAACTACTTCAAAGACTGTTCCCAGTCCGCAGCCAATTAAAGTTAATCCCCATATGCGAGGCCCCAAGATCGTAGGAATGACCATTATTGGTTAACTCAGCAACAGTAAGTTCCAAGTTTCATCAGGTTAATCTGCAAGGGCACTGGTGGATTCAGAACCCCTGGCTGCGAGGATGTTGTCAGCCAGACATGGGGTCAATTCCATTCCAGAATTGATTTTCGAAAGTCAGTTGGAATTGATTTTTTTTGGAATTGGAATTGATTTTGTTGGAATTACTAGGTACCGGCAGCCAAAAATGCAATGAGGATTTATGACAGTGAAATTTATTGCAATGAATAGAAATAAAAAAACATGATAAATAAAAAAATTAACGTTCTATCTTAAAAATTAAGGAAATTATGGCCATTTTTGTCTGTGTAAAATGTCGCGATTTGTGTCACACATCCATTTAAACAGCAACACATCTCCTAAATCACTCAACATGGCTTACTATACATAGAGACTGTTCCCAATTTTTTTAGAGCTGTCACGCACACCATAGGGCTTTGGCATTCCTTCAAAAATGGCAAAATGTGCAATTAGTACTTTTGTTACAAAGTACTCGATTTACGCCATTTTATCCCCATATTCAGTGGGTCATAACATTTGAACCATTCTACCTATCTTCAAGAAATGTTGACACGACTTAAAGGAAGTTATGTACTTTACTTTACACTTAGGCTCATTGCTGCCAAAAAGTAAATATGCCTGAACTGATGTTCAGAAAAAGAGAGATTTTCCAAAAAATACTTTATTGCCAAACACCTGAACTTCTGAAGTCGTCCCTTATTCAGTGATCACTAGTCACAATCCAATCATAAAAGTCAGCAGGAAGAAGAGTTCAGCAAGTTGTCAAGTGCATTTTATGAATTGTTTTTGAAAAACAAATAAGTTTTCCATGTGCCAAAAACTGATGAAATATTGAAATAAGCAAATAAAAGAAGTGTCGCGTACATCTTTCTATCACAAATGTCACTGTGAATTTCATGAAGCAATCAACTCCAATTTGTCTTCAGAATGTTGCCCCCAGGTCATATATCAGATTGCATAGATCAAGGGACTGTATTTATGTAGATACACCTGTGTAATTAATCAATTAAACAAGCTAATTTGAATAACATGAATATCGGTTTGCAACATGCTCACTACCCAGCAAACACAATAATGTTTTAAAAACATCAGAAAAATGTTTCTTCAAATGTTATAAAAATGTTTTTGAAAATGTTATATTGATGTTAAAATGTTGACTCTTGGAAACATTGTAAAAACGTTATTAAAAAATGTTTTATTAAAACATATATCTAACATCATAAAAATATTTCCATAAAATATCATGAAAATGTTTTACAAAATGTTATAATGATATCAAAATGTTGACTCTTGGAAACATTGTAAAAACGTTTTTCAAAAATGTTTTATTATAACATATATATAACATCATAAAAACATTTCCATAAAATATCATGAAAATGTTTTTGAAAATGTTATAATGATATCAAAATGTTGACTCTTGGAAACATTGTAAAAACGTTTTATTATAACATATATATAACATCTTAAAAACATTTCCATAAAATATCATGAAAATGTTTTACAAAATGTTATAATGATATCAAAATGTTGACTCTTGGAAACATTGTAAAAACGTTTTTCAAAAATGTTTTATTATAACATATATATAACATCATAAAAACATTTCCATAAAATATCATGAAAATGTTTTTGAAAATGTTATAATGATATCAAAATGTTGACTCTTGGAAACATTGTAAAAACGTTTTTCAAAAATGTTTTATTATAACATATATATAACATCATAAAAACATTTCCATAAAATATCATGAAAATGTTTTTGAAAATGTTATAATGATATCAAAATGTTGACTCTTGGAAACATTGTAAAAACGTTTTTAAAAAATGTTTTATTATAACATATATATAACATCATAAAAACATTTCCCTAAAATATGAAAAAAATTATAAAATGTTAAAATTATATCAAAATATTGGAGCTTGAAAACGTTCTAAATACATGTTTTTAATGTATTAAAACATACATAAAAAAATTATAAAACAGTTTTGACAAAACGTCCATAAACATCAAAACAGTGTAAGTTGATAATGTTTTATTATAATATTTAACACATTTACAATGTTCAAAATCGAATTACAAAGAAAATTAATTACTCCTCATTGCACTTAAAATCGAATTACAAATATGTTAATCATCCGACTCAGAAGAAGAATCTACTCATGGTCTTTTATCTTGAGTACTACTGGTAGTGTCAACTGCAGGTGCCATCCTCTTCCTGCCTTGCAGCCCTTGCCTCTGGAGACATAAACACATACATTATCTTCTGCAGGACCGTAGCCAGCTTTTCACAACGGGGGTTCACATTTTCCTAATACAGATTCCAGGGACACCACAAGTTCATGTGCGGGTCATATTCACACAATGCAGAGGACGCCACAAGTACTTTGTCTACGTATTCAATTGTGTCATAAAATAAGACAAAAGTAAAACATTAATTGTACAGTGAGACTGAATGAAAACGTTTACACATGGATAAATATATTATATATATATAAATATATACACACACACATATATATACATATATATGTATATATATATGTGTATATATATATATATACACATATATATATATATCTAACACATTTTAAAGATGCTTTTTCCAGACAAATTTATGGACAACCATTAGAAAACAAACAAATATTCCTTAACCAGCATGTAAATTATTACGTACAAGATTTAAAGTAAGTTGAGATACCTTTCAGAGTCTACTGATACGCTAGACGGAGCATTTGTGACCCTCTCGGTCACTTCTTCAGCATCACAATGAACTGCTGTCATGTGATGACTACCAACAAAGTCACATGATATCAGAGAACTTTGCATTTTGATGCTGAAGAATTGACTGAGAAAGTCATGCAAGCTCTGTCGATTTGAATAATAGATTCTGAAAGGTATTATATTTATTTATTTTAATAAGATTTTGTAAGTTAAGGCAATTTGTTAGAAATTTTTTTTTTTAGTAATCAATAAACAACTATTGCTTATAGTAAGATCATGATAATATAATAAGCACACAGTTCAATGGAAATATACTTACTTGAGACCACTTTGCACAGCAGATGGTCTCGAAAGTGTAGTTTTCCCTTTTGCCCCATAACACTGAACAAACTCATAAGGCCATGAGTCATCAGTGACCGCATAATGGCCCTGCAGGATCTAGCAAGGCTTGCACCCTCTAGTGACGAAAGAATTTGAATCTGTGTAAAATAAATATATATTTTATATAAAATGAAACTCTATTTTAAAAGAACAAAGTTTGATCATTTCTATATTATAAGGTTGTTTGCATTCATGCATGCACGCACGCACATACATATGTTTGTATGTATGCACTTGCAGAAACTCTGTGGCCATGTTCATCACTGTGGTCATGTTCATCACTGTGGTCATGTTCAACACTGTGGTCATGTTCATCACTGTGGTCATGTTCATCACTGTGGTCATGTTCAACACTGTGGTCATGTTCATCACTGTGGTCATGTTCATCACTGTGGTCATGTTCATCACTGTGGTCATGTTCATCACTGTGGTCATGTTCAACACTGTGGTCATGTTCATCACTGTGGTCATGTTAATCACTGTGGTCATGTTCATCACTGTGGTCATGTTCAACACTGTGGTCATGTTCAACACTGTGGTCATGTTCATCACTGTGGTCATGTTCATCACTGTGGTCATGTTCAACACTGTGGTCATGTTCATCACTGTGGTCATGTTCATCACTGTGGTCATGTTCATCACTGTGGTCATGTTCAACACTGTGGTCATGTTCATCACTGTGGTCATGTTCATCACTGTGGTCATGTTCAACACTGTGGTCATGTTCATCACTGTGGTCATGTTCATCACTGTGGTCATGTTCATCACTGTGGTCATGTTCATCACTGTGGTCATGTTCATCACTGTGGTCATGTTCATCACTGTGGTCATGTTCAACACTGTGGTCATGTTCATCACTGTGGTCATGTTCATCACTGTGGACATGTTCATCACTGTGGTCATGTTCATCACTGTGGTCATGTTCATCAATGTGGTCATGTTCAACACTGTGGTCATGTTCATCACTGTGGTCATGTTCAGCATTTGTGTCATGCTCAACTTGGTCATTATTGCTTTCTTGAAATTCTGTTACATCTTCTGATGTTTCATTTTCAGAAATGTCTCCAATTAATTCATGTGCATCTGCATCTATTTTGGACTTTTTTGTCTTTTCCGACATCCATCTTCTCCAGTAATCCCGTTTCCGTGCTCTTTTCATATGGGCACTCATCGTCTATATCCTGCTCAAAAAAAATTCCTCTATAACTAATGATAAAGAAGATAAGTCATGGCAGATGTTATATGTTGGCCAATCCCCTACTAAATGGACAGTTGTACAACAGTACCCCTAGCTGGCAGATAACCCTGTTGAAACTTGGAACTTAATTAGTGTTGCTGCTAGGGGTAGTGTAGTACTACTACCACCCCTTGCTATAGTGATGATTACACAAAATAAGTAATGTCACTGGACACAACTGTCTCAGATCTACACAGTGTTAAGTTGGTAGATTAGCCTTATATTTGACAAGGATAACATTTGGGAAAGTACATATGACAGCGTGCTTTTTTCATGACATAAATTGGACTTAGTCCTTGGTTACCACCACTACTTATTACCCGATCTCAATTAAATTTCACAGAGTTGTTGTAACACACTAGTTGTCAATCATACTGAAAGAATAATGATCCAAGTTAAGTATTTGACTTTTTATGGCACAATAAAAAGGTAGTTTTTTTACTTTTTTACATTGACAGCTGCAACACAAACGGCAGTGACAGTAGTTGTTTTTATAATTAAATACTGGGATAACAAAATGAATGTTCAATGTTTCAAATATGTACAGTTATAATTATATTGTAATTTTAATTAATGTGAAAGCAACGGTGAAGTGTATACGTGCCGTCGTCGCATCGACGGATGACAGCTCGGGCACTGACAGCTGTCCGTGAAAAACGTAAACAACAGTTGCCAGTCTTCGGCTTCGCAGACCCGTTGTCACTACGGTTGATATTAATAGCAATGGCTAGATTGAGTTTATTTGTCACATATAAACAATAAGTGATTTGTTATTCAACTATACGTACCGATAAGCTGACACGTTTTGGCGTTCCTCCTCCTCGCCCATCACAACTTCAGGCAATGCCATCGCTACGTCCATACCATAGGGATAGGCATAGCCGAGTCGAAGTCTCCCCTTGTCATGTCAAACTCAAAGTCGTCGTCATCGTCTGTAGGACAGTCCCTGTCGTCGTCGTCAAGTATCGAGTCATCGTCTCCACTGTCAAAGTCCAGTACGTAGTCAAGTAGCAAATCGTGCAATTTGTCTGCATCCCCACCCGAAGTGTTCAAAAGTTGAGCGATTCCCGTTGCCATTGTTGAAAAGTTGACTTGTACGCGATGACGCGTAAGCCGATAAAACGGCGCGGTGCGCATGCTCGAGCAATGATCAGCCTATGACTAACGGCAGTCTGGTCACGTGATAGCAACTGCGCTTGGTTGTTTACTACGGGGGCACCCTTTCAGACGTTCGTGATTGGTTGAATTCAAAAGACCCGCTAATTCAGTTTCCTCTGACGTATAGCAGAGATGAAGCGCTTTCTGGGGATACCCATTATGTTGGGGAAATTCCAAGAGCAGCAATGGCGCGCGGTCCTCGAAAATGGGTTATGTCGCGACATTGTTCTTGTTCAGCGGCGCATGTTTAATTACCAGCTTCTAAATACGGATTTTATTAAGCTATTTAAATAAACCTTTCACATATGATAGTTTGGCATATGAAAGTAAATACATTTTAGAAGCAAGAAGTACAATAATACAAAAATCGTAAATCTAAGCCGTCCCATGCATTTTGGGCTGTAGCAGAAAACGATCTCTTGCGACATGCGACTGGTTTCGTGCAGATTATGTGATTTTTCTCAGAAACGAAATAGTCAGTTCTTTACTCCCACCCGTAGGCAGAGTACAACTATTTGGAGTCTATGTAAGGCAGAGTACAACTATTTGGAGTCTATGTAGGCAGAGTACAACTATTTGGAGTCTATGTAGGCAGAGTACAACTATTTGGAGTCTATGTAAGGCAGAGTACAACTATTTAGAGTCTATGTAAAATTAAGGCAGAGTACAACTATTTGGAGTCTATGTAAGGCAGAGTACAACTATTTGGAGTCTATGTAAGGCAGAGTGCAACTATTTGGAGTCTATGTAAGGCAGAGTACAACTATTTGGAGTCTACATCTGCTCCGTTTTCCACCAACAACGTCAGCTTGTGGATTGATCTCTCCAAATATGTGGCCTTCTTGGTTTGATTGCCCTGCTTCGTAAGGCTAGAATCAGCCACAAGCTGTGCACAGCCATAAAATCAAACCTTTTCTGATACCTTATTTTCAAAGTGAAATGTTGTAATAAAAAAACATTAAAATAACATTATTGTGATGTTTATGTTCCTTTGTCAAAAGTGTTTTTATGATGTTATATATATATGTTTTAATAAAACATTGTTCAACAATGTTTTTCAAATGTTTCCAAGATGGAACATTTTGATATCATTATAACAGTAAAAAAAATTTTTTTTATGACATTTTAGAAAACATTTTTCTTATGTTTTTAAAACAGTATTGTGTTTGCTGGGCTCAGCCATAAAATCGAAGCTTTTCTGATACCTTTCAAAGTGAAATGTTTTAATAAAACATTAAAATAACATTTTTGTGATGTTTTGTTCCTTTGTCAAAAATGTTTTTATGATGTTATATGTATGTTTTAATAAAACATTGTTCAACAATGTTTTTCAAATGTTTCCAAGATGACACATTTTGATATTATTATAACATTAAAAGAAAACATTTTTATGACATTTTAGAAAACATTTTTCTGATGTTTTTAAAACAGTATTGTGTTTGCTGGGTTCAGCCATAAAATCAAAGCTTTTCTGATACCTTTCAAAGTGAAATGTTTTAATAACACATTAAAATAACATTTTTGTGATGTTTATGTTCCTTTGTCAAACATGTTTTCATGATGTTATATATATGTTTTAATAAAACATTGTTCAACAATGTTTTTCAAATGTTTCCAAGATGACACATTTTGATATTATTATAACATTAAAAGAAAACATTTTTATGACATTTTAGAAAACATTTTTCTTATGTTTTTAAAACAGTATTGTGTTTGCTGGGCTCAGCCATAAAATCAAAGCTTTTCTGATACCTTTCAAAGTGAAATGTTTTAAATAAAACATTCAAATAACATTTTTGTGATGTTTATGTTCCTTTGTCAAACATCTTTTCATGATGTTATATATGTTTTAATAAAACATTGTTCAAAAATGTTTTTCAAATGTTTCCAAGATGGCACATTTTGATATCATTATAACATAAAAAAAAAACATTTTTATGACATTTTAGAAAACATTTTTCTGATGTTTTTAAAACAGTATTGTGTGTGCTGGGCTCAGCCATAAAATCAAAGCTTTTCTGATACCTTTCAAAGTGAAATGTTTCAATAAAACATTAAAATAACATTTTTGTGATGTTTATGTTCCTTTGTCAAACATGTTTTCATGATGTTATATATATGTTTTAATAAAACATTGTTCAAAAATGTTTTTTAAATGTTTCCAAGATGGCACATTTTGATATCATTATAACATTAAAAAAAAATTGTTGGGACATTTTAGAAAACATTTTTCTTATGTTTTTAAAACAGTATTGTGTGTGCTGGGCTCAGCCATAAAATCAAAGCTTTTCTGATACCTTTCAAAGTGAAATGTTTTAAATAAAACATTCAAATAAAATTTTTGTGATGTTTTTGTTCCTTTGTCAAAAATGTTTTCATGATATTATATATATGTTTTAATAAAACATTGTTCAAAAATGTTTTTCAAATGTTTCCAAGATGGCACATTTTGATATCATTATAACATTAAAAAAAACATTTTTATGACATTTTAGAAAACATTTTTCTGATGTTTTTAAAACAGTATTGTGTGTGCTGGGCTCAGCCATAAAATCAAAGCTTTTCTGATACCTTTCAAAGTGAAATGTTTTAATAAAACATTAAAATAACATTTTTGTGATGTTTATGTTCCTTTGTCAAACATGTTTTCATGATGTTATATATATGTTTTAATAAAACATTGTTCAACAATGTTTTTCAAATGTTTCCAAGATGACACATTTTGATATTATTATAACATTAAAAGAAAACATTTTTATGACATTTTAGAAAACATTTTTCTTATGTTTTTAAAACAGTATTGTGTTTGCTGGGCTCAGCCATAAAATCAAAGCTTTTCTGATACCTTTCAAAGTGAAATGTTTTAAATAAAACATTCAAATAACATTTTTGTGATGTTTATGTTCCTTTGTCAAACATCTTTTCATGATGTTATATATATGTTTTAATAAAACATTGTTCAAAAATGTTTTTCAAATGTTTCCAAGATGGCACATTTTGATATCATTATAACATTAAAAAAAAACATTTTTATGACATTTTAGAAAACATTTTTCTGATGTTTTTAAAACAGTATTGTGTGTGCTGGGCTCAGCCATAAAATCAAAGCTTTTCTGATACCTTTCAAAGTGAAATGTTTCAATAAAACATTAAAATAACATTTTTGTGATGTTTATGTTCCTTTGTCAAACATGTTTTTATGATGTTATATATATGTTTTAATAAAACATTGTTCAAAAATGTTTTTCAAATGTTTCCAAGATGGCACATTTTGATATCATTATAACATTAAAAAAAACATTTTTATGACATTTTAGAAAACATTTTTCTGATGTTTTTAAAACAGTATTGTGTGTGCTGGGCTCAGCCATAAAATCAAAGCTTTTCTGATACCTTTCAAAGTGAAATGTTTTAAATAAAACATTCAAATAACATTTTTGTGATGTTTTGTTCCTTTGTCAAAAATGTTTTCATGATATTATATATATGTTTTAATAAAACATTGTTCAAAAATGTTTTTCAAATGTTTCCAAGATGGCACATTTTGATATCATTATAACATTAAAAAAAACATTTTTATGACATTTTAGAAAACATTTTTCTGATGTTTTTAAAACAGTATTGTGTGTGCTGGGCTCAGCCATAAAATCAAAGCTTTTCTGATATCTTTCAAAGTGAAATGTTTTAATGTAACATTAAAATAACATTTTTCTGATGTTTATGTTCCTTTGTCAAACATGTTTTCATGATGTTATATATATGTTTTAATAAAACATTGTTCAAAAATGTTTCTCAAATGTTTCCAAGATGGCACATTTTTATATCATTATAACATTAAAAAAAACATTATTATGACATTTGAGGAAACATTTTTCTGATGTTTTTAAAACATTATTGTGTTTGCTGGGAATGTTTTAATGATGTTTTAAAAACATCACTGAAAAATGTAAAATTACGTTATCTTAAAAACATCTGTATGATGTTTCTGAAATTTTACATAACATTTTATTTACATTTACAAAATGTTATTGAAAAATGTTTTCGTTATAACATGTATATAACCTTTATAAAATGTTATAAAAATGTTATGTGTTTGCTGGGTAGGTGGCGCCGTTTTTTATTTTAAGAATCCTGCTAAACTATGAAAATATAAATAAAATGCAGAATTGACATGTATTCATGTTTGTAAATAAAAGTTCACCCTTCAACGGACGCTAAATATTAAAAATGAATGTCATAAATCATTATTTATGTAGTAGAAATTTATCGCTGCATGGGCGGCGCCATCTAGCGGCATCTTGGTACGTTCGTACTCGAACTAGTGTCGGCCCCATTTCGACCAAAAAGTGCTCTAAATACATATGCTAATGTCAGCATATTCATGAAATTATTCCCTGTAATCACTTATAAGGAAGAATGGCAAAACTATGTGACAAATTACATAGTTTGGCTAAAACATCGCTCGGGATCGAGCCGGCAAAGGAGGCGGCCACGCTGCTTTATGGGCTTAGTTTCCGACCAATCGGGTGGCATATTACAATCATCGTCTCTAACCGGGTGTTTTGACTTACAGAAAATTTAATGCTCTTTCGAAAAAATACCTTGATTAATCATGGTATTTTCATTATTTCTGTTAAAAAAATCGCCTTTAAAATATTAAAAAAGATGTTTTGTTTACATTGTTAGAGAAAACGGTGTACTGCCTTACACCAATGGAAAGATTTCGATCTCCTCTTTCCTGTGATGTAGGGCAAAGCATTGTTCTAATTATAGCAAAGCTGCAAGCCATGCGAAAAACTACCGACTGTGTTTTTCTGCTGTGACGGCAAGCGCTTCCCGTGGCGAAACGCGTTCACGATACTGTGGTTGATCGTTCTTTTTCTTGTGTTTCGAAGCAAACACATACACAAAATACCGCTCAAATGAAAGATAAGAAGTCAATCAACAAGTACACACATATTTTATTTCATTTCATGAGAAAACATGGAAGTTACAACGACTTGAAAAGGCACAATTTTCCATGATCTGACTGCTGAAACAGGGCGTTACACAGGCTGCCGGTACCTAGAATTACTGACTTGATACTGTTAATCTTTACCCCTTAAATTTACTATTAAAATCATATTTGTCTGCTATTAGCATGTCACCCTGAATCTGGTAACAGACAGGAAGCTGTCAACATTACAGCATAGACACTGTCTACTCTGTTATTGAAACATTGTGAACAAGAACAATATAATCAAGCATTTGCATCAAAAACAAATGCTAAGTTACTGTAACAGACAGTAAAACCAAAGTCAGACCATTCAGGCAGTATATCATTTCCTTTCTCAGTGGACAAGGTTTATTTCCCCATGGAGAACACATGTTGGTGATTAGGATGTTGAAGACTCAAAGTTGACAGTAAATTTGATGAAATATCAATGATACCGCAACTGATACAAACAGGGGGAACTGTTCAAAACTCAGATTAATGACCCAACTGTCTAGGGTTGTCCAAAATGTCTGGCTAAAAAAAATCCAGGAGAGGTGTCGCAGCAGAAAGTTCATATAAAAAAATATCATTTAAAAAGTTTTTATAGCAAACCTGACACACATATATCCAGGCCCCTGTATGTACATATAATATATATACATACGTTGAATGTTAATCATATCTGATTAAATATGATTGTGCACACATGATTTCAAGTACAAATAAAACTGTGTTACAACGAATTGGATTTGAATTTTTCCTTAGCCTAGGATTTAAAAAGTTGGAATTGATTTTTGTAAGGTGGAATTGGAATTGATTTTTTTGGAATTGACTAGAATTGGAATTGACAAAATGGAATTGACCCCATGTCTGTTGTTAGCTGATAATGAAACTAAAGTAGACTTCTAGAAATTGGTTACATGTACACCGGTCACTGATTATTGAAGTGCAGAAACAGTCCAGAAACAGAGTTGATATACATTATTCTCATCATTATTATTTTTGCAGTATGGCATTTTAATTGTGCCAAGAGTTGAATAAGATCTAAAAACATTAAATTTGGGAAGAAATTAAAACTTCATTTACATGTTCTTGCCATGTAGCTTATTTTGAAATGTACCGGTTGTCTCTTCACTGTGTATAATTATTTGTACGTTCTATTTATGTAATACAGTGGAACCTCACTATTAAAGGGGGGGTGAAGCACTCGAACAACCATAGCCCAAACATAATAACATACCATTTACAGTATATATCACCCTTATATGATGGGCGCAACGCCACGGTAATTTTGTAATATCCTTTTTAACTTTGCCATTATCTTCGCTGGGCGGCGCCATATTGCTCTGCGGGGGGTTCAGCGGCAGAGTGGTTTGAGTACGAGCTCCTGGCACCGCGTTCACACAGTAAAAACCTCTCGGAAAAACGGCCGAAACGCATGGAAAATCGAATAAAAAGAAAACTGGTGTGCACTGGATGGATCCTGGATATATCAACTAGTACTACAAATGCAAGGAAAAAACTTTTGATCGACTTCCGAGGAAGAATTTGCAGCGGAAAAGGTGGTTGCAAATGCGGAAATTGCTGTGTCCGCCAGCCGCAGGCTCTGCGAGTGACCACTTTTCCGATGCAGATTACAAGACAAAAGACTATGTGATGAGCATGGACAGACGGTGAGCATCAAGATGTCATTCTTGGTCAAAGACACCGTTCCATCTTAGATCTTTTTTTTCGCATATGACCATGCATCTACAGACTATTCTGCGACAAGGAAACGTCAGATATCAGAGGGCAGAGCGGTGCGTAGGAAGAGACGAGCCGAAACCAGGTTAGTAAATTGGATTACCGTTACCATTGTGACTTATCACTACGATTACAATATAGTTCCACCCCAATAAGTACAGCTGTGCTTCAACGTCAGCATATATATGACCCACAGTAAATCGAAATGTATGAATACAATAAAGTGCGAGTAAGTGTTAATAGTTTGATATAATTACGAGTGTTTTCCAATCCGCCGATTTATTTTCGACGTGATCAGACATACCGTACCGTCAATACGTGGCTGTACTCAAAACAATAACAATAACTCAGTAAGTGCTACAGGATATACTGCAGCCTTATAACATGGGCCATGGCGTATGTACTAGGCAAAATTATTCAAGAAAATAATTTGATATTATTTATTGACAGTCATAATAAGTCTCATACTCCTGTGTTCTAAATGCCTAGAGAGCAAGCAGCAAGCGTAAGGCTAAGCCTGGGGGGGTTAGATGCATGGGAGAAACACGACCAAAAGACAGTATAGACTATAGTGCAACAGAAGCCTACTGTTGCTGTTTACATTTCAAATTCTTTATGGAAATATTTAAAATATACAAATACTTTCATTGTGATTAAGTGCAAATGCAGTTACAAAAACTTTTTAAAAGTATTTAAATATTTAAGTAAAATGCATTTCACCCATGCAATGTCTAGCTGGAAAGGAAACTAACTAAGGCATCGTCATCTACCCAGTTGAACACTGTCAGATTACATGTCTGCTTTCTATAATGACACTTTACAATTTCTGTCTGAATTCTTGTGACTTGACAATAAGGCAAAATTATATAAAATTAATTTGCTTTATTGATCAGATTAAACCCCACATGTAATAACCGGAAGTTCATAGAGATGTATTAATTACATTTTATTTTAAGTCGACTGATAACACTGTAATGAATATCGTGGGGGGAGGGGGCAACTGTCGGCAACCCACAATAGTATTAGTACAAGCTATACATATGAAGGAAGTATATCAGGCATGGGGTCAATTCTGTTTTGTCAATTCCAAAAAATCAGTTCTAATTCCGCCTTGCAAAAAATCAATTCCAACTGTTAAAATTCTAGGCTAAAGAAAAATTCAAATCCAATTCGTTTTAACACAGTTTTATTTGTCACGTGTGCACAATCATATTTAATTAGATATGATTAAAAAATTATTGTTCGTTAAATGCGCACACACACACACACACACACACACACACACACACACACACACACACACACACACACACACACACACACACACACACACACACACACACACACACACACACACACACACACACACACACACACACACACACACACACACACACACACACACACACACACACACACACACACACACACACACACACACACACACACACACACACACACACACACACACACACACACACACACACACACACACACACACACACACACACACACACACACACACACACACACACACACACACACACACACACACACACACACACACACACACACACACACACACACACACACACACACACACACACACACACACACACACACACACACACACACACACACACACACACACACACACACACACACACACACACACACACACACACACACACACACACACACACACACACACACACACACACACACACACACACACACACACACACACACACACACACACACACACACACACACACACACACACACACACACACACACACACACACACACACACACACACACACACACACACACACACACACACACACACACACATCAGGTTTGCCATATAAAAACTTTAAAATGGCATCCAGCCATTTCATATGTACTTTCTGCTGCGACACCTCTTCTGGATTTTTGCCAACAAAACCAGACATTTTGGACAGCCCTGGACAGTTGGGTCATTAATCTGAGTTTTTAACAGTTTCCCCTGTTTATATCGGGTCCAGGTCATTTTCCCCCCTTCCAGACATTTGCCCCTTTGTCACTTGCCCCCCAGACATTAGCCCCTTGCCTTTATTCAAAATCTGGACATTTGCCCCCTGTCCATAGCTTCTGGATTATTTGTAAGTTTTTTTAAGAAATGTTTTTTTTTTAACTTATTTTTTTATTTCTGAACATGAATTCAAGATATATATTATCCTAATTGCAATTAATGTTCTTTGTGTCAGATCAGCCAAGTAAATTACTTTATGTAGTTGGAGATGATCCTGTAATCAAAGGATTATCTTTATTGCAATTGTGGAAGAAGCCAGTGACATTAGGACCTGGACATGTTAGGACAATTGAGGATATTTGAAACAAGCCATCTCAACAAGGTTTCTTTTGAATTGCATTTACCATGGAGAGTTGGAGTGACTCCATTTTCCTATAAAACTGGATGCACAAGCCAGAGTTGTCAGAATTCACTTATAACTTCACCATGGAAATTACTACTAGCATTTGAGGAGGTCAGAAGCTATGTTTTGAATGTCATTCCTACACCAAGAAGGGGGACCAACAAGATTACTCTTCATTGGGAGTGAAGCCAGCGTCGATCCTGATCATGCAAGGGTGCTGTGGTCACTGATCTGATCTCCAGATCCAGAATGTGATCAACAAGACTGCCTGCAACCATGATGGTGACACGGCACAGATAGAAGCTGCCAAGGTCCGTGAGGACCTGAAAACTAAGGCAGCTAATACCAGGGGCACTCCAAACCAGCTGATCTATGACTCGTTACTGTACACCACTGTTTGTGGAAGCATCATCCCAAGAACCCATCTTCCACCACTGATCTGACTATCAATGATACCTGGAAGACAACTGGTGACAAGATCATCTCATACACACTCCAGGGGATAGGCCATTGCATTAGGCTAAAGTGACTTTGACTTGTCATTGAATGTTATGTTATTGTAGTAATAATGATAAAACTGCAAACTGATTTTCACTTGTCAACTATCATAGAAAAAAGGGGCAGATGTCCGGGGGGGGAGCAAATATACTAGGAGGCGGATTTATATCGCTATCAGTTGTGGTATCATTGATATTTCATCAAATTTACTGGAAAGTTTGAGTCTTCAACATCCTAATCTCCAACATGTATTCTCCATGGGGACATTTGTAATTACTACAAAGGGCAAACCCTACAGCCACATGTAACAGCATTGTACAGGTGACCAGTGACATGTTTAGTATGGGAAACTTGTGGGCTGAACATTAGGCTTGGATAAACAAGGGGCTGCATTCAAGTGGGGCAGGCTTCCTCTCTCACACAAAGGGAATGAGCAGGCAGGTGCCCTTAATTGGCAATCACTGTAAATAAACCTTGTACACTGAGAAAGAAAATGAGGCCTGAATGGTCTGATTTTGGTTTTACTGTCTGTTACAGTAACTTTATATTTCTTTTTGATGCAAATGCTTGATTATATTGTTCTTGGTCACAATGTTTCAATAACAGAGTAGACAGTGTCTATGCTGTAATGTTGACAACTTCCTGGCTGTTACCAGATTCAGGGTGACATGCTAATAGCAGACAAATATGATTTTAAAAGTAATATAAGTAAATATAAGGGTAAATATTAACAGTATCAAGTCAATAATTCCAACAAAATCAATTCCAATTCCCAAAAAATCAATTTGGGAAAAAAAAATTAAATAAAAAAAAAAATTATGAGGGTCAGTTCCAATTCCGGAATGGAATTGACCACATGCCTGAAGTATATTCATGACAATATCTTGTCTCTGTGTACTACAGCAACAGTCATGAACAGTATAATTGAATTGAAACAAGCTTATGTCTGTTGGGCTTTTGTCGAGAGGGGCTTTTGTCCATGCACCATACTATCTAGCAGATGCTTTCAGTATAATACCTAATAATTATATATATATTTACATATATACATATATATACACGTATGTGTGTGTGAGTGCAGCATTTATAAGGTAAAGATGTCACAAGCATAGATCTGCATTTGGTCCAATAACAATATTCATGCATTATGTTATCTAAATCGAGTGTCAGATATAAAATAAGGAACCCCATAGAAAGTGTACCTATGGGTCCATATTTTGTTATGGAATTTGGACCCCTTATAGAATTTTGACCTCCCTGGCCCATTGAAAACAGTGCAATGTTGATTAGATAATATAATGCACTTTGGAGCTAGGATGCTACAATTTTGGTTACATGCGTTTGGTTATGTTATCAGTGGCATTCGTCAAACTGACCAAACAGATTCATTAAAAACATTAAGAGATCACTGAAAGACCCATTGGTTGAATTAACATGGCTCCATAGGGAAAATGCTTTTCCCTGTGGTTGATTACTTTATACATTCTATATGACACTGGCACTCTTATATTCTAAAAATAATATATACAAGAGAAAGTTTCTCACATTGTGATTCATTTTTATTATGCAAAAGATGAATTTTGTTAAATTTTCAAGTCACTGTATGTGTAATCTTTTCAGATGAAGGATTCACCATTGGTTCGTACAAGTACAGGTACTAGTTTTGAAGCATCCAGCGCTACGGGTGATGCCGTCAATCTTTACATTACGGATGTCACCTTTAGTGCCATCACTGCTACTACTGCTGTGGCACTACATACAACTGATGCTGAAATGCAAATCGATCCGGTAACGATATTTCAAGTGCGACACTTCGCGAATGCTGCTGTAGTCACGGATGACATTATTGCACCAATGAACGTTGATCATGACTACTTCTATGTGAAGCTTCCATCAGATTCAGTGAGAATAAAGACATTGGTGCAGATGATGCACACTATGTGATAACAGCGACATAACCGAGGGTGATTCAAGCAGCTCCGACACCTATGAGAAAGAGAAGAAGTTTGTCATTCGTGAGAAAAACTTTTGTCACTTTTCTGCACCTGCCACACACCAAACAGCCATAAACTGTGACACAGGTTGTACTCATGTCTGATCTATCAGCCAAGGTCTTTCGGATACTGGGGTGTCTGTCAGGAAAGTGTGCTGATTTCTACCCCTGGATGAGTGAAAGGTGAATTGAATATGTTAGGAGTACATGTACTATCAGTCAGAATAAGTAGTGTATTGGTGTATAGTTAGTGCCAGTAGTGTATTGGAACAGATGGTTGGTGTGCAAGTACTATCAGTCAGAACAAGTAGTGTATTGATACATATGATTGGTGTACATTTACTGTCAGTACAAGTAGTGTATTTGGTAGAGAATGAGACGCTTGGTTTACATTTGCTGTCGGTAGGAACAAGTAGTAGATTCAGTCAGAACAAGTAGTATATTGGATACACATGATTGGTGTACATTTACTGTCAGAACAAGTAGTGAAATGGTGCAGATTCCAGAATGAGATCATTGGTGTACATTTACTGTTGGTAGGAACAAGTAGTGTATTGGTATACATGATTGGTGTACGTTTACTGTCAGTCAGAACAAGTAATATTGTTACACATGATTGGTGTACATTTACTGTCCAATCAAAACAAGTAGTCTATTGCCATTGGTACAGATGATGATGGTGAAACAGTTAAAATGCCTTGGCTTTATAAAGATTAATTATTTTCTAAGCTAAACTACCAGTATATTTGATATGTTGTGGCATAATAATGATGTGTGTAACTGTGATATCCATGTTCCAGGTTGTATTTCCCGGTGGTAGAAGTCACTGTTTTTAATCAATGTTTAGTCTTGGTTTCAGTCGTTCTAGTTAGCCTTATTTCTTTGGTAATTGTTTTTCTATGTGAATAAACTGTTGATATATTTTATGTTGGTCTCAATATAAATGAAATTGTGTGTAGTGACATGCAAGATGCTGCAGGTAACATTTTTGTTGACAGAAATGGGATATGGATAAGAAGGCATTCACATCATTCAGTTATTAATATTTTAGTGGGAATTTGTTTAGTTTTCCAGGTTGTTTTTAGACCTGCTGCATACTGTGGGTGCCTCACAATTTGTCTATATCAGCCTATCAGTACACTCACCTGTGTCAGGTCAATCTCCATAGCTAAACTTTCCATCAATTCAATTCGGTTCAGAATAGACATCACAGATCCTTCCCACATCGCAGGATGGGATTACTTGTCTTGCCTTTCCTGAGCCTGAAATATAATTTGTCATGGTTAGTTGATAGCACTAATTCCATAATTACCATAATAGTTGCAAAACTGTGAACATTACATACTGTCAGTAGTTAATTATTGTTATTTAAATGATTACATTGCACCAAACAACAAGGTGTTGTGGTGTGCTACAGAGAGGGTTGATTACAAGTACGAATATTAATGTAATCATGATTACAGTAATTATTGCAATCACAATTACTAATGTAGTCATGATTACAATCATTATTACAATCACGATTACGGTAACATTTAAGAATATATATATATTCACATAATGAATTAAATAAACCCTCATGTTATTATTGTCATCAATGTTATTCAACACAAAATCAAACACAATATTAAAATACAGTCACGGTACACTTCATTAGATTAGATACAAAATAAAGAGAAAAGCCTGCTTGCATTGCCATTGACATTGTAGTTCGGATCTCGCCCTCAGGCTAGGTAAAAGAAATATGCAGAAAAAATATGATTATTAAAATGGCAATGATTCGATAACAATTGAATTACTGACCTGCTATCTATAGGGCGAATCAATGAGTCGGCACGCAAATCATGCAATGACAGCAGACCAACATCTAGCACCGCTCTGTTTGTGCATATCGACACTACAAAATCATCGTCTTCGCCTTCGTACGGTGATGCAAGCACCAACGCGGTCGGGCACACGGTGCTGCATAGCCTATAGCCTAGCCCTAGGCATGGTAGCTTCCTCGGCGCAGCATGATGACTCAACGTAAACGTGCGCAGACATCGGGACGCAATTTCCACAGGTTCACCACATCACATTACCTAGTCAGGAATCGTTGACAGTCAAAGCGCTGTTGTAATTTTTCCTGAATCCAACGTCAACAAAGTCAAAGGCGAAGCCGACCTGGGCTGGAGTCTGGAGCGTGACTCGCACACTCGGTGACATTTTACGACTGTCAACGGTTGTTTCCGTGTGGCCTGTCGAACTAGACTCTTCGTCTGTGGTTTCCATTTCTCCAAAGATAGACAACTATTACGGAAGTTCAGTAAACCACTAATCGCTAGTAGCAGATCTGGTAAAACTGTCACAAGCGATGCATCCATCTTGTCAACAAGTAAAAAATAGTTCCGGTATTCCGTTATCGCATATTCTCGTTGGTTAGCGTCTCGTCTGTTCGAGAAGTGTGGCGTTTTCCACGATTTTTTGCGTGTTTTGTTGTAATTTCTTTAACTTTTTTTATTTGGAACGAACAAAAACGCTATTTTGTTGATGTGTGTAAACACTTGTATATATAACAGAGACCCATATCTTTTTTTTCGCTCCAGAATGCCTATTTACGAAATAAATCGCAAAAAATCGAAAATTTACATTGATTAGATATACGCGACTCAAACCACTCGTTTCGACAACAAGATGGCGATACGCAGTGATGTATTTTGTCGATTTTGGTCTCGAACAAAATCAGTTTTTCAGTTTATCTCATAAATTAGCAGGTATCTGTCACCATTAATGCATAGTTAGATAATATATATTTAAATATACGCCAGAACACAAAATTGCTTCAGTTCCCCTTTAAGGTAACTCTCAGGATTGGGCCAGAGACCTGAATAGCGAGGTGACCATATTAGCAGGACTGAATGTCCTCAACTTTGATGCTATGCAAAAATTTAGAACTGTCCCAGGGTGATCATAATGGCAAGGTGACTGTGTTACCGAAGTGACTGAGTTACCGAGGTGACTGTGTTACTGAGGTGACCGTAAAGCGAAGCCCCAAGGGTGAATGAACACACATTATGTCCCCGTTGCACACAATTTTAATATTGATTTAATTTTACTTAAATTTTAATGTAATTTATATTAATTTTAATATTATAAACATTTCATCTTATGTAATTTAATTGTTTAAATGTTGCCATTACTACGTCAGATATTAAAAACATTGTACGGACCCCCAATCATTTTTCCTTTTTGGGCTTTTGGGGTGTAACAAATTTCAAAAACCTTTAAAATTTAAAGGTTCATTACTCATGTCAGGGTAATTGGCCACCTTAAGTCAGTCAAATAATAGTCCTTAAAATTTTAATGACAACCAAATATTCTCACAGTTTATGAATATAGCAACGAGAAATGGGCTGCACTGTAAGAATATGCTTGAAGACTTTTGTTCAAGGCAACAAAAGTAACTAGCCATTCATAGTAAAATATGCTGTGGGCTTACAGCTATAATAACAGGGGGCTACGGACAAGACATTTCCATGCATCATTTGCCATGAGACAAGCATGAATCAATGTCTAAAAATGCAAGTTTGGACCATTGCATATTCCCGTTAAGAAATGTTCAGAACATTGAGTCAGTCTAGGCAAAGCAACAACCAGTAATTCCTGTGCTAGAATATACAGGCTTGTAACATGGCGACACTCACAGATGGACACTTGATTTTGATCTAGCTGACTGTACGTTGGGGACAGATATTCTACAATGGGGAAAGACATTGTGCGACAGGGACAGACATTGTACGATGGGGACATATTTTGTACAATGGGGACATGTATTGCATGATGGGGACATACATTGTATGATGGGGACAGATATTGTACGATGAGGACATATATTGTATGATGGGGGACATACATTGTATGATGGGGACAGATATTGTACAATGAGGACATATATTGTATGATGGGGACTGACAATATACAATGGGGACATATATTGTATGAGGACAAATATTGTATGACGGGGAAATTTACTGTATGACAGGGAAATACATTGTGTGACCCATTCTGATATTGTAAGAGGGGGACAGATACTGTACAATGGGGACAGACATTGTATGATGGGGGCATATATTGTACGATGGGGACATATATTGTAAGATGGGGACATATGTTTTATGATGGGGAAAGACATTGTACGACATGGACAGACATTATACGATGGGGACAGACATTGTATGGCGGGGACAGACATTGTATGATGGGGACAGACATTGTATGGCGGGGACAGACATTATACGATGGGGACAGACACTGTATGGCGGGGACAGACATTATACGATGGGGACAGACATTGTATGACGGGGACAGAGATTATACGATGGGGACAGACATTGTATGGCGGGGACAGACATTATACGATGGGGACAGACATTATACGATGGGGACAGACATTGTATGACGGGGACAGAGATTATACGATGGGGACAGACATTGTATGGCGGGGACAGACATTATACGATGGGGACAGACATTATACGATGGGGACAGACACTGTATGGCGGGGACAGACATTGTACGATGGGGACAGACATTGTATGGCGGGGACAGACATTATACGATGGGGACAGACACTGTATGGCGGGGACAGACATTATACGATGGGGACAGACATTGTATGACGGGGACAGAGATTATACGATGGGGACAGACATTGTATGGCGGGGACAGACATTATACGATGGGGACAGACATTATACGATGGGGACAGACATTGTATGACGGGGACAGAGATTATACGATGGGGACAGACATTGTATGGCGGGGACAGACATTATACGATGGGGACAGACATTATACGATGGGGACAGACACTGTATGGCGGGGACAGACATTGTACGATGGGGACAGACATTGTATGGCGGGGACAGACATTATACGATGGGGACAGACATTATACGATGGGGACAGACATTGTATGGCAGGGACAGACATTATACGATGGGGACAGACATTGTATGGCGGGGACAGACATTATACGATGGGGACAGACATTGTATGAAAGGGACATACATTGCATGATGGGGACATACATTGTACAACGGGGACATTGTATGATGGGAACAAACATTGTACAACAGGGACATTGCACGATAGGGACAGACATTGTACGACAGGGACATTGTATGATGGGGACATACATTGTACAACGGGGACAAACATTGTAGGATGGGGACAGACATTGTATGGCGGGGACAGACATTGTATGATAGGGACATATATTGTACGATGGGGATCGTCATTGTATGATGGGGACAGACATTGTACGGTGGGGACAGACACAGTATGACAGGGACAAACATTGTACAGCGGGGACATTGTACGATGGGGGACAGACATTGTATAACGGGGACATACACTGTACAACGGGAACATACATTGTATGATGGGAACAGACATTGTATGATGGGGACAGACATTGTATGACGGGGACGTATATTGTACGATGGAACATATATTGTACAATGGGGACTGACATTGTACAACAGAGACATAAATTGTATGATGGGGACAGATATTGAATGCATCAAAATACAAGAAAACAGACGACCAATCCAGGATTCTCGGCAGAGAACTAAACTTTGCGGTTACAACAGACAAGTTATGTGTGTGACACTTATATATTTTACGTTATATAGTTAAATATTTTTTGCACGCCTTTTATATTTTGGTATTACATTAAAAGTAGTCATGCAATGATTTAAATACCATTTTGAAAAGAAAAAAAATTATTTAGAAAAAAAATTGTTTTTGGAAATTTGCATTACATGTGTGACATCGAAATTCAACTTTTTAAAAACAATGTAACTTTTACGATCAACATGTCATGCTTTACTTTTTATTTCGTTGTAACGTAGTGACATTTAAGCACACATTACTTAAAAAAAGTTTACATCAAAATGTGATTTTGTTTCTAACTTGAAAATGGGAATTGCGATAACTGAAATAATGAAATGCACACCTGTATACAATATTGTCATTATTTCCCAAGAAAAATTTATTAAATAATATTTTTTAAACTTGTTTTAAAACAATGCGATATAGAAGTAGTAAATGGATAGAAAAAGGTCATCCTAATGCAATTATAGAAAGACACCTCTCAGGGTCACTTTGTCTGGAATTGTCCAAGAACTATTCAGAAGGTTTTTTGCATTTCACAACAATATTTACATGAAGCCATATGAACAGTGAATCCAAATTTGGTGCATTACATATGCGTTGTATCTGCCTGTCTTACAACAATTAAATAGGAATTTTAGCTCCATGGCCATACCATTTTTGGCTGCTCAATATAGAACACTTTTTCACTTTTAATTTGGAGACCAGTATACTAATCAAGAAATTTCAAACTTCTCATATAAGTAGGTATGTTATTGATCCATATAACATTTTTGGATTTTTTGTTTTATTATTGGAATATGGGTCTAAGATCACTTGTTGGCTAAATTTTTTACAGAAAAACATACAACTTCAATGGCAGATAGTGGGAGAACTAATATACAACGTGGAACTATAGTATGCCTTTTTTGCAGAATAAGCATGCCCAATCTCAGAGTTCTTGCACACATAATTTTTGTGTTATTGGTATTTTATGTAGAACAAGAATACTTAATGATTTCCGAAAATTGGCAAAAATGACAGAATTTGCCAATTTGAAATGGTCATAACTCAGAAAATATTGTAGCTACAGCCCTATAGTTTGACCTGTGCGGTTATATTGGCCTGTGGATTAATTGGTGAAAGTTTGGTTGAATTCAAAATATGAGTGCAACAAGATTTTCTGATTTTGGTTGATTTGAGATGGAATGCCCATTTGTGACTTTTTCGTGAGAAATGACCAAATATATACAGTGCATCGAGTGGTTCTATAGGGAATTGGTTACCACTTCCCTATATGGAATAGGGCTCATTTGAGCATCCATGTTATGTTACCACTTACCTAGATAGAATAGGGCTCATTTGAGCATCCATGTTATGCCTTTCACTCCAACATGTCTTCTCACTGCAATGACTTTGTCAGTGCATGTGTCAGTGTAAAACCTATAAGAAAATATCAAGCCAAAGTTGCAGCAGAACAAACAGGATAAATGCTTTTGAAACTGTTTCAACGTTATAAATATTAAAAAAAACTATTTGGTCTCCGCTTAACATCTTTGTTCTCCAAAATCAGTGTTCCAATTCTTTGGTTCATGTTATTTTCCAACACTGTAGATGATATTACATTAACACTGACATTTTAGGAGCATGACGTTACATATATTTCCTAAAATTAGTAAAATTAGCAATTTCGAGAGGACACTTCTTTAACACACAATACAATACAAATGGCAGTACTGAACAAAAAAATATAATACAATAAGAAAAATATCTACTGCGCCAAAATCCTCGAGAATCAGACCTCAGCAGCATGTTAAAACCAAAGGATTAGAATCTGATAATCTCAAATTGGCTTACAATGTTGAATGAGGAGCTAAGGAGGGTAAGCGAGGAGGAAAACGTGGGTCTTCAGATGATGTCGGAATATTATTATATATCCTGTAGACTTAACGCTAACAATCAAATTGAAGATGATCAAAACTGCCTACGTTTCCTTGCAGGAATGAGCAGCGATTAATTCAATATTTACATGCTGGCTGCTTAGATTGTTTGATTCAAGAGTCATATTTTTAGGTTTACACATGGTATTTTAAAGGGAAACAAAAATCATGGTTTACGGCCTATGCACCTATAAGAGTTACTAAAACCATTTGTAACTACAATTAAGAATATATTTGTATACCCCTATTCCTATTCTTGCCAATAGGATATGGCCTTGCTATTTGCATCCAAACTCACCTTGTGTAACATATTTTGGCCATTGTTTACTAAACAGTAAACTAGCCTTCTTTCTGGCAAAATAACATGTTTGTTTAAGACTTTGCCTTGGTTCTGTGTATGCCGGCCTCCCTTAATACGTCACTTTAGTCTGGGTCACCCCAATTTCATAGAACTGCGCATGCGCTTATCGGTCATGTTGGTTAACATGTCAGCTCTCGGCAATTCGGTGAAATGACCGGAATCTCGGAACTTTTAGAGCACATTCTAAGTAAACCACTGGTGGGATATTCTTGATTTTAGTTGCACGTGGTTACCGGTAGTTCTATTATCTCTTTTAGGTGCACAGCACTAGAACCATGCGTTTGGTTTCGTTTTAACACACAGGCTTCCTAAAACATTGAAAACCAAATTAAAGTTACATAAAATTCTTAATTAACCTAATTATTTGTCAATATTAACTAAATGCATTAATAAAACCAGCAAAATATATTGTTGTCTTGACATTTCATCAGAGCTTCAAAGCATTGACCATAATTGTAAGATATCATATTTATTAATGCCGAAATGTTCTGGAGAGGACATTTTGTTTAACACATGATATGCTAGTGCAGTAATAGATCCATATTAAAATTCTTAACTCAACAACAACAGGGAAGGACAATCACTAAAAAAAAATCCTTAATGTACTGAAAAATGTAATATTTTTTATAGTTCACATTTGCTGGCTGGCACGCTTCTAATAATAACATTGAAAACAAAATGAAATTATGTGAAATTCTCAACTAACCTCATTATTTTCCAAGATTACCTAAATAAAATGTATACAACCTAGGCTAAGTACATTGCTATATTTTACTGGCATAAAGAGAGCTGTAAATGTATTCAAAATGTTTACCTCAGTTATAATAGATTGTGGTATAACAAATGCGCTAAACAAATGTCCTCTCCAGAACATCAGTTTAACGAATCTAAATTATTGTTATTTCCCAGTTTTCCATTCTGGGAAATATTCAATCATTGGAAGCAAACTAAATATGTGATGGTCACATAACATTATTGAATTGTTTTTTATTAATACAGTTAGAACTAGTTAACCTTTTATCATCTTCATATCAGTCATAGCCCATGAAGGCCGTTGACAAAATATAATATAATAAATTATACTTGCATTGCAGATGTCTTCTACGTACCTTAAGATTATGCCCGTCTACTCTGACATAGCCAATGTAAGGACATTGAACATAGTTATGTATGCATGTATGCTGTTCTGGAGAGGACATTCAATTTAACATGCACATAAATTAGCAAGAGCAGTGAAAACCACAGGGCTTCACGTTTGATAACAACAGGCGAACGTACGTGTGGGCGCTATGACTTTTGTACAATGAAATAAATGCTTACTTTAGTAAGCCCCATTCATTGCAATTGGTGAAATGGTTTTGAATTGCAACATGTCACCCGCAGGTTTAGCAGGGCTTCATATTTGAGGCAAGCGATCGCACTCGCTCCCTATCGCTCGCGCAAATCAATAATCTAGGGAGCGATTTATCACTCGCGTCAATTGTTAAAATCGCTCGCTGCCTGCAAGTGTTCGTCTTGACAAGTAGTTTCTTGAGTATTAGATTCACTAGGAAAGGCTCTCCTCTTTATAATGCAGTGTTCGGGCTCCAATATTCGGAGTTCACATACTATCCATCACCGGTGTCGATGGCGATTGTAGCCCGCTACACCAAGATTGCAAGAACGCCATCGAAGCTATTCTGGCCACGCGGTTTATAAAAATGATCAAATGAGTGGACTAACGTCGATTTGTATTATGTGTAAATGTCACATAATGTTGTATGTCAAACTGAATAAAATACATGTACAGTTATGGAATAGTTAAGGGATCAACAATATTTCGCTACGATCCGATTGACCGACTACGCTGTAATGGGAATCGAAAATAATAACCTGGATCTGAACCACCGAAAATTTATATGAGTTGACACAGAGTGTAAAAGTTGATCAGACATTGAAAACGATAATTTTCGTAATTGTTCCACTTCGTCTTTCAACCGCTCTGAACACATAAATTCACAACGCACATCTCCGGTACCATTTAACATTGATTCACTGTTTCATGTGTGGATGACAAATTCATATTTTTGCGCACTGAGTTTGAGTTGAGCGTTTGGCATTGTGATGCAGTGGCAGCATGCCATTTCACCCTAGTTTATATTGGTGTTGCCT
The DNA here is from genome assembly GCA_963662155.1 of Lamellibrachia columna. NCBI lineage: Eukaryota > Metazoa > Annelida > Polychaeta > Sabellida > Siboglinidae > Lamellibrachia > Lamellibrachia columna. Next base: position 13,787,422 of record OY759261.1, read on the forward strand.
ACTAAGCTGCATTTATGAGTTATGATTATACATGTCATTCTTATACGTGGCGTATTTGTGAATTTCAATTGCAATTTTCAAACCGCCTAAACAAAGTCGCACACGAAACCGGCAGTAGTAGTACCGTTAAAGCTAATTGTCGGCTTTTATTCCGATGACGACGTAGCAACTGCTAAGAACATTTTATTCCAAATTGCACTCTCCAACCGAGACGCTCCACGGTTTATCAAACGAAAGGGCAAGGACAAGAAACTGAATAACATCCAAGACATCTTGAACATTTTCCTTGAGATGTCGCCCCAGTCTAGTTGTGCCCTGCTACGTTGCCAAGGAACTAACCCGCTTCGCACCACTGTCAATGAACTGTTTTGACGTCTCTTCCCTTGTGAAGGACGTGGAGTCACCGAATCTACATCTGGTCAATACTCCAAGAATTCCACAAAACCTTACTGAAGGCACAACTCGCTACGTGTCAAGAACATCACGAAACTGCACCATCATCAGTTCCAGAGCATCCTTCTCCTGATCTGTCTGTGATGTTTCCCGTAACGAGGATCTCCACATCAATGGAGAGGTAGATCTACCAGAGAGCAACAATGACGACCTGATCCTCCTTGCACATCTTCAACAGGAGAAACCGCCAGTGTAGTGGGACTAAAACAAATGAATTGGACCTAATACTTCACTAATAAGATATATATATTATTTGTAACATGTCTTGTCGCCAGTACAACTGAATTATCACTTTAACACAGGCCATGGACCTGTCTGCCTGTCTTGGAGATGGGCAAATGTCTGATGAAGACAGGTAACTAAAAATAAAAGAGGCGTTTTTCTTTTTACAATATGGGTATTTGCATTACGTAATCGTGTATGCCATTGGTTGGGAAACATGGGCTTTCTGTGGGTTTTCCCAGTGTCTATCTATCGGCCCTCTCATTGGTGGAAACTATCCTGTCACCAAGATGTTGTGGGTGAGTTCAAAATGGCACCTGCATAGCGAGAGCAAGTGCAAAGATGCGATATGTCAAAGTTAACAACAATCGATGCCTTTTTCGCAAGCAATTTAATTTGTCAAAGTTAACAACAATCGATGCCTTTTTCGCAAACAATTTAATATGTCAAAGTTATCAATAACCATACACTACCTTACACTGAGAAATGTAAATACCTTGGCCATATTATAAACAATAGTCTTACTGATGATGACGATATTGCCAGGCAGAAAAGATGTATCTATGCTCAGGCAAATGCTTTAGCCAGAAAATTTTACTTATGCAACAATTCCATTAAAACAACTTTATTTAATTCATACTGTGGTTCAATGTACACCTCAAGTCTTTGGTGTCATTTAAAAAAACAGAGTCTGAAAGGTATTACTGTCGCTTATAACAACAGTTTTAGAATTATACACAACCTGTCAACCCACTGTAGTGCAAGCCATATGTTCGCTACTAATTATGTTAAAACCTTTAATGAATGTATTCGCTCATCAATTTTTAGCCTTTTATGCCGGTTGGAAAAATCCGAAAATATACTTTTTGTGAATTATCTTCACACTTTTATTTATTATCGAAGTCCATTGATTAAACATTGGATTGATCAATTGTATGCTTTTAATTCATGATGTTTGTACTTTTATACAAATATATTTTTGCATCCTGACTTATCTTATATATATTTTTACTACACATCATGTATGTATATTTATATATTTTTCTCACTACATGTACCTCTACTGTTCATCATGTGTATGTTTTTTTTTACCTGTATGTATTTATAATATTATATGCTCTTGCCTGAAATAAAACATTATTATTATTATTATTATTAACAACAATCGATGCCTTTTTCACGAACAATTTAAGAGCAGTGTTCCGACGATTGGCTGTGAACAGTCTAAGGCAGCAGTGCCTTTCACGTCCTGGCCATAGTAGCCGAGACGCTGATTATAATATAATTGTTACCACATCAGTTTTATAATATAATTATGTCATCAATTTGATATAAGTTGTACTTATTATATCTAACTACATGTTTTAAGTATCCTGTCAGTGGCAGTGCTGGGGTGTCAGTTCTAGGATGTTAGATAAGAGCCAAGGTCCAGTATCACCAGATTGATAAGTATTAATTAACTACCCAGGGACTGTTACCTCATGAGAAACATTTGGTCAGGCCTCGACATTAACACTGGCCAGCTGGCCCGGTGCCTTTTTGGGGGCTGCCGGGCCAGTTCGGGCCATCACAGTTTCAGATCGTTTTTATACGATTAGTCACAGCAACAGGCCATCGTTTCAACTGTTTTTTCTTGTCATCCACCCCAGCGCTACAATTAAACACAATCTTCATCTCATCTGCTTTCGTGTTGTCACGTCATATAGTTGCCATCTTGTTTTGATATATACGAGCCTCACAACAAGTCCGCATGGGGTCGCTACTAGCGACGACGGTCAGACTTTTTGTGAAGCTCATGCATTGCAGACGCCTATATTTTACTAGGGTTGCGCCGTGTTACCAGTATATCGATATATCGCAGCGTTTTCTTCTGCGCGATACGTATCGGCTATCGCAATATGCCTTCAACGTACCGATTTCATATAAACCGACTGGTTCGCGGACTCTCCGCTAGGTGTCATGACAGTGCCTAACATACATTCCAGGACACGCTAGGGTGCAGATAGCTAAGTTTACTGTAACTTTGTACTTCAGTCCAAAAGTTTATATTTGAAAGAAATAAAACCCAATTGTAATAGTTCTATTTAGTGTCAGCTATAACTAGTTGTAACTCGATACGGATTGTAAAAAAATGCCAACAGTATGCACGCGGCGGCAGCACCTGTCGTTCTCAAAGCACGACTTGCTGCGGCATCAACAGGGGCTTCCGATTCTCAAACGATTCTAGCAGTAACATTGTCTGCCATGCGGAATACTGATGGAATGCATAAAAGTAAATCACCAACGGTAACAGAAATCACAGACAAACTCGCATCATCGACTTGTAATGCGATGTATCGCAAAAAATGCGTTTTTTTTATTCGGGCCAGTAACTTTTTGGGGGGCCAGTAACTTTTAAAATCTACTGGCCCGATGGCCACTGGGTACAACAGCTTACTGTTGAGGCCTGTGTGGTGTTAGTTAGTCTGTTCAAACTAGAAGGCTGTAAAGTGAGATATAATGATTGGGTAGTGAGTGTTTGGTCAGCCAGAGTTGGATGTTATATAGTGTTGTAGACAGGGAGAAAGACGGTCAAGTTGCAGTCAGGCAGTAGTGTAGGCTGAGGAGGGTTTCCCTCTCAGCCAAGGGCTGGGTAAGTTGGTGAGCTGTTGACAGGTGTTGTAATCTTGGCTGGAACTGGTAGTCTGTCAGGGTCTAATATTGGTTGTTATAATAAAGATTAAATTTGGTTAATACAGTGAAATTTTATTTGATAGTTCTTCTTTATATCGGTACCCCCATTGTCGTAATATTTATTTAGAGAGACCGAACCATGCCACTACGACAAATTGGTGGAGAATCCGGGTAAGGGGATTTTTAAAAATTCTCTGGTTATGTGTTAGTTGTTTGATTTCAAATTTGGGCATTATGACTATTATCTTGAGTAAAAATGTAATAGTGTATGGGTAAAGTAAACTGACATGCAGTCCAGCCTGCCGAACCATAGCTCACACCCAACCCAAGCTTGCAACGAGAGACTGCAGGAAATGACTGCAGAGAGGTGACTGCAGGAAATGACTGCAGAGAGGTGACTGCAGGAAATGACTGCAGAGAGGTGACTGCAGGAAATGACTGCAGAGAGGTGACTGCAGGAAATGACTGCAGAGAGGTGACTGCAGGAAATGACTGCAGAGAGGTGACTGCAGGAAATGACTGCAGGAAATGACTGCAGAGAGGTGACTGCAGGAAATGACTGCAGAGAGGTGACTGCAGGAAATGACTGCAGAGAGGTGACTGCAGGAAATGTGATTGCAAGAAGTGCAACTGCAAGAGAGGAAGAGATGCAAGCCAAAAAAATACATTGCAAAACTTTTGTTGCAAATCGTGTATTTATTTGACTTAACCCTTGCGATTGGCCAGAGCTGATAAATCAGCCCGCAGTATCCAAGCATATAGCGGACGAGCCGATTTGAGCCAATTTTGCTGTCGCGTTTTACATAATTATTGCCGGCAGTCATCTGACGCATACACTAGAATGAGTGGTATCAATATAAAACTCTGTTATTCGTCTTCCTGTCACATTTTTTATTCATCAGCTGTTTCAAACCTAGCCATTGGGGTTAGAATTTTCACACACGTGGTATTGGTGAAACCAAATTTGGGCATACTTTACTACGCCTTGTTTGTAAAAAAAATTTTCCATTTATGAAATACAGACGTGAGAAAGTGAGGTACATATAGAAATTTCTGTTACTCCTCTAGCTGCCTAATTTATATTCATGAGTTTGTTCAAATCAGCTAATGTGAAAGAGCACGTGATGTTTGGCCACTCTCGAAAAATTTCTTCAACTCCGCCATCTTGTATGTGCTCAGTTCGAAATTTTTCTCTGCGTTTATTTGTTGTTTTCATCATTATACTTGTGTCATAACGATGGACAGTGAATCGGAAATCGAAGGCTATCAGAGTTCTGAAGGACTGAGTGATTTTGGCGATGTTGAAACGTGCCAAAGTGTCGAGGCAAGTGCGACTCCTGTCGAGAGCACCAGCAGCGGCCCTGACACGGCTACAGGCAGAGCCGATGTCGAAGAGTCAGAGTCGGCTGATGAATCTGCCAGAGCGTCTGACAAATCAGATTCATCCACTAATGAGGTAAACGTCTAGTCTTATATTAGGGATAACTGAACATTATGTGTATACTTTTATGATACATCTTTGTTGGATACTTTTACGACCATTTGATCGGGAGCCCAATGCGGTAGTACGCCCATAATTGTCCACCATAACAAATCAAGATTTGACCAATACCATGATATTTGTGCTGTGATTTGCCCATGTTATGTGTAGTAATTTGTGTGCCATGTATACAGTGTGTATATATCATAGTACGGTTTGGCATTGAATTTGAATTGAAATATTATTTATTTGGCATGAAAAATATAACAATAGTCAACATACAGGTAACAACAATTCATGCCTGGAGTGGATGTCAGCAAACAGTACCCACTAGACAACTAAACCTTTGACTTAGTTATCAGCTTTTTTATTTGTATCGTAAAGTTTGGTTAGTTCTGCCTAGGGACATGTCAATAAACATTTCCTTTGAAATGCGTAAATTCACAAACTATTTGAAGAAAAGTACTTTTTTGAATACAAAATTGTTTTTGACATGATCATTTCATATAGTATTTTCACAATGTTCATGCACTGTTGTAGTATGATGTTCCACCGGCACCCCGTGCTAGGACACAGGGTCGGGGCATTGGCAGACGACGCAGGACATATACGAGAGCAGCAGCAGCCGCAAGTGCTGGCAGTAAGTGGCTACGTGTCGAAGATGAGGATGACTACGCTATGCCTCATAACTTCAGCATCAGATCGACTGGACCATGGCAACTACCTCCTCGCAACTCACCCATCGACTACTTCATGCTAGTTTTCATGATCACTACGATGCAGGTTGTGTTGCATAACACACGGGACTATGCGATGAAGGTGATGGCATGGGGTGATGGATTGCACGCCATCCCAGTTCATGGATCAGGAGGTGGTCGCTCGATAACATCAACATGACAACGCTGAAACGTTACCTTGGCCTCTGCATTAACACAGGAATTCTTTGGAAGAAGAACGTCGCACGGTACTGGTCAAAGAAGTTCGCATCACAGTCAACCCCATTCTTCCCTGCTGTGATGCAGTTCTGTAAGTTTGAGATGATGCAACGTTTTCTTCACATTGGTGCTTTGGATACGCCTTAAAGCGGACAGCCTGGATTTTACCCGTGGAGCAAGGTGCGACCCGTGTTAGATTCAGTGAACCACACATTCAAGAAGTACTTTGTGCCCCCACAGCATGTGTCTATCGTTGAGAGTATGGTGGGGATGAAGAATCGTGTCACATACCTGCAGTACATGCCGAACAAATGCCACTAACGATTCGATATCAAAAAGTTTGAAAAGACTTCCCCATCCACAGCGACATGGGGCAGGCCCATGGTGTCGTCATGGACTTGATGCGGAAGGCGAACCTTCTCACCAACAATTTTTATACAAAACCAGTGCTCGCAACAACCCTTATGCAGGCTGGGACACTGCTGACTGGGACAGTTCAGGGGAACTCAAGAGGTCTGCCAACACTGCCAACCAAGATGGATGTTGGCGAGGTCCTCAACTATCGTCGTCAAGGCATGCTATTTGTCGCATTCCGAGAGAAGCGCTCACAGCGAAAACCAGTGTTGATGCTGAGCACTGCCACAGCAGCTGGTATGACGGAGGTGCATACAGGTGCGGGCCTCGACAAGCAGAAGCCAAAGTGCATAGCTGCTTACAACAAGTACATGGGGGAGTTGATCTCAGTGAGTGCAAGATTTATCACGTGTCTGCCGAACGACCCTCGAAGCGGTATTGGAAGAAGATATTCTTCAACCTGTTAGACATGGCTTTGCTCAACAGCTTCGAGCTCTACCACACCAACCCTGATGTCACGCAATGTCTAAATCGACATGACTTCATGTGCTCCGTCCTGGAGAGTTAGTGTGCTGCAGAGGAAGCAGACGAACAAGCACTGCAGCCTGCATTGCCGCATCCGGGACGACATGAGATTGAGCATCTGCCAGGCAAACGTGAGCAGAACTGTGTCGTCTGCTCCGATCGTGCGAGGAACATTCGCAAAAGGAGTTCATACTGGTGTCCTGGGTGTGATAGCGTTGTTCATTGACAGTGCTTCCACAAGATGGACCACAAGCGACGAAGATAGTGTGGACATTCAGTGTAGTGTAGATGTCCAGTGTAGTGTGGACATTCAGTGTAGTGAGGACGTCCAGTGTAGTGGGGACGGCCAGTGTAGTGTGGACGGCCAGTGTAGTGTGGACGGCCAGTGTAGTGTGGACATTCAGTGTAGTGTAGATGTCCAGTGTAGTGTGGACATTCAGTGTAGTGAGGACGTCCAGTGTAGTGTGGATGGCCAGTGTAGTGTGGACGGCCAGTGTAGTGTGGACGGCCAGTGTAGTGTGGACATTCAGTGTAGTGAGGACGTCCAGTGTAGTGTGGACGGCCAGTGTAGTGTGGACGGCCAGTGTAGTGTGGACGGCCAGTGTAGTGTGGACGTCCAGTGTAGTGTGGACGGCCAGTGTAGTGTGGACATCCAGTGTAGTGTAGACGGCCAGTGTAGTGTGGACGGCCAGTGTAGTGTGGACGTCCAGTGTAGTGTGGACGGCCAGTGTAGTGTGGACATCCAGTGTAGTGTAGACGTCCAGTGTAGTGTGGACGGCCAGTGTAGTGTGGACATTCAGTGTAGTGAGGACGTCCAGTGTAGTGTGGACATTCAGTGTAGTGAGGACGTCCAGTGTAGTGTGGACATTCAGTATAGTGTGGACGCCCAGTGTAGTGTGGACGGCCAGTGTAGTGTGGACGTCCAGTGTAGTGTGGACGGCCAGTGTAGTGTGGACATCCAGTGTAGTGTAGACGTCCAGTGTAGTGTGGACGGCCAGTGTAGTGTGGACGTCCAGTGTAGTGTGGACGGCCAGTGTAGTGTGGACATCCAGTGTAGTGTAGATGTCCAGTGTAGTGTGGACGGCCAGTGCAGTGTGGACATTCAGTGTAGTGAGGATGTCCAGTGTAGTGTGGACGGCCAGTGTAGTGTGGACGGCCAGTGTAGTGTGGACGTCCAGTGTAGTGTGGACGTCCAGTGTAGTGTGGACGGCCAGTGTAGTGTGGACATCCAGTGTAGTGTGGACGGCCAGTGTAGTGTGGACGTCCAGTGTAGTGTGGACGGCCAGTGTAGTGTGGACATCCAGTGTAGTGTAGACGTCCAGTGTAGTGTGGACGGCCAGTGTAGTGTGGACATTCAGTGTAGTGAGGACGTCCAGTGTAGTGTGGACATTCAGTGTAGTGAGGACGTCCAGTGTAGTGTGGACATTCAGTATAGTGTGGACGCCCAGTGTAGTGTGGACGGCCAGTGTAGTGTGGATGTCCAGTGTAGTGTGGATGGCCAGTGTAGTGTGGACTTCCAGTGTAGTGTGGACGTCCAGTGTAGTGTGGACATTCAGTGTAGTGTGGACATCCAGTGTAGCATAGATGTCCAGTGTAGTGTGGACGGCCAGTGTAGTGTGGACGTCCAGTGTAGTGTGGACGGCCAGTGTAGTGTGGACATCCAGTGTAGTGTAGACGTCCAGTGTAGTGTGGATGGCCAGTGTAGTGTGGACATTCAGTGTAGTGAGGACGTCCAGTGTAGTGTGGACATTCAGTGTAGTGAGGATGTCCAGTGTAGTGTGGATGGCCAGTGTAGGGTGGACATCCAGTGTAGTGTGGACGGCCAGTGTAGTGTGGACATCCAGTGTAGTGTAGACGTCCAGTGTAGTGTGGACGGCCAGTGTAGTGTGGACATTCAGTGTAGTGAGGACGTCCAGTGTAGTGTGGACATTCAGTGTAGTGAGGATGTCCAGTGTAGTGTGGATGGCCAGTGTAGTGTGGACATCCAGTGTAGTGTGGACATCCAGTGTAGTGTAGACGTCCAGTGTAGTGTGGATGGCCAGTGTAGTGTGGACATTCAGTGTAGTGAGGACGTCCAGTGTAGTGTGGACATTCAGTGTAGTGAGGATGTCCAGTGTAGTGTGGATGGCCAGTGTAGTGTGGACATCCAGTGTAGTGTGGACATTCAGTGTAGTGTGGACATTCAGTGTAGTGAGGACGTCCAGTGTAGTGTGGATGGCCAGTGTAGTGTGGACATCCAGTGTAGTGTGGACGGCCAGTGTAGTGTGGACATCCAGTGTAGTGTAGACGTCCAGTGTAGTGTGGATGGCCAGTGTAGTGTGGACATTCAGTGTAGTGAGGACGTCCAGTGTAGTGTGGACATCCAGTGTAGTGAGGATGTCCAGTGTAGTGTGGATGGCCAGTGTAGTGTGGACATCCAGTGTAGTGTGGATGCCTAGTGTACTGCATGTAGGATGTAGCTGTAGGTAGACTTGTGAATAGTGGCATTATTTATTGACTGGCATCAAGCTGACATAATGGTCTTTATATTTTGCATTATTGTTGATATGAAACTTTCAGCTGTTCATAGCATTTTCATTATGTAATAATAACTTCTGATACACACTTAATGTCCTAGCATAATAGGAATACATTTTTAATTATATTTACTAATCTGCAAAAACGTCACCATTTTATATGGTTCTATATAAATTCATATAAAAAAGTTATGGATATATTTTGTTGATTTTTTTTATTTTGCAATTTACATGTGTGGCTTTATTTGTCTAATTGGACTTGGGAATATACAACCACTCAATAATTATCTGGCAGCAGGGTGAAATTTCAGTTCATTTTCTTTCCGTTTTGATAAATTTCAGCTACTGATTTCTGCCCGGTGACCTGATGTGATGTACAATTTCTTGTTATATTCTAGTAAAGTGTCTTTTTAGCAACAAAATGATACTTCATTCATATTTTTACAAGTTTAACATTGGCCTAATGCAGGGTTAAAATGGATCAGTCATGCAATGTATGCTGGTCCGGAACTCAACAAAACTCAACCGTTGATGGGCCAATTCAAAAAATTAATCATGGCAACAAATGTTGCTGGGCTAGTTCTGATGTTGTAAACTGTTTAGCCATTTTTGGATAAAGCTCCCATTTTTTGCTTTGACAAATACAAATTGGTTTAGCCAATTTTGTAATGTGCAATACAACGACAAACACTCACGTATTCTGCATGGTTTTCAACGAAAATGTTGGTGGCCAAATTGGCTCAAATGGGTAACTTTTGATTAGCCAACTCTTATGTCATGTGGCCTACGCTATGGCCCAAATGGCTACCGGTGGGAAGAATGAGCATTTTGTTTCATCCTTGTTATATAGATCTTCTCTTGGGGCCTTTTTATGGACCTGTCCTATGGCTATGTATGTGTACTTGAGTATGAAATAAAACATTGAAATACTTCAGTCTTAATGAATGATTTCATTCTGTACTGGAGACTCGCTCTCAGTGTGTCACAGATCCGTAAAATTTCATAACCTTGTGTAACTCTAAAACCACGGTAACACCACATATCGCGTTCCAACTTCGGGCGGAGCAACGATTTTCCCCCACAGACTAACTTCGGCCTATAGATAGGCACTTCAACAAAATCCACTGATCGGCTCGTGAGGCGTGCCGAAAAATCGTGTCAGTTTATCTGCGCCGATTCTCGGCACCCGGGTTTTCCTTTTGTTTTACATCCTGTATTGTCGACTGTTTCCGTTCATTCTGTGACTTACAGCGGCAGATTGAACAACAGTAAGTTCCTTTTCATGATCGTCTATTTTTGACTAAAATTGAACCAAAATTAAGGTGAAATACATCGATTAGATGACATAGGTGTATTTCTAGTGTAAGTTTAACAGACAAAGCTATTTATGACTCCATCCATATGTTCGTGACTTCTTCTAGAGGTCTTAGTTAGTCTGTGTATGAAATATTTTCCCGCTACGTGAATACACTTGGGTGTTTTTGAGCTTCCCTAGTTTGTGAAATTTCACCCGATTTTGATTCTTGGAGTTCGAGAGCGAGATCGATTTAACCAAAATCATGACTTATTTACATGTCTATGATTTTAATATATTACAGATAATACAAAGCCAATATTTGTTTGATATTTATTGTTGCAAAACAAATTTTTATTAATGATTGTTAACAATGGTACATTTTTATATATATTTTTTATTTTGCATATCTATATTACTATAATATCAAGTAGTATATTTACATAATGCATATTGCATGTATCCTTTTGTCTAAAATAAAAGATTGATTGATATTGTTGGGCCTGGCTGTGCTAAGTTAGTAGAATAATGAAATTATTATGTACTTTTTCAATGTTTAAAAAAAAAACTGCGCAAGAGATATTCTAAATCACTAGTTAATAATTAGTTAATTGCTGTACTGAACCTGCAGTAACCTGTACATGCATGAAATTACAAAATGTTAGAATATATAATAAACTGTGTTATATTTATGCAATGACATTGTTTTTTTTTACGCAAAAAACATTTACCACTCTATATGGAACACCCAACTAGTATATATTTCTCCAGTAATTATTTTACCATAGTCACCATGCAAGACTGTTTTCGTGTTCTGTGGCCGGGAAAGAAAGTCCAGGCCCTACCAAAATTACACAAATATCTTCATAATCATGGAAGTTGTGGCTTTTTATTGAAATGTATTGGTCTGCTGAGATAGCATGCTGATTAGCCATTTTTTTAATTTATTAATTGAGTTACTATTAATGATAAATTACTAATGTATATTTATGACCCTACTTAATGTGTTTTGAAATTATTCAAATATCTTCATAATGATGGAAGTTTGGCATAAAAAATGTGTTGACCTATTGCATTTGCACATTAATTAACCAATATTTACTTATTAATTACATCAATAGGGTTATGAAATGACTGTGTGATGTATATTTTATGACCCTGTTTAATGAATTTGTAAACCCTGAACAAATTATACAGATGTCTTCATAATCATGGAAGTTATGGCCTTTTATAAAAAAGTGTCGACCTGTTGAGTTTACATATTAATTAGCAAATACTGACTTATTAATTGCATCAATTGAGTTATAAATGAGTGTTTGGTGTGTATTTATAACCCTGGTTAATGAGTTTGTAAACCCTGAACAAGTTATGCAAATATCTTTATAATCATGGAAGTTATGGCCTTTTATAAAAAGGTGTTGGTCTGTTGGGTTTGCGCATTAATTAGCCAATTTTGACTTATTATCAATTGAGTTATGAGATGAGTGTGTGATGTATATTTATGACCCTGGTCAATGAGTTTGCAAACCCTGAACAAATTATACAAATATCTTCATAATCGTGTAAGTTATGGACATGTGTCGGTCAGTAGACTTCACACGCTTATTAGACAATATTGACTTATTAATTGCATTAACTGAGTTACTCTTATTGGTACATGACTGGATTATATATATTTATGACCCTACTTAATGTGCTTGCAACTCCTGAAAAAAATATTAAAATATATGCAAAAATAAAAAAGTTATGCAATTTTAATCATACATTGATTGAAATTTTTACCATATTAAAATCGCAATATCTTTGGATCTAATAAAGATATATTAATAAAATAAGCATTTTTTGGTTCCTTTACATTTCACCTTTCATTTAAACCAATGTTCTATTATGATATCTAATTTTTCTTTGAAGTTCCTACTATAGAACACGTCAGTAACATCAATTATTCTGAGAAATAATACGATTTTGCTTAGACTTGCAATTGAAACACACTTATCATCAAATAAGGTTTAATCGATGTTTTCTGCTTCATTTTGAAACAAGACGTGAACGAGATTTCGATAATCGCCGCAGACGCAGTGTTAAGTGATAATAAATAGGACGTTCGCGCAGGCGAAACGAACGAAGCAGCGCATTTCGTTGAAGTGCCTATTTATGATATATCACCAGGGCTTGATAATGACACCAGGTGAATAACATTGGATCACAGCTAGGCCCACTGTTGCAACTTGCCCGTTACTTCTATTATATGTCCCTTCTACCATTCTGTCCTTGCCTCCTACAATGCTAGCGGTCTCTAAATGCCGCAGAATCTCTGAATACAGAATCGCGAGGTCCCTACTTATTTCGACAAATGGCTTAATTACCTACCTGCGGCTACTCAGAGCAGCCTCCTTTTTTTAATACGTGTTTCTTCTTCGACATCGTTCTGATAATTCATTTGGTACTAACATACATGTCTTTGACATTGCCCGTTTCAAAACTGACTTCCTCTACAATTACAATGCTTTGACCTAATTTCCAGAAAACTACAACACGGGGCCAGTTTGTGTTTAGGGGTCCACTGGAAAGCGCGAACTATATATATACATCCACAGTTGTCGAAAAGCGTCAATTAAGCCACTTTTGCACATGTTACCTACTGGGAACTGACATAGTGATACATATATATATATATATATATATATATTAACTGAATTCACATGAGCTAAGTACCCTAGTAGGCCCCGGGAGTAGGCCTAGCTAGCCTACTACAATAATTATAGAGGCCACATTTTGCTCACTTTAGGGGTTGAATTTCTCTCCAACTGGAACATAACTGGCTAAAATAATTCATGGCATGACCATAAGACTAGTATTACCACATATTACATACGATATTATAATATTATGTGTTAAAATCTATGTAGTTTCCTTTATGTACTTTTGAATAGACCCCTTGTTGCATGAAGCAAGGCGTACGTGGTGTGACTTGGAAGCCTGGTGTTTCATGCACACCGAAATTGACACGTCACCCATTTATGTGCACTCTTCTATATTTTTTTACAAGTCGCGCATGAATGTATCAGCTACGGTGCCGTTAGCCGGCAGCGAGGGGCGTGTCTAAAAGCGTCACCTACAAACTGCGTACATTGTAATGCTAAATTTAGCAACTGCCTTGAGCTCTGAAACGCCACCGTAGGGAACAGTTCCTAATTAATCATACAATTTGACAATTTTCCTTGGGTATCGCAACTTTACTAAACCAATGAACTACTTATTAATAACATCTTGCGTTAGGCACGCCACAAATAATGATGTTATTCGGCCGTGCGGTTCATTCCCGCATCGCGTGCTCGAAACGTCTGGCCGGTGCCTGTGTCTGTGAGCGAAACGCCTGGCCTGGGCTGTGAGCGAAACGCCTGGCCTGGGCTGTGAACGAAACGCCTGGTCTGGGCTGTGAACGAAACGCCTGGCCTGGGCTGTGAACGAAACGCCTGGTCTGGGCTGTGAACGAAACGCCTGGCCTGGGCTGTGAACGAAACGCCTGGCCTGGGCTGTTAACGAAACGCCTGGCCTGGGCTGTACGTGAACGAAACGCCTGCCTGGGCTGTGAACGAAACGCCTGGCCTGCAAGTCGAACAAGTGTACAGTTGTTACAGGAAATAAAATCATGCCATATTTAGGTTAATCTTTACATTGAACGTATTCCATGGCTTATATTTTATTATATCCTTGTCTTGTACACACATTGCGTAGGCCCTACATACAAAACCGCGAGTGGTTCATTCCCGCGTGGCGTTAACGAAATGTCTGGCCTGTGAATGAAATACCTGGCCTGCAAGTCAGACTAATCGTTTTTCTTTGATGCACGACATAAAATCATATCATATGTATATGACCAATATTGCATTAAACATATTCCATGTCTTATATTATATTGTATCCTTGTTTTGTACACAAATTTAGTACAAAGCTGCGAGCGGTTCATTCCCGTATCGCGTGCACGAAACGCCTGGCCTGTGAACGAAACGCCTGGCTTGTGAACGAAACGCCTGGACTGCAAGTTATATAAGTGTGTAGTTGTTACAGGAAATAAAATCATGCCTTAATTTGGGTAATTTTTGCATTAAACATATTCCATGACTTATATTTTATTATATCCCTGTCTTGTACATAAATTGAGTACACACAAAGCCGTTGGCGGCTCATTCCCGAGTTGCGTGAATGAAACGCCTGGTCTGTGAATGAAACGCCTGGCCTGTTAATGAAACGCCTGGCCTGTGAATGAAACGCCTGGCCTGTGAATGAAACGCCTGGCCTGTGAACGAAACGCCTGGCCTGTTAATGAAACGCCTGCCCTGTGAACGAAACGCCTGGCCTGTGAACGAAACGCCTGGCCTGTGAACGAAACGCCTGGCCTGTGAATGAAACGCCTGGCCTGTGAATGAAACGCCTGGCCTGTTAATGAAACGCCTGGCCTGTGAACGAAACGCCTGGCCTGTGAACGAAACGCCTGGCCTGTGAATTAAACGCCTGGCCTGTGAATGAAACGCCTGGCCTGTGAATGAAACGCCTGGCCTGCAAGTCAGAATTGACGTTTAACTGTGTATCTTTAATCCGCTATACCCAAACGTGCCTTATTTGGGGCCATTATTACAATAAACATATTCCACAGTATATGTAGGTGTAGTCTTGTCTTTCTACACGAATTCAGTAGAGTAACCTGGGGTAGGGGTAAATCGGCCCCTGAAGGTAAGACGGCCCCCAGCACGTACG
This sequence comes from Lamellibrachia columna, assembly GCA_963662155.1. Lineage (NCBI taxonomy): Eukaryota > Metazoa > Annelida > Polychaeta > Sabellida > Siboglinidae > Lamellibrachia > Lamellibrachia columna. The sequence goes on from OY759261.1 coordinate 13,802,632, forward strand.
CAACTATGACACTCTGAACGTCCCAAAATCTGGTGCAAAATGCAGCTAACATCTATTGCAGCGCTAATCTATTGGATATCCACCCGAAAGCTCAGCAACACGAGACGTAACTAAATCAGTGTTTCTTTTAACTTTTATACGCAATGTAATACGCTCTGATCTACTCATTTGGCAGCTTGAAATTTACCACTGCAGTTCGTGTCCTGCTCTGCAACAAAGGCCTGAAATATGCGATGTATGGTAGCGGATATGTAGCCCCAGTACCCTGGGGCATATCAGGTTAAGGTTAGGGTTAGGGTTAGGTACGTTAGTACACTGGGGCATATCAAGTTAAGGTTAGGGTTAGGGTTAGGTACGTTAGTACACTGGGACATATCCACACACCAGTGATCAATATAATATTATATTGATAACATATATGTTGTTCTTAGCGGAGTTGATGTTTGATCATTGGTGGTAGTAAACTACTAAATATATATAGATTCAGCGTTCAGCAAACCTTTTTAGCTATAGGGGCCATTTTTCTCCAGCTCGGTCTGTGCGGACCAACGTTGTTAAGTAAGGAACACATACATACGTAAATCTACTCATATACAGCGTTTTATGTTTGTCTGAAATACACCCGGACAATGAACAAATACATCCGGACAATGAACAAATACACCCGGACAATGAACAAATCACACTATCGTTCGTTGGTGGCGATCTGCAGGCAGTCAGCGCACCGACACGAACAAGTTAATGAGAAGGGTGATGTTGCATATTCTTCGATAACCGACTGAAGCCTGGAGCGAGAGGGGAGATCGCAAGTCGCAGAAGCTCATCCAATCGCTTGTCCGTCAACCGGCACCGAAGTGAGTTCTTGATATGATCGCGGAGAATCAAAATTCGTATGACCACGTGCTACTGAAAAAATACCAGGAATTTTTACGCAGCCTCGCGTAACGCTAGAAACCGGACCGGCACTTTCGTCGCCCAGAAAAGCACAAGGTCGTCTGTTGCAGCGAGAAGCTGTTCTTTTCCAGCCCGGCACAATTTTGAAATCGATGAAATCCTCCTGCAACACAGCTTCGTCGACCCCAAACGTCTGCGACAACTTGTGACACACGTCAGGCTGGGAGCAAAATGCAAAATGCAACAAACGTCATCGGTCGATGCGATGTCAACGAATCGCTTGTTGACGGTTGTCTGCAGACTGTCCAGCACACCGACAAACACCTGCTTGGCATCTTCAGTGTGTGCCTCGTCTTGTGACCAAGTGATTCTGAAATCTTCGGTTGGTCAGAGCACGGGCGCGAATGAGATTCACGATTTCGACAACAGTTTGCATAGTTTCCTGCACGCTGCAGTCTCCTTTTACACACAGAGCTTGCTGATGAATAATGCAGTGATAAGAAAGCAGGTTCGGCTTTCCGATTCGCTGACGAATATATTGCAACGACCAGCTCGACGACCAAGCATACTTGGGGCACCTTCCGTGCAAATTGAAACAGGGTTGTCCCATGTCAATTCGTTCTCTTGAAGGAGTTACAGTAATGCATTGCAAATGTCCGCAGCTGTCATTGTGCTTTTCAATGGAATAAGGCACAGGATGTCTTCCGAAACGCTGTTGTCGAAGTACCGCACAGATACCATGCAGCTGAGCAACATCACTTCTGTCTAGCTGCGCTCCCGTCAAGTGCAATCGGCCAAGCAGGGCAGGCTCGCAGATTACTCAATAGTTGCTTGAAGACGTCGCCACTCAGATCACCACAGCGATAGCTTCGTTGAGATGACTCGTACCTTGAGCAACAACCGAGACTCTCTTCGCCTCGCACACGTATGCATTAAAGCGGTTCTAAAACTCCTTCAATCAGCCGCTCACCTTTCCTCGGATAAGCACTGTCAAAATCCTTGTTGACGTTACAAGGGCTAGAACGGTTGAAACAGTTACGCCGCTACGGTCTACGCTGCTACGGTCTACGCCGCTACGATCTACGGAGTCGAAACGCGTACAGTAGAGACGATTTTAACGTAACACAAATGTTGGGCGCATTTTATTGATCTGCACAATCGACTAGTGGCGCTCTACAATTAAATAATTATTATTAATGTCATTGCTGGTATCACTATTTGACAAGCAAAGTTATTCTAATTTCAGCAAATTAATGATTAGAGAATCCATGCATGCTCCTGGAAGAAACGTTGGGTAATATGCCATCGGCAATTTATAAATTGAGTAATGCATGCCTTCGATACAAAATAAAAATCAAGGCTAACTAATATAAAAATGCATAACTATCAACTATCTACGTAGCGCAGTCGGACAATTGCGCAGAATTAATTAAACGCACACAACATTACTATCAATACACATTTCCTACGATAGTAACTGCCCCAGCATGAAAATAGGTTAACGACGCAACTCCACATTAATTTAATTTTGTCTAGACTCTAGATTCTATAATTGACATCAAATCAACAAATCAAAATTGATATTCCCAATTTGTTTTTTGAATACTTCCTACTTCTGGAGAGGGTCTCGCGGACCAACAGAAAACCGTCCGCGGACCAAATTTGGCCCCGGCCAGGGTTTGCAGGACGCTAGTATAGATTAACAAGGCAAAATGTTACCATTCGGGCATGAACAATTCATTAGTTATGACACGTTATACATCAGATGTGCGGGCAAGCCCCAACTTCCCCTATATGCACGACATGCACAATACTTTGATGATCCTACAAAGACACTAAGAATATTCTTGCCACGATTTCTTGGCACCCGAATAGTGATCAAATAACACGAAACATTGTAGAAAAACTACAATACTTGGTCTGCCAGTAAAGGAAGGCATAGTAAAGAAACAATCACGACAGAAACGAGGCATGTGGTAATTTTATTCAAATCCATCACTTTCTGTGACACAGCATTCAAGACAGCACATTCAAAGATGAGTAGAACCATGAGAGTTCACATGGTTCATCAAATCATACTTACACAGAGTAGTTATTTAATAACGTGTAATGTATATGCTGATGTCTAAATGTGCTATTAAAGTAGAGGAACTGCATCAGTGATTGATATTGGAAACTTGTTATTACGTGTATTATAAATTGCAATCCACAGCGTATTAAAACATTATATTGTTGCCATTCCCAATGAATTGATTCAATTAAATATAATTTAGTGATAATATTAAAGAGGCTGAAGGCAGTGAATGGATTCAGTGGGTGTGCACAGCCAGTAGTGTTTGAATGCAAAATGCTAACATCAGCAGGGATTGAACCTGCCACACGACACTGAAACACTATTACCACCCACACCACCACTCGGCCGAGTGCTTACACAGACAACTGACTATGTTTACAACAAATAATGTAACAGTAATATGTAACAAATATATTTTATAGATTGTTGTAAAAGTTATTGAATAAATAGTTATATTAATTTTGATAAACAAATGTTTATGATGTTTCATAGAACGTGATATTTTATTGTTTAATATACCTCCAGCCAGAAACAATACAGTACACACGATCTAAACAAACATACACTCCAACTGTTTGTGAACACTTCATCTGTGAACCGTCCGTGTCTGTTTGGCAACAGAACACACCTGCCCAGCACTTTTGTTATGCCTGTTTCATGCCTTTCTGAAAATTACGAACTGTGTAGAGATGTTTTCTAGTAACACCACCTTTTACCAAGTAGGTTTTGCCGGCAACGTCCGAACCCACCATTTATGCAAGTGGTCGAAACTACTGTACAATGCAGATACACACATGTATATTTTATTCGCTATTTCCATAATTTAGCCGATTTTCAACTTGCATTTTATTAATAAAGAACATGTTTTTATTAATATGAAGGATATCCCTCTAATAAGCTAAAGATATTAGATATAGGTTCTTGTTTAGCCTGTTGGTAAGTCAGATCAGTCAGTTAGTAGTCAAAAGTATGGCGAATCAACTACAAGAATTTTCATGTCTGCGAACATTGTTGACATATTCTCACCATATACCATGGCGCCAGCTTCGTTCCGCTGACGGAGTGCTGCCAACCCTCCCGGATTTTCCTGGAGTCTCCAGGATTTTTTGCGTAACTCCGTCATTCCGGAAAACAAGAAATCTCCCGGAGGCTGTAAGAAAATTTATTGATTTTTGTAGGACACTTTAGCCGGGAGTTCCCTTCGCTCGCGTATTATCACAGTTTTCTTCGTACCGCATTTAACGATCAGCGCACCACAAAAAACGTCTGCATATTGCACTGCCATCTAGCGAATGCAGCGTACGCTAGCCTCCATTATCCACGATCCATAATGTGGCGCCACCATCTTTCGCGCGCAAAGTCGAGTTCACGAAAGGGCCAGGCCCACCTTGGCATCACAGAGTCATAGAGAGCAGGTAAGCCTAACTATCACTGCCATCAACTGCATCGTGCATCAAAGTTTCCCTCCCTCCCATATAAAACATGAATTTGTCATTTTATTTGCAAATATGGGTATTGGAATTACTGGTGGCACTGGTGCTCTAGGGGAGGAGTGAACATTTCCAAAACAAGCAATATTATGCCAATAATAATATAGGCATGGTTGTGTACATTCAAATTGCTACTGATTTATATAACTGTGACACTGATGTGATTAATATACAATGTTCCATTTCATTAAATCGTGTGTGTGTTTGTGCGTGCGTGCGTGCGTGCGTGCGTGCGTAATAATACGATCAAGGGGAAAGTTTGTGGCTTATTTCAGTAAAATCGTAGCAAAAAACTGCCGGTCTTTGGCCATCACACAAAATTGCTACGCTTAGGTGAACGACTTTTAAAAAACCACCAACCCTATTCTCATGCCTGGTGGATACTATTACTTTTAATTAAAAAAAAAATGTGCGTGCATGCGTTCTAACAACTGTCATCACATGGTACAACATCTCTCTATTAATAGTAATTTAATATTTAATTAAAAATATATAATTATGTAATGTTTTATTACAAAGCATTATTTATTTCTTTTAATTGCACAAATACTGACAATACCCTGTGCAAAGACATCAGGAAGCTGTCCACCTAGTACCAGACCTCCAGCATTGAGCCTTCGAGGGCTTCTATAGCTTTGATATCCACTTTGCCCCAAAGATGTATGCCTTTTCGTATCATAGCATGCGTGCTCAGTAAGAATGCAAATTCCAGACCAGAATGTGTGAGTGGGGGGGGGGTTACTAATTAGTGTTTTGTTTGTATACCCATCATGTGTGAGCATGTTTGTTAATTAAAAGAACTGTATCATGACAAATTGATATTGTTGCATAACATTATTTAAAATATCTAAATATCTACTTATAGCCAAATAATGAAAAACAATTCTTTAGCATAGTGTTAAAGTAATATTTTAAGAAGATGTGCAAGTTTGTTTTCGTTATAAAATTTAATAATAAAGTATTTTGCAATTCATATTTCTCGTTTCCTTACAAATTTGTCAATTATATTATTTTAACAGTACTATTCTGGCCACCATGCACTATAATGAGAGTTCGGGGTGACCACAAGCTAAGCGACAGGATGGTGAGGCTATGTATGCCATGCACCACCCTAAGTGGAAAAAGGACCAACATTATGGTGTTTACGAGATCACAGAGGAGGCCTCTTACGGTAAGTGAAATGATGCATAAGTTAGCTCAACTATTGATACAATTTTCAATATGGTGTTATCAACTCTGTGTGAAAAACGTTTAGTAATGGACTCTACTATGATTTCAGAATATGAGTGACATTATGACCAGTCTCCTGGAGCGGTGCACATCAAAGAAAACACAGAGGGAGGATGTACCGCTGCCACAAGCCCCACACAACCTGTCAGCAGATGTCCCATGCCCAAACAAGGCTGATGCTGTTGCTCAGCACATACAAAAATTTACACTAGGCTAAGATTTCATGAAGACTCTGTTCAATGGCAACAAATGTCTGTGAAACTTCAAAGAAAAAAATATTTCGCCAGTCTGGCAAAAAAAAGCCTTTGATTTTCTTTCACCAACTGAGAGAAACATTTGCCAGGTGCGATTTGGCGAATGACTGGGACAAGTCTAATTACACATGACAATGACAAACAACTGTGTCCATCTGTGGTTACAGGGTTAGGTATCTGAAACCAACATAGTCCCCAGTCGGTTTAGGGAACGCCTTACTAATGGCCTGGGCTGTACATGAGGGTAGAGTCACGCGGATTCTTCTTCCTAGGCAGCCTCAGACCCAGGACACAAACTGCCTGTATGCGGTGCAGTGGTATCTCCTGGAAAACAAGAATGTATTTCTTTTTATTCAAACATTGTCTCTAATAAAAAGACTACCTAAGCCAGGGCCCCAGCCAGGCACATGCCTCTTCACTTTATGGGGGAAAGTGTACAAGTTGTAAATTTGTGTGATTTTATAAGCTTCATATTTTGCGGCTAATTTTAGTTTACCCCTAGTTAGGCTGATCTAGCTATCACCTACCCCGAACCCACTGACCATGCCCCTTTGTTTTATCTGAAACCTTCTGGAATGCCTAAGTGACAACACATTCTGAATTAGAATTGCACACATAAATAAAAATTTTATTTGTTTTAATCATAAAGCTCATTTTGGTTAACATTTTCCAAAGGAACAATATTCATGTATAAAAAAAATTTCATTACCAAAAGTTATATATCAGTAATGGCTATTATGTTTAATATAAATTGTTGTGAGTGAGATTACTTGTAGATAAACATACGTTGATGGATATCATCCGGCTTATGTGAAGTCTGTGTGAAGGCTGAGTTTGAAACAATCATTGATATATAGAAATATTTTACATAGTGAAAATATAGAGATATGCCCTTACTGATGGAGCTGTGGTTCCAAATTGGCAGCATCAGCCAGGTACTCGCTGGCATAGTGGCTGTAGACAGACTGCAGCACCCACACATCTAGGTAGACTGTCTGGAACCCAGGGTGGTCTGTGATGTATTGCAGCTTTGTCTCGTACTGTGTTCCATACTCCTCCATGGGGTGGACTACCTGGAACCTCTGCAGCACACACTCTACAATGTGGTCTCCATGTTGGTGCAGTTTGAGCAGAGACACCTGTCAGCTGATACATAAAATAGGAACAGTACTTTTTCTTCAAAAGTGGGGGCTGCGGTGGTATCCAGGAAGATATGATCTTTGGAGAGACGTGCCATCTTTTTACTGATATTTTAACTATCCTCTCTCTAGTCTTGTGTTAACAAGCTGAATAATACCGTTTAGTATTTGTTTGAGGTCTAGGGATAAAAACCTCCAAATATGTGTTATTATTGTGTGTGTTTACTAAAATATTTTGCAATGTATATATATCCTGTGAGAAATACCTGTAAGCTTGAGTTGTGTGTTTGTTGGCAAAGAAGTATATTTGAGTGAATCAGCATTATTATGAATAAAACTTTGTGACATTGAAGTCAACATATAAATTATTCCTAAAGTGTGACAACTGTGTACTATATACATATAAACATTTGTGTGGTATCAACAACATAATATGTAATTTTAAATAATTTGTATAAGTTACCACTTATATTGATATTAATGTTCCATATGTATTGTTTGCAAAAAACAGGTGTTAATGCAATATTGTACTATTGTATTGACATGAAAATAAAATGTCCATACAACAGTATTGCTTATACGATGAAATAATCCTTTGACAACACATGGTGGAATTAACAAGACTTTTATTTTATAAATACTTGTCTACAGACCATTCATCATGATTAATGGTGTTGGAATCAATCGATGTCCTTGAATTGGTATCTCTTGGTGCTGGTTTTCATCAGCGTACTATTCGAATATGTATGCGCAAGAACATAGGTGGTCTAACAACTTGTGCACATTCGTTGTCACTTCTTTCATCCGCAAGTGAACAATAACCACTAGAGGAATGAAAGAAACTAGACTCGCAATCGCTGGTCGCAATTGTGAACCCAGGTGTAAACACCACGCAAATGTGTGCTTCTACGTCACAGCCGATCAGTGCGCGTGCGCAGGAAAGTCGTCTACTCGCTGCAGATTTTTTTTGGGGTTAAAAATAATCCCTTTTGTGTAATTGCTAAGTAGAGTTTTCTTGATGCAGTCTTGATGTAGTTTTATCAATGCGAGAAACGAGTCATAGACACTTTAAGCAAGTGCATATTGCAAGGGATATATTAGCAATGTAAACCCCTTCATCTGGTGTCGGAACAGGCAGGTACCGGGAAACAACATCGTGGGAAGGTTTGGCTGCATGCGTGTTCATGGTCATTTCCACATTGTTGTTTTTATCTTCTGTAGTTACAAATGACCACTCAAGTTGTTCTCAATTTGGAAATAAATTAACTTTTCCTACTCCCTGCATAGACATACTAATACTACTTTCAAGTCATTTTCCAACTTGAAGTTTTTTTTAACTTCAAACCAGAACAGCTACAAGGAAGGTAAATTAAAAGGCAGTGTCATTGCAGCTTTAGACAATACGATATACGTCATGCAAAACACTGTTTGCTTGACCTGACAAAGCCACGCCTACTGTGAGGTGGCAATAGCTGTTGGATACGTCTGGCAGTAGCTGAGTGGAGCATATTGGTGCCCTCGTGTGATGGGTGCAGGCCGTCAACGCTGAAGAGTGCAGGTCGAGATATGACGTTGTCCCAATCCCACAAAGAAACAAGGCATCTGAGCTGTCAGCCGGTGTAACATCTGGTTGTATAACAACCCTGTCTCGTACTTGTACTGAAACTCACTCGTCATAATGGGGGAGTATACTAGAGACAGCAATGGGCACTCCCGGGTATCTCCTGCGTTTCCTGAATCAGTCGCCGATGTTGGTCGAGCGTCTGGTCCAGGCGACGGATGTCTTTGCTAACAGTCTCCAGGTGGTTTGTGGCCACATGGAGTACTACCACCACCTCCAGTAGTTCCACCTCAGCAAGCATTAAAACATAATGATGTTAAATCAGGTAAGTTAATTGAAAGGTAAATCTAAGTTGTTATATATCCAGTCCACTGTACTGCTCAAACAATACACTTCTCCCGTCACAATTATTATATTCACTTTGACAACTTTGAAAACAGTACACGGAAATAGAGGTAAAACGAAACAAGCACTTTTTGAAACAATTGTAAAACAATACAAATCTCACCACGCCGAATGTCAGTAACACCAGCGCCACGTCTGACGTGTACATTAAACCCGACGCCATCCACATTCTGGGGAGGTACTTGTAGATCGAATACGAGTACAAGGCCACCAAGCAGGACATGTTGAGGATCTGCAAGTAGTTCATTTTTGTATGAATTTGGTTGCCAAACTTCATGCTAGTCTCTGCGTCGATAACACGTCCGGCGATTAACCTGCCTCGCAACTCTAGCAACCTTATTTTAAATGAACCTGTACTCGGCCACAAGGTTCCTGACTGTTTCATCGGTCCCAATGGTTTAGAATGTTGCAGTTTCTGACAATATTAAGAGAGCTCACGGCAACATTTGATTCGACATTTGAAGAATTCGCAATTCAGCCATCTTGCAGTCAAAGTCACATAACGTGATGTGCCCAATGGCAGTAATACGATTAGGGGAATCCACCGGTTGCTGACCTGGATTAAATCATTGTCTACATTCCTATATTTGTCAAGGTAAAAACTACCAGCGACTTCGTTTAGCTGTTATTTAAATAGCCAGGTGCAGAACATTCTAACGTTACACGTAGTGTAACACATCATTACTGATGTAAATATAAACAAAGTGTGCATATTTGCAACATTCCTATCGATTAGTAATTTAGTAACATTAAATATTAACATTAATATCACCACTAACATCAAGTATACAAATGCAATACTCACGACACGACACATTCACACAGTAGTAATTAGATGAGCGAATCGAGTAGCTTTTTTAATTCAGTATACTCAGAGCAAATAATCCAAATATTCCAGAGCTATCCAAAGGCAAAAGCAAATGTATCAATCAACGAAACAGGCAGATTTGTTAACATACCAGTAGTGAACACATATTTAAATAGACTATGATTACCAGACAATAAGGTCACACACACTTCAATGAACTGCCAATCTATGGCCGTACAACCAAATGTGAAAAACAATTGGCTCCTTAACAAGAGTTATTTCTATACAATAGCCAATCAATTAAAAGTTAATACTGTTGGACTGGTAAAAGACCCGTTGATTAAGACAATGTTATGATACTCTTTAATGTATACGCAACCCATTTGAGGTGTGAACATACACTCAAAGGAAAGCATCATCATTCACTATAGGCATTGTTGTTTGGCACACTATAGAACACATTATTAAAACGACTGCTACGTTTTCATGTCTATAATCGGCACGCAGTGAGTTCACAGTAGAGAACATTATTGGAAGCAATGCCACTGTTTCAACTATTGATTACATCATTCACCAGATCAACAGTCACAGTGCTAAGTTTTCATGTCTATGACCCGCACGCAGACCCAACGTCTCAAATCTGAAATTCACATGAACGTGCATAAACATGACATTTCTACTATTCTACACGACTAGTTAAATTCAAAATGCTAGACATGAGGGAAATTAACATTTAAACAAAACAAAAGGCACTTCGATTACACTACACGAATATATATATAAACATGACAATTTTATTTGCACTTATTCACGGCTACTTAAATTCAAAATTAAATTCTAAATCAAGTTATGCGATCACGCAAGCGTAGAACTGTTATTTCCTTGCATTTGCTGCAGGAAGTTACACCACAACGCATGCGCAGTAAATACACTTCCGGTAGAGGTCGTAGCAATAATCCAATATGCAAACTCTTGCGGTTTTTCCCGCCGGCACATGATATGATAATTTCCTTCATGTTATACGGCGGCTTTTATAGAATAAAACACAGAGTATATAATGTGTATATAATGTGTATATAATGTGTATATAATGTGTATATAATGTGTATATAATGCACGAACCCATTTCACATATTGTTTAGAAGTGTTGTGTATGCAATTCTATTTGAAATACTGTGGACAATGTTGTTAGTAAAAGCAGATATCCTGCATATCGAACTGTAAATGCATTTTCCAACAAAAGCATTGCACCAAATGTTACATTGCAACTGTCGATACATGAACGCGCAAATAAAAACAATAGCACTGCCCCTCATAGTGCATATTCCTGATTGCATTGTTGTATGATATAATAAATTACTGCAAAGCGGTTTTTCTTTAGTTATAGCACACGAAGAACATAAATACATGCTATTGAAGTAAGACGCGAACAGCTTGTTCTTCGAACAGAAGCACCCAAGAACGTTTGCAAATAAAACTTTTTAACGTAATTTTACAACCTTTTCCGTGAAATGTAGGCCTATGTCCAACCTGCCCCGTATACTTTGGCCATTTGGCTTAGTGTTGTTATTTCGTGTGTGATGAAACTAAATAAGTCTTGGCAGCAACAACATTCACCAAACATTTAAAGTGTCTACGACACGTGCGACCTTGCTCGAGTGATCCTTTAAAGCTGCTTAACCAAAGATTCAGCCCATCGGGAATCCGGGATTCTTTTATGTCCAGATGTGTAGTGTGTGATTAGTTTAAGTAACGTGCGCAGTCTGTTTAATAAAAAGTGCGTACTTTTCTTTAAATCGTCGAAAGAAATGACTTTGGTCGTTGTTTCTGGTAACTTGTGAAAACCAATTGGCCGACCGACGACCCATTGAACTTGTCGGTCACGTGTTTTTTCGCGAGAGCTAGAACATCAACACAAAACACGTACATGAAAGCGTATCGAAGGTAAACGGATACACGTGAATTTCAACTGAAAGCGGTGTTTCAACGAAACGAATGTACGTAATAAACTGCCACAGTTGGCAACAATTAACGTAGTATTACTGAAGAAAACGTAAGCTGGTGTGTTATTCATTCTACGAGAATCAGGCAATACTAGTGACATTTAAATCTGAGACTGTCTGAGAGTAGCTATGCTGGACCATTTTGAGATAATTAAGTTATTCCAATGTGTTATACAACATCGGAAAGGTATATTATTAAGATACATCATGGTATCAGTTGTATGGCTGTATGTTAAACATTTTTCATGTTAGAACTCTTTAAAGACACCCCGTCCACTTTTTCAAAACACGTTTTTTATTTTGATAAAAAGGGGTACCTGGCCTAAAAATAGATTAATATTAATTTTAATGTATTTTTTTTGCATATACTGGAACTACTACATTTTGCCAACCTATTGGTGGATAACGTACAACTGTAGTTTTATTATTTTGCCTGCAATTGCAAACATTGAACATTTTGGCAACATTACATGGGACTGTATTATAGACTTAAATATGATACACTATATGTACCGAATAATGACTTGTTCATATGCTACACACACGTGTTGTCTGTGATGTTGTGTCTTTAATAGCTGTAACTCTAATGGTTTTGGTCAGATCGTCAGACGAGAAGGAAATTAAAGAGAAATATTGGCAAAATGGTTGACGGTAAGACTAAGAGGCAGACGAAGCCCAAGAGCCACATGGAAACAAAACTGCAAGGGATGGATGGAGAACATGAAGTATGAAGATCTGGACAGAATGACACAAGGCAGATATGAGTAGCGATATGTCATAGCTGACCTTCCGAGAGGGGATGTAGTTGTATCATGCATGGTTATAATATTATAGGAAATAAAATGCATACAAATTTCAAGTCAATTTGGCGCTACGTGGCCATGTCACAGTCGCAGTGCTCATCGTGGATATATCGCGGCGGTACGTACGTCTACCCAGCAACGTCGTTGGTCGACGGTGGCACTGTGCATCGCACTCGGGAACCAGGAGGATGACCAACTCTCTCATGACTCCCTGCCGTCTTTGGCGCCTCTGGCGCAGTGGTAAACACTCGCATGCTAGAGGTCACTATCGAGGTATAAAAACCCACAAACCTGTCATGTGCAGTCATCGTATATACGTCGATCCTGTCATAACAGTGAAGTATCCTATATATTTCATACGCAACACAACATATGAATATATTATATTTAATAAAAAGTGACAAAAGGAATGGCACGTGTTGTTATTTTAGCATTCTTAGATATTCCTGTGACACCCCTCTACAGACACAGTCGAAAGAGAACCGTAGTCAATGATACTGGAAATAGTGGCGCCGCAAACGGATAACACGAAAGTCACTTTGATGTCTAGGGAACGAGTACTCGAATATAGTGGCGCCCCTAGTGGATAGGAGTAACCTTTATCATCCACGGGGTAATAGAAGTACTATCATTCCTCTTGCAATTGCTGCGAACGATACTTGGTTGAACCGACAGCGAGGACGTTGATATGTTCCTCGAATGCATCCAAGAAACCGACATCTTGCAATGGGCCACCAATCAACGACTGGATTCGGCGTGGGTGTGTGAACTCGTGTCGAATATCACCTTCTTCGTCAACCGCATCATCGATCATCCTATAATATGTGTAGGCGTGACCTTTCCAGTCTACGTCAAGAAGAACAAAACCGTCATCGGTCTGGAAAAGAAACCCAACAATTCCAAGAGGTACAATGATAACATGTGTCTCTTACGGTGTCTGGCCCTACATCTAGAATACGATTGATATCGGTTGGAACCAGCGATGAAGACGCTGTACGAGGCATACAACGAAGACGATGTAGCCATGGAAGACTTTGCCGGGGTCGCGTTGGATGACCTCTACCGTGTAGAGAACACTTCCAAGACGAACGTGTGCGTGTATAAGCTCGTCCAACCCGGACGTAGAGGATGGTAGACGACTGCCGAACTCGTCCGTCGATCGTTGTGTGAACCTTCACGAGACATTGTTTAATGACGAGACGGAAGGCGCGGCAAATTACCGTAGCAGCGTTATTCTGGAGACGGGGTATGAAAGCCGGGCCTGGACGTCGGATTCCGAAGTTATTTTGAATAAAATAATAATATTGACATCGCAAACATTAATAAAAATTACGTAGGAGAAATATGTGTGCACATTCGACTTGGTCATCGCAAGGCAAACAATAAGTAAAGTGCAGAAAACGCAGATAACCTATTTGTGTATAGTCTAAAATTCAACGTACAATAACATACCGTAAAATAATACAATGCGCGTACAATAGAGACCGTATAAGTTATCCTGAACAAACAAAGACATACATTAAAATACTGTAATTCCACCAAATTGGTTACCAACGGTTCTAGAAATGAAATTAATGACATCCTGTATGAATTGATTTTAGTACAAGTTTGAATATAGCTAAATGGGTGTGTATGCCAGACTGGCCCCAAAGTTAGCATAATAATGAATATACGGTGGTATCACAATGAATAGACGGTGGTATCACAATGAATAGACGGTGGTGTCACAATGAATAGACGGTGGTGTCACAATGAATAGACGGTGGTATCACAATGAATAGACGATGGTATCACAATGGATAGACGGTGGTATCACAATGGATAGACGGTGGTATCACAATGAATAGACGGTGGTATCACAATGAATAGACGGTGGTATCACAATGAATAGACGGTGGTGTCACAATGAATAGACGGTGGTATCACAATGAATAGACGGTGGTGTCACAATGAATAGACGGTGGTGTCACAATGAATAGACGGTGGTATCACAATGAATAGACGGTGGTATCACAATGAATATACGGTGGTGTCTCAATGAATAGACGGTGGTATCACAATGAATAGACGGTGGTGTCACAATGAATAGACGGTTGTATCACAATGAATAGACGGTGGTGTCTCAATGAATAGACGGTGGTGTCACAATGAATAGACGGTGGTATCACAATGAATAGACGGTGGTATCACAATGAATAGACGGTGGTGTCACAATGAATAGACGGTGGTGTCACAATGAATAGACGGTGGTATCACAATGAATAGACGGTGGTATCACAATGAATAGACGGTGGTATCACAATGAATAGACGGTGGTGTCACAATGAATAGACGGTGGTGTCACAATGAATAGACGGTGGTATCACAATGAATAGACGGTGGTGTCACAATGAATAGACGGTGGTGTCACAATGAATAGACGGTGGTATCACAATGAATAGACGATGGTATCACAATGGATAGACGGTGGTATCACAATGAATAGATGGGTGGCTCCTATGGTAGCGACTTTTAATAAGTCTTTGTAGGAGTCTCCATGATCCTCTCTGTATACGGTAATATTTTATTACGCACAATTATATACTTATATATTATTATTGAATACGTGTGCAGATCGGATCAAATGAATTTACTTCTGGAACTAATCACAATGCAGTATTGCATTGGTGGTCATGCTAACGTTTTTTTTTCTGATAGTAAGGAAACTGGACCATCAACAATTCTGAAAACTGTTCTCAGTAACTGCCGTCACCTCATTGAGACCCTAATCACGTTTGGGCAAAATCACTCACATCTGTTGTTAAACGCCCCCACGTGCGATACCCGTCAGAACTTACATAAGTCTCCATGTATTCACGTGCCCACGTGGCCCATAGCAGAAACAATCCTAATAAATCCTTCTGCCTGGTAAACTCTAAAAACGAACTATTTCACAAGCAATAGCTTCTACAATCAAATCTGTGAATATGCCTGCCCAGTTGCACTCATGTCACATCATATGAATTTCTTAATTTCACATATCACGATTTAATACGTCATACATTCGTGTGAAACAATCAACAGGAAGTTCATTTATGGTTTGACCTAATCTGGAGAGTGGCTCACACTCAATTCGGCTACTGGTTCCATCTTTATCCGATAGGAAGAAAAATATTGTATTAAATGCTATAACCCCCCCCGAAGTTGGCGTATAAATATAGAGATGGTGGAGTGACGGTTACGCCATCTGGAGAGTGACTCATTCTTAGTGCGGCCACCATTCGGCTACTGTTTCCATTTTTGTCCACCAGGAAGACAAGCATTATAGTAAATACCACAAACATGCCTTTGCGTTTTTTTTAATGCATCGCCAGTTGGTAGATCAGACCCCGCTGGTGCCAGGAGGCGAAGGAACATAGAAAGAGGCAAGTGGGGGGTCGGAGGAGATACGGCCAAACTGCCCCCAGAGTTACCATAATAATATATAGATGTTGAATCGGTCATGATAAATCCTTTATGCTAATGTTCTCTAATCTTTCTATTCTGTTCCATTATTAGGTCATTTAATTTGAAATGCGATAACCGATTAAGTTAAACAATGTGTTTACGTGTCGTTAAGTTATGAAATAATCTCCGCCAGTTTCGGGTATAAGGGAATAACGTTTTGTAGGCGTGCCAGGGGCCCACGGCGGTGGTTCGTACATTAAACAGAAGCAACATTTCTCCGATTCCCCTGGGGATGGGACATTACGAATGAACTTATGCGGACGTCTGACGTAGATATTACGTAACTCAGAGCAATAGTGCACGCAACTGTTAGCAACGTTATGTGTTTTTCGACGATACGTCAAAAGTCCACCGAGCGCTTCGTGTTGTACGTGTTTTGGAACGTGAAGTTGTCATTACCACTGGCATTGACCTGCCAATATTTGACCAGGTAGTGCAAGTAGTCTTAGCTTTTGCAGTAGTTGCCTTTTTGTCCCGTGCAACGTCGATAACTCGGCGGGTAACCCTTGAATCAAAGATCCCCAGGGAACAGTGCCGGATTAACAATTGGGGGGGGGGTGTGTGGTGCAAACTGTTACGGGGTGGGGTCCCTAGCGAGAGACGAAGACGAAGATCGCGACGCTTTGAGGTAGCCGATGTAGCGTTAAGCCAAATTAAGAAATGGTGAAACTCATAAAAAAGGTTGAACGTTTATGCATATTCAAAGCATATATCATAACATCAACCTACCAAGGAGCCAAATCCGATGTGGATTATATTACAACTGAGAAGTGACCGTCTTCAGGTCATAACGTTGTTCTCAACAATTGGGAATGTTGACTCATTTATCAGACAGATTGCAGACAGAGTCACAATGCATGCCATTATCAGCAGAAAGCACTGACCTATACCAGGCTTACACTTGTGTTGTTTACTAAAAGAGCAGATATTATTATCATGATGCAGAGCAGAGGTGCAGAGAAATGAAGATGTTGGTGACAAGATAGATTTCTCACATATTACTTTTCGTCTTACATACACAAGTGTAAAAGGGAAATTAATAGATATATTTTGTTGACTAAATATATACGGATATTAAAACTACTTCTTTAGTAGACAGAATACACAAAATAGCAGTATTGTGCTATCTTAATTGGGTCAATGCCAATTGGAACGGATGTTATGTGTTTCGACATGCAGTCGGAGACAAAACTATGATCTGTGGAAACGTAATATAGCAGGTATTGGCATTAAGCTTTTGCACCCAGTAGCCAGTCGGGCCACTATATGTTAAAAGTTACTGGCCCCCCAAACAAGTTACTGGCCCGAAATGTTTTTATTACTTAAAAAACAAATTTGTTTGCAATACATCGCATCCTTCATTAGTTGAAGGATGCGAGTTTGGCTGCTATTTATTTTGCAGTTGGTGATTTACTTTCATCCTTTCAGTCAATATTCCGTATGGCAGACAATGTTGCTGCAGGAATCATTTAAGAATCATATGCCCTCCGACTCTGTCGAAGCCGCAGGCGCAGCAGGTCACGTTTTGAGAACGTCGGATGATGCCGCCGTGTGCGTATCGAGTTACGGCTAACGAACCGGACTAGTAGCGACGTCATGCGGATTTTGTGAGACTCGTACATATCATGACAAGATGGCAACTAAACGAAGCGACAACACGAAATGATGATGAATATGAAGCTTGTGTTTAATTATAGAGCCGGGGTGGATGGCAAGGACAAGCGATTGAAACGATGACCTGTGGCTGTGACTAATGGGATAAAAACGATATGAAACTTTGTTGGCCCACCGGGCCAGTACAATATGGAAACCTGTGGCCCGATATTTATTCGTCTTGCATAATTCAAAATCTGGTGGCAAAATTGTCAAGTATTCTCATTTCACCATACAGCTGTTACTGCCTGTTGGCTCACCTGTTTAACTAACACCTGTTATATGTACCCCCACACCAACGAAAGTGTCGTCTCGACATTCAAATAATACACTTAAACAGTACTAATAGCCATGTCATGATATAACAGTACGATCCTCTGCTAGTAGGTAAGGAGCATAATATGTAAACCTCGAATCAGGTACCCTCTATAAAACACAACAGTATGGAGCTCATATCATCTATGCTAATCTAGAAGATACTTCACAAACCCTTGGTTGAGCATAGAAAGCGCCAATGTCGGAGTCAGTCACTTGTACTTGATTGGCTTTACAAAATCTACATAACGAGCTGGTTTCCTGATTCCACGTCTAGGCCTGGTACGTCTAGGCCTGGTACGTCTAGGCCTGGTACGTCTAGGCCTGGTACGCACAGCTGGTGAAGGTAAGTTCACTTGACCTGGCGGACTTCCAGCAGCATTCTGAATCAGTGTATTGTCTGCGTGTTCTCCGTGACTTTTCACCGATGCTTCGGAGCCTCTGTCTTCATCCTCGTCAGACGTCTCTACTTCATGGTTGTGTTCTGTAACATCCATATCCTCAGGAATTCCTCCCGACACGCTTTCCTGTGTCATAGGTGCAAGCTCTTCAACAACGGGAATGAGTGAAATCTAAATCTTCTTGATCACCGGATTTTCACCTTGGAAAAAAAAGCTCCCACTCATTGTCATCAATCTTCGTCCCTCGTCCAGTTCCTCCTCGTACAACTGTCTGGCTCGAACATATAACATCAATCAGGACATATATTTCGTCATCATCTTGCATGACTGCTCTCTAACACACAGCCTGGACTACATGTTCAGATAAGTTTTCCTCTTGTGCAGGCTTTGTGTGAAGTCTGGAGGGTGCATCGGCATCCGTTGAAATCACAACTTGACAGTTCTGCTAACCACCGGTGACTGATTGCAACTAGCTTTGCAGAAGTAAGTATGTAGGCCAAAGGTTATCATCTGCCAAGACCAGAAACTTGTATCCTCATAAGTAGTTCTGGTGTTTTTCGCACACTGCCCACATGAGTGCTAAGAATTCCAGTTTGTGTGCTGGGTAGTTAACCTCGCTTGGCCTAAGCGCAAGACTGGCGTGGACTATGATTCTCTGTTGTCCACGCTGCTCCTGATATAACACAGCTCCAAACCCTTATACTGATGGATCCACGTGTAACTCAAATGGCAGAGTGCAGGCGGCATAGCCCAAAATGGATGGGGTTATGAGCTCTTCTTTCAGCACATTAAATGCTTGGATTGCCCCGGGAGCAATCTCAATCTTGGTGCTTTCATTCACAGAAGTCCTGTTTTTCTGTCCTTTTAACAGGCGATGTAACGGCTTACATATCTGCGACTAGCCCTTCACAAAGCGCCGATAGTAAAAAAAACCGAATACTTGACGGAACTCATGTACAGTGGTAGGTAGAGGCCATGACTTCAACCTCAGTATCTTCTATTGATCGGCTTCGATCCCTGACTCTGAAATGATGTGACCTAAATACTTCACGCACGTTTGGAAAATGTGACATTTTGAAGGCTTTAGCAAGAGACCGGCTGACCGAAGACTAATGAATACAGCCCTCAAATGTTTAAGGTGAGTTTCAAACGTCTTCGAATGGATAATAATGTCATCTAGACACACCGAGGCATTTGTCAAGTTAGTAAGAGTAAACCACTTCGCTCCAGCCAAACTGTCCAGAGTAGACTAAATGAGATGCAGCATTTAAGCATATCTAGTTGTGCAGCTGCTTAAGCGCCTAAAATCTAGGCAGAGTATCAAGCTCCAATCCTTCTTCCAAACTAAGACAATCTTTGAGGTCCATGAACTATGGGAATGCCGTATCGCATCACATGCCAGCATCTCTTTGAGGTGTTGTCTAACTTCCTCGAACAAAGCAGGGGCTGCCTCTGGGCCTGACCTGGAATGGTGCATCATCCATCAGTCGTATCATTTGCTTCACTCCCACTGCTTTTCCTATCTCCATTTTCCAAGATACACTGGAATCTTGACACAATGATTGTACATTCCCATGTTGTTCTTCAGAAAAGTATGTGTCTTCTAGTTGTACTGGTATTTCACTCATTGTGTGTTCACTTGTGTATTCTCCACATAAGACATCCGTATTCACTAAATCTCCAACTGTCTTGTCCGTATCTAAAATGGAGATATAGCGAATTCGGATGTCCTAAGTGAAGAACTGTCTTGTCCCTATCTAAGATTACACTGTTGGTCATAGTGGCTATCCTCTGTCGTCTAGGGATTTCCATCTTTCTTCCCGAGACATTTGCTTGGTTGATGTCAAATCCGTGGTTGTTATCAGCTTGCCCTACTGACGCTGGAGTGAATAATCCACTCTGGAGTGTGTCTGCAGGCTGAATCATGCCACCTGAAAACCCCTTCTGGGATACCATTCTCCCCTTCACAATCATGGATCTGTTCGCGGGATTACCAGGTGGCGCCACAATTACACTGCTACTTCCTGTTATGGGCCTTCCAAATGGTCAGGGCAAGTGTTTCCAAGATGGCTGTATGATGGAAATGGGTGTTCCGAGCTCTCAGCGCTGTCAGGAAATGAATGCCAATGATGACAGGCACCATACTAGTCGACCGAGAAGGGGCACAATAAATGTTGGCACGTACATTCCTTCAATAAATGTTGGCACGTACATTCCGTCAATGTCTTATCTAGATGAATGCAACTTCACCTACACTTCGACATAGCCATTGCACCTTCAATATCCACTAATCTTGTTAGGGGTTGCAGTGTAAGACGAGACAGTTCGCGGTTATAGAACAGCTTCCCGATAGTAATAGCTATGTACAGTTCCTTCCTCCAGTAATGGTCCCCATTTGACAAGATCCGCCGACCAAATCGCATGCAGGTATGTCCTTCAATGCACTTTGTGCTTCAATGTACTCTTCAGCCCTTAGACAGGTGTCACTTCTGTTTACATCGATGGTACACAATGTCAATGTCTTTGCGGCAACAAAGTGAAAGATGTCCAGGTATACCACAATCATTGCAGGTAACTGGCTACTTCTTCTCTTTCATCTGCGTCATGTTCTGTCTTTTCTTGATCATTCCTTCCAACTCTTCCATTTTCTTGACCAGAGTTTGCAATGTCGATTCATGCTGCTATTTTTGTTGGACGTTGGACGTGGTCCTGCGCTTCATCTTTCCTGCTTCTTCTTTCCTTCAAATTCCTCCTCCATGGCGCGAGTCTCTATTAACATTTTCTCAAAGTTTAGGGCATCTTTCCTATGGCGCAGCGCGTTCTTGATTTGCGAGTCCCTAAGACCAGCCCATAATCTGACCCTCGACATAGATGGCAACGAGTTCATTGACACTACCTCCTTTTCGGCTGACATATAACAAAGGTCTTCTAATATTGTGGATAACATAACACAAGGCTCATGCATTCGCTGAAGCTCACTGTAAAACCTATCAAGTAAGATGTTGCTATATCATACAAGGATAGTAGTTTATGAAGAACCTCAGCAAATGTAGCTCGTTCGACTAGATGAATCATAGTATCGGCTGCTGGGCTTTTTAGCGATTTTCTGACACTTATAAGAATGTCAAGGTCTGAGAATCCTAGAATCCTATACTAAGCACTTAACTTGATAGCACCACCTGGCATAGCTAGTATCCTTTTCGGTCCAAGGCAATCACAGAAGCTTAGGCATAACTCTCGCCACATGTGGCATATTCTTTGGTGCCAAACCATATGCACCTTGACTCCTGCTATGATGTGACACATAGGGCTCCTGCTTCACATGCCTTTCAGTTGGGTGACTCCCTATCACGAATAACAACATGAGCCGCAAATTACCACCGATGTTTCCCGAGAACAACTGCTCGTACGCGGACTTGGCAGAACGTTTTCTTGTATGTTTCTTCGACAAGACTGTGAAAATCCGCCGCTCGCTGAATCACTGTGAAGCGCCTCTACCGATGCGGCTAATCGACAACAATTACGAACATTGCACTCTGTCAGCGTTCACATCGACAACACTCACCGCTATCACCCGACTTGTGAACAAATGCCCTCGCAAATCTTGCTCTCTCTCGACCCTTTGTCAACTGCACTGCTGAAGACTAACGTTAACATCATCGCACCAATTCTAGCCAGCATAATAATAATAATATATTTTATTTAGTATAGCGCCAGATCCAAAATCGCTTCACAACATATTAAAATACATAAAATAGTGTAACATTGCAAAATAACAAATAAATGCATTCAAAACTAATAATAAGAATTATTTAAAATAAATGCAGCAATAAAATAGTGTGGAATTGCTAAATAAGGAAATAGCTAAATAAATATATTAACTGCTGGTAATAAGAATTATAGAAACATTAATATAACACAATAATTATAAATTATAGCAATAATACTAATAAATAAAAAAAATTATATGTATGATTAATAATAATAAATAATTTAATAATTTAGTAAAATATTTTTATAGTAATAGTTTAAGTAATACAAATGTATTGGTAAAATAATGTTAAATATCATGAATAAGATTACTGGAATAGTCATAATTAAACTGCTATGAGTAGATGACAATGTTCATCTGCAATATACGCTAATACGCGATACGAAACAAATGTGTCTTTAGTCGACATTTGAAGCTGGCGAGAGTGTCACGGGTTTTAATAAAGTTAGGTAAAGTGTTCCACAGAGACGCCGCAGCCACTGCGAACGAGCCGCCCCCAGCCTTGGTACGAGTGCGCTTCACTTCCAAACTGTTACTGCTGGCAGAGCGCAGTGCTCTTGCCGGTTGATACGGACGCACGAGTTCACACAGGTACACTGGCGCTTCGTCGTGCATGACTTTGTATGTAAGTACCCGTATCTTTAAATCGACTCTGCATGCCACGGGCAGCCAGTGATGTTCTTGTAACAGGGGCCTGGCACTGTTGCTACGTGGACGACGCAGAATCAATTTGGCAGCCGAATTGTGTATTCGTTGCAAACGCGCAATGTTAACCACAGACGGGCCGTGTAAGAGTGCATTGCAGTAGTCAAGCCGCGATGTGATGATGGCATTGACTACGCGCATTATTAATCTATCGCTGGAATCTGCGACAGTTCCATCCGACTTGAAACATGCGCTAGTCACTGCTGAAGAAGACTGGTCTAGACGCAAATGACATTAAGAACTACCGCCCAATTTCAAACCTCAGCTTTGTTTCGAAGCTGTTGGAGAGGCATGTCGCGGTTGACCTTCGGCGCTACATCGACAAAAACAAACTTCTCGACCTATTACAGAGTGCATGTCGCTCACATCATAGCACCGAAACAGCTCTTGTCCGTATTCACGACGACACCATCCAGGCGCTTGATCATTGAAAGGGAGTAGTACTCGTTCTACTCAACCTTACTGCGGCATTGGACACTGTGGATCATGTCATGCTACTGCAGCAGACGCATTCGATCGCCACACGAGGCCCGTCATTAGCTTGGCTGACGTCTTACCTGTCCAACAGGACGATGGCGATAAAAATCGGCGATTCCATATCTCGTCAACGACAGCTATGTTGTGGTGTGCCGCAGTGGTCGGTTCTTGGGCCCCTGTTATTTACAATAAACTGCATGCCCATTAGCGCGATATGCGCCAAGCATAACGTTAAGTATCACTTGTACGCTGACGATACGCTATCCGAAGAATCGAGCGATGCACAGCTGACGTCAAACGAATGAGGCCAATACTGAGGCAGATGTTTGTTGTGCGCCTTGCTGTAAAGCTGCTCCAACAATGCAATCAATGTATGTGGGTGTGACATAACACCGCAATAATTTATGAGAGATATATGCGTCTTCATGGACAACATTTTGTGTATGTCGACACATGTCGCTCGCACGTGTCAGGCGTATTTCCAACTACAAAATATCGTAAACGTTCAACAATACTTAACGACCCACGCGTGCAAGACGACCGTACACGCACTTGTTACATCCAGACTGGACTGTGGAAATGTTGTGCTGTTTGGAGTAAACGTGCGTTAATTCAGAAGCTTCAAATGGTGCAACATTCGGCGCCTCGCCTAATAACGCGACAGCGGCGCCGCGACTATCAGCACATCACGTCCTCCCTCATTGCGCTTATCTGGCTGCCGGTCCGATGGCGAATCAACTATAAGATTCTTCTGTTGACCCACCGCGCGTTACGCGATCTCGCGCCCGCGTACATTGTTGACATTATCTCGCCGTACACACAAGGGCGCCGGCTTCGTTCCGCCGACAGCAACCTACTTACTGTACCACGCCATGATATGGAACGATATGGTCGACGGGGTTTCTCCGTGACGGCATCGCGCTTTTGGAACGATCTGCCGATATATATATATATATATATATATATATATATATATATATATATATATCCGCGTCGCTGACTCACTCGTAACTATTAGATATCGTCACTAACATTATTTATCTTTTATTGCATTTTAATTATTTATTTATTTTTATTACTTGATTTAAAAACAGTGTTTACTCAGTATTTAGTCGATACTTTATTTCACATAACTTATTTCTTTACAAATATATATGTAAATTCCGCATTATATCCTTTTTTGTAGCAATTATGTTTTACAAATGTTGTATTTTAAGCGCCTCTGAACAGGTTTTATATCCGGATATATGGATATATGGATATATGGATATATATGGATATATGGATATATGGATATATTGATATATGGATATATGGATATATGGATATATATGGATATATGGATATATGGATATATGGATATATATGGATATATGGATATATGGATATATGGATATATATGGATATATGGATATATGGATATATGGATATATATGGATATATGGATATATGGATATATGGATATATGGATATATGGATATATATGGTTATATGGATATATGGATATATGGATATATATGGATATATGGATATATGGATATATGGATATATGGATATATGGATATATGGATATATGGATATATA
The DNA here is from genome assembly GCA_963662155.1 of Lamellibrachia columna. Lineage (NCBI taxonomy): Eukaryota > Metazoa > Annelida > Polychaeta > Sabellida > Siboglinidae > Lamellibrachia > Lamellibrachia columna. The sequence goes on from OY759261.1 coordinate 13,827,686, forward strand.
TGGATATATGGATATATGGATATATGGATATATGGATATATGGATATATGGCGCTATACAAATAAAAGTTGTTATTATTATTATTACTAGTTTCTCCTTCTGTGTTAATCAATTGAATTAACTCACTAGCCTCATCCCCTAATAAGGCTTCACGTCATCACTGATACTCCAATCCTTAACATCATCCTTACGTCCACAATTTGCGCCATCTGGGGGCAAAATCCTGTCACCCTACAGTTGCTACAACTTGTTGGCTACACCTGTTTTAGGTAATACCTGTTACACCTGTTGCACTATGGGAACGCTTAGAGCTGTTGAATTGTTGTTGGAATGAGATGTAGTGTAGCAGCAAGGGCATCTGTATCTTATCAAATATCACATAAGCAGTGTCCACTTTTCCTCTGCATCAAGCACTAATGCTGACTTCACCACTTTCCCTACACTCCTACACAATCGTGCAATTACTGCCCGAGTTACCCCCTCCTCAAGGCCAGACATGAATACCGAGCTCTTTAGATCAGACATCAGCAAAGCAAAGTCGTGCAATGGAAACAAATATTTTCAGTCAACAAATAAACAATTTAACAATTGTTAACCCAGTTCATCATCATTATATGTCACATATTAAAATGTAATCATGCACATAGCACATTAATATTCAACCGACCGACCGACCGACCGACCGACCGACCGACCGACCGACCGACCGACCGACCGACCGACCGACCGACCGACCGACCGACCGACCGACCGACCGACCGACCGACCGACCGACCGACCGACCGACCGACCGACCGACCGACCGACCGACCGACCGACCGACCGACCGACCGACCGACCGACCGACCGACCGACCGACCGACCGACCGACCGACCGACCGACCGACCGACCGACCGACCGACCGACCGACCGACCGACCGACCGACCGACCGACCGACCGACCGACCGACCGACCGACCGACCGACCGACCGACCGACCGACCGACCGACCGACCGACCGACCGACCGACCGACCGACCGACCGACAAACCAGCCAACCAACCAATCAACCAACCAACACGTTCCGTTATTCAATACACAGCTAAGTACTTGTACTGGACTTTTTTTGTTCACTGCTGATTGAATGTGTGAATCCTTGTCACCGGGGTGTGACAAAACACTCTTTTGACTGGCAGAATGTGACAGATAGGGAGTGGTGTGGCAGAGAGGGAGTGGTGTGGCAGACAGGGAGTGGTGTGACAGACAGGGAGTGGTGTTACAGACAGGGAGTGGTGTGACAGACAGGGAGTCGTGTGCTGCAGTGTCGTTAGTGTGCCCCACATGGGGCGCCACTCCCGCGGTCCGGCTCAGTTGGAGAGAAAACTCTGTGATCAGTGAAAATGCATTATAGTATTTAATTGTCTTGCACAATTCAATTACACTCGGCACATTCTCTTGTACATGTGCCTTGGTCAGCCCCCAAGAGTCAGATATGGCCAGTTGCCTGGTCAGTTTCCACAATCTGCGTCATCTGGTGGCAAACTTGTCAAGTATAATATTTTCACCAGCTGTCACTGCCTTGTTGCTACAATTGTTTTAACTAAAACCTGTTAGAATATGGGAACGTATAGTGCTGTCGCATTGGTTATAACAATAATATGGGTAACAATCTAAAATATATTTATCTTTCTTGATATGATGCTTCTGCTAAAATCGAACGTAACCATTTGGTTTGGAATATATGTGGCATCATTTGATTAGACGATTGAGCTTATTAAAGTGAGTAGTAAGTGGAAGTTTCTGAGACCTCAAATTTTGCGTAAAATCACTGGACCAGACATCAAAGGAACATCAAAGGCAAAACACCCTAATATCGCCCACTTTTTTCTGAGTGCGCGCAGCCAATCAGAGCGCCGCAGAGCGCCCCCTGGCGAGCGTAGCCGAGCGTGCGTAACCTAAGCGCCCCCTAGCGACGGGAGGAGGAACGAACATTGACCTAGTTACGTTTTTACCGAAGGGTCGTTAACCTAGTAAGGAGACGAACACAATCGTACGGTGCACACGTATTTTATTGAATACAACAAAGCGGCAGCAGTACAAACGAGGCGATCGTATGCGATTGGATACAACGAGCCGGGTATGATGATGATGATGAAGTGGAGGCGACTTGCGAATGGTGACCATCGCGCCAGAGGTCGCGAACTTACGGGTGTCTCCACCGCGCCAGAGGTTCGAGGGCGAGCTTACGGGTGGAGCGACCACCGCGCCAGAGGCTCAGTATGATACGTTATAGTACGGTATACCCTTTTTCAGCAGGTTGATCCAATCGAACACGCGACAATCGTTAGCGACCAGATCGGTGTGGAAAGCGTTGACGAAAGTTCTCATAGGAGCGCCGTTACAACGAAGCATGATATAAGTGATGCAATATTGTCCGCAAACGTTAGACACACCACTCTGGAGTCTCTTGCTATTATGAGTCCACTCGGAACAGTGTTTGTTCAAGAAGGTGCGGAACGCCGCGTGACGAGGCGGCAGACCGTACGAACAGAAGTATTCGCCGCGCCCGTCGGAGGACAGGTATAGTGCTATCCAGCGTTCGCCCGGTTCGTCGCCGTCGTCGGTGTTGCACACGAAGGCGATCGGCAAAGCGTCAATTGTTGCAGGCAGTCCATCTCGGGGTACGACGCCACCAAAGACGGATGCGGTGTTCGGATCCATCGCCAGTAGACGGGTGATCTGCAGGGTGTCCATCTCAGTAGTCGTAGATGATGTTGCGGTTCTTGTCGATTTCCAGCACGGACTCGAATTCGGCGTAGGCGACGACGTTCACGGTGGTCCGAAGCGCTTCTCGGAAATGGAATTCTAAGCGCAGGTTGCCCTTTTGTACCAGATTAAAGCAGGGACCGTCGCACTGGTCGGGGGTAAGGTCGAAACAGAAGAAGGTGTAGCCGTCTCGATACTCGTCGCGAGTCAGACCGTTCCCCTCGTCCTGCCATATCTTGCTGGTCGAGGTGAACAAGCTCGCGTAGCTCCTGGCGAAGAGGTCCTCTGCGAAGTTGGGCTGGAAGGGTTTGGCGGGTATCTGACGACCGTCGACGTACACGGAGACGAAGCTGATGGCGTTGTTCTTGGCGTGAAACGGGTTTGTGGCGTACGTGCCGTTGTAGGCGTCGTTGTCGATGCAGCACAGTACGAGACGTTTCGGCAGGGAGCCGAGGAACAGGTTCTCGTGCGTGTGCGACAGAGCGCCCGTGGGAATGGAGTACACCTTGCATTCGACGGGTCGTAACGCATACTTGACCGTGGTCCGATCCATAGCCATGATGTGAGCCTTCTGCACGGTTGGATTGATGGTGGCCTTCTTGACGAACAAGGACGCGTTGACGACGACTATCTTGTACTCGTGCGCTCCACCGGCTATCAGCGCAAACGCGGGCGTGCTGCGCACCAGTCGCAACTTGACGTCGACACCGTTGATCAGGAATTTATCCTGCAGAAACATATCCACGTGGAGACGACCCATCATGTCGACCACGCGACTGCCGGCTATGTAGTCTCGTCGAGTCACGAACCCGGGGTTAGGATCGGGTCCGGCGGCTAGCTCGGAGGCGTGCATGCGACTAGCCTTGTCCTTGTACCACAGCTGATTCGTCAGCTGCGTCGACTTGGCATCGAATCCGTAACTCAGCAGCGTCTCTATGTAGGATCGATACGGGTACGAGTTGGAGGACGAAGAGGTCACGAGCGTGTCGTTCAGGGAGAGGTCGATGTGGCTGAACAGCGAATGCAAGAAGTTGTTCACCGGTCCCACGGGGTCGCCCGCATCGAGAGGGGCACCGTCGGCGCGCGTCACCTTCACCTGCAAGTGGAGCATCGTGTTGGCGAGATCTATGTAATCGTCTCCCGATCCGGGGATGAAGAATTCGATCGGGCCTCCAGAGTCCAGAGAGGCCCTGGGTTGATGTTCCACCACATGACTGTCGGCGATGCAGTTCTGAGTGGGGGGTACGGTAAAGAGATCCAGCTCGGTCTTGACTCCCTCGCACGACTGTCTATGCACGAACGCCATCGGTGTCGTCGAATATGTCGGCAGTGCGTTTCGGGGACGTCCGTTTCTTGCGGCGGCGCTTTACTGCAGTGAATGTCGCCTTTGCGCCCGCTCGTTTTATACGTTTACCAGGAGGGGTTCGAATACTGCTGATCACGGCGTCGGTGACGCGTCTTTTGGCAGCCGTTTTTATGTTCTGGCCCGATAAGACGTCGCCGGCTATGCGAACGCCGGTCTTCAACGCTCCCCTGCCCAACGCCACGGCACCTCTCTTGATGAGCGGCATGGCGCTGCGCAACAGATTGCCGAACAGACTGCCCAGTCCGTGACCTCGCTGGTATTGCGCACCGGCGAAGTAGGGCAGCGCACCGCCAGCCTGGCGTGCGTAATAATCGTTGTAATTCATCAGAACAGTCTGGACCTGCGTCGACGAAAATGAAGCGTCACCGTCACTCTACCGTATTCGAATGGTACGTGCCGACCCATGTCGTCCCTTATATCCACCTCGATCGAGTCGAAGTGCGAGTACGACAGGGGTACGTAGTGCACGTTAGTGAAACGAGCGGACACCCTGTCACCGTTACGTCCGCTAATCGGAAGGGGTCGCAACAGAGGTGCGAGAGTGTCACCCACTATGCGAGACTCCACGATGTTCGTGTAGACGTATAGGGTGTCGAACCCCTGTGTCAAGTTCACCACATCTTCGGCCTCGAAGTGGAAGGGATACGACGAGTCGGAAGGGTGGGAGTCCATGGTGGTAGAGGATGACGCCGTAGCCGAGTCGCTGGCTACAGGTTTACGGAATCCTAACATGGACGCCGTCGTGGGGTGCGGTATGGTGAACAGGGTGTTCGCTGTCATGTGTAACGTCATTTTCTGAGTGACGGAACTATAGCTAATTTGCGCCTGCGTATTCGACGTCCTCAGAGTGTACAGTCCCTTGTTGACGTGATACATCAATGTTAACGGATCGTCGTAATACCCACACGACAACTGCGTACGTCGGTACGTGTGCGGAGCATCGACCGGGTTGAGGAATAACCAGGCATCGTTCTCTGTGACGTTGTACCAAGTGTGCGGATACTGGACTTCGGCCAATCCACACTCCCACTCGCCGGTAAGATCGATGCGTTGAGGCAAGGCCGTGACGTAATGGGTCAAGGTGTTGTCGGGGTGCATCTTCATGGAAGCGTTGCTAGGCAGCGTCATGTAGAAATCAGTCGCCATTGCGTCTCAACGTGGGATTGGGTAGCAGGTAACCCAAAGAACTACTCAGCAGAGCCGTCCACAGATTGGAATCGCCGTTACCTGTCGTCAGGTTGTAAATGCTGATCAGAATGACCGTGTACAGGACGACGACCTGACACAGAAACACGATCTCCTCTTTGGGACACGCGGTACCGAAAATATGCCAGGGAGTGCTGTCTGGCTCGTTCGATGCAGCGTCAGTACAATCCTCGTGTTCGTCCACCTCCTTCTCCTCCTCGTCTATGGTGGTGGTGCAGGTCGGTGGTGGTGGTGGTGGTGGTGGTGGTGGTGGTGGTGGTGTCGCGTCGTGTGTCATTGCTCGAATGCAGTGTCGGCATGTGCGAGGCTAGTCTTTATAGTTGACGAGTCCCTTGGCATCGATCCAGCTGTTGAAGTAGGAGGAATAGCCGAACCATTTCACCAAAGCTTCCTTTCGTCTACCAACTATACGGCGTTTCAGTACCGCTTCAACACGGTACACTTTATCAAAGGGTACCGTCACCTTCTGCAGCTCCAGTTCGTAGAAGGTACCCTCCAGCACTTCGCCGAGATCGTCCCGCAAGCGATACACGGGTGGATCGGAGGGGTGAACCTCGTGTATCGTGAACAACTCTTCGCTCCAGTTCGTCTCGTAGCCCTTTTCGAACGTGCGTTTGTACTTGCTGACACGCACGCGATCCGACACGTGCAACTTGGGCACGCCCTTACCGTCGTGACCGTACAGACGTTGCCACACCTGTTCTTGGTTCTGTGCATTCACCTGTGACGGCGCCATACCGATCATGCGGTGGCGGGTGTTGTTATACGATCGCATCAAGTCCGGAAGGATGTCGATGTACCGCCACGTCTGGTGTTTCGTGAAGTAGCGCCACATGCGCGTCTTCAACGTTCGGTTGAACCGTTCCACGACGGCTGCCTTCGTCTCCGCGTTGTGCGTGTAGAAGTAATGTATGTGGTAACGCCGCAATAGCGCCTGAACGCATTTGTTCCAGAATTCTGTGCCTTTATCCGTCTGCAAGGTCTGGGGGCGAACGTCGACGAACGTGGATTGCAGCGCTGCCACCAACGACGCCGCGGACTTGTTCTTCATGGGAACACACCAGGCCACTTTCGAGAAGACGTCGATCATCGTGAGGAGAAAGGCCATACCGTCGTTGACGCGTTTGACCTTCGACATGTCTACGAGATCGGCCTGCCACTGTTGAAGCATACCACCCACGATGACTTGTCGTCTCTTGAAATGACGTCTCGCTGGTTTGTGTAAGGTGTAGGCGTCCTGTGCCGACAACCATGCCTTGACGGTCTTCTGTGGCAGGCGCGTGACGCGTCGCAAGCCAGCGACGCCGCCATAACTGCCTACCCTCGTGGGATCGAAGTAGACCTCGCTCAAGGAGCGTTCTCCCCTCTGAGCCATCAAAAGAGGTGGAGGATCGATGTGTTGACGGGGGCGGTGCCGTTGACTCCGGAGTCCCACTGCTGACGAATGACGAGGAGCACGCCGACGTGTACTAGGACACACACTATGGCACCCACAATGACAGCGGTGGAACAACAACGGTCTAGCGGAGTAACCATAGTCGGAATAACACCTGTTGTATAAGAATGCCGGCTGCAACGTCTCCCAGCAAGGTAAGTCCTTCGAACAATAGCGCAGCGACGACGGAACGGTATGCGTCCTGTGGATCGATGAGCATGACGAACACTGTGCTACGGAGACGCGTCGTACCACCTTATACGTTCTTCCATCCAACCAATGACGACGAAGCCTTGCGCGATGCGGGGGGAGGTGGGGTGGGTGGACAAGGAATGTTCCATTCGACGAGCGAGGGGGGTTCGAATAACGCCTGTTGCATAAAACTTTGGAGTATACCGTGAGCCATCATGTAAAGTCCACTGATAAATATCGCACCGACGACGGAACGGTACACGAGGTCCTGTGGATCGGGCGACATGACGAACACTGTGGTACGGACACGCAGCGTACCATCCTATAGGTTGTCCCAACCAGCCAATGACGACAAAGCCTTGCGTGATTCGGGGGGTGGGGTGGGCATGGTATGTTCCATTCGACGGCTCTGACGGGTGAGGGGTGTCCAACTTAGCGATCTTCGTGCACTACCTGCAGCAGCAGCAGCAGCAGCAGCAGCACGCGGAGGAGTAATTGACCGACGAGAGGGAGTGATCGACGGCTCCGGACGTATGTAGGCTCTCCTGGAGACGTTACCGACCAACGCCATGGGTAGGTTGATGGCACGGAGTTGTCGTGCGAATGGCTGCCAACCCGTCGGAGCGGTCTTTCTCTTACGCAACAGATCATTAACGAGATCCACCACGTTACTGCCGACAACCGGCACGCCCTCGTGTATCAGTTCGCCGCGAGCGGTCCACTCGACATCTCTCTTGAGATGCTCCATCAAACGACTGGCCTTGGCCCGCATGGTCTTGGGAACGGTGGCCAAGACGGTGGCCTCCAGTCCGCTAATAGGAGCGCGGACTGCACCCTCCGACCCCGACTCCGACTCGTTCACCGTGACCACGCGTAGCGGTTCCTTGATGCGTTTATCGGTCAAGACGTTGTACCGCTGCAACACCTGATTATACAGGGTCACCTTGGTCCCGTCGTCTAGGTCCGTTCTATCTAGGATGGTCTTCATCTCGTCATCGAGGGCTTGCACCTTCCTGCCTAAGGTGTCGGTCGCGGGTGGGGGTGACCGAAGCGTGTCCAACAGTCGCGGGTCCACCAAGGCCATCTTGCGTGCGTGCTCCATGTATCTACCTTTTGGACAGCACCTGTCGGAGCAAGGGTAGCAAGACCGAACTTGCCAACGGTGCTAGGAAGGCCGATAGGAAACCGCCGCTCTGTCCCTCACCAATCTGCGGTTGCAGCAAGAGGCGTCTTCTCCTGGCAGCGGGCGTTCGTCTATTAGCCAACTCGCGTAACTTCGTCCTGTATTTATTCAATCGTTGCCTCTGTAAAGCGGTCAATGGAATGTTCTTTGTTAGTATGTTGTAGGCACACTCGGCTAGTGCACACAGCAGATCGGCGTCGGCGTTGGCGATGATGGCCTTTTTAATTTTGTTGTTCTTGACTCTGGCCAGAGCCTGTATGCACACGATGTGTCTCTTCACCAGGGTAGACATGATGCGAATGAAGAGACTATCCACACACTCGGTCGTTTTATACCTTCGGCAAGTACACGTACTGAACCCCGTCGTCTGGAAAGATGGCCGTGCGCAGACGCATGTCCTCGGGCGTGTCCTGTTTGAGATCGACCAATAGATAACCGTACGGTACCGCCGTGGCGTCTTTAAACGCCTCTTGCACGAACTTGCCGCGTCCCGGATACATCTGCCGAGCCAAGGTCGCCATCTGCGATGCGTCACGTGGATTCTTGAACACCACCATGTACTGCGAATTCAGACTGATGGTGCGACTCTCTTTGTTTTTAGGGAACAGGTTCTGTACGAGATACAGCACGGACGTGTTCCTGTGGTGACTTTTTTTAGTGAACAAGGTCGTGACCCGTTCGTCCGTTTCTGCCATGAGATCGTCTATGACGATGAGGTTCCTCGTTGTCGGATCGAACATGACCGCCGTCGGTAACCCTTCCTCGAATCGCACGTGACCCAAGTCCGTCGTTGCGTAAGCCTCTTGCCATTCTCCGTAACACCACGTTATTTGTTGGGGCGGTGGATCGATCATCGCAGTGGCGTGACGCAACATTCGCGTCACGAAAGTACTCTTGCCGCACCCCGTCGGTCCGGCGACGATGCACGTGAAGGGGTGTTTCCATCGTGCATCCATGATTGCGTGTGAAACGAGTGCAGCGTGCATCGCCTTTTCTATACGTCCACCGGACCCGTGGTCACCCCGTCCTCGTGCACCACGCGTTTGGCGTAAAAGAAGGTGAGTGCATCCCGCGTCTGCACGTACGTCATCACGATAGATTTATGCACCCGGAAACCACGGTTCGAACCACCACCGCTCCGACGGTTGGTGAGCACCGCCAGGAACGCGTCCTTGTCGATGTTGTTGTGCAGTTTGCTCAGTCCTTTGGTGCTGTACTTGTCGGTGGCTCCGAAACAATAGTACGTCTTGCTACACAACCCCACGAACCCGGCACCGGACCACTCGACCTTGAACAGACCCGGTGTCCTCTTGTCGAACGCTCTTCGCGCCTTACAGCACGCCTCGTCTCCGACCCAAGGTCGATTGGCGAGACGACAGCGCACGTAGTCGTTCCGATGATCGTCGCAACATTCGGACGGGAGCCATTCGGAACGATGTCGGAAATAATGTTCTCGTAGTGCTGGGGTCACGAGGTCATCGACGGACTCGCCGGCCAAGGCTAAATAGGCACTATCCGTATCCATCTCGCAGTACTCGAACAGAGGGTGCTCCACGTATCTGATGATGAAGTCGTAATAGAACTGCAACATGCGCATCTTGGCGTACTGCAGAACGAAGAATCCCACGTGTACGGGTAGGGTGTACTTGACGGTTTTCTTGTTCAACTCTATCTCGTACGCATCGTCGACGACGATATCGAGTTGTCGGAACCGTTTATCGTTGACCAGGAGCGATGCCGCCTTCTCCGTGCAGTAGCTGACGTCACGATGTCGGTCGACGTTGGTGATGGTCTTTCCGTAGCCCGAGTTCCCCAGCAACTTCATGGTGTCCGCGATGATGGTCTTGTCTTGGTGAACGTCGCCCTCGCGTCGGGCCTTGGACACTGCATCGCCGAACCGCCGGAAACACGGAATAGGATCGTATTCGACGACCTGGTACACATGCAGTACCTCGAGACCGTGGTCCAGATACCATCGCAGCAGTGGCGTTGCGAGCAGTATCTTATCGCCGCAATAACTACCCACGAGCATGCGTCGCGGAGTCTTCATGATGTCGTGTTCTTCGGCGTATCGGCGCATGAACGGGCCGAGATCCTCGCGCATCAGACTGATGTTCTTGAACACGGGCTGCATCTCGGCAAAGTGCGCGCGCAATTCTTCCGGTACGCGTATGTCGCACTCGATCATGCCGAACACGGTTCCTGCACGCACTCCGTTCAGGATCTGTTGTGACGTCATCGTCCATCGCACGTGTCGACGTCGGGGAAATGCTGCATCCACACACTTGCGTACGACCGGGGTTCGTCTCATCTCTTTCCACTCGCATTCCCACAACTCGACGACTGTGACAAAGTGTCGTAGGTAGGCGGTGGTCTTTCGGGTCTCGGCGAGCAGTTGCGCTATGGGTTTCCCGTTGACGGCGTTCACCTCTTCTCGGTTGCACGAGCAACCGTGGAAATAGCACCCTTGGAACTGATAAGCCGTCTTCGTCTCGCTACACCATCCGTCCACCCGATGTTTGCCTATTCTCTTCTCTCGTCCGTTGATCTGATGCCGTATGGGACGTCCCGTGCGTTCGGATTCCCACGTCAACCATTCTCCAGCCATCTGTCCGTACAGCTGCGCCGATTCGGGGCGGAAGTCCTTCTCTGCTCGTCGTCGCGTGTACCATCCCATAGGCATGTCTTGCATGAGCGACCACAGGTACAGTGCGTTCGCATCGTATCCGACGATCGTTCGACAAGGACGAGCCGCCTCTCCGTACTCGTTCTGACGTAGCGTGGTGACCCCTTTCTCGTGATAGCGATGAAAGATTATCGAAGGCCCGCCTACAATGTTCGCTTTGACGAGGTCGTGCAGGTCTTTATTCTTCTCGTTGAAGATGGTAAAGTAGGTCTTCTCTGGGAGGTCGTTGAACAGGTACAGCAGGGTCAGACCAGGTACGCTGATACCTTGCTTGAACATGTCTATTCCCCGTTGTCGATAGAACGCGAACTGTCTGTCGATGGCCTGTAGAAAGGGAACCACGTCCCTGTTGTTGTACCAGACGAGAAAGTCGCGCAACGTCGTCATGCCATTGACGCGCCAGGCCTCCTGACAACCGGCGTAATCCTCGTCTGAAATACCTTCGTTCTTCAGTCGACTGAAGAAGGCCTCTTTCGGTGGAAGTGCGGTGTCGTCGAGTCTCTCCAGACGGTCCATGTACTCGTACGGGAAATGACCTTTCGTCACCTCGCATCCGTACGCTTTCAGATACTTGTCGTAGCTGAACCCGGGGGCTATGTAGTTGATCATGTCTAGGAATTTCAGCTGATCCGTCGAAAGACACATGGAAGTGTTGTTGCGTTTGATGACGAACATTGACCCGACGCCGTCGTTCTCGTCTTTCTTGTTGCCCTCTTGCTCCCTCTCGTCCTCGTCCTCGACCTCGTCTTGTTCCACGGTCTTTGAAGTCGTCAGGAAGTACGGTATGAGGAACTGTTTGATGGCATTGAGATCATACTTCCCCGAATTGAACCCGATGACAGGTAACTGACGCATCCATCCATACAGTTGTCCCATCAGCGTTTTGTACGGATTGGTTGCCGGTCGAGCGTCCTTGTCGGTGGCTGATCGTGCAGCCTCCTCCCGTGCATCCCATTTCGTCAGCTCTTCTGCGAGTTGTTCCAACACATGATCGTATGAGTCTTTGATCTTGTCGTACGCGGCCTCACTCATCGATTGCAGGATAGTCATCATGGTGCTCACCAACTTGTTGGTGTCTCCGTCCGTGACGATGCATGTCACCTGTTCGTGTCCGGGTACGTTGGATGCCACGCTGACGCTCAGCGGGACGTGACGCGCAACCCAGTGAACCTGGGCACTGTCAGACGGAAGGTGTTCGGTGTCGAACCAACACTCGAAGTCGAAGGTGGCTCGGTACGGATAGTACTGCAACGCTTCGGCCACTCGGATGTTCTCGTCTGCCAGACGTTCGAACACCGATGGAGTCGAATGGTACACGCCACCAGGATAGACTCGGCGCACACCCCCCGTACACGTGCTCTCGTGGTTGCGTAGACTCCATGCGTCTTTCCACAACGAGTCACCGCACTTCCGACATCTGTACGAGTGACAGTACATGCGTCTATCCTGGATGAGGGAAAAATGTGTCCCGTGAAGATTGAGGTAGAGTGTGTCAGGGTACTTACATACCGAGCGACGAACGAGTTCTGCAGTTGGCTTTCCATCTTCTCCATCCGGTTTTACGAGACTGTACACGCACACATTCGTTTGGAACGTGGTCTCAACACGATAGAGGTCGTCCATCGTGACCCCGGCAAACGCTTTCATGGGTACGTCGTCTTGGGCGTAAGTCTCGTACAACGTCTTCACAGCTGGTTCCAATCGACGACTTTCACATCCGCGATGCAGGGCCAGACATCGGAAGAGACACAGGTTATCATTGTACCTCTTGGCATGGATGGGTTCCTTTTCCAATCCGATGACGGCTTTGTTCTTCGTGATGTACATTGTAAGGTCGGTCATTCCTACACATCCTATCGGGTGTTCGATGATGCGATTGACGAAAAATGTGACATTGGTCACGAGTTCGCACACCCACGCCGAATCCGGTCTTTGATTGATGGCCCATTGCAAGACGTCGGTTTCTCGGATGCGTTCGAGGAACTTATCAAAGTCCTTGCTGTTGGTGATGAGACTGGGCTCGTCCAGGTAGCGTCCACAGCAGTTGCACGAGGGATGGTAGTACTTGTATTGACCCGTGTTCTTGTTCCTCAGAATGAACCCGTAACTGAGGTTAATCTTGAAAGCGTTGGTCTGTTCCTGGAACACGTTCTTCAACGGCGTCTCTAGAACGGTCGTGTCCAGAGTCGTTAATCTGTAATCGTACCTGCACTGGAGAGGACCTCTCGTTACACGTGTCCGTATGGTCGACCAGTGCGCTCGTACGACATCTAACAGTTCCGTCGACAGGTTGTCGGCGAAGGGGAGTCGAGCAGGTGGGTCTATGGGGTCTGCATCGGTAACGAGCGGATGGTGGGGTGTGGTGTCTTCCCTGATTGATCTCTTCGGCGATGGTGGCTTCGTGACGTCGTCGTCGGTACACGCTATTCGCGCGTGTCTGGTCAGGTCATAGCGTCTATTGAACTTCTTTCCACATTTCGCACATGTGTACACTGTGGTCTGTTTTCTATTACTTCTACTGCTGCTGCTACTGCTAAGACGACATACGGACCTCACATGTTGTTGCAGATCGTCCCATCTCTCAAACGTTGCATCGCATTTACACGAATATTTCGTTCGCTTTGCCTGGTCGCTAGGTGGCACCTCTATTGGTTGCGCCGCCGCATACGTGTGTTCGTTCACTGTCGCATGACTCGCTACCTGGCGTTTTAGCGCTGCATAAGTATCGAGCACCAGTCCGTAGTGACGACATTGGTGACGTTTCATGGTGCTCTACGTATCTACAACTGAGAGAGACAGCGGTCCTTAGTACAGCTATATAGTACGTGTGGTAGTGGTGGTGGTGGTGGTGGTGGTGGTGGTGGTGGTGGGGCGGTGGTGGTGGTGGCATGGTGATTGGTGAAGGGTGTATGACCTAAGGTGTGATCCTGTGGTATTGGCTACTGTGTGTCCACTATCGATGGCTACGGGTTCTCTTTCCACTATGTAGACCGTGGCAACACCACTGACAACACGTTTCATTCAATGTATGACGTTTTATTGAGTATATACTGACATAGACATATACATAATATACATATACATATACATATAGATATATACACGGTTAGACTTATATAATTACTATGACGACTTTAAGGTTTGTGGGATTGTTACATCCGCGACAGTGACCTCTAGCTTACGATCGGTTATCGATACGCCAGTGGCTAGTTCCATGGTTATTAACTTGTGGGCTTTTACACCACGACAGAGGTTACGTACAATGATGATGATGATGAATACTATATAAGTCTGTAGGTATATATATATATATATATATATATATATATAGACATTACTCTATGTCATACAACTACAAGCATACATTAAACGAGAGAGAGAGCGACTAACTACTGTTATTCCGTTGCACACGATACTTCTTAAAATGCGGGGGTTTCAATCATGAAATCAACAATTATCTGAATTAAATTATGTACTGTGCGTCTCCTCTCGTCTCTTGCTAGCACGGGTGCTTCCTCCACCTCCACCTTCTCCTTCTCCTTCTCCTCCTCCTACATAAAAGAAATAGGTCTACTGTTCATCGTGTGTTGATATCATGTATTCTAGTATGATAACCACTAATTCTCGGCATGCCCGCCTACGCAGTTCAGTCGGTGACACAGGTACGTCATCCTACAGAACAAATTAAAAGATACTAATATTCCACTCCATATTACGTAATACAACAACTACTACTACCTACTAACTCGGTTATGTTTACTAATAATAATATTGTGTTGACGACGTCATATACGTGGCGTTCAATACTCCAGATCGCTTCCGAATGCTGGCTGGGAGTACGGGTGCCTCGTCGTACACTTCCATCTACATAACAACAACAACAACAACAACAATACTACTACTACTACTACTACTACTACTAATACTACTAATGTTCATACATACTACCTACTGCATACTACTGTTCATAACATACTACTGTTCACGGCTGTCGACGGATAGCGCAACGCACATATTTCATTATTATTTCTTGGTATGGTGCCGACAGCATGGTGACTGCTAGTGATCTGCACACGTCCACAGTTACTTCTTCTACTGTGGATGGAGCGGATGCCCTCCACTGCGTCACTATTACGCCGGCAATGTTGTTTTGCATTTCTAAAAAACACACCTTTCTCGGATCTTCTTCTTCTTCGGTCGACGTCGACGTCGACGGCTTCGGGTCCTCGATGGTCGTCGTCGTCGTCGACGGCTTCGGGTCCTCGATGGTCGTCGTCGTCGTCGTCGACGGCTTCGGGTCCTCGATGGTCGTCGTCGTCGACGGCTTCGGGTCCTCGATGGTCGTCGTCGTCGTCGACGGCTTCGGGTCCTCGACGGTCGACGACTGCGCGTCCTCGACGGTCGACGTCGACTGAGTGATCATCATCGGGTGTGTTTTAGTGTTTTGATCCGGTATCCGGATGTGTTCGCCGTCTGCTGTCACAACGACGGTTTCATCCGGGAATACATAAAGTCTCGGGATTGTCATGTCTTCGTGTGTGCTTTGTGTCAGTGGTGGTGGCGATGCAGGACTAAATGTAAAATTGTCATCGTTCTCTTTCTCGTACGCGGGGGATGAGGCGATAGCATCCTCATCCACATCGTCGTAGTAATGAGGGGGGGTTCTGATGGTCCACCCATCATCGATGACAGTCTCCGAGTCCGAGTCCGAGTCCGACAACAACTCCACCGGTCCCCACGGTAGCTCCGCCAACGCCTCCTGGTTTGCTGGTGGCGAGTCGCAGTAGTAGTCCTGCGATGATGTCGGTGTGACGCGTTGCCCCGTGCACCGGTGCTTCACCACCACCACCACTCTGGTGTCGCCATCTGCTGGGGTTGTCTTTTGTCTTTTCCGTGATGGCGTCACCTCATCCTCGTCATCGGCGTCATACAGTTCAGTCAGCTGTCGTTTGTACGCCTTCTTCTTCTTCTTCAGCTGCGTCAGACCCGTCTATTGAACAGAAAGAATCAGTTACATTCGGCATGTTTTCATCCGCGTAGCCCTGGATATCGTTGTATCTTTCGTACATACTCTTTCTAACCAATTCTGTCACTTGGTTACGCCATTTCATATTCCCACACGTTGCGATGACATCTATAGATTACCACCGCAAGACGTGCATGACCATGCTGGACGATGGTACGTAACGATCATTATCGTCATTTAAATTCATTATGCGTTCCACCTCGTCACTGGCATATCGCACGCTGGCGACCTTTTATGCCTTATAGAAATTATTTTCATTCGTCATGGCTTCGGATCGATCCCGTATCCTATCTAAACCACTCACCGTGGCCTCCATATCATCGCTACTGCTACTGCTACTGATATCCTCCCCCTCGTCATCTGATATTATAATTAATGATGGTGGTGAACAGCTGTCCGCCGAGGAGGAGAATAGTATCTCCGAACTATTAGCATGTAACCATTCCATTACCTTAGAGCGGCTCTCAACGTCGATGACGTCACTACTACTTCCGGTAGCAACTGCAGTAGCCGCAGCAGCGACGGTAGCGGCAGCCTGTCAACAGATTGATTCACACTGTGACTACTTCCAAGTCTGACACCGTGTAATTTACATACTGCCCCGCCAGACGTTTCCGAATGGTCACCATGACTTGGGCCCCCCGCAACATGTCCAGTGCTGCATATCGCTCGGCATCTGACTTCATGCTCATGTAATCGTTAGCCGTGTATCCTAACACCTGGACAGCCTTGGCGTTAAATAACGTTGCCCACACTTCACTCCCGATGGCGTCTTGTAGGAGGATACGCATAGCGAACTGATACACTACACCCCGCTGCCATCGATGGATCGGACACACAAACCCATTGTTTTCAGGACTCACACGTTTGTTACACTGCTGACATGATGGATATACGATAAATTTGTCTTGAACAGCACATTGTACTATGGTTAACGGCCGTCTAAATATATAAGTACCGTTACCTACCTGCTTCTCCAGTTGGCTCACTGTCGTCATCATATCGGCTTCTTGAGCGGCCATTTTCTTTCTCTGCTGATGCTGGTGGTAAGTATCGACGTGTGCTGTGGATCGGAATGCGGTTGTGTGCCTCGTTCACTCTGCGTCGGGTTTATATACACCTCCCACTGTCTATGGCGCGCTTTCTTATCACCAACCCTTGGTCGAGCGCGTGATGCTGCTGCTGGATGTCTGCTATCTCGTTGTACTCTGTTCATCGGTCTTGTGATCGTCTGGCGGGAGTCTGATGTAATCGAATGAACTCGCGTACTCGCATGAGTATATTTCCTAGCATGTTCTGACCGGCTTGACCACTGTATGTCAGTGCGCCCCAGTATCCTTCCCGACTCTTGACCCATTCCTGCAACTGGGAATACCCAGTGTCTAGCAGTCGTTTACGTAGGGTTGGATCGCGATATTTAACAGCAACTAACGCATACATTAGTGAATATCGTTGTTGGTCCCATGCTGCTCGTAAATGTTCTTTTTCTCGTATGCTCTTGCTGAGGTGTTTCGCCTGTAGACCCGTGCGCGTGGACAGCATTTTTTCTGCGGTTTGCATGTCACCATGATGCATGCATTTCCGCCATTGGTACGCGCTTTCGACACTGGTAAATTCTCTGTTCCACACGTGTATCCTGCACGCGTAGAAATTGGACAGAAATTGTTTGCCGCCCCTGAAGCGTATAGCACGGTTCATGATGACTTTATAACGTTAAAATGTACAGTTACTGTCTTAACTACACGCCGTTCTAGCACTGTCGAGTACATAACCCCCACTTTTTCCTTGCGTGATGGATGCCCGGTGTCGGTAAGCTGACAGTTGCCGGCCGCTTATCTGTTTTCTGATTAGTGTGGTATTGTTCCGAGGCTGACGTCAGTTGTCTGGTTTTATTTCTAGCATGCTATATAAGCCGGCTGAGATCGTCGTGTCGTCATCACAACCGCCATTGCCTTCGACGCCGTTCAGTTAAACACTTCATTCATAATGCCTATCGTTGCAGTACGGGACTTTGCTGATTTTTTGATTCTCTTGAACATTATGGGAGATTCGTTGCTCCCGCTAATGCGTAGTGTGTGAGTATGTCTTTTATTTATTTATTTATTTATTATTATTATTATTATTATTATACTTTCATAGATATACATAGATCTACATAGATCATACCTGTTTTCACTTTACATACTGTTCTATCGTTCCTGTGTATACATGTCTCGTCGCCGAGTGTTCGTCGGGTCCACGTTCCAAGTTCCATATGTAGCGGCTTGCCTAGCGATAACGTCGGCCAGTCGATCGGTTTCGTATTACCTCTCTCTCTCTCGTTGCTTGGTTACATCTGTTATATATATATATATATAGATGCCTATGCATGTTCTCACTCTGGTTGTGTCCTTTATTTACAGAATACCTCGCTTTCATTGGGTGCAGGTAATGGTGGAGTTGCTGCAAGTCACCGTACGCCGACGGGGCTATCAAGCACTGGTGCTCTTTCGGGAGCAACTACACGACGACGATCTGCTGACGTCATTCGCCGAACATGCCAGCCGTTGGCGACATGTCATGTCTGACATCTCTTTCCACTACGGCAGTGGCTATCGCAACCCCTCGACCGACCCACCTGAGTCGTGGGACGACGAAATCGACGACCTCGCCGACGAAGATGACGCCGATTTCCGTGCCGCGTTCCGTTTACACATGACGCACTGGGAGCTCGTCATGCACCAGTTATTATTGTTGCATGTCCCATCACCCACACCTGTTTTCCATCGACTTCACCGAGGACCAATTCATCATCCATCACTGTTCCGTCGCCGTAGATCTGTGTCTCTCAGAATCTCGTTGGCACGCAAACTGACTGCCCGCGCCGTTCGCCGATCTTTATTGTCGGCTTTCAATACCATATCTCTTCCTGAATGAATGAATGAACACTTCTTACCCACGAACATTTATTATTATTATTATTATAATTATTATTATTATTATTATTATATCTAATATCCTTTACTTTCTATTGTACTTGTGATTTTTCATGTATTAAATTTTGCATCACCTTATATTCCCGTCTTGTATTGCGTTCTTGTTCCAACTGCGTGTTGGCATATTATATTTTACACATAGTCCATTTTCGTCCTGCTACATTTTATTTAACGAACGGTCCGATTTCCGTCGTCCAGCGGTTATATTGTAGCCATGCATGTCGGCTAATTAATAACTATTACACATTCGCCTTATCTTTACCGGTTTTAATTTTATTACGTCTTATGTTCACTCCATATATATACCGGCTATAACACGCCGCGGTCCCACATCAATGTCGTCACTGCTACATAGTTGCTGTTTATCACTGATTATCTCGGCTCCCTTGCTACATTGTACAGATTAGCGTCCTTTGATCTCGCACTACGGCTCACAGCTGGATAAACGCTTCGGCTTACAGTTAACTCCAGTCGTTCGGACGTCCAGTTGACATTAGCTAGCCACTCGGACTGGTCACTCCGTCAGGGTCAAGGTCACGTGTTTACGTGGGTGGGTGGGTGGGTGGTGGGTGGGTGATATTACATGTATTTTTGTTGTTCCTATGTCCACCATCGATGACTACTGGTCAATGTTCGTTCCTCCTCCCGTCGCTAGGGGCGCTTAGGTTACGCACGCTCGGCTACGCTCGCCAGGGGGCGCTCTGCGGCGCTCTGATTGGCTGCGCGCACTCAGAAAAAAGTGGGCGATATTAGGGTGTTTTGCCTTTGATGTTCCTTTGATGTCTGGTCCAGTGATTTTACGCAAAATTTGAGGTCTCAGAAACTTCCACTTACTACTAAAGTGGTATCTGCTGAGACACGTGGGAAGCGCTTTACCCCGGAAGGGGGCACAACAAGTATTTTAAATACAATTACTTATCAAACAACCAGGCTTGTTAACAAATGCAAATGCATTTGAATGAGCATCTGAAGTATGCCAATCTGCTGGAAATAGAAGACTTTGAACATATAATCTGATATGACCCACTGACCTCCACGACTGATCAACAAAGCAGATACCTTCGTTTTTTTAACTCGCCTGTGAATTCATGTCAGATAGTAGACAGAATAACGGTATGTAATTCTATAAGTGGATATATAAATATATAAATAACTTCATTAATTTGCTGCAACTGTCTTCTTCAAAATGTCAACCGCTCCGTGGGAGCACGGTATTCATTGTATACAGTAGACTGGTGCTCAAGTCCACCGTGTGGCGTCACTGTTACCACCAGGGTAACAACCGTTACAACCAGTTACTGTTACAACCAGTATTGTAATAATCGACCAGTAATGTAATAAATCGACCGGTAATGTAATAATTGACCGGTAATGTAATAATCGACCGGTAATGTAATACATCGACCAGTAATGTAATAACAACGATGATGATAATCATTATGATGATGTTAATAATGATGATGTATAAGGTGATGATGAGGGTGATAAACGATTATGATGATGATGATAATTAAGGGGCGATCTTAGTGACGATGATGATGATGATTATTATTACGTTGATGATGATGATAAAGATTATGATGATGATGATGATGATGATAATGATGATAACGATGGTGAAAAATGGTTATGATGATGAGAGGAAGAAGATTAAGACAATTAAGCGGTCTTAGTAATGATGATGATGATGATAACGAAGATGATGACAATGCGGGTGATCATTATTACGATTATGAGGACGATGACAATGACATCCTCAGCATCATCATCCTGCTCCTCCTCCTCATCGTCATCATTATCCTCAAAATCACCCTCATAATGGCTAGCCATGCTGGCCCCCACTCGACGTTCACAAACATATGATTAACATAGGAATCTCAGAACGAGTGAGCCGCATGTTTTCTGGGAGGACATATGGAATGCCGTTCATATAACTTCCTAGGTAACGCACTACATGTTGGCAAACAATCGGACCGAGTCAGACAGAGTGGTAAGGAAGAAGGGGGGGGGGTGTCATTAAAAGGGTCACCTCAACACATGAAAGAAGTAATCTACACTCAATTAAGGGATCATCTCAAGCAATTATTTAAGGGATCATTAAAATGCTTAATAACTGATCATCATGTGATGAAATTAAGGGGTCATATGAAACAATTTAGGGGAAATCTCAAAATACAATGTGATGTTATATTAGAAAGTTAAGTTTAACCGCAAAAAATAGTAAAATAAGGGACCAGCTGAAACAAGGGGTTATCTCAAAAAAATAAGTTAAGGGTAATTTCAGTCAACTAAAATGTTCATCTAAACGATTAAAGGGATCCTAAAGTATTTTTAAATATGACTAAAATTAAGGGATTTGATCAAAAAACAAGTTAAAGGATAATTTTAAAAGGAGTCATTAAGGGGTCATTTAATAATGAACTAGCTGATCATCTCAAAACAGCATGGGATCATCTTATAAAATCACGTGGTCGTCTCGAAAAATTAAATAAATTAAGGGGTCATTTCACAAAATTAATGGGTCTTCTAAAAAAGTTAAAGGATCGCACAAAATATGTAAGAAGTAATTAACAAGCAATAATTAAGTGTCTTTTCAAAAACGTTCAGGGACCATATTAAAAAGTGTAGGTAGTCAACACAAATGAACCAGCTGATATTCTCAATAAATTAAGGGATCATTTCATAAAATAATGTGGTCTTCCCAAACCAGGTAAAGGATCATTAAAAAACCAGGGATCATTTAAAAACGTATCCAGCTGATCGTTATGAAATGAAACGATCACGTCATGTAATTAAGAGAAATCTAAGCATGTAAGGATTCATAGCAAAACACAAACTTAAGGGGTGATCAAACAAATTGTGGGGTCACATCGAAAACGTAAGGGGTTTATCTCACAAAAAATTAAACGGATTTAAAAAAATAAATTAAGGAATCATTAAAAAAAATGTAAGGATCATTTAACAAAGTAACTAGCTCATTATTAAAAAAGTTAAGGGGTCATCTCATTGAATTAATGGGTTATCTAAAAAAAATGTAAGGAGTCAAAAGACAAACTTTAGGGGTAATCAAATCTTTAAGGAGTCATCTAAAAAATGTAATAAGGGTCATCTAAAAATCCGTCTCTTATTTTAGGCTTTGAGGTGATCGCTTTTTAATTTATAGATACCCTGTAGTTTTTGGGATTACCTCTTAATGTGGTAAATTTTAAATGTACCCCTACATTTTATATGTTGAGTTGCTCGCTTAATTTTATATACAACCCTCTGTAACAGCAACTAAAATCCACTGATATTTACTACATATGATCAGTACGTGTGTGGGCTGTTGATTCAGACTAAATATCTTAATTATGTATCTTGCATAATTCGTGGGAAAACACATTAGACGGCCTTATTATATTTGTGTTCTTTGATTACCTGATAATAAAATATAATTATGATAAAATATTATGTATATGTCGCGGAGTTATGCAACCGAACACCGGCAGCGCGCAGGTGAAGAAGAGAAGAATCGCCACGCCATTTTGCGGTTATGTTCTTGTAAGACGTCCGCGCTTCCGTTTTTTTAATGATTCCATTATTTAAAATCCTTTTAATTTATTTCCATATTCGATGTGACGTCATGATTTGTTTGATGGCCCCTTAAGTTTGTGTTTTGCTATGAATCCTTACATGTTAAGATTTCCCTTAATTATATGAAGTGACTGCTTCATTTCATACCGATCAGCTAGATACGTTTTTAAATGATCCCTGCTTTTTTTAATGATCCTTTACCTTGTTTGGGAAGACCCCAGTATTTTATGAAATGATCCTTTAATTTATTGAGACGATCAGCAAATTAACTTGTTGGTTACTTCTTACATATTTTGTGACGATCCTTTAACTTTTTTGAGAAGACCCATTCATTTTATGAGATGACCCCTTACTTTATTTAACTTTTATCGAGACGACCACTTGATTTTATGAGATGTCCCCAGAATGTTTTGAGATGATCAGCTAGTTTATTAATAAATGACCCTTAATGAGACCTTTTTAAATTATCCTTTGACTTGTTTTTGATAAAATCCCTTAATTTTAGTCATATTTGAAAATACTTTGGGTGCCCTTTAATCGTTTAGATGAACATTTTAGTTGACTGAAATTAAGCTTAAATTTATTTTTTGAGATAACCCGTTAACTGATTCAGCTGGTCTCTTATTTTATTATTTTTGCGGTTAAACTTAATCTTCTAATATAATATCACGTTGCATTTTGAGATTTCCCTTAACTTGTTTAATATGACCCCTTAATTGGGTCAAACGATGAGCAGTTATTAAGCATTTTAGTGATCCCTGAAATATTTGTTTCAGATAATCCCTTAATTGAGTGTAGATTACCTCTTTCATGTGTTAAGGTGACCCTTTTAATGACCCCCCCATCTTCCTTACCACTCTGTCTGACTCGGTCCGAAGACTTGCCAACATGTAGTTACTGCCGTGCGTTACCTGGGAGGTTATATGAACGGCATTCCATATGTCCTCCCAGAAAACATGCGGCTCACTCGTTCTGAGATTCCTATGTTAATCATACGTTTGTGAACGTCGAGTGGGTGTCAACATGGCTGGCCGTTATAAGGGTGAACATAATGATGACGATGAGGTGGAGGTGCAGAATTATCAGGCTGAAGGTGTCCTTGTCTTCGTCCTCATAATCGTAATAATGATCACCCTCATTGTCATCATCTTTGTCACCATCATCATCATCATCACTAAGACCGCTTAATTGTCTTCATCTTCTTCTTTATCATCAACATAACCATTTATCACCCTTATCATCACCATCGTTATCATCATCATCATCATAATATGTATCATCATCATCATCGTCATAATCATCATCATCATTATCATCATCACTAAGATGACCCCTTAAATATCATCAGCATCATAATCGATTATCACCCTCATCATCACCTTCCACATCATCATCATCACCATCATAATGATTATCATCATCATTTTTATTACATTACTGGTCGATTTATTACATTACCGGTCGATTATTACATTACCGGTCGATTTATTACATTACTGGTCGATTATTACATTACCGGTCGATTATTACATTACTGGTTGTAACAATCGTGTGATGAACTGCCTGCTGAACAGTCCACATTCATCGAAGAAGGAGTGCTTTCTCTCACGGATTTTAACAAGCTTAAATACGCTTTGGTTAATTATTTCTTATCTTATCTTATTAGTTGTCATATCTATTTACCTACAGTGTGGTGTGTAATGGGTTATCCCAAACCGGACGATATGTAATTCCAATAAGGAAGGGAAAGAATGGGTACAATGTGGACAATATACGGCGTGGGCTCACGATTTAAGGTAACCTTGGGCAAAACGGTCTTCTGAGGTAATGGTCCTTTATCACGTACGCAAAATATAAAACTCTGAACGCCCCCAAATATGATGCAAAATGATGCTAACGACTATCGGATACCCACCCCGAAAGCTCAGCAACACGACATACGTAATTAAATCAGTGTATTTTTTAACTTTTATATGCATTATTATATCGACTGATCTAATATTCGCCAATTGTAAAAATGGTGCAATTCACTATGTAATGATAACTGTGTAAATCATGAAGTATGGAGCAAGACTGTTTCCTTGCAATTGGGGCAAGACGGTCGTCTTACCCCACACGCACGGTCATTATGCATCATATATATTACACATGGACAAGTATGCGTAATACATTTATTATAACACGAACGTTACATAATTTAAGTTATGCAGCATGTAGGCTGTAATTACTATGGAATATTACTAAACCCATGTTATATTATGTATGGATTGCAATGTACATATTATATGTTAACTTCAATTTAAATTTAACAACTGTAATAGCCAGATATGTTTCTATCATACTATTTGTACGTATACATTTTATTTTCAGGCAATAATTATTTCGTATAAGTGATACGTCTGCGTGCGTAGAATGAATACCGTGTCGCCATCTAGCGGTAGTCGTCTGAAGAAGAGACGAGAAGAAAAAGGTAAATTGACTGTGAAATAAGTAGTAATATTACTCATTTGAGCCATCCGGTCTTATGAACATCTTCACTCACACCAGTGTCGTTTACCACACTTTTGGCCATCTGGTCCGTATTCACACAAAAATGGTTGCATACGCAAGAATTTACACAAATATGACGGAAAACCATCTTAAATACATCGAGGCGGTGGTGCGATGATATAATTAACATTGCAGTCCATTGGGAGGACTGGAACAACCAAAGAGACACATGGAGAAGAACACTGCGGCTGATCGAGGACACGAACACTTTCAAAGCTCGGCTGATCGAGGACACGAACACTTTCAAAGCTCGGCTGATCGAGGACACGAACACGTTCAAAGCTCGGCTGATCGAGGACACGAACAGTTTCAAAGCTCGTCTTAAGACACACTATGTTAAGCTCGCCTTTAATATGTAATATTGATATGTCATATTCTATTCCCACAATATGAATTATTTGTAATTAACAACTAATATTTTATTGTCTAGCCATTTATTAATTACTCCAGGTTACCCTACCGTGTGGACAATTTGTTTACAAAATGTGTGATTATGACATAGAAGCAAAAACTGATGTGTTTTTTAAAGGCAAAATCGAGTGTGTTTCTTAAGATTTAGACAACAAGGCGCCATACATAAGTACAGGCGTAATGAGGTAAGTGGAGATGATTATTCCGTAGAACTTTGTTATTGCAAAAATGTTTGCTTAATTGGTCCGTTTTTTTAAGTAGTTTCCCAAATTCGGACAAATTTGATTTCAAGTCTTGTTACCTGGAATTATCACGGATTTGTCGAAGGTAGAATTAATTACCTAACTTTGTAGCTGTGTTTATTCGTGCGTCATTTCACGAGCGTTGATTATAAATTTGCGGCCAGCCCCTAGACTGAGCCAACTGTGGGAGTAGACCCACTGAGAAACGTGACACTCTCGGTCTCTTCCTCTTTGTCTATCCGCTTCTCCCTCTTTGTCTAACCGTCTCTCCCTCGTTATCTCTCAGCCTTTCAATATCTCCGTCTGTCTGATGTTGTTGTAATATATAATGTAAAGGATATTGTAGAAACAAGCTAAGTAGAACATACGGGGGTCTATTACTATTTTATTTCGGGGTTCATACTAGTGAGAAGTATTAATGCTCATTCGTCGATGATATAAATCGTAATTGAGAAGCAGATTGCCGAAAGAACTGACTGATTCGTCGATAGCATCATACTAGCCGTGCTGACAGACGACGTTGACGATCCCACGTGACCCGAGTTCACGGAGACTCTAGCTGTACCGCGAGTCTTTTATGTTTTACTATATAGCGTGCCAAGTTTACGGCGAGTTCACGGGTAGACTCGGTCGGTGGAATCAGCTGCGGTCCGTGTCTTGGTGGAAGTTGGATGTCTGCAATGACAATTATCATAGTAGCATGGCCATTTTCACTACCTCTGACTGGCCAATCGTACTAATTTATCAGTAGTTAGCAGGGATTAGACTATCTAGCTCGGAACAACTGTATAGACACAGCTGCTTTACAATGCTTTCCGTAGTTCAACAACAACACAAACAGTGCAAATCGAGTTTTATTCGTGACCGCGTTTAATGCATTTCTTTTATAACTGTGTTGTGCGAAGCGAATCTACAATATGCAATCACAATGTTTTTTGATTTTCATCTTCAGTTTCACAGCATAAATACTGCTTATCGAACATTATCTTGTGTAAACCAACACTAAAGTAAAGAAATCAATGCTACTGCGTTGTCAAATAACACAGTGAGTTCAACTATCGGGTGTATTAAATACACCACAAGCCAATCAACACAACGTACACTACATTGCTACCACATAAAACAGGAATAACCATCACCCACAAACGAGTATTCATTTCCTGTTATCTGGGGGCGCATCTGACGCCAAACTTGAGAATAACATATTCCGCCATTTTTTTTTTAATCCGTATTTTTGACTTAAAATTATGTATAAAGCCGTACACATCCACTACTACAACATCCATATGCCAACAGAGTGACATCATATGTTAGACTACAAAATATACCTACAAACAAAATCCGCTACATTTTGTCGGTAATTTGCCTAGCAGCAAAAGTATACGTGTTCATCGACCGCTATAAATTTGTCATTCGAGTATACACATGCGAGATAACACACACAAATATGCACTTTATCACGATATTAATTTTTTTTTATTCATTTAATTTTTCAACAGAATACAGCCTTATCCCTTCCCAAAATCCGTAAAGTTAACGGGAAATCAATACGACATGGCAGGTCTGATATTCATTTACAGTGGGCGCAAATAAAACATTATTACTGCATATTCGTTTACAGTGGGTGCACGTCAGGCAAACATTACCATCGCATATTCATTTTCACTGGGCGCATCTGACACCAAACGTCATCATCGCATGTTCGTTACAGTGGGTGCATCTTGTGCTAAACATTATTATCGCACATTCAATTCGAGTGGACGCTTCTGACGCAATACATTATCATGGTATATTCACTTGCAGTACGCGCATCTGACGCCAAACATCATCATTGCAAATTCATTTACTGTGGGGCATCTAATGACAAACATTATTATTACACATTCATTTACAGTAGACGCATTTCAGGCAAACATTACTACGACAAAGTCACAACATACTAATGTACAGTGGGCGCATCTGACACCAAACGTCATCATCGCATATTCATTATGGTAGGCATCTGACACCAAACATTAGCATCACATATTATTTTACAGTAGGCGCATCTAACCCCAAACATCATCACGGCATGTTCGTTCAACATGTGCGCATTAGTCGCACGTTCGTTTCAGTAGGCGCCTCTACCACCAAACATTATCATGAGTTCGTTTGCAATGGGCGCATCTGACGCTAAACATTAACATCACGTTTATTTACTCAGGGCGCCTCTGACACCAAACGTCATCACTGAGTGTTCGTTTATAGTGGGAACATCTGACGCCAAACGTTATCTCGAGTGTTCGTTTACAGTGGGCGCATCTGATGCCAAACTTTATCATCGAGTGTTCGTTTACAGTGGGCACATCTGACGCCAAATTTTATCGTCGAGTGTTCGTTTACAGTGGGCACATCTGACGCCAAACGTTATCATCGAGTGTTCGTTTACAGTGGGCGCATCTGACGCCAAACGTTATCGTCGAGTGTTCGTTTACGGTGGGCGCATCTGACGCCAAACATTGTCATCGAGTGTTCGTTTACAGTGGGTGAATCTGACGCCAAACATTATCATCGAGTGTTCATTTACAGTGGGCGCATCTGACGCCAAACGTTATCGTTGAGTGTTCGTTTACAATGGGTGTATTTGACGCCAAACGTTATCGTCGAGTGTTCGTTTACAGTGGGCACATCTGACGCCAAACGTTATCATCGAGTGTTCGTTTACAGTGGGCGCATCTGACGCAAACTTTATCGTCGAGTGTTCGTTTACAGTGGGCACATCTGACGCCAAACGTTATCATCGAGTGTTCGTTTACCGTGGGTGCATCTGACGCCAAACGTTATCATCGAGTGTTCATTTACAGTGGGCGCATCTGACGCCAAACGTTATCATCGAGTGTTCGTTTACAGTGGGTGCATCTGACGCCAAACGTTATCATCGAGTGTTCGTTTACAGTGGGCGCAACTGACGCAAACTTTATCGTCGAGTGTTCGTTTACAGTGGGCACGTCTGACGCCAAACGTTATCATCGAGTGTTCGTTTACAGTGGGCGCATCTGACGCAAACTTTATCGTCGAGTGTTCGTTTACAGTGGGCACATCTGATACCAAACGTTATCATCGAGTGTTCGTTTACAGTGGGCGCATCTGACGCCAAACGTTATCATCGAGTGTTCGTTTACAGTGGGTGCATCTGACGCCAAACGTTATCATCGAGTGTTCGTTTACTGTGTGTGCATCTGACGCCAAACGTTATCATCGAGTGTTCGTTTACAGTGGGCGCATCTGACGCCAAACGTTATCATCGAGTGTTCGTTTACAGTGGGTGCATCTGACGCCAAACGTTATCATCGAGTGTTCGTTTACTGTGGGTGCATCTGACGCCAAACGTTATCATCGAGTGTTCGTTTACTGTGGGTGCATCTGACGCCAAACGTTATCATCGAGTGTTCGTTTACTGTGGGTGCATCTGACGCCAAACGTTATCATCGAGTGTTCGTTTACAGTAGGCGCATCTGACGCCAAACGTTATCATCGAGTGTTCGTTTACAGTGGGCGCATCTGACGCCAAACGTTATCATCGAGTGTTCATTTACAGTGGGCACATCTGACGCCAAACGTTATCATCGAGTGTTCGTTTACTGTGGGTGCATCTGACGCCAAACGTTATCATCAAGTGTTCGTTTACTGTGGGCACATCTGACGCCAAACGTTATCATCGAGTGTTCGTTTACAGTGGGCGCATCTGACGCCAAACGTTATCGTCCAGTGTTAGTTTACAGTGGGTGCATCTGATGGCTGAGACCTCTGACGTCAGCTAGGGCTGAGGTATTAGCATTTGTAGTAGATATTCCTGAGTCTGGAAACAGACAGAACATTACTGGTCAACACTGTTGACAACGACCAGGTAGATGTGTTAGTGGGACACATTACATAGGTAGATAGATCAGTATTGTTTTTACATTATGGCAGCAGGATGGCTGGCCATTTTTGATTACATAAACAGTACTCTGACTGATCGCATCGGGAAGTTCAATTTGATGGATACTGATAGGAATATTGAAAGTTAGGCATAGCCCACATGTGTAATATCTACAGTTGTGTACATACCGTTGTAATTGTTGACAAAAACAATCATATATTGATGAACTTCTTCAATTTATAGAACTTTAGTCTTAGTTTTCTAATGGGTGAGCAAAATGCTGATGTACAAACTGTCCTTGCATTTCAATGCCCAACTAAGACTAAAATCACAAAGTAGTCTTCAAAACTTGTAATCCTAATAACAATTGGAACAAATTGATTTGAAAATGTCAATGTTCTGCGTGTCAGGGTTTGAAAGACGGGTCATCGCGCCGTTGTGCATTCTTCGTTAAAACTAAATGTGGGACTATTCGATGATACTGGAATTATTTTAGTGTAACTGAATGTTGTCAGACTACTGCCATGTGAGTTATTAAACACTGAGCAGTTTGCATGTCTGGGCTTAGGAAATAATAATAATATATAAAATGTTTCTATTGCACTAAAATAAGCAGGTCATTCAAAAACCAGAGCCAGACATATAAATCAATTGAATAAATAAATTATTGTTCAGGTTGATGTTACTGGAAGTCAATGTGTGGACCGGTACAAGTCATAAGCACAGGCTCCTGCACACAAGCACACACACACACGAGAATGCCAAATTTGTATGTTCGCGCCTAAATTATATAAAACGAGCCGAGTTACCCGGCGTCGCACGGGACAAAAAAGCAACTGCTGTAAGAGCTTATGACTCATTGCACTACTCAGGCAGGTTTTTGTAGTGCAATGCCAATGCAATGGCAACTTCAAACTCCAAAAAATATGTACAACTAAACTGTTGGTTTCACGAAGCATTCGGTGGACGTTTGACGAAGATCACACAACAATGGCAGAAACACGCATAGTGTTGCTAACAATTGTACCTAACTATTGTTCTGAGTTATGTCATTTACGTCAAGCATCTGGCACTGGTTCCTCTGACATAATACCCCACCCCGGGGATTTTTGAATATTTGGTATTGTACGAACCACCACCATGGGTCTCCAGGCAACAAAGCCTACAGAAGTTCAGCCAGACATGCGAAACTGACGGAGATATTTGATACACATAATCACAAACTACTTTATATTAAAGACACGTAATTACACATAGACACACTGAGCTGCCTGATCAATAATGGGAACATACCTCGCTATGTGGACACCAGGGCTGGAGCCCTCACCGCTTTCACACGGAGGTCTGCGATGCGTTCGAACGACGTCCACGGCTGTGCTGCTCTGCTGGGTTCTCACAAGCAACGTCAAAGGCTTTCGGACCGTTCCACAAGAATCCAATAACGAAGTAGACCATCTTATTCCACATATGTTCATGTCTAATCATCGGGAATGATGTTTGTATTTTAATGGTTCCTCGTTCGTCCTTGTCATGCCCAAGCAGCACATAGCATCCATCGTCGACCAGAATGCCAGTAAATCTCTGCAGCTTCTGAAGGACCTTCGGATCCCTCCAAAACTCTCCACCCATCTGATTTCTCTTACAGCAAAAGATAGATTTCATTCCTTTACCATTCGCCAAGAAGAATATTGTTTTTGGTCTATCTCTGTTGGACTTGTTCACATCTTTTGCTTTTGGGTATTTCCTGAAGAAGGCTTTTTTCCATTGGGGAAGAGAATCTTCCTGGAGTCGTGTCTGCCTTACGCTGTTCCGAGGCCAGTTGAACATCACGTAGAACAGATATGCCTCCAAGTACATCAGGGGCAATTTTCTTCTCTGATCGTACAACTCACAACTGTATTGTGCCAGACTATCATACAGCTTTTGTGAATCGTCGTGTTGAAATCTGACTGACAGAACCAAATTGACGCTGATGAAAATTCGGAGATCCTCCGCATTCATACAGCTTGGATTGTTGATGTTTTCTTCAACAAGCTTCTTCATTTTAAGAAGGTCTTCTTTTGTACACTCAAAGATGTTTCCAAGAGCATAGGATTCATACCCATACAGTCGACACCGGCGGAGCTCACATCGCTCGTTGTCAGACAGTCGTGCTAAATCCTTGGCAGCTGGTTTGACAAAGTAATTGTAGAATTTCATCTTCAAAATGCCCAATTGTTCGAGGTAGTTCTGAGATCGATCGTCAAACATGGTGCGAGAGATTTGTAGGTTCTTGTCATCCAAGTACACTATTGTCTGTAGAACATCTGAGTGCATTTTCTTCAGTTTTGTGAAATAATCTTGACCGTTGAAGTCCTTCAGAAAAACTGCACCCGCTGGCATCACTGAATCATCAACTAGGAATTTACGCATGTGTTCTTCATCTCCAAAAACGCCGGTTTTGTTTAAGTAGTCGAGAAGTTTCATCGTCAGCTTGATCTCATTTATGTATCCGGTTTCGTTGAAACGTGGCTCCATTTGGTTAACGTTCTGGCCCTTTTGGAACTTGTCAATCCCCTGCATTGCTATCTCGACAACGCGTCCAACACCGTCATTTCTGTTCCTTGCCACGCCCTTCTTGATGTTCTCAAGTTCGTGCTCAACCTGCAGAAGATATACTCTGCCATACGTGTCCCACAGATAGGAGTTGTTGCTTATTTGGTCTGTCGAAAGTTTGGCATACTCAACTGCTTTTTGCCAGTTTTGTCCCTGAATGTGCAGACGAGCTATTTGCTGAGCTATGAAGGCGTCTTCTATCAGCTGGTAGCCCTGTTCAATTACAATGCTTGCTTTCTCGGGGCTTTCATCGTCATAGATAGTTTGGATCAGTGGCGCTACGAACCCGTTCGGACTGCCGTCGGATAAACGTTCTCTTCTCACCAGCATTATCTTCACTATGTCGGTCAGTGCTTTCTTTGATTGGCTGATTTGACTGAACACGTAGTTTTCACTGAACAATTCTAGAACCACATCGCTCAAAGATTGTTCCACGCCATCTTGTTTTCTCAATTCTGTCAAGACGTGTTTCGATAACAAAGGGCTGGCCATTCGCAAACTTCGACTATATCCCGCTGTTTCATTGGACATTACGTTGATCAGAATTCTCATTGCCTGGCTCAATTGAGTTTCCCAAAATGGCAGCGTTTTGTACCTGCCACGAGGTCGTATCGGTCCGTCATTCATTAACAAGTCAAAGGCAGCTGTTGGCAGAGGGTCAAAGCCAACTTCGTAGGCATTTATGAGCGCGACATACTTCAGTAGGGTCTTCTCTTTGGGACTGTCAATGTCACCAATCACCTCTTTCACTTTTGCTTTGATGTACTCTGGATCAAAGTTCTTCCTCATGATGTTGAACGAAATGAGCTGTTTCGGGTGAATTCCGTTGGTTTCAGAGTGCGTTTCCTCCAATCGTCTGTTCGTTTCTTCAAACCACTCTATCTCTTCCGCCTCCCATTCTTGTTTGAGCGTTGTATGTTTGCCCTTTCCCATAGTGCATCGTGCACATTCAAGAAAAACGCACGTCAGTTTCGGCATATCAGGGTCAGCAAGTGTCATGCGTTTCGATTTAACTTCCAGTTCTATTTTGAGATCTGTAGCATGTTCTTCATCAGCATTGTCTAGAAGAAGCAGCAACGGCCGTGGATTCGAGTCGTTATGTGAGTGCAGCTGCAGTATTTGGCTCGCCGTATCTTTGGATATCTTTCTCACAATTGCGCACCTGTATTTCTTCCTGAAATCCCAAAGCGTCTGCATGGCGGTCGTAGTTCCCCCCGAACCTGGTTCGTGGAACATTTTAACTGTGTGGACATGATTGCGGTCTGTCGACAATCGTTCCAACTCAAAGTTCACCTCATTATTTAACTGCTTCTGTTTGTTTCTGTGAAGTACGTGGTCTGAAAAGTAGAAATTCCACCAATCAGCCTTGCCGCCTCGGTAGAACATCTCCTCGGTCTTCAGTCTGTGTCTCTCAAGAGCTTCTGCATCTTCCAGAATGTCGGAATTTTCACACTGGTTTGCACAGAGAACTTCCAAGTCTTCAAGCCTGTGTAGGACACTTGGTTTTATTGTCACATAAGATCCACTTGAGGATGGCAATTGACATTCGACTTGTTGCTTGGGCCCACTAAGCATTTCGATTGTTTGATTCACCCGTTTCCAAGTTGATGGTGGTGCATCAGACGTTGATGGTGGTGCATCTGACGATGACTGTGGTGCATCTGATATTGACAGTGGCGTATCTGATGTTGATGGTAGCGCATCTGATGTCAACGGTGGTGCATCTGATATTGATGGTGGTGCATTTAACGTTGACGGTGGTGCATCTGACATTGATGGTGATGCATCTGACGTTGGCAGTGGTACATCGGGTTGCTCCTGAAACACAAATGTATGAATAGCTGTCCAGACTGAAGCCTTCCAACTGTCCGGTGACATACGGTTTCTAATGGTGGTGTTCTCAAATATGTGCAATACACTGTTTTAGTAACTCTAATAGTCTGCTTCAGATATCCAAGCTGACTTCCAAGAACACCAATGCAAAACCAAGACAGGTATTGCTTGAATCACATAAAAATTGTCTTAAAGGAAGAGGAATTTCAATGTGTGGGATTTCTGATGATACTAAGGGAATTAGTGTTAGTAAGTAGTAGATAGATTACATTGTACAAAGCATGTGAAATTCTGCATTGAACTGTTGGACATACTGTTGAGCATGTGTGTGCTATTGTGGTACACCATTAGTATTGTTAAGTGTGTGTGTATGTGTGTGTGTGTGTGTGTGTGTGTGTGTGTGTGTGTGTGTGTGTGTGTGTGTGTGCACGCATGCACGTGTATGCTTATCTGTGGTACTGCTGGTTTTCCAACACAATCTGAGAATGAAGCCCATTAATACTCTGAATGTTAGATTATTTGACTAGATACTATTTTTTTGTCATTTGCTATGTAATACCTTTGTCTGTTTTCTAGCACATGGAAAGTCAGACAACAGCTTCTTCTTCTCAGGATTTTCTGTGACAACTTTGTATGTCTCAAACACCAAACGAGGAAAGTTTGTGTTGAAGTAAGAGAAGGGATCACGTCCCAGTTCATCTCTGACCGTCTCAGGCCTGCAGCAACAAACAGGTTTATGTAACAAAGAAATATAATAGATCATTAATTATATAGTCACATAACAATGCATAAACATTGTTACGCATTGTTCAATGATTTGGGTTTTATTACATTATTAATGTGTATTCTGTCATTTAATGTAGTGTGGTCAAAATTAATAGTTGCAGTAGGCAAATAAAAACAAATGTACAATTAAAATATAATTGCTAATGTATTTTAATTAATCAAAATTGTACATAATTTATCAGCATGGTGATTTTTTAGTAACTTTTGTATGGTCTATGTCTATTATGTGTTAGCGAAAGAACACCGATTCAATGGTGAGTTGTAAACTCACACGGAGCCTATTTATGTAACATGTGGTCTATTTAATTTGAAAATTTTCTGTTGTTGAGAAGGGTAAGAACCAATGACATATATTATCCCACTAAGCATTCTTGTTGCTAGCTTTATTTAGCATTCACGTAGCAATGAGTCAGATAATGATAGAGCAGAACACAATGTCTTTAGCTGTAGTTTCAATTAAGCTAATTTAATTTTGCAAATACTTCAGAATAACAGGTAAATGTAATGAGAATACATGAAAAATGGAATCAAACATAAAATTATGAAACTGAAAAAATAACTGTCACAAAAAAATCTGTCATAAAATAATTTATATGGTAGCATTTTCGTCAGAAGATAACAATGAAATAAACTTACTGATCGCCAAAGTGAGTTTGGATATTTCTCATAGTGCGAATGAGCTTACAAATGGATGCTGTATAGGTCGAGGTGTAGCGTTTCTTGTATTGTTTACTATGAGCTTTATACAGAGGCACAACACTGAGACTATCCTGTAACAAATGTACAACAAATGTTCACAACCTGTTATGCTAACACAATGAAAATGTTAACAAACTAACTTGAAACTGTCAAAATAATGAAATGATCAATACAATCTATTATAATCACATAATAATCACAATATATAACAATCACATACTAATAAGTTGTAGGACAGTTCACTTAATGGTATAATATCTAGACGTTAATATTAGAGGTTTACTATATATTATACACGTGAATGAAGTGTACACAAATATAGACCTATTGGTGCTTACCCAATCTGTTGTATTTGGAAACACATGAATCTTCATGTTCTCCAGTTCCTTAGCAAAGTGACTGTTTTTGTATTGCTCTTTATGACTAAAATCAATCAAAACATAGAACTTAATGTATCTTTTGATGGAATCAGTTATTCTGTCAAGACATAACACTAATATTTGACCAAACTTGTATCTACATTTCAACAACTCAAACCTCAAAATTATGCTTGCCATCCTCAGACATAGTACTTACATAGTACAGTGAAACACTACAGTGGGCTAAACAGGGTCACGATTTACCCCATAAATAAGTTACATTGTTTTTCTGATACTGTGAAAGAATGACTGGACACCCTTTTGTTGCAGCTATATAGCAATACCAACATCCCCAACATTTTAAAACTGCAATATTACAATCTAAACCAGAAATAACAACACATTGCAACAAAACAATTATTATGAATACAGTAATCACTATATGTTTTACAAATGTGTCTACAAACAGAAACACTGCCTTTTCAGTTGCTGTGTTAAGGTAGCTGGGGCAGCAATTCTATGCTTGTTTTGAATGAGTTCTGAATAGTTTCAATATACATTTTAAAGATAAACTAACAATTTCTTCACAAATTATATCTGAAATACTAAATAGTACTACACATTAATAAAACTTTTTAAACGTTTAAAACGTTTTTCATGTATTTGGTAACGTGTCATGATTACACTTTTTGTAAATACGAAAAAAACCACAAAACTATTTGTTCACTTATAGTTTACATCCAAGTTCCCGCGTCCTGCGTGTAGGCATTTACATTTCCCAAAATTTAATAACATCTGTCATTTCTCAGACCATTTAACTAATTTGTCTAGATCGTTTTATAAATGTTGTTTATCACTATCATTTTTAACCTTTCTGAACACTTTTGTGTCATCTGCCAATTTCAGTACATTGCTTGTTATATTATTGTCCAAATCACTGACATAAATTAAGAATAATAAAGGTCCTAATACTGATCCTTGTGATACCCCACTCAAAACCAATTTCCAATTTGAAACCTCTCCATCTACTACAACACGCTGTCTTCTGTCAGTCAGCCATTGTTCTATCCAGTTGATTATGCCATCCCCACAGACTTTTATTTAAGTAGTAATCTTTGATGTGGCATTTTGTTGAAAGCTTTCTGAAATTCTAAGTAGATAATATATATATTAGTGATCCCTTGTCTATCCACTTATTTGTTAAGCATGACCTCGCTTTTAGGAATCCATGTTGAGATTTAATAATTTATGCCTAACAAGGAAGTCCACCACATGGTCTTTAATTAGCCTTTCTAATAATTTACAAATCACTGATGGTAAACTCACTGGTCTATAATTATCTGACTTATTTTGTGAACCATTTTAAAATAATGGTATGATGTTTGCTTCCTCCTCTTTTAATGACAAATTGAACACTCTTGCAAGTGGTATACTAATTTGTTCTACTGTTTCCATTAACAATTTTGGCAGAATTCCACCCACTCCAGGTGATTTATTATCCTTCATTGCCTTTATTTTCCTAGCTACCATTTCTGGAGTTACAAATAATTGCCCCAAATAATCCATTTAGCCTCCTGAAATTTGGCATCTGGAACTGGAAATGAACTAATATCCTCTCTGGTAAACACTGAACTAAAGTATCCGTTTAGGTCTTCCACCATTAAAAAACCTTGTGATTATTCTATTTCCAGCACTGTCTTCTAGTGGTCCAACCTTTTCTTGTACGCTCTGTTTACTCCTGACATATGCATACAAACTCTTGTTGTCATTTTTTATATTACACGCATATTTTTGTTCATAGCTTCTTTTATATTTTTTATTTCAGTTGTAGCTTCATTAAGTGAATCTTTGTAATTTATGTAGTCTTCATCATTTCTGGTTTGCTTGTACATTATTTTTCTGATATATTCTTTTGGCAAGTGTGAAGTAATTCATTTCTAGTTTGCTTGTACATTATTTTTTATAATATATTCTTTTGGCAAGTGTTAAGTAATTAATTAACATTTCCTGCTTGTTAGTGATAACAGAAATGTGTAGCATGCTTGACATTTTTTTTCGCTGGCGCATTACATATTATTAACAAAACATAACGACCACCTAATATTGACATGTCCCACTGATCTACCCCAACAGAGGCCCTGGAATCTGTATTTGTAACAAGTTAGTTTCATCAACTGCGACTTCGTTAAATGGAACGACTTGTCTGAGCTCCTCAGAAAACTAACTTCGCTTTGTTAGAAATGCTGATTCATCACAGGGTAGACTCTTTCAAGCTGTGTTGTCTGTGCACAGTACATTGGGAGGTACCTGGTGTAGTTCAACTTGCTCAAAGCGAAACACCAGGGATCACTCTTTTGACTTATGCCAAGTGAACATTCAAGTCCAGCTGCCCTCCTTGTCACCTCTTTCCAGCAAAAAAACAAGACGTTGATGATGTAAGTAATACTGAACTGTATCAACTGGCCACGATTTTAACAAAAGATATCCAGATAGGCTGTGTGCAAGTCCAAAATCTGTATGCATGAGTCATTGCTCACAACAGCACGAAGAAGTATACAAATGATTTGGCGCATTCACGTACAGTGTATACGATATATGCCAGTGATGGTAGTAAGACTACCACTGGTTCGCGAGGATGTTATCAACTAAAATAATTAAAGCATTAATTTTGTCTATGTTATTGTTTAGGCCTTCTTTATAGGAAGACCACAGAAGAAGATTTGTGAATATATACTTATCCTTGGTTCTTTTCAAACTGACATCAATTACTTTTTTCACACTTCATCTTAGATTGTTTGCAATAAAAACCTCCAAACTACTTTTATAAATGCAATGTATATAAATATTATGAAAACTAGATTATTGGGCTTTTTATATCATCATCAATATTGTCTTTTTATTTTATATAAATAACTTTATTTCTTAACATTAGGCCTTTTATTTGTTGGCTTACAGATCTGCCGACCCAATATTTCCGTTTTTATAACAAAATTAAGAACTTTTTTCACACGTCTTTGTTCCGGGCATTTTCTCAAAGTTTATTGTATTCTCATACTAATATTGTGTTTGATTATTTTCAATTATATAAACAAATTCATGCTAAATTTCATTGCCGAGTTACCTGGACTCGCTGGAAATCGTGTACGTGACAAACAGTGGCGCCACATTGCGGAGTCTGGATAATTGAGGTAAGTTATGGTGTCAAAAAAGTCGGGCGCAGTCGAAGATGTTGACAAAGTAATTTTGATTACCCCATTTAGTATCGAAAGCTCTTTCATTGGCATATGCACCTAAAATGACATCAATTAACTGATTGAATTCAGCGAATGATAATCACTATTTGAAACACGTGTTATCGACCCCTGAGTTTTTAGTTAGGTCTGGTTGCTGTTTCATATTACGATGTTTTATTCAATCAACTCTTCTTTCCCATTGCTACTATCATAATGCAGGGCAGATTTGTTACACGGGATTTCAAACAAGCTCTTGTAAATCCTCATAAATTAAAAACAAACTCTGTGTAAAAATGACCTAAAGAAATATCGTCCTATTTCCAGTCTCAGTTTTCTGTCAAAAGTATTTGAAAAATAGTTGCTAATCATCTTCATGAACATATTTATAAACATCACTTATCAAATGATCTACAGTCTGCATATAAACGATTCCACTCTACCGAAACAGCTCTTCTCAAGATAAACAATGATATAGTTGACAACATGGACAATGGCAAAATCACAGCACTCACTTTACTAGATCTCTCAGCTGCTTTCAATACGATTGATCATTTAATCCTTTTACAATGCCTTTATAGACATCTTGGCATTTCTAGCACAGCTCTTCGGTGGTTCAAATCATATTTTTCAGACAGACACCAAACCATTAACATATCTGGCACATTATCTTGCCCCACAACACCTTCCATTCGGAGTGCCGCAAGGATCCGTCCTTGGCCCTGTTCTGTTTAGCTTATATACTAAGTCTCTCTGCCAAGTCATTACTAATCATAATCTCAGTCATCACCTGTATGCTGACGACACACAGGTTTACATATCACTTTCACAATCAAATGCACAAAAATCTGTTTTGACTTAAAGTGATTGTCTTACTGATATCTTGTTTAAAATAAAGTAACTAAAGCTTAATCCAGATAAAACAGACCTTATTATTATTGGCACTAAGCAACAACGAAATAGGATCATCAGCCATTTTCCAGTTAAACTGCTTGGCATTGGTACATTCCCATCAGATACTGTTCGTAATCTTGGTGTTGTCTTTGATAGTGCCTTCAACTTTCGTCAGTATATTTCTCAAGTATGTAAATCCTGTTTCTATCATATATGTGATCTCCATTGAATTCAGCGTCACATATCTATATCTACCGCTAAAACAACATCAACCACATTAATTAGTAGCCATCTTGACTATTGTAATTCACTACTAAATAACATTGCTAAAAGAGACTTGGCTAAACTCCAATGAGTACAAAATTGTCTGGCATGTGTGGTACTCACGGCACCTCGTTTTTCACCGTCATTACCACTACTTAAACAGTTACACTGGCTTCCAGGTTCTTACCGAATTAATTTTAAGCTGTTCACTCTTACATATCATTCTCTATCTACACAACAACACCCCTACTTGGCTAGTCTCCTGCATCTTTCATATATCCCTAGGCAGCTTAGATAAACAATTTCACAACTTATTGTGCCTAAAACAAAACTTAACTTGGACAAACGTGCATTCTCTGTCGCTGCACCTAGGATCTGGAATGAACTCCCCATCACTTTGAAAACATCTGAAACTATAGCTATCTTCCAAAAAAGCTCAAGACATATTTATTTGAAATTGAATTTCCACCATAAATCTTTGGTTGTCCCTCATTCTGATAATGAATTTTGTGCATCCCTGTTCACGATTATGCTTAATAATTCTGTTTTGTTGCACGTCTGAGCTCAGGTTCTTGAGGATATAGGTGACATAGAGGTTAATTATAATTAATTAAATTCTATTCGTATTAGTTAAAGTTTCTGTGTCAATATTTCTAAAAAAAGCATTACTGAATCTGGTTATTATACTAGTTCAGACATCTAAAGTGACTTTGCGTGCTTGGAACGATGAGCCTGCCTGAATCACCCTTGTGATGGACAATGGCTGCCCACAAACTGACTAAATAATTGATCATCGATAGGCCAAACTGAAAATAATGAAAATCAAACCGATTCCAAAAATTAATATGGCATATTATGTTTTCGGACGGCTGATAATTTCATTATTTTAAATGTCTGAATACATATGGCCAATATGGTACTATTTTATTTATTTTTCCCCCCGACCGACCCGGTTTTGTTAGAAAAAATCCGTAAAGCAACTAATGCAAAATAATAGGCCTTACTGATATCATTACAATCTTTTATCATTTATTGCTGATGTTTGACACTTGGATTTTCTCTTATCTAGTGTCACTGATTTGTGTTGAATTAACTGCAAACCTTTGAAATCCAAGAATCTGAGAGACACACCTGCCCGCCCGCACGTGCGCACACGCACACAAACATCTAGGCTATGTCATTGATCGATGGCACAGATTCATCTGTTCAGTCATGAAAAAATATCAACAGTCACACATCCAACTCAGAAGTGTGCATGAAAATGATGGAAATGTAATACTCTAATTAGAGTATACATGAGTTGTTTCTAAGTAAACAACACATGTTTTTAATGTGACACCCAATGACTTACCTCTTCTCTACCTCATCTTCATCAGCCACAGCAGCAATGAATTCATATCGGTCCCTGTCACTCCAGAAGTACAGGTGCCTAGAACATATCCCAACATCAAATGTCACCTCTGAAAGCCTCTGGCACTGTGCATCTGGACACTACTAACATGTGAACAGTGTATGTACATGAGTGCTATTTTCTAGATGCTTCTTTTGTTTATTTTATACTATTTGCACACATACACATTAAGGTTACAAGAATGACCACGTAGTGACCACACACATCTGTAGTGATCACAAACACACATAGAGATCGTAAACAAACGCAGTGATCACAA
Organism: Lamellibrachia columna; assembly: GCA_963662155.1. Classification (NCBI taxonomy): domain Eukaryota; kingdom Metazoa; phylum Annelida; class Polychaeta; order Sabellida; family Siboglinidae; genus Lamellibrachia; species Lamellibrachia columna. The sequence continues at coordinate 13,869,508 of OY759261.1, forward strand.
ACACACAAAGTGATCTCAAACACCTGTAGTGACCACAAACACACGTAGTGTGATCACACACATACCTGTAATGACAACAACATATCTACAGGTGCAGTGGCTCAAATGGCTTTGTGCTCGTCTCTTGACCAGGAAGTACTGGATTTGAACCTCAGGCCAGCGGCAGCCCCGACAGTACGAGAGCCAGTGGTCATTTATTTGCTTCAAGAGTTTGGTTGGTATTTCTGAATAGACCTGCCTTTGGACTATTCAAAACATCACATGTTAAGGTGGTGGATCATGAACTGTGTAGCCAAGGACTAGTGACTTGAGGCAGTGGATTGTTACCCTAGCCAATTTGCACTCTCAGTGTTATGGCCTCTAGTGTCAGGTGTTATGTAATCAAATGTCACACTTAACCAGGCTTGTGGTCAGTGGAAGTCTTAAGACACATGCCTGTTGCATAGTGAATTTCAAAGGTTCATCTACTATTGATCAGAAACTTTGTTACAAAAGCAGGCCCTATTTCCTCTTAAAGAAACCAGAACCTGTTATTTTACTGGATGCAAGTTCTCGGTCCAGCACCGACAACAGCTTTACAGTGAATATCACTCTTGAGACTTGATTGTGTGCTGATTAGTGTGTTTAAATTTTTTTTTCTGACTGCTCAATTTTCAACCTTCAATCATATGCGCTGCTTGGAATGCAGAATGCACCCAACTACCAGTGTCATAAATATATGTGCAATGCTAATTAAACTGCAGTTAGACGTTCCAAAAAGTGGACAGTTTGTAAACCAAGACATTTATCACTTTACTCGCAAAAACTCACCTTCCAATCAATTTTAGCACAAAATTGTACACGTTACAAGCGCCGCACCTCAAATTATATCAAGCAGCTGAATCAGCGTTAATTGGTTTTCCTTGGGAGGTCTGGCTTGTTATTCGTGAGGATGTTTTATTGCCAAAATAAGAATTTTCAACAGCAATGTTATACCCATGCTGATCTATTGCTCCGAAACATGGAAAACAATGAAACAAATAGAGCAGAAACTAGTTTCCAGACCAGATGCTTGTTCAAACATCAGATGGAACAAATTTATCACCCTCGAGGAAGTACTTAAAAGAGCAAATGTTGAGCCAATCACACCTCACCTCACCTATCCTCTTACGGCCCAGTGGCCCATAAGGCCGAAGTGCATCTCCTCCAGCTCACTCTGTCAGCTGCTACGCGTCTGGCTTCGTTCCAGCTGTTCCACCCCAGTATGCGTCTTTCATTTTCAACAGTTGATTGCCACGTTGTCTTTGGTCGACCAACCTTTCTTCTACCTTTGGGCGTCCAAGTCAACGCCGTTCTTGTCCATTCATAGGATATGTCCTACCCACTTCCACCTTCTTAACTTGACCTCGGTGCTGATTGTCTTCAATTTTGTTTTTGCAAGAATACCTTGATTTGATACAACGTATGACCACCTAATTTGTAGGATTCGTCTTAAGCACTTGAAAAAAATGTATCTAACTTTCTGTTGTCTCCTTCGTTTATTTTCCATGTTTCACTTCCACACAACAACACTGGTTTAACAAGTGTGTTAAAAAGCCTCAATTTAGATCTCAATGAGTATATATTTGCTTTAGCTTCATGAAAGATACCATAGCTTTACGAATTATGTTAACAATGTCATCGCCGCCTCCTCATTGCTTACTGACGTTAGCACCCAGGTAGTTATACTTGTCCACTTCCTTAAGTTCTTGATCATCAATTAGTATTCTGTTTTTGCATTTGCTGTTTATCCTCAATACTTGAGTTTTCTTTTTATTTATTCTTAGTCCTGTCCTTGCGGCAAATTGATTCAGTTGTCTTGTCTTTAATTGCATGTGTGTGTAGCATGATGACATGAGTGCTATGTCGTCGGCAAAGTCCAGGTCCTCTAGTTTTGACGTGAAGTTTCATCTTATCTCTGTTTTATTTCCTGCTGTTGTGTTTCTCATCATCCAGTCCTTCAAGAAGATAAATCCATACATTACATCCCCTTGTTTAACTCCAGTTTTGACCTTGAACAACTCAGATTCCTCACCTTCGTCTAACACTGCACATTCACTATCTTCGTATAACATCTGAACCATGTGGATTATCTTGCGTGGAATTCCATAGCTCTCCATGATTTTCCATACTCTCTCAGTGCACTGAGTCAAACTCTTTTTCGGTCCACAAACATGATGTATAGAGTTGCCTGAGCCAATCAAGTGAACAATATTAGAAAAATTTTAATATTTGGGCCATGTCCTAAGAATGCCACCAACGAAAACACCTGGAAACAATCTGGAAAGAGGAAACGAGGACCAAGGGAAACATACCAATGAACCATCTCAAGGGAGACTCAAACCAAAACAAAATTAAGACACAAGACCTTGAAAGAATGGTTAAAGATGGAGATGGATGGTGTCGATTGCTCTTTGTCTTGTGTGCCTGACAGCACAGGGTGAGTAAGTAAAAGTAATTATGTGCGTAGCCATTTTAGGTATCAAATCAAAGGATTTGATATGGATGATCATAATTTATTTGTTAGCATGTACATGACGATATTTTGTATCAAATAAAAGGATTTTAAATAGATGATCAGAATTTATTTGTTAGCATATATTTGTTATCATATTTGTTGTCAAATAAAATTAAAGGATTTGAAATAAGTATTGGACCATTCATTTTCAAGCTGATCAGTGCAATGTGCACTAACATAATAATAAGGTTTTTATTTCAGACAATAAGCCGTATGTCCAAATAAAATAAGTATATAAATAAGATCAGTAAATGTAAAATGTATACAAGAATGCAGTGCACTGAATACACAATTTCGACGTCACTAATGGCAATATTCTGAATACTAGGATTCTGTGACTTGTCAATCCTAGTCATTAAGCTATAAATAGCCTTTCTAGTGACACCTTTCCAAGACTTGACATTAGCCATAGCAAACATGTCGCTAGCGCTACAGGGATCATGTCTCAGTTAGACTTCCTGGTGTGTTACACACAGTAAATTTGGATATAGGAAGTTTTAAAAAAATCATATCATCTGACATAAGTGCCTTTAAGCTGGGACATTGCCATGTTTGCTGGTAGAACCTGTTGACATTGTAACTGTGGATTTTTTTAAATGATTTTAATAGGCGGAAGTATTTTGGCTATTTTTTTGCCACAAAGCACAAGTGCGTAGTAATTCATGCAGAAATTGGTCAACATTGACGGGTATGGCACGTTCAGCCATTTTAAGAATTAGAAATATGTGATTTTGACAAAACTTGACCAGCATGAGTGGTCACATTTTCGAAAATAAATAAATAAATAAAAACGGTTGCTAATCTGTCCCATGTTGTGTGTGTTTGACTTAGAAAATTATCAGTGTCATGCTAGTTAATATTATATTATTATATATATTTTATTGATTTCATCTAGTCATCAAGATCATTATTTATTAAGCACCGCTATTATTTAAAAGTGTTAACCATCTTCTTTAGGTGTCCTATAAATGACCTACTATATAGTGCTATAACGTTTGATGTGCATCAGCTGATAATATATTGTCATGCAATTTGATGTTTAACAAGATATGTAAATGTTAATAAACACAATTTTTCCATGTGTTAAAATTGTACGAAAGCGCTTATGATAAGCTAAACACTTAAAATAAGCACTGTTTGTATAGAAAATAATCGTTGCGTTTCATAAATGTCTATCCACCATGCGTCTATACGCATTTCATGTGTGCAGTTCTTTTTCAGTGCCTGGGCATAAGGAAATGAAGGTGTGCAGCCCAAATCATAGATAACCCCGTCTCTTGCTAGCCCCATCATTGGCTAACCCCATCCCTAGCTAACCCTAACCCTGAAGTGATTTACAGAATATATAACCAGGGTTGACTGAATTACTTTTATTTTGTACTTGAGTAAAGGTAAAAGTAATTCACCTAAAAACTACTTGTGTAAAAGTAAAAGTACTTTGTAAAAAAGTACTTGAGTAAAAAGTAAAACTACTTTTCAAAAGTACTTGAAGTAAAAGTAGAAGTAAAAGTACAACATGTAGAAATAACAACAAAATCATGAGTAATATTATATAAATTACACAGCTTGCATCTGGCAACTGTTTTGCAACCACTCTGCCTATAACAAAGTGTTTTCAGACAGCCTTAGCTGATTAATCGGTCTGTCACCCTTGAACGTGGTGCTCACTTGGATGCTTGGAAAATTACATTATCATTAATGAGAGCTCACAACATCAAATAATTTAAGTTAAATACAGAACTTAATTAATGATGAGGCACAATCTGTCTTTTTATCGACCTGTTCCACTGGGGTATGGGAGGAGCTAGATTGTACAACAGGATATGTATATGCAGGTGTGATTGTATCTGAGTAGGTAGATGGTCAGTCTAGTAGGAGTAGTAGCCTCTCAGGGAAGCCGGTCAGAGGTAATACAACCTAGCACTGCCCATAGTAAAATTAACAAAGGCATTTGATGCCTAGCTGATGAAGCCATCTGCATTGTGAACCCCCACCTTCTCACGTCTTCTCAGACATGTTTTATCAGCTCACACAAACATTGAAACAACAGGCTTTAGCAGCTAGCTGTGTTGGTTACCTGGTACCAGCTGGGGCTAGAATTGATCAGAAGACAGACCAGTGCAACAGAGGAATGCTGTTGCTAATTGCAATTAGAAGTGTGTCCTGTCAGGGCCCATCCCTGTCGCTGATGTTATGGGTCAGCTTGAATAAGCCATATATGCTGTATCAATTCTTTACTCTTTAGTTCTGTAGAGTAATTATTACTATGAATTTATTAAACATCTCAATATGAATTTTATTCATGAAAGAAAAATGCTGTTTAATGCTGACGTAAGCCGGTAAGGCCGTTGCCGACAATGGGCGAAAATCGGAGAAGTTATCAATCCACGATGCGCGTTCGCTCACGAATATCAGAATTGTGTCAGTGTATGGGGATTATCAATACATTGTCGAAATTGCAAATTTTAATATTTATAATACGTATTGGAAACTTACTGATTAATAGCTTATATGGTGCAACGGAGACATGTGCATCATGGTTTGAGATGGCGTTCAAGCATTGTGTGCTCGAAGTGACATTTCATGTCAACGGTCTTGACCTAACCTATGCCAATATTTGGCAGGCTTCGTTCACTGATGTATATATAAAACAATGGTTGCGTCGATTTCCCAAAGAGAGGTTTATATGCAAATATGGAATGCAATTCGATGATATTAATAGCTTTTGGCCTGGCGACTATGCACAATTTATGAAATGTCGTTGACAGTGGAGCGCCACCGGCAGCAGCGGTTTTGCCAAAAATGTAACGAAAATATATTGCGAAGTAAATAAAAGTAACGAATTAAAAAGTCAAGTTACTTTAAATAAAACTACTTCGTTACAAGTAAAAGTATTTAGTCAAAATTCTACTTCGTTACATGCCATTTACTTGAAATAACTACTCAAGTATTGTAACGTAGTTCTTTTACTTCGTTACATGCCAACCCTGTATATAACAATTCCCATAGGCACAAGTTGATAAGAGAAGTGAACAGTTTGGTTGGAAAAGGCAGCAGGGCTTCACGTTTGAAAACAACAGGCGATAAATCGCTCGCCTAAATATGCCAAATTAATTTAGGCGAGCAATTTGTCAGTTGTTTTTTTACCGTGTGGTGGCGCCACCATTTCACATTCAAATTCTGTCATTGTCGCCATGAAATTTTAATTGGTACTTGTTGGCGTTATGACTTTTGTACAATGAAATAAATGTTTACTTTAGTAAACCCCATTCATTGCAATTGGTGAAACGGTTTTGAATTGCAACATGTCATCGATCACCATAGGCGTAGCCTATGCCATGCCAGTGTGCTGTGTCCGTGGCAGTGGCAATGCGGCGCTGGTGTGCGACTTCGCTTAGGCGGTTTGAAAATTGCAACTGAGATTCACAAATATGCCATGTATAACAATCAGATGTAGTCATAAATGCAGCTTAATGGGGTGAAATGGCATACTTCCATTGCATCATAATGCCAAACGCACAACTCAAACTCGGTGCGCAAAAATATGAATTCTTCATCCGCACATGAAACAGTCAATCAATATTAAGTGGTACCGGAGATGTGCGTCGTGAATTTATATGTTCAGAGCGGTTGAAAGACGAAGTGGAACAATTATTAAAATTGTTGTTTTCAATATTTAATCAATTCCGTGTCAACTCATATGCGTGTTCGGTAGCTCAGATCCAGGTTATTATTTTTGATTCCCACTACAGCCTAGTCGGTCAATCAGATTGTAGTGACATTTTTTAAATCCCTTATCTATTCCATAACTGTACATGTATACGTGTACTTTATTCAGTTCGACATTTGTGACATTTAAACATAATACACATCGACGCTAGTCCACTCATTTGATAACTTTTTTATAAACCGCGCGGCCAGCACATCGTGGCTTCGATGGCGTTCTTGCAATCCTGGTGCAGCGGGCTGCGATCGCCATCCATGTAACACACTAACGGATGATAGGTGCACTCCGAATACTGCGTTATAAAAAGGGTAGACTTTCATAGTGAATCTAATACTCAAGAAATAATAACAGATGCTGAATTAGGATTGACAGGATAGTAATGTTTAGGAGAGATCGAATAGGAAGAAGGGGAGGGGAAGTTATTTTATATGTTAAAGAATCTATTCAGGCTTATGAAATAAAATTAGAAAGGAAAGTAGATTACGATGAAGCTGTTTGGTGCAAAATAGTTTCAGGAAATTCAAAATTAACTATTGGATTTGTTTACCGAAGTCCAAACATAAAAGAAGAGGATAAAAAAAAAATAGAAAATGCTATAAAGGAAGTTAGTAAAGGGGAATGTATCATAATGGGAGATTTTAACCATGGACACGTACAATGGAAATCTCTAGAGAGTACAGGGGGTGAGGACCAACAATTTCTATTTTTAATTCAGGATAGCTTCCTTACTCAGCACGTGCTAAAACCAACCAGGGGAGAAAATGTATTAGGTATAGTGTTATCATCACAAAAAGAATTAGTGGACAAAGTAAAAACACATGAACCATTGGGTAACAGTGAACACAATCAAATACATTTTGACATCAATGTAAAATCAGAAAGTAAAAATAAAAAACGTATAGGAGAAACTTCCACAAAGGTAACTTTAAAGATATTCTAAAATACTTAGCAAAGCTAGATTGGAATAACATGCTGATGAATAAGACCGCAATTGAATGTTGGAATATTCTAAAATATGAAATTGAGAGTATCATCGATAAATTTGTTCCCTTGAAAAAAACAAGGAAAACGGTCTAGAAAGAAACACTTGTCAAAAGAAGCTATTAGAAAAATAGTTTTTAAGCAAACTATGTGGAGGGTTTATAGGCGTACCAGAAAGGATGAAGACTATGCAAATTACAAAGAGGCACTTAACCTAGCTACAACTGAAATTAGAAAATCTAAAAAAACCTTTGAAAAAAAATTAGCACCAAGAGTTTCTATGGTTATGTAAGGAGTAAACAGAAAGTTCGAGATAAGGTCGGACCACTGGAAAACAACAGGGGAAACATAATTTCAGACGGGTTTCAAATGGCAGAGGTCTTGAATGAGTATTTCAGCTCAGTTTTTACCACAGAAGATATCAGCTCACTTCCAGTTCCATTTACTAAATATGAGGACAATAAATCAGAATATTTAGGGCAATTATTTGTAACTCCTGAAATGACAGCACAGAAAATTAAGAAGATGAAAGATAATAAATCACCTGGAGTTGATGGGATACCACCAAAACTGCTTAAGGAAATTGTTGAGCAAATTAGTACACCACTTGCAAAATTGTTTAACTTGTCACTAGAAGAAGGAATAGTTCCTTCAGAATGGAAAGAAGCAAATTTTACGCTGCTATTTAAGAAGGGATCGAGGAACAAGCCAAATAATTACAGACCAGTGAGTTTAACATCAGTTGTATGTAAATTACTTGAAACATTAATTAGAGACCACATGGTGGAATTCCTTGCGAAACATAAATTAATAAATACATCTCAACATGGGTTCCTAAAAGCAAGGTCATGTCTAACCAATCTCTTGTTTTTTGGAAGAAATTATAAAGTGGGCAGATTACGGGTCACCAGTGGATGTTGTCTACTTAGATTTTCAGATAGCTTTCGATAAAGTGCCACATCAAAGAGTGTTACTTAAACTAAAAGCCCATGGTATAGGTAATGATGTAATCAACTGGATAGAAAAATGGCTTACAAACAGACAGAGAGTAATAGTAGATGGTGAGATTTCAAACTGGAAATCTGTTCTGAGTGGGGTACCACAGGGATCAGTATTAGGCCCTATACTGTTTTTAATATATATAAATGATTTGGAAGATGACATATCTAGCAAAGTACCCAAATTTGCATATGACACAAAAGTATTCAGAAAGATTACTAATGATACAGATAAACAAAGTTTACAGGATGATCTAGATAAATTAGTTAAATGGTCAGAAAAATGGCAAATGTTATTCAATTTTGGGAAGTGTAAATGTATACACATAGGACATGGAAACATGGACGAAGAATATAAAATAGGGGATGCTATATTAGGTAGAAACACACAAGAAAAGGACTTAGGAGTAACATTTAGTGCTGACATGAAAGTTTCAGAGCTATGTGGGATTGCCGCATCGAAAGGAAATCAAATTCTAGGACTAATTAGGAGAACTATCATGTATAAGGAGAAACAGCTAATTGTACCCCTGTACAAAGCAATAATTATACCACATTTGGAATATTGTATTCAGGCATGGAGGCCGTATCATAAAAAGGACATAGACAAGCTAGAAAGAATACAACGAAGAGCAACTAATATGATTCCAGAATTGAGAGACCTTAGTTACGAAAGTCGCTTATTACAAAGTGGTTTGACAACACTAGAGACCAGGAGACTAAGAGGTGACCAAATAGAAGTGTTTAAAATAGTGAACGGTTATGAGGATGTTGATAGGAATATGTTCTTCAAACTTAAAGAAGGCAGTAGAACCAGAGGAAACAAAGCAGCATTAGTTAAGGAGAAACATTTCACTTCTATTTATTTTGTTTGAACCTTTTATTATGATTTAATATGGTTAAAGGGTTTTAATTTATATTAATACGCATTTGTTTTACTAAATAGACACTCACAACCTTACAGGGTGGGGTAATTTTTTGGCCAGAAAATCAAATTTGCTACTGCAAAGATGTGCAAAATGGCTCCATATTACCTGTCCTGAGTAATGTCAATGGGTGTAACAATAACAGTCTAATTTAATTAGTTTAAGGTGTTACAATGTTATCTGCATGTTTATTTTTGATAAAAAGCCACTCGCAACTTAATGGGTGGGGTAATGCTTTAGCCGGAAATCAAGACCTGCCCCTACAGAGAGATACCAAATGGCTCAACATGACCAAGATTAATGTCAATGAATGTCACAAAACAAAAAAAACTTATTTGGTTAATGGGTTACAATTTTATGTTAATACATATTTTTTTTTGGTTACAAAACAAGGCACTGAAAACCATACAGGTTGGGAATATAGAAGTGATACAGATCTGCTGATTGTTGCACTTCCATCCAATTGACGAGTCATGATATAATAAAAATTATCAAACCTTTGTCAGCAATCAATATAAATAGAAGTGTGTTTTTGGCCACTGGCTCCTGGTCTATTTTATGTTATGACCATGTAATAAAACTACATTTCCTGCCCTAGCCTAGACATTTTAGTGCATAATATTGAAATGTTGAGATTGGAAATGAAGTCTTTTTCAAATCCTTGTATCAAATATGGCCATGCACATGCTAAACAAATAAATCATGATGGCATGTGGCCTTTGTTTTTGGCACTTAGTAAATAACACCAACTAACAGTTTCAATCAACACCACATCAGTTGACCACTGGTGAACCTCAAGATGCTGTTTTGAATAGTACATGGGTAGGTCTACTCAGAAACATCAACCAGACACCTGTTCATCTCAAACAAATCAATTACTCCTGGCTCTCGGACTAAGATGTTTCATGACAAAAAAATGTGTACAACTTGCCGGGCATCATACATATGGGTATAGAAAGTTATGATTATGTGTCTTTTCAATGAGAAACGAAAAGCCATTTGTTCATGTTGAGAGACACTGGTGGTGTACAGTATCACGACAGAAGTTGTCCACTAATGGGACTAATGTATCTAACTGATGTGCTAGTGCGACTTGGGACTCTCTCTCTCTCCCCGCGACACTTGACCAGCTCAGTCATGATGATTTCAGCTGTATGGTACCCGCTTTAACAAAGCTGTGTTTATGAAAAATAAACTATATAAAAATTGCAAGGGCTGAATCAACCTCAATCTTGATTTATTCAACGCGAAACGTTTTTGATCTGCAAAAATCTCGAAATTAATATTGTTAATTGTCACTTGTTATTCGTTGCTAACTGACATAATTAATTATAGACTCTCTCCCCGCGACACTTGACCAGCAGTCATGATGATTTCAGTTGTATTGTACCCGCTTTAACAAAGCTGTTTATGAAAAATACGACTTATTAATAGTCCATTCTACCTGGAATCTATGCCAGAGAACTAAGAGATCCCACACGGGGGTAGTTGTGTAACCTACTGAGGACTCATGAAGCTGGTGACCTACAAGAGTAAACCCATTATCAGCGCTATACTCTTAATTGAGGTATTCTGATCATAATACAAATTCGGTTTCAATGCCCTCACCTTGGTAGTTGTTCTGCTGATGGTCGTGTCTCTGGGTCATTAGCTAGCATGCATTTGATCAGATCACCAGCCTCCAAGTCATGTTCAATAGATGACAAGTCAGGCTGGCCATTCACAACCCTGGTGTGTAACTCATGGTCAAGTGGTGCATAAGGATGTTTTCCTCGTGTCATGATGTAGTGGCAGACCATGCCTGCCACCTGTAAATCATATTGTCTAATAAGATTTATAAAGTAAACACAGCACATTAACTCACACAATATTACTCAAGTTATTCAGTTATTCAAATAACAAAGACATCAGTTTCCTGTATCTCAAATACATATAGTTTACCATCAATCATAATTTGTTTTAATCTAAATTTTACTGATTCAACTAAATGTTGTAATAGTTACACGTCACATCACACGTAAACAAACGTGTAAGCAAGAGGGCTTCATTTCATTCTTCACAAATGTTAAACAAACAGTGACAGACTATGGAATAATACAATTTGTTTTTCGCGGCTACCTAGTTAAAATTAAATTGACCGTTGCCAACCTAAATGTCATTAGTTCTCCACATAATAAAGGTGTCATACTGTGGATAAACAATGCCAACTGTAGCTGCTACCGAACAGAGAGCATAGACCTCGCTAACTAGTCTGGGCCAAATACAAATGAACAGAGAATACATTAATTTATGTGACAGTTGGGGCACAAAAGATTTTATGTAGTATACCACAGCAAGAAAGGTTACCTTATGTTCTTATTACATATAGCTGGTAGTACAATAACATCAGTTATAATAAAGCAGTGCATCAGTGTTATACGTGAATGATGATTTTGAGGGTATTCGACTAATTACTCCCACGTGCGAAGTGATACAGTGAATTATATAAAAACTGCAAGGGCTGAATCAGCCTCAATCTTGATTTATTCAACGCAAAACTTTTTTGCTCTGCAAAAATCTTGAAATTAATATTGTTATTTGTCACTTATTATTCATTGCTAATTGATGTAATTAATTATAGACTTAAATCGTTACATAATTACAAATCAGGAGTATTTGAGTGTTTTTTATTCCACTCTCCTGTGTTAGCAGTCAGTCAAGGCTACATAATTAATTGTTTTTAAGTAACCCTATAGTAGGTTGTGCCACAAGATTGTAATTTAATGTGATAGACCATTGTAAAACACTGATTGTACAGAGGTGATGCACTCAATGCTTTGATGCTTTTCCTTGTCCCAGATTTGTACAAGGTTTTGTCTTTGCTTTTTTCTGAAATGTTTAGTTTTAGGGTCTTGAAAAAAAGGGGGTGTACGCTGAATAGGTCGAATACGACATGCCTGCATATATTTATGCACATGCGCATGTGCGCATGCAAGCACAAAGGTAGAAGCATTTGTGCATGCGTGTGTTTATGCATGTGATTCTTTATCCTTTTTATCCATGTTATATATCCATGAGAATGAGGGGAACGTCAGCATACACGAAATAAATAAATCTATATACCTTTTCCTTTGCATAAAAGCAACGTTGACATATGATGTAGATAAAACTAGAATATAACTTATTGAACAAAACAAATATTTTGTATTTGTATAAAGCAAAATTATGAATATTTTAACAATACTCACTTGTATGTCACCTGATTTTTTGTATTTGATATTTGGCACACTGTCAATTGGCTCACTGTTGGTTGACCCACTGTTTGTTGACCCATTGTCGGTTGACTCACTGTCAGTTGATTCACTGTCAGTTGAATCATTGTCACTTGACGCATTCATCTGGACAATTACCTCTTTTGGCAGCCAATGTTTTGTTCCTGTACAAAGCAAGGTACATACACACAATAAAGAACAGTTAGATGTGGAGCTTCCATTGCACATTCAACAAACAGTTAGGAAAACAAATGATAACAAATTTAACACACAGTGTGTGTCAGTGTTCTATTTTGGTCCCCATAAGGTTCTGCACAGCCGGACCAGCAATTTGCAAAAGTGACTGGTCCAGCAGCAAAGTGACTTGTCCTCATTTTACTAAAGGCACAATGCACGAGTCTGTATAACAACACATTGACTTCAAACAAGTCAACACTTGTATTATCAGCCGATGATGTCAGGTAGGTAATATTATGATAATACCTATTTGACTGATTCTGGTAACATTTGCCTCTAACCTTTTTAGTTAATAAAAATATTTTCCTTTGCTTTTCCAAAAAGCCACCTTACCCTATTTTTTACCAGTAAATTACATAGATGTGCTAAATTACAATTACAAATTTAACTTAGTTTTCCACTTTGTTCTATATATTTTTATACCTATTTGTATATACCGATTGTTTATTGGTGTTTTACCTGAAATAAATGTATCCGTATTTTGCCAAACATGTACAATGAATTTCTTCTGATGGCCATTTTAAAAATAAGCTGATGAAAACTGCTGTAAAACGTTGTTTTCTCTGGAAAAGTAGGCGGTCACATGGACCACCAATTAAAACAAGTTACTGACCTGGTGAAAAAGTAGGCGGTCACATGGACCACTAACTAAAACAAATTACTGACCAGGTGAAAAAGTAGGCAGTCACATGGACCACTAACTAAAACAAGTTACTAAACTGGTTAAAAAGTAGGTGGTCACGGACCACCGGGTCAGGGTATATTTTGAACACTGGTGTATGCATTCCGTCCACCTATGTATATTTCAAAGCATGTATATGTACTTGTGTGCGTTTGCAACTGTGTGTATGTTAGTTTTTGATATCATACATACTAACAGAGGCACATTTTCCTGCCTTCATACAAGATAAATAATAGTTTTATCACTTCAGTAAGTTTGCCACATTTTATAATTTGTGGGTTACTTAATTTGATACTTCCGAAAGCGAATGATGTGATTCGCATCATTAAATATATATATATATATATAACCCACCTGCAGCAGCTGTCTGAACAGTACTCTTATCATTCTCAAGGCCACGACTTAAATCAAAGTCTCCAATCTTCAAACACTGGCTTCCATTGGCAAGTTGCACAACAAAGAGGTTTTGTGGCTACAACAATAAAGTCATCACAGCAAATGTAGGAACTTAACACCATTAAATAATTAATATTCTTAAATGAAGAACAACAAAAAGTTTTTGGTGTGATTGATTCTGTTTTCTGTTGCATCCATGTTGGAAAATAATTCATGCACCTACCCGCCTGCCGACACACAAACACCCATCCAATTAGTTGGTTTGTCATAATAGTGGTTGTGCTCTAAGGAGCTTTCGAGACCTTCATGGTCCCTTCGTTAGCATTAGAATGTGCTGTCGTTGGGTGTCATGTGACCTGGATGTTGACTGTTGCATGATGGCAGTTCTATGAAAATCATGGGAATACAAATACCACATAGAAAGAGTCACAGAACACCTCAACAACATAGATCCGAATATTAAATTCATTACAGAACCAGAACGAGGAGACACGCTACCATTTCTGGAATATGTGTACATGTGATAACATCATGATAGCTAGAGAGGACAACTTCTGGCGGAGAAAGATATGCGAGACTATCAAAATGAGAGAGAGACACCCAGAGGTAAACCGAGACGGTGGCTACAACATTCCTGCGATCTTCATGAAACTGCTATTATGTGACAATCAACATTTTGGTCAGGTAAGGTAATTAACTTATTTTTCAATAATCAAACAGGTATTTCTTTAAGTTTTTCTCATCAACATCACCCTGTGTGCAGTGCTTTTATGAGACTTCCACCACAAGTATCTAGCTAACACCTTATCAATCAGGATGAATTGTCAGCATATGATTAAACTGGCTGTATTCCCAAAAGAGAACTAATGGTGTGCTCCTACAATGTACATACAAGCAAGGTAAATGGATATTTTGATGTGAAAGTCAGGAAGTGAACACAGGTGAGACCAACCTTTATATCTCTGTGCAACATCTTCTGTGTATGCATGTGTTCAAGTCCATACAGTAAGTCTCCAGTCAGCTGAACTGACTTCATCCTCCAGTCTTCTTCAGTCAGGTCTTTCACCTCTTTCCGTTTGAGCCATTTCTCAAGGGTGTAATCACAAAGCTCTACCGCAATGTAACTGTAGTTACTGTCCTTGACTAGCATCTAAAAACAACATAGAACATGATAAATATACTAGTTGCACAGCTGGTGACGCCCATGTAGTTCTTGTCATGACAGCACAACTTAAAGTAAGATAGATTGTGGTGATTTGTGAATTCTGCAGAATACCAGAGAACAGTTCTCAAAACATAAATGATGCATCTCTTTCAAGCAATATCTGATGCAATTGTTTATTGCTGAAATATTGGTGATAAAAAGTAACTCAGAAGTAATGATTAGCAAATTGGGCTTGCAATTTATTAATTTTTTTCAAAGATAACTGCACACAGCAAATTATCATGAATTAATATAAAAATGTTATTTGCTATTTATACTGTATAGTTCCCAATAGAAGTGCACTGCTTGAAGCAATTCTTTGTGTGCTAACATACATTCAAGATGTACTGTATCAAAACGTGATAATTTCCCATCAGTACTTTCTCTGCCACTTATTTCTTGCATTTTATGCATAATTCGGGTCTTATATGTGCACAAAAATGCCGATAGATAATTGTGTTTACATGAAGTATTTTGAACTTGTTGCCATGTGGATGATTAATTATGCAGCCAAGTATAAGTATGCATGCATCCTCAGTGAAGCACACAGAGAATGGTGACGTGACACAGTCAACATGTCAGTCTCCGAGGTGAGTTGATTCAAGCAATGTAGTCCGGCAGTCATATGCCCTTTTGAAGGTGGATGGTGCATTAGGGTCTGCACAATGTTTTTTGCATTTTTGGGACCTCCTAACTTTCGAGGTCAATAATCCGACGGATGCCACCCTGGCACCCTTGAGCGTTTTGTGTAAACCCATGCAAATTAGTCATCGTCTTTAAAATATATACTACTTTCCTGAATATCTCGATTGTAAACATCCAAACAATCAAAATGAGGTGTCCAAACGCATGTTTTCAGGGTATCTGGTTATAATTACGTCAATGAACAAATTATAGTATGGAAATTTGTCGCATGAATATGCAAATTAACTCTGACCACTATAACCTCACGATTTTCCTTTGTCTCCTCAAGAAATCGTTACAATCTCTCAAACGGGGTGTCTTAATCCATATTTTCGTGGTTGCTAATTTCAAATATGCTACATAGAAAATGTTGTACAAATTTAACACATAGATATGCAAATCAGCAGACACTGCTTTATAGTGGTGAGCATTTCTGTGGTGAGGTGTAGACGGCATGATGTCAAAAAGACGAAAGGTCAAAAAACAAAGACAATCGTTCATCGAATAACATATTATGTCTTTCGCGTTTCCATGTTTTGACCCTTCAAGGTGGTTGCTAGGAAAGACAGACATGATATGCTTTGTTAGCAGTACCGGATATCCGACATCCAGAATTTTTGACAAACGATGGTCGTCACCGACACTGCGGCTTGAGTTATTCATTTATTTACTTTACACTTTATATAACTATTACTTATAATTATTTACTTATGATGTTCCTTGTTTGTCCACACATCAGTGTGTTTTTATTAATTATTGATTTGTTATATTGCATTTTTTAATGAAACTGTAAATGTGTGCTTTGAAATGTGTTCTCTTATTGTTACGCAAATGTATGCATGAACTACTACAGTCAAGCCTCGCTTTAAAGTCACCTCGCTAATACAGCCACCTCGCCATTATGATCACCCTGGGACAGTCCCAAATTATTTCCAAAACAGTAAAGTATAGGACATTAGTCCTGCTAATACGACCACCTCACTATTCAGGTCACTTTGGCCCAGTCCCAAGGGTGATCTGATTAGTGAGGTTCCACAGTATTTATATTATTATTTCAGTTTTCACTGAGAAATGGAGAATATAAGAAATAAAAATCAGTTTACACACGCACAATGTGCTCTGCCTTCAGTTGAAACTATATATGTAGCGCGATAGGGGCATTTTCGTTACCCAATGATATTTTGACACTGTCCACTAATTCACGTTGTGAAGACAAAACTAAATATAATACATTCTCTCCCGTGGTTGGTTCTAGCACGTGTTGAGTAAGGAAGCTAATATATAAATTAACTCCCCCTCCCCTTCTTCATATTCGATCTCTCCTAAACATTACATATCCTGTCAATCCTAATTCAGCATCTGATATGTCTTTGTTGGCCGATGATTCGGTTATACCAATTATGTGAGGGCTAACATCTGTTAGCCCTCACATGTTTAATTCGTTTTTCTTATATACTATGCTCCTTGCATTTAAGCACACACTTATAACCAGCTTCAGAGATTTTGTCAGGACATTTTGTTACTGATTTGTGTGTACTAGTGGCCTCTTGTCCTATATGAGGCACCACTATGTAACCCCCCTGCGCTTCCAGTTTAAATAATTGCTAGTTTAAATATATTTTATGCTTCCCATGCCACTGTCGACTGCTGCTGATAGTTCATCAACAAACACTGCTGCGCCCTTTCCACTAAGATGAAGCCCATCCCTCGTACATATCAGCCATCCCAACAAAACATCTACACAAATCCAACTTCCTTTTCCCTGCATAGCTGTTGAGCTAACATGTTAATTGTCATCCTCCAGCAATTTTGATATCCCTGTCCCTGTTTCTCATTACAGGTAGAATCCCTAACATATCTGCTTAATCCGCATTTATTTAAATCTTCTAACTAACTGCCTGAGTTTCCTAACTATGCCAGGTGTACCCTCCCTCCCGTTGTTATTCCCCAAAAGTATTAAAATAAAACTTCCCTTGCCCGGACCCACGATTTGTTCCATCCTCTCTGTGATAGCCTCTATTTTTGCCCCTTGTTTAGCGCTCTGTCGGTCTTCCTGACTAATGAATCACCCACGCACACCCTCGCTCTCCTCCTCACCCCTCTATCACTACCTCAGAGTAGCTCTTGCGTCGGATCCTTTGTCGCATTCTGTCCCGCAGTCGGGTCACCTGGCAGCATGTTGTCCATCTCCCTCTCGCCCACCAACACGTCACCTTTCCCTCCCCTCTCCTGGCTGTATTGTGCTCCTGGTGCCTTCCCTCCTGTCTCCTCCTCTCCCGTCTCCTTCCATCTCGTCTCCTTCATTCTCATCGTCTTCCGCCCCATCTCCTTATGTCCAGTCTCATTTCGTCCTGTCTCCTTACGTCCAGTCTCCTTCTGTCCTGTCACCTTACCTTCTCTCAGCCTCCTCCCAAGCTGAGATGAGCTTTCCCTAGCATTTTTCTCATCACCTTCCCCCACTTTATCATCCACTGTCCCCCCACCGTAACTACTGGCACAACCCACAAATGTCACAATGAGCTGCCTCAGCTGTTCCATCTCCACCTCTAGTTCCTTTATCTTCACACATCCCCTACACTCAAAACTAAAACTGTCCGCCTGAACCTCGGCTCAGGAATTCTCACACCCAGACTTGATGAAGTCTACCCAGTTGCTACACCTCCTGCATACTAAATGCCTGGTGGCCTTTACTTGCCGTTTGGATGGCGCCATCACATCATTTAGATTGTTTATGGTGTTCTTACCTTGCTAAGTTTGCCTTGAATAAGGCTGTTTTTGTGTTCAAAAGAACAATTTATTTTTAAATAACTTAAAGTTAATTTAATGTTGACAATAACATACTTGCTAACTGTGTTCTATCTACTTAGCTCGCATGAGCCAAAAAAAGCCTGCCACCTAGCGAATACGCAGAACACTGTAACCAAAACAATAGGACTCGGTGTATTGCTGCTAGTTCCTTTTTACCGAAAATGTTTACTACGTCTATATAAGATATTTACTTATCTATGTAATTTATCACTTTATCTCACATAAATTATTCAATGTGAAGGATAGTTTGGTATACCAATTTAATTCATGAACTGTAAACAAACCCCTTTTATCACTCGTTGAATTTGAGTCCGGGAATGCAAACTGCTACCTCAGAAATACTGCCTCTGACTAAATGTTAACACAAACAGTTTCTTAATATTTGTCTATTACAGGTTTTGTATAATATATGTGTTATAGTAATCCTAGCTGACAATTCACAGTGCTACCTCAATTCTCGAACTGTAAACAAACCCTATTTTCGCTCGCTGACTTCCCTGCCGGAGTCCGGAACTAACTTATGCTAAAATAATGCCTTTGACTAAATGTTAACAGAAACTGTTTCCTAATATATGTCTATAGTAAGTTTATGTATAATATATATGTAATACTAATACTTATTCTGATGAATATTCCATGCTTTTACCGACAATTCACAGTACCAAATTCAAAACACTGCTGCACCAAGATTCTCCAGCCAGATTCCTTGATGCCTTACAGTACATTACAAAGAAATCAGTCTGATCATAACAATATATATGACAATTGCCTGAATCACACAAATTCAATATAATGCAAATTTACCATGTAATCCACAGTGTTGGGATGTCTCAGTTCAATCAGAGCGTTCACTTCTTTATCAACACGTTTGTCGAGGTGTTGGTCACGGTGCTTTACCACTCTTTTGACTGCGACTTCACGTCCATCATTTGTGATGAAGCCGAGATATTCGGCTGTTCCATGGTTGCTAAATATTATATACATATATATGTATTAATTAAATGTATGATCTCTATGAACCTTTCTGTACTATCTTTGCAGGCCTAAAGAATGCCTACATATAATTTTCACAAAACTGATGACACACAGGGGCGTTTTCATGTAAGCTTTTGCAAAAATGCACTTTCCCTCATTCTATTCAAGCAATTCATTGTGTAATATTAATTAAGTGTGATCATCATCATGCAGTTGTTATAGTAAGGAACCTACAGGCCAAATTTCATGAAGACACAATTTGACACATTTCTTATTCCCACTTCAGTTTATGTTATTATTAAAACCGGCACTGCAATCCTAAGAAGCAATTTATCTAGCAACAACCTATGTTGTTAAATTTTCCACCAGTGCGTGAACTAAACTTGACAAACTGGTTAGAAATTGGAGGAGTAGGTACGGCAAAAGTATATCTGAATTTAATGGTGCATTTTCATAAAAAAAAATTGGAATATTCTCACCAATAAAACTAATAATAACGAATTCCTACTGGTCACAATTGTAGTTATGAAATGTATTAGATATCCTTACACATCTGCTTCATATTTGTCTGTATCAATATAAATAATACCAGTGATAATCTCTGATAATATAAGGTCACTCTGGGTGGCAAAAATACACAAAATGAGAATTACATACCTATATACTGCAAACAAATACTGTTTCCATTTGCCCGTAAGCATATATGCCAGAAATAAACGGCATAACATAGCACCGCCAGTACGTTCCATTAAGTTTTTATATGTCCAAAGTAAAGCATATATACCTTGTTTAGATACATGCATCTCACATTTAGGAACACGGCATTCACTATGTGCCTCATTACATATAGGTGGCCATGATGTATGGTTGTTTAGGTATTCAACCACTGTGCTTCATATGAAGAGAGTGAGACACCTAAACATACTGGCCTCGCCACGTCAATGTGTCACTTGACTGGACCAAAACAACTACTCAACGTGCTGGGCACGAGTCACTTTTCCTCATATGAAGTAAGTTAAGCAGCTGATACCAGCCTGGCTGTGGAAGTCATTGCCAAGTCTGGTATGTTGAGTGTCGTCACTCCATACAACATCTAGCCAGGTAAGTTTGCGTATACAGCTGCAGACAACAGTGACATTAACAAAGAAACATTAGACAGCAAACACACAACCCTCTGGCAACGAAGCTTGTATTGTACCAAAAGGGACAATTTACATGTGAGTGTCAAATACCATCCACATTTGACATAATGCATAGGTGATATATAGGAACAGTATGCATTGCCATCTTTTTTCCAGATTTTCTAATTATTCTTTCTTACTGTATAAACAAAGTTTATATTATATTGGTTACTAAAAAATAGTGCAAAACTTAAAAAATATCACTCAGTTCTCTGTAGTCTCCTCGTGCGTTCACTCAATGCATTCGCCTGGTGGCAGCACCAGTTTACATATCAGGATGTTGTTATGTGCACATCCATTTTTTATATTTAGGGGGTAGGCGTTATACTTCACATAGGTGTCTTGCCCCACCTTACCCTATGTGGTGCAGAATAAACCAGTGGATTTTTTATGTTGTTTATGGAAATTGGAGTTTCAATTTGAGAAGCTAAATTATGTTTCAAAACACTGATTCTGTGCATTCTGCCCATTTTCCACGATAAAAAAATTTCCGTTCAAAACAGGCGAATTCCATTTCAAACCATCAATTCCACGAATTTCGTCCATTTTCTGTGATTGTGGAATATCAGTGTCCCAAGATATTTGTATCAATGGCAATGAAGAACACGGTGCAACCAGCTAAAGACATATTTGGCAACTGATTGTCTCTAAATCCCGAGATGTCAACCTCAAAGACGTCCCTGTATTTGAGCAAACATCCATGCCATATGAATTGGCGTATTCTCATGGCAGTTTGCATAAGAATATGAAGAGTGAGCTGCTAGATGAGTTGGAAACAAAGGCTGATGTGTTACGTCCCCCAATTGAAGAGCCACTATTCACAGCCTGTGTTATAGATGAAGATGAAGTGGTCAGGCCTGGAGATGTGAATACATTAGCATAGCTGGCCGACAATTATTTTGATGTAATTTCAGCATTTCAGTTCTGACAGTATATGGCTTGACATCCAGAGGGTCAATTATCTGTATTTCATCTCGATGTGATCACAACACAAGAGTTACCAGACCAGGTGATAATGGTTGGAGCTGCAACTAGAATATAATCACTCCACCTTAATGACTCAGTTGGACTGGTAGTACTGACAGCGACTCAGATGATGAATTATTCTTGATAACCTCTTCTCGACTTCAGGTATAACCTTTCGTCATTTAGTTGATCTTCATAATTATAATGCCATAGAACATAATTGGCATTTAATATATCTTAATATACCTCTTAACAGCCACAGCACCAAAATTGTTCTATGCCACCAGATTGGTTGAATACCCAGAAAAGTATAAATCAGGGCGACTTATATTCATGTGTAATTAGCCACGTTCCTTAGATAAGATGCATGCATCTCATCAAGGTACCAGGTATATAAGCTTTACATAGCACATATAACAAGTTAATAAAACATACCAGCAGTGCTATGTTATGCCATTTCTTTCTGGCATAAAAGTGGCACGCACACACGCACGCACGCTGCGGAGTAGTTAACTACATTAATGATCATGATAATCATTCTGTGATTGGCACCATTTGATACTTTAGGTTTAGTCTTCAAAATTAAGGTCCTAGGTTGCTTAGATGCCGAGATATTGACAAATACAGGTTTTCAATGGCAACCAATTTGAATATCCACTATGATGCCATATATGAATATGGGCAAATGGAAACATTAGTTTTTGCAGTCAGTACATTCCAAAGTTTCCAAAAAATAGATAGATACGTAAATATAAAAAACAGTGAACGAAACTTTAAACATGGAAATAGTGAACCGGATAAAACCTGGCTATTGTGTTTTGGGGGTAAGGAATGGGATTTTTTTCAAACACCATAAATTTCAACACTGCTTGCTTTCGTGCAAAACTAATATATGCAGCTAGCAGGTCTAATAACATTATCCAACTTGTGGCTCATACAAGTCCAATGCCGTAGAATTATATTAAAAGACGTACATATTTTACAAGCAAGTTTGTGTTTATTATTACCTTAACATAACACATCCCATGCAAATATTAATTGATTCAGCAGCAATACAATAACTATTATCATAGCAGCATGCTAACAATAAAAAATCTGGGCTATTTGAGTTGAGGGAAACACTTCTCTAATTTTTCTGTCTGTCTGACAAACCAGTTTGTAAGAGATAGCCATTGTTATTTTTGAAAAAAGTACTTACCCTCTAGCAATCAAATACTGTTCTGATGTGCACATGCGGATCATGTCCTTGATTTCCTGTACCAACTTCTCTGGGTGCAGTTTGCACAACTCTTGCAGCTTCTGTAGTTTCTTCTTCCATCGAATGCTTTTACTCACCCATTTGCATGGCAAGGGCTAAAAGAAATGTGTAATGTCAACTTTGAAACAAATTACATTTGCTATATATTAAGATAGACCAAATACATGAATCAGAGAGGGAGGGGGAGGGGGAGGGGGAGTGAGAGGGTGAGAGAAAGTTGAATACAACAATTGAATGGGATGCACCAAAAAGAAACATTTCAGCTGCAAAGGTACAGTGATAACAAATGCTGAAATAAACAATAACTGTGTAAGTTTTATGTATTCTCTTGATAATTTGACATGTTCTATTTCTATTGTTTTAATCTTATTGAGTTTAATCAATCAAGCAATACATGTAAACATTAGTCAAGTGGCAGTCTAAATTTGTAACAAACTTTATACATAATATTTTTTAAATCAGTACTTTGTCAGTATTTAGATGGTAGAGCTTTTGTCCAGAAGGTTTTTTGTCCGGTTGTATGCACTCACACTCATATAGTCATTTATGACATGCACTCGTAGTCGTCCGTCAGATGCAATCAGAGTATTATATTGACATGTCTGTTGGTAAGTGACTAATTGGAACTCACTTGTTGCAAAGCCAGGTGGTCTTGTTCGACATCGTCATCAGAGTTTTCAATCTAGAACACAGCAGGACTTAACTGGTGCTATTATTGTGTGTCATGAATAGCACTAGACACATGCAACAATCCCCCTAGTACATTCAGTGCTCTCCATTTTCTCATACTTTAGATGAAATACTAAATAATCAAGGCTTAATCACCATGTCTCTAGTGTTGTTAAACCACATTCGTTTAGGTGTCTTTCATAGACTTCCGGCTACTTGGACTTGGTGCAGCGACTTGAATTTGGTGTAGATCATTTACAGAAAAACGCGGTATATCAAATAGAATAAGTATTACTATTGAATATATATTATACACAAACGTATTGTAGACATATATTAGGAAACAGGTTTTGTTAATTATTAGTCAGAGGGAGTATTTTAGAGTAAGTTAGTTTCGGATTCTGTCAGGGAATTCAGCGAGCGATAATAGGGTTGTTTACTATTCGAAAATTGAGAGAGCATAGTGAATAGTTTACATTGGTTAATATATATATAAGATAAAGTGATCTATTTACTTAAATTACATACATAAGGTAATATCTGACATAGTGGTAGTAAACGTTTTCGGTAAAAAGGAATTAACAGCAGGATTTTAGCGTAAATTAGTACACACCGAATTCGTTGTTTTGTTACAGTGTTCTCCGTATTCGCTAGGTGGCAGGTTTTTTTTTCTCATGCGAGGATAATAGAAGACACAGTTAGCAAGTATATTAGACTAAAGTGTTCTTTTGATCACAAAAACAGCCTTATTCAAGGCTAACGTTGCAAACTAATTAAAACTAAATTGTATGATAGCGCCGTGCAAACGGCAGTTAAAGGCCACAAGGCACTTAATTTGTGGCAGTTGCAGTAACTGGGTGGACTTCGTCAAGTCTGGGTGCGAGAAGTCCTGGGCTGAGGTCCAGGCAGATAGTTTTAGTTTTGAGTGTAGGGGATGTACGAAGATGAAGGAACTAGAGGTGGAGTTGGAAGAGCTGAGGCTGCTCGTTGTGGCAATGGTGGGAAGGAAACAGGGGGGTTGTGCCAGTAGTTCCGGTGGGGGAACAGTAGATGATAAAGTGGGGAAAGACACAAGAGATGCTAGGGAGAGCTCACCGCAGCCTGGGAGGAAGCTGAGAGGAGAGAAGGTGACAGGTCGTAGGGAGACAGGACATAAGGAGACGGGAAGGAAAGGAACGGGAGGGAAGACAACCGGAGCGAAGGAGAGGGGAGTAGGGGAGACAGGAGGGAAGGAGAAGGGAGTGGGGGAGACAGTAGGGAAGGAGAAGGGAGTGGGGGAGACGGGAGGGAAAACAACCGGAGTGAAGGAGAGGGAAGTGGGAGAGACAAGAGCAAAGGAGTGGGAAGTGGGGGAGACAGGAGCGAAGGAGACAGGAGGGAAGGGGTCAGGACAGAATGTGATGGAGGGGATCGAACGGAAGAGTTATTCTGCAGCAGTGATAGAGGGGGTGAGGAAGAGAGCGAGGGTGTTTGTGGGGGATTCGATAGTTAGGAAGACCGACAGAGTCTTAAACAAGGGAGATGATGTGGTGGTCTGCTTGCCTGGAGCCAAAATAGAGGCGATAACTGAGAGGGCAAAAAACAGCGTAGGCTCGGGTAAGGGTGGATCTGTTTTAGTACACGTAGGGACAAATAACGTAGAGAGGGAGGGTACAACTGCCATAGTTAGGAAATATAGGCAGTTGGTCAGAACACTAAAACAGACGCGGGTTGAGCAGGTAATACTGTCAGGGATTTTACCTGTAATGGGCAGGAGGGGTCACAAATATCGAAATTGTCGGGGGATGGCAATTAACATGTTAGTCCAGAAGTTATGTAGGGAAGAGGAAGTTGGATTTGTGGATTTATGGGGAAGTTTTGTTGGGAGGGCTGATATGTACATGAAGGATGGGCTTCATTTAAGTGGAAAGGGGGCGGCAGTATTCGCGGACAAACTTTCAGCAGCAGTAGATAGTGACTTGGGTACAATGACAAATATTTTTGGAAGTAAACATTCTTTAAACTAGAAGTGCAGGGGGGTTACCTAGAGGTGTCTCAAGCAGAACAACAGGCCACTAGCACAGATAAACCAATATCAAATCATCCAAAAAACATCTCTGAAAAAGGTTATAGATGCGTATGTTTAAATGCAAGGAGCATAGTAAATAAGAAAAATGAATTAAACATTATGGTAGAAGATATTGACCCTCACATAATTGGTATAACTGAATCATGGGCCATCATAGATATAACAGATGCTGAATTAGGACTGACAGGATATGTAATGTTTAGGAAAGATCGAATAGGAAGAAGGGGCGGGGGAGTTATTTTATATGTTAAAGAATCTATTCAGGCTTATGAAATAAAACTAGAAAGGGAAGCAGATTGCGATGAAGCTGTTTGGTACAAAATTGTTTCAGGAAATTCAAAATGAACTATTGGATTAGTTTACCGAAGTCCAAACATAAACGAAGAGGACAACACAAAAATAAAAAAACGCTATAAAGGAAGTTAGTAAAGGGGAATGTATCATAATGGGAGATTTTAACCATGGACACATACAATGGAATTCTCTAGAGAGCACAGGGATTGAGGACCAACAATTTCTATTTTTAATCCAGGATAGCTTTCTTACTCAGCACGTACTAGAACCAACCAGTGGAGAAAATGTATTAGATATAGTTTTGTCATCACAAAAAGAATTAGTGGACAATGTAAAAATATTTGAACCATTGGGTAATAGTGACCATAATCAAATACATTTTGACATCAATGTAAAATCAGAAAGTAAAAATAAGAAAACGTACAAGAGAAACTTCCACAAAGGTAACTACAAAGATATGAGAAAATACTTAGCAAAGCTAGATTGGAATAACATGCTGATGAATAAGACCGCAATTGAATGTTGGAATATTCTAAAATATGAAATTGAGAGTATCATCGATAAATTTGTTCCCTTCCAAAAACAAGGAAAACGGTGTAGAAAGAAACACTTGTCAAAAAAGGCTATTAGAAAAATAATGCTAAAACAAACTATGTGGAGGGTTTATAGGCGTACCAGAAAGGACGAAGACTATGCAAAATACAAAGAGGCACTTAATGCAGCTACAACTGAAATCAGACAATCTAAAAGAAGCTATGAGCAAAAACTAGCATGTAACATAAAAAATGACAGCAAGAGTTTTTATGCATATGTCAGGAGTAAACAAAACGTACAAGACAAGGTTGGACCTCTAGAAGACAGTGCTGGAAATATAATATCACAGGGGTTTTTAATGGCGGAAGACCTAAATGGTTACTTCAGTTCAGTGTTTACCAAAGAAGATATTAGTTCATTACCAGTTGCTGATGCTAAATTTCAGGGGGCTAAATCTGACTATTTAGGTCCGTTAGTTGTAACTCCAGAATTGGTAGCTAAGAAAATAAAGGCAATGAAGGATAACAAATCACCGGGAGTGGATGGGATTCCTCCAAAATTACTAATGGAAACAGTAGAACAAATCAGTATACTACTTGCAAGAGTATTCAACTTGTCATTAAAAGAGGGAGTTGTTCCGTTTGAATGGAAAGAAGCAAACATCATACCATTATTTAAAAAGGGTTCGAGAAATAAGTCAGAGAATTACAGACCAGTGAGTTTAACGTCAGTGATTTGTAAATTATTAGAAAGGTTAATTAAAGACAATATGGTGGAATTCCTCGTTAAGCATAAATTATTAAATTCATCTCAACATGGATTCCTTAAAGCGAGGTCATGCTTAACAAATATGTTATGCTAAGTGGATAGACGTGGGATCGCCAGTTGATATTATCTACTTAGATTTTCAGAAAGCTTTTGACAAAGTGCCACATCAAAGATTACTACTTAAATTAAAAGCCCATGGTATCGGGGATAGCATAACTGACTGGATAGAACAATGGCTGACTGACAGAAGACAACGAGTTGTAGTAGATGGAGAAGTTTCAAATTGGAAATCGGTTTTGAATGGGGTACCTCAAGGATCAGTATTAGGACCTATATTATTCTTAATTTATATCAATGACTTGGACGACAGTATAACAAGTAACGTACTGAAATTTGCGGATGACACAAAACTGTTTAGAAAGGTTAATACTGATGGTGATAAACAACATTTACAAAACGATCTAGACAGATTAGTGAAATGGTCTGAGAAATGGCAGATGTTGTTCAATTTTGGGAAATGTAAATGCCTACATACAGGACATAGGAACTTCAATGTAAACTATAAAATGGGAGATACTGTTCTGGGTACTACTGTAAAAGAAAAGGACTTAGGAGTTACAATAAGCGCTGGTATGAAAGTTTCAGAGCAGTGTGGTATTGCAGCTTCAAATGGTAATCAAATTCTTGGATTGATTAGAAGAAACATAACATACAAGGAAAAAAAGTTAATTATACCTCTTTATAAAGCAATAGTTAGACCTCATTTAGAATACTGTATACAAGCATGGAGACCATATCGTAAGAAGGATATAGATACGCTTGAACGCATACAAAGGAGAGCAACTAAAATGATTCCAGAACTGAGAGACCTTAGTTATGAAGAACGCCTGAAAGAATGTGGTTTAACAACTCTAGAGACAAGGAGGTTAAGAGGAGATCAGATTGAAGTTTTTAAGATATTGAATGGGTATGAAAATATTGATATAAATATGTTTTTCTCACTCAAGAAGGATAGCAGAACTAGAGGACATGAGGTAAAATTAGTAAAGTACCAATGTAGATTGGACATCAGGAAGCACTCGTTCTCACAGAGGACAATAAATGAATGGAACGAATTGTCTACAGATTGTGTAACTGCTAGCAGCGTGAATATGTTTAAAAACAACGTTGACACATATCTCAGGAGGGCGGGCTATAAGTAGATGAACATTGTTGGACTCTCGATAAGCTAATGGCTTCCTTGTCCACTTGCATCTGGGCCTTTGGCTTGGATGGCAAATCTTGTTAAATCTTGTTAAACTAAGATCTCTCAGTTCTCGAATCTGTTTAGTTGCTCTCTATCTACGTCCTTACGGTATGGCCTCCAAGCTTGTATTCTACATGAGGCCTTACTATTGTTTTACACACATCCACACACACAGTAATCATTATGTAATTTCAGATAATGCCAGCGCTAATTCGCAGAGCTGACTGGGCTCTGCAAATAGCCAAATGCTGATTTGCAGCTGTTCCCAGAGCTGGGCTGTGCAAATAAGGACAGTGCTAATTTGCAGGGCCAGGCTCTGCGAATAGCCAGGTCCTTATATAAAACGCCACATTTAGGAAGTCCGCCAAAAAATTACAGATGGTATTCAACTTTGAGAAATGTAAATCTAAATGCCTACACACAGGACACAGGAAATTGGGATATAAGATACAAAATGGGAGATACTTTTCTAGTTACCATGAATGAAAAGGGCATATGAGTAATAATTAGTACTTACATGAAGGTTTCATATCAGTGTGGAATAGCAGTATCAAAGGAAAATTCTGGCATTGAATAGGAGAAAAGGAAAAAGAACTAACTATAACTCTGTATATATAGCAATAATTAGGCTTCATAGAATACTGTATGCAAGCTTAAAGGCCATATCATAAGGAGATCATAGACATACTAAAAAGAATATGGAGGACAGCAACTGAACTGACTGCAGAACTGAGAGACCTTAGCTATAAAACACACCTAAGCGAATGTGGTTTAACAACCCTAGAGATAAGGACATTAAGAATAGATCAAATAGAAGTGCTTAAAGTGAAACAAAAGTCATACTGTTATCTTGATGCAATATACTTCCAGGAATTTGCCGAGTATATATCCAGATGTGTAATTAAGCATGTGCAACTAAAATAAAAAATATCACGCCAGTGGTTTACTCAGAATTTGTTTTAAAAGTGGGAGATTCTCCATTTAACTGAGGGCTGACATGTTAACTGGTGCAACTAATAAGCACCCACACAGTTCTAAGAAATTAACCTAGACTACCTGTGGGACGTATTAAGGGCCAATGGGTATATACACAAGTAACAACAACTTTCACTCAAATACACTGCTAAGTGAGGACCTAGCTGTGCTGTTTCCTGTAAGAAAGTTAGAAGAACCAGAGAACACAAAGTAACATTAAAGAAGGAACAGATGCAGAATTCTAAATGCAGTTTTGCTCTATTTTCCAGCTGAGCAGATCTTGGAATTCTTTAAAGAAATTACCCTAGCTAGCTGGCTGACATGGTTGATGATAAAGTCAAATGAAATAATCAGAGATATAAATCTGAAATTTAGACACAAATGGACTAAAAACTAGAGTATGCAGGGATTGAATGTATCTTAACTTTGAAGCAGCATTTGCACATTTTTTACATTTTAACATGATAAAAATCATCCAGGTTTTTGCCACCGTAAGTAAAAAATGTAGATTAATACTATATGGGATTTAACTGAATGGTACAATATGTTTCACTGTTCATATTGAATCTGCTGAGTAGTTTTTTTGCCATTTTCCCAGTAATAACCAGCACATTTTGTAACAGGTTGTTATCACTGTCATATAGAAGGTTCAGACATTTTTATCCTGCTACCACATGCTACAAGGTGCCAATAAGTTGGATACTGAACCAATCACTTAACTTAATCTGACTGATGTGTTGGCAAAATATACCTGAACATATGTTAACTTTTTATGAGTGAATACCATTAAAGTTACACAAACTTCCCCAGTCATTTTGACCTGTGGTACTCCTACATTAAATACTGGTGACGTGTATGTACACGTCATCGACCCCTGGAGCTGTCAGTTATTCTCTCGGTGCATCTCAGAGCTGCCATATGATGTGCACTTGATGTTTATAGTGTTATGCTCAGCCCTCTCAGTAGGTTTTACATGCACTAGTTTAATTGCTGCATAATAACTATTTGTACAATTTCTAATTTATATGCGGCAATACAATGATTAATTAATCACACATGAATGATTTACAAGATCTATATCATTAGTTTTCATAAGCTGAACTTGTCATAAAAACAAGTGTAAGCAAACATTTAAATGTTCAAATACTTACAAATTACGAGATACCTAACCATAATTCAAGTACCAGTACCTTATTTATGAATTGTAGTACACCACTGTACCTACATTTTAGTAAAGCACTCCAAACTACTCCACTGTGTACTTGAATTTGTAGCAATTTCCTAGTAGTTCCTAATATAGCCCGGAATCCCTTCGGTTACTATCAGAGCAAAACAGATTCAATGTTTTTAATGTGGCAGGCATATAATGTGGTTGTGGCAGCACTTCCTATTTTAAATAATAGTACTGCAGTGTTCCTGGCTAAGAAGATAATATTAGTTCAAGCGCAATGACAACTGTGCCGGTCGTGTTGACACTATTTTACTAGCTTTAGTTTACTTTAGGATTATAATCATAATCACAAGTAATATTCACGTTTTAAACCATGTTTTTAACATGGCTGCCACTGGAACGTATAAAAACCTATTAAGTCTTACACAGTGAAATTACTTTATTACACGAACCCATTAATTTCATTCAGAAAAGGAACTATTGGACTATTTGGTTATTAGCTACTGTGGCCAGTGCCAATGTATGCAGGAATAGCAGGTTTATTTCAGTATTAATACTTGTAATGCAGCTAGTTGTGATTGTGTTGAATTACCATTATATTCACCGTCTCCAGTCTCCAAGGTTTAACCTACATAACTCACAGGCATTGTTGTTGCCAAAAGCACATAAGGACTCATTTCGGCAAAAGCCCTTCACAAATGGTTATTTTTATTTGGTATTATTGTAAAACGTAGGCCACATAGCAAAACTAAACAAAGTGAAACAATCAACATTTAATGGTATTGAAAACTATTGAAACCTAGCGATTGTTCTAAGTTTTGCCAACTTATTTTATTGTTTTGATTCCATCGGGCAAGTGCATGGTCAACAAAATTTATGGAAATTATGTCCCATAATTGTGCATTATTTTTTAACCATGTTTTTCTGATTACATAAAAAGTCTACATGTCATCTTAAAAGTGTTTTTTTACCAATCATCAGTTCAACATAATTATATATATTAATACAATTCTTTTCCTTATGCTACAGTGCAAAAGAGGATAGTTTGTTTGCTTAGCATTTACAAATCATCAAGTATTTTTCACAATGCTAGACTTTTGGTAGACAAAGCATAACCACATAGGCCTAATATTTTCCTGAAATAATTATGTGAATGATACGGGTAAACCTACAAAAAAATTAATATCTTAATCACAAGCTTCAGAAAGTGTCTCGAAAGACATGGACACAACCACAAGTGAGCTGGCTAGTGTAACTACTGTCATATTTTCTCACGTTTTGCAGGCCTATAGTTTGAACAGTTTGTTGTCATTAAAATGTTGTTTATATATAATGGTAAGAAAACAATTATCTAACATGCATTCATGAAAACACTTGTAATAAAATCATGTTACTAAGGTTGGGACTCAAGGCTATGGGGACTTGATTTAAATGGCTGGGAAAATGGTATTTGTTAGACTCCACTTTGAATATTGCATTCAGTCATGGAGACCATATCAGAAGAATATAGGCAAACTGATAAGTATAGACACATGAGCAACTAAGCTGATCAACTAGGAGAGCTTAGCTATGATAAATGCCTTTAAGATGCGGATTGACAATACTAGGTGTAGGTGTATTTTTGGAGAATGCAGCTTGAGGCAATTTATATAGTTTTTTTTAGTATTTTATAAATAGTGTTCAGAGTTGTATCATGTCAGGCATAAAATAAATCAAACCTTATAGGTAGGGTAGAGATGACAGATTCAGGCCTTTGGAGCTGTAAATTCAGGTAAATTTTTTAAAGGTGGAAACTTGAGTACAACATTATAATTATGTCCTGAGTCTTTTATCAAGAGTCCTTTGGAGATGGATACATTCTGAGACACCATAAGATAATAATTTGAATGACGTCAATAGCTCTAATCATCACACTAAAAGTGATGTTCTGACCCGTAGAATAATTAATTGACAATCTTTACAAACTTCAATAGTTACATTACAAAATTTAACTTACACGTTTTAATATTAGCAACAACATTAAGGTGACACACGGCAGGTGAAATGACGATTTTCGGAAAAAAAAGTGAAACTCGTATTTTGCCATATTCGTATTGTTTATTATGTCGACCATCTACTAAGTTCACTTTTAAAATGTGCATACAAATAAACACACTGTATTTCGTGAATAAAGTTACCCTACCAGCAACTAAAATCTTGGTTTTGTCATGGCGACTCTTCATACGCTTGAAAATAAACGATCTTTACACCTTAGCAACGTGTCCGTCTTTTCGCTGTTCGCCATCTTGTTTAGTATGAATGGAATCCTTGATTACCCTACCAGCAACTAAAATCTTGGTTTTGTCATGGCGACTCTTCATACGCTTGAAAATAAACGATCTTTACACCTTAGCAACGTGTCCGTCTTTTCGCTGTTCGCCATCTTGTTTAGTATGAATGGAATCCTTGATCTGTCATCTATCCATCAGTTTATGTCTAAGCCCTGCCCCTTTTACCATAATACATACGGAACATCTCAAACATGCCGCCTAAAACCGCCGAACATTGCCTAATAAGGTATTCGGATTTGTCCGCTGCGTATGCAAATGGCGTTGTGATGTCTCGTGACATTCCGCTTGAACTTCGCGGGTTTCCGCCGGCCTATTTCCCACAAGATGCAATATGTTGCTACTTCCGAATATAAACAATCATGGCGTGTGTTGAATCCGTAGAAATTGTCAACGAAATAATTTTTGAGAATGGCTGTCCCACAAAGCAAAAAGTAGCAAAACATTGTACAAAGAACACATTTGGCCGTAAGAAATGCGTCATTAACGCGCAGCAACTGCGGGCGGCGCGGAAATGCCGCTATCCAGCGTCGAAGCCGGTGACAGCTACGGGCGCTATTGCGCTGTCGGCAAGTGCGACGCCGCGATCTACTACGTCGATCGACGACGACGGGGGCTGTCCGTTACAGAGTGCCAGTAGTAGCAAACTGGCTCTACTGAAGGCGGCCAGTGATCAGGAAGATTTGGTGCCTTCTGATGACACAAATGGTAAGTAATAGCTACAATACGGGGACTTTGGCATTTATTAAAAGTTTTTACTTTTACCCAACAAAGTAATTGTGTTATTCCTATATTGTATGTGGGAACATGGGCTAACCTAAGTTTGTAACCAATGCCATGATGTTTAAAAATCATTGAGAAATTTAGTTTTACTGGCCCTGACAATATTCGATATTACCTTTTTATCCTGACTTAGTCTCATTCTTAGGAAAATAGTCTTAGCCATATCCTAATGATATGTCCATAGGCAGGTGTGTGTGCGTGCGTTCGTGTGTGCATACAGAAACACACACACACACACACACACACACACACACACACACACACACACACACACACACACACACACACACACACACACACTTGATTACAATTTACAAATGGTATGTAAAATTTTTTTTTTGCATTTGTTCTCAGCTTGCTCGCCTCGCTGGTGTCTTCTAGACCTCAACAAGCTCGACATGCTGTTGGAGTTGGTGGAATGTCCACAGTGTACAATCTTTACAAACTTCAATAGTTACATTACAAAATTTAACTTACACGTTTTAATATTAGCAACAACATTAAAGTGCAAGTGTTAACATTTCACGTTTTTCTTTTGTTTGGAACCATAGATCTAAAATCCAACCACATGGTAATCACATTGTTTCAACATTATTCTAAATTAGAATAAATACAATTATTCTCATTATCCACTTAAACATTAGTGGGGTGTGGTGGCATAGTGGTTAGAACACTAGTGGGGCATGGCAGCATTATGGACACAACACTAGTTGGGCATTGTGGCTTTGTGGATAGAACCCTAGTGGAGCATGGTAGTGTTGTGGATAGAACATTAGTGGTGCGTGGTTTTGTAGAACACAAGTGGGGCGTTATAGTGTTGTAGTTGAGAACACTAGGGGGCATGGTGGCGTTATGGATAGAACACTAGTGGGGCATGGTGGTGTTGTGGATAGAACACTAGTGGGGCATGGTGGCGTTGTGGATATAACACTAATGGGCAATGGTGGCATTGTGGATAGAACACTAGTGGGGCATGGTGGCATTGTGGATAGAACACTAGTGGGGCATTGTGGCGTTGTGGATAGAACACTAGTGGGGCGTGGTGGCATTGTGGATAGAACACTAGTGGGGCGTAATGTCATTGTGGATAGAACACTAGTGGGGCGTGGTGGCATTGTGGATAGAACACTAGTGGGGCATGGTGGCATTGTGGATAGAACACTAGTGGGGTGTGGTGGTATTGTGGATAGAACACTAGTGGGGCGTGGTGGCATTGTGGATAGAACACTAGTGGGGCGTGGTGGCATTGTGGATAGAACACTAGTGGGCTGTGGTGGTATTGTGGATAGAACACTAGTGGGGCATGATGTCATTGTGGATAGAACACTAGTGGGGCGTGGTGGCATTGTGGATAGAACACTAGTGGGGCATGGTGGCATTGTGGATAGAACACTAGTGGGGCGTGGTGGCATTGTGGATAGAACACTAGTGGGGCGTGGTGGCATTGTGGATAGAACACTAGTGGGGTGTGGTGGTATTGTGGATAGAACACTAGTGGGGCATGGCGGTGTTGTGGATAGAACACTAGTGGGGCGTGGTGGCGTTAAGGATAGAACACTAGTGGGGCGTGGTGGCGTTAAGGATAGAACACTAGTGGGGCGTGGTGGTGTTGTGGACAGAACACTAGTGGGGTATATATGCCAATATATATATATATATATATATATATATATATATATATATATATTGGCATATATTTCTGTCCACCACGCCCCACTAGTGTTCTATCCACAACGCCACCTCACCCCACTAGTGTTCTGTCCACAACACCTCCACGCCCCACTAGTGTTCTAACCACATATACGTGTATGCTATGCTACTCCTCCTAGACCTTTTGTTTCTTGGGTGCCTATCCTTCACATGTCCATCTACGACCGCACGGTTGGCATGAGTTGGGTCGTCTCAGTTTAATTTTTGAAAAATTCACCCCACTGTTAACCTTTGTGCGAACAATCGAATTACCCTTTGTAGTTATCAAGAACAATTGTCCACAAGGCAAGTCAACAATTATGTACAATTGTTCACAATGCCACGCATCTTGTTTTATTGAATGAAATTACGTAAGGCGTCATTAGATGTTACTACCTAACTGCCAATATTACATCGCAATTTTGTTAGATGCTGACTGAGAGCACCAAGTGCCATGGCGTAGATGGATATTTGTTCTAATATTGTTATTGTGAGAATCATGCATAAGCTGCTAAGTTATTCTATCCAGAGAATTGGCATTTTTGCTAGTTATTCTGATGCAGCTTTATATAGCTTCAATATTCTTGTAAGACCAACTGGAAATGTCTGCACAACTATATATTTCCACATGATAAATCAAACAAATTTTAAACAAATATATACTAATTGTTTATCTTGTTACAATGCTGCATTGCTTTGCTGCAGTTTGCAATGCGTTTTTCCTTAGCAACCTGCTATTTATCCCACTTCAGTGGTTTTGGGTTACCTGTTGAAGTTTCCGCACTGCCTCCTGGGCGTGAACATCATACTTGAGCCGTGTCGTGTCTTCTAACAATGATATCATTGCTCTGATGTCCTTCTTCATTTCAGTTTTAGTCAGCTTGAAATTGGCTGAATGAAACAGTTTGTTCTGGATGTCTACCACCTGTAGAACAACAATCATACAACAAAGCTCTAGCTTCAGTGTCCACATCAATAGTACATATCATTAATGTACAGCTGAAACTAAAACGTTACCAATTGTATTGGTTAAAACACCAAACATAACATTATTATTATACTAATATCATGACACAATTAGTATGTCTATATTTTGTAATGTTTATAAATCTAAAATTATCATTCATGCTAGTGTTAAAACACTACAATGCATGGTAAATTCATATACGTAATAACGTGGAACCCCTCATTTAAGATCACCTAAAACAATCAAAGGGAATGGGCGTAAAAGAGGGTCTGACCAGTTGGAAGCATGGGCCTACATTGAAAACATAGGCAGTTGTCATAATTGAAGAACCAGATTCCAAAACGCACTAAGTACATGACTTATAGGCAAGCTACACTGATGTGTATCACTAGTTAAGATATTCAAACTATCAACTTGGAAGGAGGGCATTTTCGACTATATAACTGAATAAAATAGTCATTACATTAATATGACGCACTACATGAGAACGTAAGGTTGTAAGACTGTCAAAGATGAATCATTGTAGATAGTGAACATGTTCGATCTCTACGACGATCCATGATGTAAAGATAAACCTGTCCACAATGGTTGTAGACCTGTGCCGCACACAATAAAATGATTTCGCGTAGTGTGCGGCAGGCTTTAATAACCTCCATAACACAAGTTATGATGACAACATAATGATAGACACGTTTTTTTCATGACTGTGCATTTGTCCTTAATTAATATCCACATAAATACAATGAATTAGCAGCCACTTACATCCTGAAACAACTGCCTGTTATTGATGCAGTTGGTGAACAACTGACAGTTGAGTACCAACTTCAACAACCCAATGATGTCTGTATCGGTTGCGCAGGCCCTGGATGCCCCTTGCCCAGCTACCATAAAGACCTTTGCGATCTCCCATGCATCAGTGATCCACTTAGACTTGTCCGTGTTCATCCAGCATGGAACTGCTCGTGGGGTGAGTTGGGACAGGATGTCTTCTTTCCATTTCCCAAACCACTTGGCACAAGCTGTGCACCGAAGTTGCACCCTTTAAATAAAAATCTTTCATGTATGTAAGTTGTAGTTTATTTTTACAAATTTTACAAGCCTTGCAGAGAGGAAGAAGTAAATGTACATGTATATTGACATTTACATGCAACGTTGAACATCACATGGAAGTATATTCTGCAATACTGTAAATATGTTTCGCCTTTTAGAATCACATCCTTAATTAAAAAAAGACATATGACCATGAAGTATCATTAACAAGTCTAAATATATTTATTGCAGTATATAGTCATATAGTTGTATTAGTCAAGTTTTAGAAAAAATTTCTCACAATACAGTTACTTGCAATTAACAGAGAATAAGCAACATAAACTAGCTTTAGTAAAGGGGCTGGTTAAATACAAGAAAGTACTCATTCTCACAATACATCATAAATCATCAAAGCAAATGTCTTACTAGTGATATCACAGGGGTTGGTCACACATAGATAACAATTAATGGTCAATCTATATGCCAACAAAAAGCCCAAAATCATTACTGTTCAAATGCCACCTAGACCTTGATGTCATGCCATATAGGCCTTGATGTCATGCCAAATAGACCTTGATGTCATGCCACCTAGACCTTGATGTCATGACACCTAGACTTTGATGTCATGCCATCTAGACCTTGATGTCATGACATCTAGACCTTGATGTCATGCCATCTAGACCTTGATGTCATGCCACCTAGACCTTGATGTCATGCCACCTAGACCTTGATGTCATGCCACCTAGACCTTGATGTCATGCCACCTAGACCTTGATGTCATGCCATCTAGACCTTGATGTCATGCCACCTAGAGCTTGATGTCATGCCACCTAGACCTTGATGTCATGCCACTTAGACCTTGATGTCATGCCATCTAGACCTTGATGTCATGACACCTAGACCTTGATGTCATGCCATCTAGACCTTGATGTCATGCCACCTAGACCTTGATGTCATGCCACCTAGACCTTGATGTCATGACACCTAGACCTTGATGTCATGCCACCTAGACCTTGATGTCATGCCACCTAGACCTTGATGTCATGACACCTAGACCTTGATGTCATGCCATCTAGACCTTGATATCATGCCATCTAGACCTTGATGTCATGCCACCTAGACCTTGATGTCATGCCACCTAGACCTTGATGTCATGCCACCTAGACCTTGATGTCATGCCACCTAGACCTTGATGTCATGCCACCTAGAGCTTGATGTCATGCCACCTAGACCTTGATGTCATGCCATCTAGACCTTGATGTCATGCCACTTAGACCTTGATGTCATGCCATCTAGACCTTGATGTCATGCCCCTAGACCTTGATGTCATGCCACCTAGACCTTGATGTCATGCCACCTAGACCTTGATGTTATGCCACCTAGACCTTGATGTCATGCCACCTAGAGCTTGATGTCATGCCACCTAGACCTTGATATCATGCCATCTAGACCTTGATGTCATGCCACTTAGACCTTGATGTCATGCCATCTAGACTTTGATGTCATGTCACCACAAGTTGCCAAAGAATTACATACGAACAAGGGCCTGTGCATTGCTGACGTGGAAACTTGCGAAGCAGTTCTGTGTGGTACTTCTTGATCGGTTCTTCGCAGAAGTCATGGATGCCTTCTGCCACGCATGTTAATGCTCGAAGCACTTTATCCCTGTTGATATTGTTGCTGCCCTGAGACCCGTCTGCCATGTTTCTTACATGTGCGTCATCGAGACCTGTAACATGTAGCTTCACTAATTACCTTATCATAAATCACAAGACAATGTTTCATAGTGTTCCATATAACATAAACAATTACTCTAAACTCACCTAACTTAGAAAACAAATGTTTTTTTAGTGATGTCAGTGTTTTCCCATTCCAATAAACCAGGTTGTTCCCAGTTCACCATGTACTGGGTTAGACAGATGTTGGAAATGTATTTTCACTAAAAAAACTTGTAGACGGGCAGGTGTTGAAGATTTAAAAGTGCTGAGAAGTTTCTATGCCATTTTTTTTACAAGCAGTCAACCATTTTAGAAGTTCTCTGTATAGGTCACTGATTATCGTATGGTTTGTGACCAGTTTTTTTATATTTTAGGTAAAAAATAGGTAATTTGTGTAATTTGATATACTGAAGTAATATGCTTCATCTCCAAACTTAACAACTCTAAATTTGACAATGTTGTCTCCTGCCCAGTCGGTGTCAGGAGTAACAATATATTATGCGCCATGCTAAAATCAGGCGCTTCTCGCAAGATTCTGTTTGGCGGAGGAGCTTAAAATGCATGGTGTACATTCGAATTGTCGAAAATGGGTCAATGATGGAATTGATCAGCAAAATTATCCATTTTTCCATAAATCCATTTACAGGTTGTATATCAAGAAGATTGTTCAAACTAGTAATATTTAGCACTTTGTTCAAGCCCCTGATTAGCGTCGCAGTTGAGAAGTCTGAAACAAAGCCATTTTTATGTGTTTTTGATCGACTGTCTTCGCTTGCTTACGAGCGGGAAACCCCACAAGTTATACATGGCTGGAAAGCTTATGACGTCAACTACATGTGTGATTGGGAATCTCTTACTCTAGACCAATGGAACAGCTCCTAGTTTACTTAATTATTCTGCAACAAAGTGCTGTTGTTGCTATGGAAGTGGCGAAACGCTCGCTGATTGGTTGAAAATGTAAGCGTGCATGCGTATTCGGCTTGTTTACACTCCATTCTTCTTTGTTTGCCATTTTCGCCCGCTGTTTTCATCTTTGTTTCATCAAAGATTTGTACTATGGCCTAGAAAGAAGCTTATTCAGCTACCCAGTTGGATCGTGCGAGGGGGTGCAATCTCGAGGACAGCAATTTCGCTGCCTCGATTGATGTTTACTTCGCTCTGGATGAGTCAGAAGCGCGTTCTGATTACGGAGATGCTGGGAAGCCTTTGGCTTTGTGTTTGTTGATGCGTGAAGTTACTGACATTGTCAGGTTAACAGCTCCAGTATACATGAAATAATAAAGTTAATATGCACTTGCAGGAGTAAGCATCAAGTTTCAACATAGTTACAGGCATAATTACGATAAACCAAGGCATAGACTTAGTTGGCTGAGCTAGTAGCTATAAGCTAAGGGCAAGGGCAAGGCTAAGATTGACTGTGTAAACAAAGTCTCAGACTCAGACATTATTAATAAGTCTATAAGGTAGAAATAATTTTTAGAGCATTCACTCATCCTCAGGCTTATACTGTTTATGCATAGAAAGCTTAAGCTTATTTAACTTAAGACTGAGCCAGTAAAGGGTCTCATGCCTTCCATGCCCAAATCTAAATGGACTATTCATTCAATGTCAATGATTGTAGAATCTGACTTTGATTGGGAGGAAGAGGTCAATCAGGCCGGTGATTCTACTTCTGTTGTCACGAGCCAGTTGAGACTCGAGATGAGGTGGACAATTATGACTGTGACACTGAAGAGCCCCACTGCGGTGTCACAGCTGCTGCCTCTGATGAAAACTCAGCAGGCGCTTGACTCGCTTGTCATCAGACCACACCAGCGCAACTCTGCCGACATCTCCTTCCACTGCAGCTTTGTCTTCGCTCAACAGGTTATTATCAAAATTAAATGAAATGTTAAAATTACTGGAGAAAAATACTTTTTTTCTCCCACGTTTTTTCCCTACCTATTTCTTGCCTAAAGTTGTTTGCAGTTGTTGTAACTTCTGAAAACAGTTAAAATAATGGTATACATGACTTCAAAAGTCTGATGCGAATAAGAACTGATTACTGATGATGTATCCATTGGATAGTGGTTAGAACGCCGATCCCTCAATCTAAAGAACCAGGGTTCGAAACCTCTTCCTGTCATTTCAAAACTGGCAATTTCACTCACCCCACAATTCACTCAGCTGTATAATTGAGTACCTGGCTACAGACAGAGGTGGGTGTTTGAAGTCTTTGTGCAATAATTGCAGCATAGCTGAATTCTTTCCAAGAGCAATTGAGATGACGTTGGAATGAACAGGTCTGCCAGGGGGTGAAGTGTAAAGCGCTTTGAGCAGTCCCAAGTACTGGAGACTGCGCTATATCAGAATGTGCCTTTTTTAATTGTTGATGTTGTGGTTATTAAAATGCTATTTGAATTACAAGATGACATTTTTGGTCTAATATAATGTTTCGTACCCTTCTAGATGATGTACCCAGATGACCCAATGTAGCCCGGGCCCATTTACTTTCTGGTACAGCGGCGCTGTGGCCTCTTCGGAGTTCATGCTGAGGACATGTCATCTCAGGTGAACTACCTCGTTGACGAGGCCGCATCGACTGGCAAAGGGGCTAACTGTATCATCATCTACCTGCACCACCACCTGGCACAGGTCGGCATGGGAGGTCGCCGCAGCAGGGGAAGGCCACACGGAGCCTGCACTGGTTGGTTCAGCAGGAGCAGACTTTCATAATTACTGGAACTGACATTGTGTAGTATTATTATGTATGTGATATGTAACTAATTTTTATTTTCAGATGTTTTAGGGGTTTATTTTAGAGGTTCGGCCACCAGTGCTTGCGGTAACCTCCTGGAATACCAAACCTTGCAGAAAATGAGGTGGCATTCAATAACTAGTTTTTCCACTTTATACTTCTGAATCATCTTTATACACACCTTATGGGGGCGTATGCAAAATATCATACTATTTGGAGCATTATAAATGCATGGTTGCTATGGGAGAAGCAATTTTTCAATGCCGTTTTTTTAAAGCTAATTTTCACAGAACTGTTTTTCCAAGAATGTATACACTAAAAGTGTAATATCTTGGCCCAGGAGTAAGGTAGACTGTTCATGTTGGTGTCATTTTAAAGCTGTATATCTCCTCTATTTGAATGTAATAAAGTGGTTTTATCAAATTGTTGAGAAAAGCCTGGTTTTGGCATGTGGCATCATATCATTCCTGCGTCGCGTGTTCAAAATCTGGGTGTAATTATGGATCAACAGTTATGATTGACCACATTACTGCTGTCTGTGCTGGTTGTAACTACCATCTATGTCACCAGGCTCATTAGGAGCAGCATGGGGCCCCATGGGAGCAGTGTGCATGCTACACCAGCTTGTGGACTTGCTCTGGCACTGCACTGACCCATGTCCCAGCTACGACTTAAATAGCAACCACTATGTTGTGGTTTTGTGGCCAGACATTAGCCAGACAGGAATCTGGCTAAGACACACTGGTAGGGCTTGGGGCCAGCGCCCCAATCCAGAAAAAACAAAACCTGCTTCAGAAATAGAAAGCATGAAATATCAACAACATCCAGTCGGACAGTCAGGGACATTACGATGGTCACTGACAAAACCTTTCCCAGACGAGAAGTTGCTGGCTCGAGGAGCTCTCTACTAAAGACAAGAAAGCAAGTTAAGATGTTGTTGGCCAAATCAGCCGTTTCTGTGATATTACAACAAGATTTAATTGTACGCAAATTAAAATTGGACTTGTGCGCTGTGTAGAAGGTGTGCATGGAAGCTGTATAGTTCGGTTTCATGCTGTATAAACATAAATCATCTTTTATAAAGATTCAGTGGATTTTTAATGATGATTATGCAAACTGGATTTCAGCTTGAGAAGCTAAATTCTGTTTCAACACACTGATTCCATGGATTCTGTCTGTTTTCTGCAATTTCTTTTTGAAAAAGGTGAATTCCATTTCAAATCATCGATTCTGTGAATTCCATTCAGTGATCGTGGAAAATCAGTGTCCCTAAACATGGGACACAAAGGCAAATGACAAAGAAGGCAAAAAAGATGAAAGGGGGTTTTCACGTAAAGGGTACACTTTTAGATTCACATAGCCTCAAAATTCAAACTGTTCCAATTTTTTGGCTTCAAAGTTAAGCTGTAAAATTAGCAATCTGGAGAGGACATTTCTTTAACACACAATAATATCATTATGATATGAGGCATAGGTTAACACATTGCAGTATTGAACAAAACAATATAAAACAATAAGAAAAAAATCTATTGTGATGAAATCCTTGAGAACCAGAACTCAGCAGCGTGTTAAAACGAAAGGATTAGATAATCTCAAATCAGTTTATAATTTTTAAGTTACCAACAGTTGAATGAGTAGCTAAGTAGGTCAAGCGAGGAAAACAATGTGGGTCTTCAGATGATGTTGGAATGTTATTATATTTCTTGTAGACTTAACGCTAACAATCAAATTGAAGATGAACGAAACTACCTACCTTTTCTTGCAGGAGTGAGCAACAAAACTAAACATGCTGGTTGCTTAGATGAAGTTGTTTGATCCAAAAGAGCCATATTTCCAGGTTTACACCCAATATTTTAACACACAGGCTTCCAATAAATAGAAAACCAGATTAAAGTTATATAAAATTCTTAATTAACCTCATAATTTTCCAATATTAACTAAATGCATTGATAAAACCAGCAAAATACATTGTTAAGTTGTCTTGACATTTCATCAGAACTTCAAATGTATTCAAAATATGAACCACAATTGTAAGATATCATATTATAACAGTAATGAAATAATTTGAAACAATACAATGAGAAAAAGTGCATTTTGGCAAAAAAAAGTGTACCTTTTTGCGGAAAAGCGCATTGAAAATATTGAAAAACAAGTTCAAGAAGTGGCCAATAGAAATGATATGTACACACGCCTTACCAAATTGCAAAGAGACTGTCTGGTGATTTAGGGTAGGGCCTACCACAGATATAAATGGACACAGTGAATGTCGAGAAGATAAAAAGATGGGACAAACACTTCCAAGGAATTCTAAATAGACCTGTTCCACAAAATAAGATAAACTTTAGTATGATTAACAAAATGGATGCCTGAAACATACAAATGAAAAACATAAACAAAAGTGAAGTTATGCAAGAAACGTGAAGAACAACAAGGCAGCGGGACAGGACAGAATTAATACTTAAAGTTTAACGAATATGGAGAAGAAAACATTGATATCCAGGTAAAGCTATATAACCAAATAAGGAAGAATGAAAGTATTCTCCTCCAAAAAAAGAAAAACACAAACTTTTAAGGTAACCATTAGAGTAAGAGAGGGTGGTATACTTTCACATGTCTTTTTTGCAATTGCCTTGTGAGTGACGATAGGAGACTTTTCGGGTAGACTGTTGGTGTACCATGTTATAAAATCAAAACAATCTGTCACATCTGTACAAT
Source organism: Lamellibrachia columna (assembly GCA_963662155.1). Classification (NCBI taxonomy): domain Eukaryota; kingdom Metazoa; phylum Annelida; class Polychaeta; order Sabellida; family Siboglinidae; genus Lamellibrachia; species Lamellibrachia columna. The sequence continues at coordinate 13,914,008 of OY759261.1, forward strand.
TGTATACTGTATTTTATTCAGTATTATGTATTACATTGTATTGATACTGACTTGAAAATAAATGTTTAAAAACTGTTTGTTTGTTATGTTTTTATTTGTTGTTGATGTCGTTCAAACATTTTATGTTCAAAGTATTTACTTTTTATCATCAAAATATTGATAAGTGGGCTACCTAAGAAGTTGTCGGGCTACTTCACTTTGCAAGGTTGGTAGCCCGACTGGCTACCTTCTATGACTCGCTAAATCTCGCCCCTGCAATGTACTATGCCACGGAGAAATTATCCAGGTCAATGTACTGTGCCACAGAGAAATGCCCCAGGTCAATGTACTATGCCATGGAGAAATGACCCAGGTCAATGTACTATGCCAAGGAGAAATGACCCAGGTCAATGTACTATGTCGTGGAGAAATGACCCGGGTCAATGTACTATGTCATGGGATATGACCTCCAGACTAAGCTGATTTAAAAACACAGTACTCCATTATCAAGTTGAATTTGTTACAAATATTGCCTATAAATAATATATAGCGAATGTGATTAAAACCAATCAGTAGTTTGAACAGAGATGCAAGACTATTATTATTAGTTGTTCAGCCATCAGTAAACTTTGTTCATTCAAATAATGACTCCTACTGTCAATCTAGCCACAATTTCGTTCTTACCCTTCCTCATGCCATTTTATACACAATTTTCGTATTCTTAAACTTTGCGAATACTTCAGATTGTAACATAAAAATTGTTGCCACCTATCAAAATTAATCAGAGGTAGAATATTTTGGTCGTTCTTCAGGGATAAAATCCAAATTGACCTGTCTGTTGATCAAGTCTTATGGGCAGTCACTGCATAATGACAATATTTAAATATTCACAATTCATGATACATATATGCTTCATTTTTTTTTTTACAATTTTACATTTGCATGATTTTATATTTAAATGCATTTCATAATATTGTATATGTACAGTGAGCAGTTCAGTTGTTAATGTTTTATTTAGTATTTTTAGTAATCATCACTTAACTAAAATAATCTAAGTAAACCCTGAACAATTTATACAGATGTCTTCATAATCATGGAAGTTATGGCCTTTTATCAAAAGGTGTCAGCCTGTTGAGTTTACGCATTAATTAGTCTTATTAATTGCATCAATTGAGTTATGAAATGAATGTATGATGTATATTTATAACCCAGGTTAATGAGTTTGTAAATCCTGAACAAGTTATACAAATATCTTTATAATCATGTAAGTTATGGACATGTGTTGGTCAGTTGACTTCAGCACCAATTAGCCAATATTGACTTATTAATTGCATTATCCGAGTTACTCTTAATGATACATGACTGGATTATGCATATTTATGACCCTACTTAATGTGCTTGCAACTCCTGAAAAAAATATTAAAATATATGCAAAAAAGTTATGCAATTTTAATCATACATTGATTGAAAGAAAACACAAAAATGAGTCTTTTCCATGTATACGAGAAATTTTTTTTCAGATTTTTACCGTATTAAAATCGCAATATCTTTGGATCTAATAAAGATATATTAATCAAATAAGCAGTTTTTGTTTCCTTTACATTTCACCTTTCATTTAAATCAATTGCCAATGTTCTATCATGATATCTAATTTTTTTTAAGTGCCTATCTTATGTCATGTGGCCTATGCTATGGCCCAATTACCCACCGGTGGCAAGAATGAGTATTTTATGTTTCATCCTTGTTATACAGATCTTCTCTTGGGGCCTTTTTATGGACCTATATGTATGTGTACTTGAGTACGAAATAAAACATTCAAATACTTCAGTCTTAATGAATGATTTAATTCTGGACTGGAGACTCGCTCTCAGTGTGTCACAGATCCGTAAAATTTCACAACCTTGTTTAACTCTAAAGCCACGGTAAAACCACATATCGCGTTCCAACTTCGGGCGGAGCAACGATTTCCCCACCACAAACTAATTCCGACTTATAGAACACGTTAATAAAATGAATTATTCTGAGAAATAATACGATTTTGCTTAACTTGCAATAGAAACTCCTATGGCTATGCGGTCTAATCGATGTTTTCAGCTTTATTTTGAAACAAGACGTGCCTAATCGCCGCAGTGTTCGCGCAGGCGAAACGAACGAAGCAGCGCATTTCGTTGAAGTGCCTATTTATGATATACCACTAGGGCATGATAATGACACCTTTAATTGCCTCCTACAATGCTAGCGGTGTTAGAGCAGAATCGCGCAATACGGAATCGCGAGGTCCCTACGACAACGCACCTGTAGTTTATGGGCGGTCACACCCACTGGCACTGACTCACAGGCCTGAAACTTCGACAAACGGCTTATAATTACCTACCTACAGCTACTCGATCAGAGCAGCCTAGCTAATACGTGTTTCTTCTTCGACATCGTTCTCATCATTAAATTGCCCGTTTCAAAAATGACGTCCTCTACAAATACAATGCTTTGACCTAATTTCCGAGAAACTACAATACGGATGTTTAGGGGTCTACTGGAAAGCGCGAACTATATATACATCCACAGTTGTAGAAAAGACGTCCATTAAGCCACTTTTGCACGTGTTACCTACTGGGAACTGACATAGTGATACATAAATATGTAACTGAATTCACATGAGCTAAGTACCCTGGTAGGCCTACTACATTATATAATTAGAGGTCACATTTTGCTCACTTTAGGGGTTGAATTTCTCTCCAACTGGAACATAATTGGCTAAAATAATTCATGGCATGACCATAAGACTAGTATTACCACATATTACATACGATATTATAATAGTATGTGTTAAAATCTATGTAGTTTCCTTTATGTACTTTTGAATAGACCCCTTGCTGCATGAGGCAAGGCGTACGTGGTGTGACTTAGCGTTTCATGCGCACCGAAATTGACACGTCACCCATTTATGTGCACTTTTCTATAATTTTTTACAAGCCGCGCATGAATGTATCAGCTCCGGTGCCGTTAGCCGGTCAGCGAGGGGTGTGTCTGAAAGCGTCACCTACAAACTGCGTACGTTGTAATGCTAAATTTAGCAAAACCGTTGCACTCCGAAGCGCCACCGTAGGAAACAGTTCCTAATTAGTCATACAATTTGGTGTGGGTATCGCAACTTTACTACACTAATGAACTACTTATTAATAACATGTTGCGTTAGGCACACCACAAACAATGCTGTTATTCAGCCGTACCGTTCATTCCCGTATCGCGTGCGCGAAACGCCTGGCCTGGGCTGTGAGCGAAAAGCCTGGCATAGGCTGTGAGCGAAACGCCTGGCCTGGGCTGTGAGCGAAACGCCTGGCCTGGACTGTGAACGAAACGCCTGGCCTGGGCTGTGAACGAAACGCCTGGCCTGGGCTGTGAACGAAACGCCTGGCCTGGGCTGTGAGCGAAACGCCTGGCCTGGGCTGTGAACGAAACGCCTGGCCTGGGTTGTGAGCCAAACGCCTGGCCTGGCCTGTGAATGAAACGCCTGGCCTGTGAATGAAACGCCTGGCCTGTTAATGAAACGCCTAGCCTGTTAATGAAACGCCTGGCCTGTTAAAGAAACGCCTGGCCTGTGAATGAAACGCCTGGCCTGTGAACGAAACGCCTGGCCTGTGAATGAAACGCCTGGCCTGTTAATGAAACGCCTGGCCTGTTAATGAAACGCCTGGCCTGTTAAAGAAACGCCTGGCCTGTGAATGAAACGCCTGGCCTGTGAACGAAACGCCTGGCCTGTGAATAAAACGCCTGGCCTGCAAGTCAGACTCGTCGTTTAACTGTGTATCTTTTATCCACGACATGAAATCGAATAGATGAAGGACCTTTTCATTCCCGAGTCTTGAGAACGAAACGCCTGGTCTGTGAACGAAACGCCTGGCCTGTGAATGAAACGCCTGGCCTGCAAGTCAGAATTGACGTTTAACTGTGTATCTTTAATCCGCTACACACAAACGTGCCTTATTTGGGGCCATTATTACAATAAACATATTCCACAGTATATGTAGGACACGAATTCAGTAAAGTAACCTGGGGTAGGGGTAAATCGGCCCCTGAAGGTAAGACGGCCCCCAGCACGTACGCAAACTATGAAACTCTGAACGTCCCAAAATCTGGTGCAAAATGCAGCTAACATCTATTGCAGCGCTAATCTATTGGATATCCACCCGAAAGCTCAGCAACACGAGACGTAACTAAATCAGTGTTTCTTTTAACTTTTATATGCACCGTAATACGCTCTGATCTAATCATTTGGCAGCTTGAAATTTACCACTGCAGTTCGTGTCCTGCTCTGCAACAAAGGCCTGAAATATGCGATGTATGGTAGCGGATATCTAGCCCCAGTACCCTGGGGCATATCAAGTTAAGGTTAGGGTTAGGGTTAGGTACGTTAGTACACTGGGGCATATCAGGTTAAGGTTAGGGTTAGGGTTAGGTACGTTAGTACACTGGGACATATCCACACACCAGTGGTCAATATAATATTATATTGATAACATATATGTTGTTCTTAGCGGAGTTGATGTTTGATCATTGGTGGTAGTAAACTACTAAATATATATAGATTCAGCGTCCAGCAAACCTTTTTAGCTACAGGGACAATTTTTCTCCAGCTCGGTCTGTGCGGACCAACGTTGTTAAGTAAGGAACAAATACATACGTAAATCTACTCATATACAGCGTTTTATGTTTGTCTGAAATACACCCGGACAATGAACAAATACACCCGGACAATGAACAAATACACCCGGACAATGAACAAATCGCACTATCGTTCGTTGGCGGCGATCTGCAGGTAGTCAGCGCACCGACACGAACAAGTTAAGAAGGGAAGGGTGATGTTGCATATTCTTCGATAACCGACTGAAGCCTGGAGCGAGAGGGGAGATCGCAAGTCGCAGAAGCTCATCCAATCGCTTGTCCGTCAACCGGCACCGAAGTGAGTTCTTGATATGATCGCGGAGAATCCAAATTCGTATGACCACGTGCTACTGAAAAAATACCAGGAATTTTTACGCAGCCTCGCGTAACGCTAGAAACCGGACCGGCACTTTCGTCGCCCAGAAAAGCACAAGGTCGTCTGTTGCAGCGAGAAGCTGTTCTTTCCAGCCCGGCACAATTTTTAAATCGGGGAAATCCTCCTGCAACGCAGCTTCGTCGACTCCAAACGTCTGCGACAACTTGTGACACACGTCAGGCTGGGAGGCAAATGGACTGGCAAAATGCAACAAACGTCATCGGTCGACACGAAGTCGACGAATCGCTTGTTGAAGGTTGTCTGCAGACTGTCCAACACACCGACAAACACCTACTTGGCATCTTCAGTGCGTGCCTCGTCTTGTGACCAAGTGATTATGAAATCTTCGGTTGGTCAGAGCACGGGCGCGAATGAGATTCACGATTTCGACAACAGTTTGCATAGTTTCCTGCAAGCCGCAGCCTCCTTTTACACACCGAGCTTGCTGATGAATAATGCAGTGATAAGAAAGCAGGTTCGGCTTTCCGATTCGCTGACGAATATATTGCAACGACCAACTCGACGACCAAGCATACTTGGAGCACCGTCCGTGCAAATTGAAACAAGGTTGTCCCATGTCAATTCGTTCTCTTGAAGGAGTTACAGTAATGCATTGCAAATGTCCGCAGCTGTCGTTGTGCTTTTCAATGGAATAAGGCACAGGATGTCTTCCGAAATGCTGTTGTCGAAGTATCGCACAGATACCATGCAGCTGAGCAACATCACTTCTGTCTAGCTGTACTCCCGTCAAGTGCAATCGGCCAAGCAGGGCAGGCTCGTAGATTACTCAATAGTTGCTTGAAGACGTCGCCACTCAGATCCTCACAGCGATAGCTTCGTTGAGATGACTCGTACCTTGAGCAACAACCGAGACTCTCTTCGCCTCGCACACGTATGCATCAAAGCGGTTCTAAAACTCCTTCAATCAGCCGCTCACCTTTCCCCGGATAAGCACTGTCAAAATCCTTGTTGACGTTACAAGAGCTAGAACGGTTGAAACAGCTACGCCGCTACGGTCTACGCTGCTACGGTCTACGCCGCTACGGTCTACGCCGCTACGGTCTACGCCGCTACGGTCTACGCCGCTACGGTCTACGCCGCTACGGTCTACGCCGCTACGATCTACGCCGCTACGGTCTACGCCGCTACGGTCTACGCCGCTACGGTCTACGCCGCTACGGTCTACGCCGCTACGGTCTACGCCGCTACGGTCTACGCCGCTACGGTCTACGCTGTTACGGTCTACGCCGCTACGGTCTACGCTGCTACGGTCTACGCCGCTACGGTCTACGGAGTCTAAACGCGTACAGTAGAGACGATTTTAACGTAACACAAATGTTGGGCGCATTTTATTGATCTGCACAATCGACTGGTGGCGCTCCACAATTAAATGATTATTATTAATGTCATTGCTGGTATCACTATTTGACAAGCAAAGTTATTATAATTTCAGCAAATTAATTATTAGAGAATCCATGCATGCTCCTGGAAGGAACGTTGGGTAATATGCCAATGCCATCGGCAATTTATAAATCGAATAATGCATGCCTTCGATACAAAATAAAAATCAAGGCTAACTAATATAAAAATGCATAATGATCAACTATCTACGTAGCGCAGTCGGACAATTGCGCAGAATTAATTAAACGCACACAACATTACTATCAATACGCGTTTCCTACGATAGTAACTGCCCCAGTATGAAAATAGATTAACGACGCAACTCCATATTAATTTAATTTTGTCTAGACTCTAGATTCTATAATTGACATCAAATCAACAAATCAAAATTGATATTCCCAATTTGTTTTTTCAATACTTCCTACTTCTGGAGAGGGTCTCGCGGACCAACTGAAAACCGTCCGCGGACCAAATTTGGCCCCGGCCAGGGTTTGCAGGACGCTAGTATAGATTAACAAGTCAAAATGTTACCATTCGGGCATGAACAATTCATTAGTTATGACACGTTATACATCAGATGTGTGGGCAAGCCCCAACTTCCCCTATATGCACGACATGCACAATACTTTGATGATCCTACAAAGACACTAAGAATATTCTTGCCACGATTTCTTGGCACCCGAATAGTGATCAAATAACACGAAACATTGTAGAAAAACTACAATACTTGGCCTGCCAGTAAAGGAAGGCATAGTAATGAAACAATCACGACAGAAACGAGGCATGTGGTAATTTTATTCAAATCCATCACTTTCTGTGACACAGCATTCAAGACAGCACATTCAAAGATGAGTAGAACCATGAGAGTTCACATGGTTCATCAAATCATACTTACACAGAGTAGTTATTTAATAACGTGTAATGTATATGCTGATGTCTAAATGTGCTATTAAAGTAGAGGAACTGCATCAGTGATTGATATTGGAAACTTGTTATTACGTGTATTATAAATTGCAATCCACAGCATATTAAAACATTATATTGTTGCCATTCCCAATGAATTGATTCAATTAAATATAATTTAGTGATAATATTAAAGAGGCTGAAGGCAGTGAATGGATTCAGTGGGTGTGCACAGCCAGTCGTGTTTGAATGCAAAATGCTAACATCAGCAGGGATTGAACCTGCCACACGACACTGAAACACTATTACCACCCACACCACCACTCGGCCGAGTGCTTACACAGACAACTGACTATGTTTACAACAAATAATGTAACAGTAATATGTAACAAATATATTTTATAGATTGTTGTAAAAGTTATTGAATAAATAGTAATTTTGATAAACAAATGTTGATGATGTTTCATAGAACGTGATATTTTATTGTTTAATATACCTCCAGCCAGAAACAATACAGTACACACGATCTAAACAAACATACTCTCCAACTGTTTGTGAACACTTCATCTGTGAACCGTCCGTGTCTGTTTGGCAACAGAACACACCTGCCCAGCACTTTTGTTATGCCTGTTTCATGCCTTTCTGAAAATTACGAACTGTGTAGAGATGTTTTCTAGTAACACCACCTTTTACTAAGTAGGTTTTGCCGGTAATGTCCGAACCCACCATTTATGCAAGTGGCATCATTTTCAACTTGCATTTTATTAATAAAGAACATGTTTTATTAATATGAAGGATATCCCTGTAATAAGCTAAATATATTAGATATAGGTTCTTGTTTAGCCTGTTGGTAAGTCAGATCAGTCAGTTAGTAGTCAAAAGTATGGCGAATCAACTACAAGAATGTTTATGTCTGCGAACATTGTTGACATATTCTCACCATATACCATGGCGCCAGCTTCGTTCCGCTGACGGAGTGCTGCCAACCCTCCCGGATTTTCCTGGAGTCTCCAGGATTTTTTGCGTAACTCCCGTCATTCCGGAAAACAAGAAATCTCCCGGAGGCTGTAAGAAAATGTATTGATTTTTGTAGGACACTTTAGCCGGGAGTTCCCTTCGCTCGCGTGTTATCACAGTTTTCTTCGTACCGCATTTAACGATCAGCGCACCACAAAAAACGTCTGCATATTGCACTGCCATCTAGCGAATGCAGCGTACGCTAGCCTCCATTATCCACGATCCATAATGTGGCGCCACCATCTTTCGCGCGCAAAGTCGAGTTCACGAAAGGGCCAGGCCCACCTTGGCATCACAGAGTCATAGAGAGCAGGTAAGCCTAACTATCACTGCCATCAACTGCATCGTGCATCAAAGTTTCCCTCCCTCCCATATAAAACATGAATTTGTCATTTTATTTGCAAATATGGGTATTGAAATTACTGGTGGCACTGGTGCTCTAGGGGAGGAGTGAACATTTCCAAAACAAGCAATATTATGCCAATAATAATATAGGCATGGTTGTGTACATTCAAATTGCTACTGATTTATATAACTGTGACACTGATGTGATTAATATACAATGTTCCATTTCATTAAATCGTGTGTGTGTTTGTGCGTGCGTGCGTGCGTGCGTGCGTGCGTGCGTGCGTGCGTAATAATACTATCAAGGGGAAACGTTTGTGGCTTATTTCAGTAAAATCGTAGCAAAAAACTGCCGGTCTTTGGCCATCACACAAAATTGCTACGCTTAGGTGAACGACTTTAAAAAACCACCAACCCTATTCTCATGCCTGGTGGATACTATTACTTTTAATAAAAAAAAAAATGTGCGTGCATGCGTTCTAACAACTGTCATCACATGGTACAACATCTCTCTATTAATAGTAATTTAATATTTAATTAAAAATATATAATTATGTAATGTTTTATTACAAAGCATTATTTATTTCTTTTAATTGCACAAATACTGTTGAGTAATGTTGACCATTGAATACTTCATTCCTGATGTTGAATTCCTTATTTGTTTAAGCTTCCAAAGCTGCAGTCACACTTGAGAAGCTGGTGAAGGACAATACCCTGTGCAAAGACATCAGGAAGCTGTCCACCTAGTACCAGACCTCCAGCATTGAGCCTTCGAGGGCTTCTATAGCTTTGATATCCACTTTGCCCCAAAGATGTATGCCTTTTCGTATCATAGCATGCGTGCTCAGTAAGAATGCAAATTCCAGACCAGAATGTGTGAGTGGGGGGGGGTTACTAATTAGTGTTTTGTTTGTATACCCATCATGTGTGAGCATGTTTGTTAATTAAAAGAACTGTATCATGACAAATTGATATTGTTGCATAACATTATTTAAAATATCTAAATATCTACTTATAGCCAAATAATGAAAAACAATTCTTTAGCATAGTGTTAAAGTAATATTTTAAGAAGATGTGCAAATTTGTTTTCGTTATAAAATTTAATAATAAAGTATTTTGCAATTCATATTTCTCGTTTCCTTACACATTTGTCAATTATATTATTTTAACAGTACTATTCTGGCCACCATGCACTATAATGAGAGTTCAGGGCGACCACAAGCTAAGCGACAGGATGGTGAGGCTATGGATGCCATGCACCACCCTAAGTGGAAAAAGGACCAACATTATGGTGTTTACGAGATCACAGAGGAGGCCTCTTACGGTAAGTGAAATGATGCATAAGTTAGCTCAACTATTGATACAATTTTCAATATGGTGTTATCAACTCTGTGTGAAAAACGTTTAGTAATGGACTCTACTATGATTTCAGAATATGAGTGACATTATGACCAGTCTCCTGGAGCGGTGCACATCAAAGGAAACACAGAGGGAGGATGTACCGCTGCCACAAGCCCCACACAACCTGTCAGCAGATGTCCCATGTCCAAACAAGGCTGATGCTGTTGCTCAGCACATAGAACAATTTACACTAGGCTAGGATTTCATGAAGACTCTGTTCAATGGCAACAAATGTCTGTGAAACTTCAAAGAAAAAAATATTTCGCCAGTCTGGCAAAAAAAAGCCTGTGATTTTCTTTCACCAACTGAGAGAAACATTTGCCAGGTGCGATTTGGCGAATGACTGGGACAAGTCTAATTACACATGACAATGACAAACAACTGTGTCCATCTGTGGTTACAGGGTTAGGTATCTGAAACCAACATAGTCCCCAGTCGGTTTAGGGAACGCCTTACTAATGGCCTGGACTGTACATGAGAGTACCGTCACCCGGATTCTTCTTCCTAGGCAGCCTCAGACCCAGGACACAAACTGCCTGTATGCGGTGCAGTGGTATCTCCTGGAAAACAAGAATGTATTTCTTTTTATTCAAACATTGTCTCTAATAAAAAGACTACCTAAGCCAGGGCCCCAGCCAGGCACATGTCTCTTCACTTTATGGGGGAAAGTGTACAAGTTGTAAATTTGTGTGATTTTATAAGCTTCATATTTTGCGGCTAATTTTAGTTTACCCCTAGTTAGGCTGATCTAGCTATCACCTACCCCGAACCCACTGACCATGCCCCTTTGTTTTATCTGAAACCTTCTGGAATGCCTAAGTGACAACACATTCTGAATTAGAATTACACACATAAATAAAAATTTTATTTGTTTTAATCATAAAGCTCATTTTTGTTAACATTTTCCAAAGGAACAATATTCATGTATAAAAAAAATTTCATTACCAAAAGTTATATATCAGTAATGGCTATTATGTTTAATATAAATTGTTGTGAGTGAGATTACTTGTAGATAAACATACGTTGATGGATATCATCCGGCTTATGTGAAGTCTGTGTGAAGGCTGAGTTTGAAACAATCATTGATATATAGAAATATTTTACCTAGTGAAAATATAGAGATATGCCCTTACTGATGGAGCTGTGGTTCCAAATTGGCAGCATCAGCCAGGTACTCGCTGGCATAGTGGCTGTAGACAGACTGCAGCACCCACACATCTAGGTAGACTGTCTGGAACCTAGGGTGGTCTGTGATGTATTGCAGCTTTGTCTCATACTGTGTTCCATACTCCTCCATGGGGTGGACTACCTGGAACCTCTGCAGCACACACTCTACAATGTGGTCTCCATGTTGGTGCAGTTTGAGCAGAGACACCTGTCAGCTGATACATAAAATAGGTACAGTACTTTTTCTTCAAAAGTGGGGGCTGCGGTGGTATCCAGGAAGATATGATCTTTGGAGAGACGTGCCATCTTTTTACTGATATTTTAACTATCCTCTCTCTAGTCACAAGTTCTTGTGTTAACAAGCTGAATAATACCGTTTAGTATTTGTTTGAGGTCTAGGGATAAAAACCTCCAAATATGTGTTATTATTGTGTGTGTTTACTAAAATATTTTGCAATGTATATATATCCTGCGAGAAATACCTGTAAGCTTGAGTTGTGTGTTTGTTGGCAAAGAAGTATATTTGAGTGAATCAGCATTATTATGAATAAAACTTTGTGACATTGAAGTCAACATATAAATTATTCCTAAAGTGTGACAACTGTGTACTATATACAAATAAACATTTGTGTGGTATCAACAACATATATGTAATTTTAAATAATTTGTATAAGTTACCACTTATATTGATATTAATGTTCCATATGTATTGTTTGCAAAAAACAGGTGTTAATGCAATATTGTACTATTGTATTGACATGAAAATAAAATGTCCATACAACAGTATTGCTTATAGGATGAAATAATCCTTTGACAACACATGGTGGAATTAACAAGACTTTTTTTTATAAATACTTGTCTACAGACCATTCATCATGATTAATGGTGTTGGAATCAATCGATGTCCTTGAATTGGTATCTCTTGGTGCTGGTTTTCATCAGCGTACTATTCGAATATGTATGCGCAAGAACATAGGTGGTCTAACAACTTGTGCACATTCGTTGTCACTTCTTTCATCCGCAAGTGAACAATAACCACTAGAGGAATGAAAGAAACTAGACTCGCAATCGCTGGTCGTAATTGTGAACCCAGGTGTAAACACCACGCAAATGTGTGCTTCTACGTCACAGCCGATCAGTGCGCGTGCGCAGGAAAGTCGTCTACTCGCTGCAGATTTTTTTTGGGGTTAAAAATAATCCCTTTTGTGTAATTGCTAAGTAGAGTTTTCTTGATGCAGTCTTGATGTAGTTTTATCAATGCGAGAAACGAGTCATAGACACTTTAAGCAAGTGCATATTGCAAGGGATATATTAGCAATGTAAACCCCTTCATCTGGTGTCGGAACAGGCAGGTACCGGGAAACAACATCGTGGGAAGGTTTGGCTGCATGCGTGTTCATGGTCATTTCCACATTGTTGTTTTTATCTTCTGTAGTTACAAATGACCACTCAAGTTGTTCTCAATTTGGAAATAAATTAACTTTTCCTACTCCCTGCATAGACATACTAATACTACTTTCAAGTCATTTTCCAACTTGAAGTTTTTTTTAACTTCAAACCAGAACAGCTACAAGGAAGGTAAATTAAAAGGCAGTGTCATTGCAGCTTTAGACAATACAATATACGTCATGCAAAACACTGTTTGCTTGACCTGACAAAGCCACGCCTACTGTGAGGTGGCAATAGCTGTTGGATACGTCTGGCAGTAGCTGAGTGGAGCATATTGGTGCCCTCGTGTGATGGGTGCAGGCCGTCAACGCTGAAGAGTGCAGGTCGAGATATGACGTTGTCCCAATCCCACAAAGAAACAAGGCATCTGAGCTGTCAGCCGGTGTAACATCTGGTTGTATAACAACCCTGTCTCGTACTTGTACTGAAACTCACTCGTCATAATGGGGGAGTATACTAGAGACAGCAAGGGGCACTCTCGGGTATCTCCTGCGTTTCCTGAATCAGTCGCCGATGTTGGTCGAGCGTCTGGTCCAGGCGACGGATGTCTTTGCTAACAGTCTCCAGGTGGTTTGTGGCCACATGGAGTACTACCACCACCTCCAGTAGTTCCACCTCAGCAAGCATTAAAACATAATGATGTTAAATCAGGTAAGTTAATTGAAAGGTAAATCTAAGTTGTTATATATCCAGTCCACTGTACTGCTCAAACAATACACTTCTCCCGTCACAATTATTATATTCACTTTGACAACTTTGAAAACAGTACACGGAAATAGAGGTAAAACGAAACAAGCACTTTTTGAAACAATTGTAAAACAATACAAATCTCACCACGCCGAATGTCAGTAACACCAGCGCCACGTCTGACGTGTACATTAAACGCGACGCCATCCACATTCTGGGGAGGTACTTGTAGATCGAATACGAGTACAAGGCCACCAAACAGGACATGTTGAGTATCTGCAAGTAGTTCATTTTTGTATGAATTTGGTTCCCAAACTTCATGCTAGTCTCTGCGTCGATAACACGTCCGGCGATTAACCTGCCTCGCAACTCTAGCAACCTTATTTTAAATGAACCTGTACTCGGCCACAAGTACAGTTTCATCGGTCCCAATGGTTTAGAATGTTGCAGTTTCTGACAATATTAAGAGAGCTCACGGCAACATTTGATTCGACATTTGAAGAATTCGCAATTCAGCCATCTTGCAGTCAAAGTCACATCACGTGATGTGCCCAATGGCAGTAATACGATTAGGGGAATCCATCGGTTGCTGACCTGGATTAAATGGCAATGGCAGTAATACGATTAGGGGAATCCATCGGTTGCTGACCTGGATTAAATGGCAATGGCAGTAATACGATTAGGGTAATCCATCGGTTGCTGACCTGGATTAAATGGCAATGGCAGTAATACGATTAGGGGAATCCATCGGTTGCTGACCTGGATTAAATGGCAATGGCAGTAATACGATTAGGGGAATCCATCGGTTGCTGACCTGGATTAAATGGCAATGGCAGTAATACGATTAGGGGAATCCATCGGTTGCTGACCTGGATTAAATCATTGTCTACATTCCTATATTTGTCAAGGTAAAAACTACCAGCGACTTCGTTTAGCTGTTATTTAAATAGCCAGGTGCAGAACATTCTAACGTTACACGTAGTGTAACACATCATTACTGATGTAAATATAAACAAAGTGTGCACATTTGCAACATTCCTATCGATTAGTAATTTAGTAACATTAAATATTAACATTAATATCACCACTAACATCAAGTATACAAATGCAATACTCACGACACGACACATTCACACAGTAGTAATTAGATGAGCGAATCGAGTAGCTTTTTCAATTCAGTATAATCAGAGCAAATAATCCAAATATTCCAGAGCGATCCAAAGGCAAAAGCAAATGTATTAATCAACGAAACAGGCAGATTTGTTAACATACCAGTAGTGAACACATATTTAAATAGACTATGATTACCAGACAATAAGGTCACACCCACTTCAATGAACTGCCAATCTATGGCCGTACAACCAAATGTGAAAAACAATTGGCTCCTTAACAAGAGTTATTTCTATACAATAGCCAATCAATTAAAAGTTAATACTGTTGGACTGGTAAAAGACCCGTTGATTAAGACAATGGTATGATACTCTTTAATGTATACGCTACCCATTTGAGGTGTGAACATACACTCAAAGGAAAGCATCATCATTCACTATAGGCATTGTTGTTTGGCACACTATAGAACACATTATTAAAACGACTGCTACGTTTTCATGTCTATAATCGGCACGCAGTGAGTTCACAGTAGAGAACATTATTGGAAGCAATGCCACTGTTTCAACTATTGATTACATCATTCACCAGATCATCAGTCACAGTGCTAAGTTTTCATGTCTATGACCCGCACGCAGACCCAACGTCTCAAATCTGAAATCGAGTCAAACATGTAAACAAAAGGCATTGCGATTGCATTACATGAACTGTATTCACATGAACGTGCATAAACATGACATTTCTACTATTCTACACGACTAGTTAAATTCAAAATGCTAGACATGAGGGACATTAACATTTAAACAAAACAAAAGGCACTTCGATTACACTACACGAATGTGTATAAACATGACAATTTTATTTGCACTTATTCACGGCTACTTAAATTCAAAATTAAATTCTAAATCAAGTTATGCGATCACGCAAGCGTAGAACTGTTATTTCCTTGCATTTGCTGCAGGAAGTTACACCACAACGCATGCGCAGTAAATACACTTCCGGTAGAGGTCTTAGCAATAATCCAATATGCAAATTCTTGCGGTTTTTCCCGCCGGCACATGATATGATAATTTCCTTCATATTATACGGCGGCTTTTATAGAATAAAACACAGTGTATATAATGCACGAATCCATTTCACATATTGTTTAGAAGTGTTGTGTATGCAATTCTATTTGCAATACTGTGGACAATGTTGTTAGTAAAAGCAGATATCCTGCATATCGAACTGTAAATGCATTTTCCAACAAAAGCATTGCACCAAATGTTACATTGCAACTGTCGATACATGAAAGCGCAAATAAAAACAATAGCACTGCCCCTCATAGTGCATATTCCTGATTGCATTGTTGTATGATATAATAAAATGCTGCAAAGCAGTTTTTCTTTAGTTATAGCACACGAAGAACATAAATACATGCTATTGCAGTAAGATGCGAACAGCTTGTTCTTCGAACAGAAGCACCCAAGAACGTTTGCAAATAAAACTTTTTAACGTAATTTTGCAACCTTTTCCGTGAAATGTAGGCTTATGTCCAACCTGCCCTATACTTTGGCCATTTGGCTTAGTGTTGTTATTTCGTGTGTGATGAAATTAAATAAGTCTTGGCAGCAACAACATTCACCAAACATTTAAAGCGTCTACGACACGTGCAACCTTGCTCGAGTGATCCTTTAAAGCTGCTTAATCAAAGATTCAGCCCATCGGGAATCCGGGATTCTTTTATGTCCAGATCTGTAGTGTGTGATTAGTTTAAGTAACGTGCGCAGTCTTTTTAATAAAAAGTGCGTACTTTTCTTTAAATCGTCGAAAGAAATGACTTTGGTCGTTGTTTCTCGTAACTTGTGAAAACCAATTGGCCGACCGACGACCCATTGAACTTGTCGGTCACGTGTTTTTTCGCGAGAGCTAGAACATCAACACAAAACACGTACATGAAAGCGTATCGAGGGTAAACGCATACACGTGAATTTCAACTGCAAACGGTGTTTCAACGAAACGAATGTACGTAATAAACTGACACCTTTGGCAACAATTAACGTAGTATTACTGAAGAAAACGTAAGGTGGTGTGTTATTGATTCTACGAGAATCAGGCAATACTAGTGACATTTAAATCTGAGAATGTCTGAGACTAGCTATGCTGGACCATTTTGAGATAATTAAGTTATTACAAAATGTTATACATCATTGGAAAGGTATATTATTAAGATACATCATGGTATCAGTTGTATGGCTGTATGCTAAAAAAAATTCATGTTAGAACTCTTTAAAGACACCCCGTCAACTTTTTCAAAACACGTTTTTTATTTTGATAAAAAGGGGTACCTGGCCTAAAAATAGATTAATATTAATTTTAATGTACTTTTTTTGCATATACTGGAACTACTACATTTTGCCAACCTATTGGTGGATAACGTACAACTGTAGTTTTATTATTTTGCCTGCAATTGCAAACATTGAACATTTTGGCAACATTACATGGGACTGTATTATAGACTTAAATATGATACACTATATGTACCGAATAATGACTTGTTCATATGCTACACACACGTGTTGTCTGTGATGTTGTGTCTTTAATAGCTGTAACTCTAATGGTTTTGGTCAGATCGTCAGACGAGAAGGAAATTAAAGAGAAATATTGGCAAAATGGTTGACGGTAAGACTAAGAGGCAGACGAAGCCCAAGAGCCACATGGAAACAAAACTGCAAGGGATGGATGGAGAAGATGAAGTATGAAGATCTGGACAGAATGACACAAGGCAGATATGAGTAGCGATATGTCATAGCTGACCTTCCGAGAGGGGATGTAGTTGTATCATGCATGGTTATAATATTATAGGAAATAAAATGCATACAAATTTCAAGTCAATTTGGCGCCTACGTGGCCATGTCACAGTCGCAGTGCTCATCGTGGATATATCGCGGCGGTACGTACGTCTACCCAGCAACGTCGTTGGTCGACGGTGGCACTGTGCATCGCACTCGGGAACCAGGAGGATGACCAACTCTCTCATGACTCCCTGCCGTCTTTGGCGCCTCTGGCGCAGTGGTAAACACTCGCAAGCTAGAGGTCACTATCGAGGTATAAAAACCCACAAACCTGTCATGTGCAGTCATCGTATATACGTCGATCCTGTCATAACAGTGAAGTATCCTATATATTTCATACGCAACACAACATATGAATATATTATATTTAATAAAAAGTGACAAAAGGAATGGCACGTGTTGTTATTTTAGCATTCTTAGATATTCCTGTGACACCCCTCTACAGACACAGTCGAAAGAGAACCGTAGTCAATGATACTGGAAATAGTGGCGCCGCAAACGGATAACACGAAAGTCACTTTGATGTCTAGGGAACGAGTACTCGAATATAGTGGCGCCCCTAGTGGATAGGAGTAACCTTTATCATCCACGGGGTAATAGAAGTACTATCATTCCTCTTGCAATTGCTGCGAACGATACTTGGTTGAACCGACAGCGAGGACGTTGATATGTTCCTCGAATGCATCCAAGAAACCGACATCTTGCAATGGGCCACCAATCAACGACTGGATTCGGCGTGGGTGTGTGAACTCGTGTCGAATATCACCTTCTTCGTCAACCGCATCATCGATCATCCTATAATATGTGTAGGCGTGACCTTTCCAGTCTACGTCAAGAAGAACAAAACCGTCATCGGTCTGGAAAAGAAACCCAACAATTCCAAGAGGTACAATGATAACATGTGTCTCTTACGATGTCTGGCCCTACATCTAGAATACGATTGATATCGGTTGGAACCAGCGATGAAGACGCTGTACGAGGCATACAACGAAGACGATGTAGCCATGGAAGACTTTGCCGGGGTCGCGTTGGATGACCTCTACCGTGTAGAGAACACTTCCAAGACGAACGTGTGCGTGTATAAGCTCGTCCAACCCGGACGTAGAGGATGGTAGACGACTGCCGAACTCGTCCGTCGATCGTTGTGTGAACCTTCACGAGACATTGTTTAATGACGAGACGGAAGGCGCGGCAAATTACCGTAGCAGCGTTATTCTGGAGACGGGGTATGAAAGCCGGGCCTGGACGTCGGATTCCGAAGTTATTTTGAATAAAATAATAATATTGACATCGCAAACATTAATAAAAATTACGTAGGAGAAATATGTGTGCACATTCGACTTGGTCATCGCAAGGCAAACAATAAGTAAAGTGCAGAAAACGCAGATAACCTATTTGTGTATAGTCTAAAATTCAACGTACAATAACATACCGTAAAATAATACAATGCGCGTACAATAGAGACCGTATAAGTTATCCTGAACAAACAAAGACATACATTAAAATACTGTAATTCCACCAAATTGGTTACCAACGGTTCTAGAAATGAAATTAATGACATCCTGTATGAATTGATTTTAGTACAAGTTTGAATATAGCTAAATGGGTGTGTATGCCAGACTGGCCCCAAAGTTAGCATACTAATGAATAGACGGTGGTATCACAATGAATAGACGGTGGTATCACAATGAATAGACGGTGGTGTCACAATGAATAGACGGTGGTGTCACAATGAATAGACGGTGGTATCACAATGAATAGACGATGGTATCACAATGGATAGACGGTGGTATCACAATGGATAGACGGTGGTATCACAATGAATAGACGGTGGTATCACAATGAATAGACGGTGGTATCACAATTAATAGACGGTGGTGTCACAATGAATAGACGGTGGTGTCACAATGAATAGACGGTGGTGTCACAATGAATAGACGGTGGTGTCACAATGAATAGACGGTGGTATCACAATGAATAGACGGTGGTATCACAATGAATATACGGTGGTGTCTCAATGAATAGACGGTGGTATCACAATGAATAGACGGTGGTGTCACAATGAATAGACGGTGGTATCACAATGAATAGACGGTGGTGTCTCAATGAATAGACGGTGGTGTCACAATGAATAGACGGTGGTATCACAATGAATAGACGGTGGTATCACAATGAATAGACGGTGGTGTCACAATGAATAGACGGTGGTGTCACAATGAATAGACGGTGGTATCACAATGAATAGACGGTGGTATCACAATGAATAGACGGTGGTATCACAATGAATAGACGGTGGTGTCACAATGAATAGACGGTGGTGTCACAATGAATAGACGGTGGTATCACAATGAATAGACGGTGGTGTCACAATGAATAGACGGTGGTGTCACAATGAATAGACGGTGGTATCACAATGAATAGACGGTGGTATCACAATGGATAGACGGTGGTATCACAATGAATAGATGGGTGGCTCCTATGGTAGCGACTTTTAATAAGTCTTTGTAGGAGTCTCCATGATCCTCTCTGTATACGGTAATATTTTATTACGTACAATTATATACTTATATATTATTATTGAATACGTGTGCAGATCGGATCAAATGAATTTACTTCTGGAACTAATCACAATGCAGTATTGCATTGGTGGTCATGCTAACGTTTTTTTTTTCTGATAGTAAGGAAACTGGACCATCAACAATTCTGAAAACTGTTCTCAGTAACTGCCGTCACCTCATTGAGACCCTAATCACGTTTAGGCAAAATCACTCACATCTGTTGTTAAACGCCCCCACGTGCGATACCCGTCAGAACTTACATAAGTCTCCATGTATTCACGTGCCCACGTGGCCCATAGCAGAAACAATCCTAATAAATCCTTCTGCCTGGTAAACTCTAAAAACGAACTATTTCACAAGCAATAGCTTCTACAATCAAATCTGTGAATATGCCTGCCCAGTTGCACTCATGTCACATCATATGAATTTCTTAATTTCACATATCACGATTTAATACGTCATACATTCGTGTGAAACAATCAACAGGAAGTTCATTTATGGTTTGACCTAATCTGGAGAGTGGCTCACACTCAATTCGGCTACTGGTTCCATCTTTATCCGATAGGAAGAAAAATATTGTATTAAATGCTATAACCCCCCCCCCGAAGTTGGCGTATAAATATAGAGATGGTGGAGTGACGGTTACGCCATCTGGAGAGTGACTCATTCTTAGTGCGGCCACCATTCGGCTACTGTTTCCATTTTTGTCCACCAGGAAGACAAGCATTATAGTAAATACCACAAACATGCCTTTGCGTTTTTTTTAATGCATCGCCAGTTGGTAGATCAGACCCCGCTGGTGCCAGGAGGCGAAGGAACATAGAAAGAGGCAAGTGGGGGGTCGGAGGAGATACGGCCAAACTGCCCCCAGAGTTACCATAATAATATATAGATGTTGAATCGGTCATGATAAATCCTTTATGCTAATGTTCTCTAATCTTTCTATTCTGTTCCATTATTAGGTCATTTAATTTGAAATGCGATAACCGATTAAGTTAAACAATGTGTTTACGTGTCGTTAAGTTATGAAATAATCTCCGCCAGTTTCGGGTATAAGGGAATAACGTTTTGTAGGCGTGCCAGGGGCCCATGGCGGTAGTTCGTACATTAAACAGAAGCAACATTTCTCCGATTCCCCTGGGGATGGGACATTACGAATGAACTTATGCGGACGTCTGACGTAGATATTACGTAACTCAGAGCAATAGTGCGCGCAACTGTTAGCAACGTTATGCGTTTACCGAGCATACGTCAAAAGTCCACCGAGCGCTTCGTGTTGTACGTGTTTTGGAGCGTGAAGTTGTCATTACCACTGGCATTGACCTGCCAATATTTGACCAGGTAGTGCAAGTAGTCTTAGCTTTTGCAGTAGTTGCCTTTTTGTCCCGTGCAACGTCGATAACTCGGCGGGTAACCCTTGAATCAAAGATCCCCAGGGAACAGTGCCGGATTAACAATTGGGGGGTGGGGTGTGTGGTGCAAACTGTTACGGGGTGGGGTCCCTAGCGAGAGACGAAGACGAAGATCGCGACGCTTTGAGGTAGCCGATGTAGCGTTAAGCCAAATTAAGAAATGGTGAAACTCATAAAAAAGGTTGAACGTTTATGCATATTCAAAGCATATATCATAACATCAACCTACCAAGGAGCCAAATCCGATGTGGATTATATTACAACTGAGAAGTGACCGTCTTCAGGTCATAACGTTGCTCTCAACAATTGGGAATGTTGACTCGGTTATCAGACAGATTGCAGACAGAGTCACAATGCATGCCATTATCAGCAGAAAGCACTGACCTATACCAGGCTTACACTTGTGTTGTTTTCTAAAAGAGCAGATATTATTATCATGATGCAGAGCAGAGGTGCAGAGAAATGAAGATGTTGGTGACAAGATAGATTTCTCACATATTACTTTTCGTCTTACATACACAAGTGTAAAAGGGAAATTAATAGATATATTTTGTTGACTAAATATATACGGATATTAAAACTACTTCTTTAGTAGACAGAATACACAAAATAGCAGTATTGTGCTATCTTAATTGGGTCAATGCCAATTGGAACGGATGTTATGTGTTTCGACATGCAGTCGGAGACAAAACTATGATCTGTGGAAACGTAATATAGCAGGTATTGGCATTAAGCTTTTGCACCCAGTAGCCAGTCGGGCCACTATATGTTAAAAGTTACTGGCCCCCCAAACAAGTTACTGGCCCGAAATGTTTTTATTACTTAAAAAACAAATTTGTTTGCAATACATCGCATCCTTCATTAGTTGAAGGATGCGAGTTTGGCCGCTATTTATTTTGCAGTTGGTGATTTACTTTCATCCTTTCAGTCAATATTCCGTATGGAAGACACTGTTGCTGCAGGAATCATTTAAGAATCATATGCCCTCTGACTCTGTCGAAGCCGCAGGCGCAGCAGGTTGCGTTTTGAGAACGTCGGATGATGCCGCCGTGTGCGTATCGAGTTACGGCTAACGAACCGGACCTGACACTGTATATAACTATGTCTGTTACAATTGGGTTTATTTCTTTCGAATATAAACTTTGGACTGAATTTCATAGTTACGGTAAACTTAGCTATCTGCGCCCTAGAGGAATGGAATGTATGTTAGGCGCTGTCGTGACATCTAGCGGACAGTCTGTGAATCAGTCGGTTTGTGTGAAATCGGTACGTCGAAGGCGCATCGCGATAGCCGATACGTATCGCGCAAAAAAAATGCTGCGATATACCGATATTATACTGGTAACACGGCTCAATCCTAATAAACTATAGGCGTACGCAATTCACAAAAAGTCCACACGTCGTCGCTAGTAGCGACGTCATGCGGATTTTGTGAGACTCGTACATATCATGACAAGATGGCAACTAAACGAAGCGACAACACGAAATGATGATGAATATGAAGCTTGTGTTTAATTATAGAGCCGGGGTGGATGGCAAGGACAAGCGATTGAAACGATGACCTGTGGCTGTGACTAATGGGATAAAAACGATATGAAACTTTGTTGGCCCACCGGGCCAGTAAAATATGGAAACCTGTGGCCCGATATTTATTCGTCTTGCATAATTCAAAATCTGGTGGCAAAATTGTCAAGTATTCTCATTTCACCATACAGCTGTTACTGCCTGTTGGCTCACCTGTTTAACTAACACCTGTTACATGTACCCCCACACCAACGAAAGTGTCGTCTCGACATTCAAATAATACACTTAAACAGTACTAATAGCCATGTCATGATATAACAGTACGATCCTCTGCTAGTAGGTAAGGAGCATAATATGTAAACCTCGAATCAGGTACCCTCTATAAAACACAACAGTATGGAGCTCATATCATCTATGCTAATCTAGAAGATACTTCACAAACCCTTGGTTGAGCATAGAAAGCGCCAATGTCGGAGTCAGTCACTTGTACTTGATTGGCTTTACAAAATCTACATAACGAGCTGGTTTCCTGATTCCACGTCTAGGCCTGGTACGTCTAGGCCTGGTACGTCTAGGCCTGGTACGTCTAGGCCTGGTACGTCTAGGCCTGGTACGTCTAGGCCTGGTACGCACAGCTGGTGAAGGTAAGTTCACTTGACCTGGCGGACTTCCAGCAGCATTCTGAATCAGTGTATTGTCTGCGTGTTCTCCGTGACTTTTCACCGATGCTTCGGAGCCTCTGTCTTCATCCTCGTCAGACGTCTCTACTTCATGGTTGTGTTCTGTAACATCCATATCCTCAGGAATTCCTCCCGACACGCTTTCCTGTTTCATAGGTGCAAGCTCTTCAACAACGGGAATGAGTGAAATCTAAATCTTCTTGATCACCGGATTTTCACCTTGGAAAAAAAAGCTCCCACTCATTGTCATCAATCTTCGTCCCTCGTCCAGTTCCTCCTCATACAACTGTCTGGCTCGAACATATAACATCAATCAGGACATATATTTCGTCATCATCTTGCATGACTGCTCTCTATCACACAGCCTGGACTACATGTTCAGATAAGTTTTCCTCTTGTGCAGGCTTTGTGTGAAGTCTGGAGGGTGCATCGGCATCGGTTGAAATCACAACTTGACAGTTCTGCTAACCACCGGTGACTGATTGCAACTAGCTTTGCAGAAGTAAGTATGTAGGCCAAAGGTTATCATCTGCCAAGACCAGAAACTTGTATCCTCATAAGTAGTTCTGGTGTTTTTCGCACACTGCCCACATGAGTGCTAAGAATTCCAGTTTGTGTGCTGGGTAGTTAACCTCGCTTGGCCTAAGCGCAAGACTGGCGTGGACTATGATTCTCTGTTGTCCACGCTGCTCCTGATATAACACAGCTCCAAACCCTTATACTGATGGATCCACGTGTAACTCAAATGGCAGAGTGCAGGCGGCATAGCCCAAAATGGATGGGGTTATGAGCTCTTCTTTCAGCACATTAAATGCTTGGATTGCCTCGGGAGCAATCTCAATCTTGGTGCTTTCATTCACAGAAGTCCTGTTTTTCTGTCCTTTTAACAGGCGATGTAACGGCTTACATATCTGCGACTAGCCCTTCACAAAGCGCCGATAGTAAAAAAAACCGAATACTTGACGGAACTCATGTACAGTGGTAGGTAGAGGCCATGACTTCAACCTCAGTATCTTCTATTGATCGGCTTCGATCCCTGACTCTGAAATGATGTGACCTAAATACTTCACGCACGTTTGGAAAATGTGACATTTTGAAGGCTTTAGCTAGAGACCGGCTGACCGAAGACTAATGAATACAGCCCTCAAATGTTTAAGGTGAGTTTCAAACGTCTTCGAATGGATAATAATGTCATCTAGACACACCGAGGCATTTGTCAAGTTAGTAAGAGTAAACCACTTCGCTCCAGCCAAACTGTCCAGAGTAGACTAAATGAGATGCAGCATTTAAGCATATCTAGTTGTGCAGCTGCTTAAGCGCCTAAAATCTAGGCAGAGTATCAAGCTCCAATCCTTCTTCCAAACTAAGACAATCTTTGAGGTCCATGAACTATGGGAATGCCGTATCGCATCACATGCCAGCATCTCTTTGAGGTGTTGTCTAACTTCCTCGAACAAAGCAGGGGCTGCCTCTGGGCCTGACCTGGAATGGTGCATCATCCATCAGTCGTATCATTTGCTTCACTCCCACTGCTTTTCCTATCTCCATTTTCCAAGATACACTGGAATCTTGACACAATGATTGTACATTCCCATGTTGTTCTTCAGAAAAGTATGTGTCTTCTAGTTGTACTGGTATTTCACTCATTGTGTGTTCACTTGTGTATTCTCCACATAAGACATCCGTATTCACTAAATCTCCAACTGTCTTGTCCGTATCTAAAATGGAGATATAGCGAATTCGGATGTCCTAAGTGAAGAACTGTCTTGTCCCTATCTAAGATTACACTGTTGGTCATAGTGGCTATCCTCTGTCGTCTAGGGATTTCCATCTTTCTTCCCGAGACATTTGCTTGGTTGATGTCAAATCCGTGGTTGTTATCAGCTTGCCCTACTGACGCTGGAGTGAATAATCCACTCTGGAGTGTGTCTGCAGGCTGAATCATGCCACCTGAAAACCCCTTCTGGGATACCATTCTCCCCTTCACAATCATGGATCTGTTCGCGGGATTACCAGGTGGCGCCACAATTACACTGCTACTTCCTGTTATGGGCCTTCCAAATGGTCAGGGCAAGTGTTTCCAAGATGGCTGTATGATGGAAATGGGTGTTCCGAGCTATCAGCGCTGTCAGGAAATGAATGCCAATGATGACAGGCACCATACTAGTCGACCGAGAAGGGGCACAATAAATGTTGGCACGTACATTCCTTCAATAAATGTTGGCACGTACATTCCGTCAATGTCTTATCTAGATGAATGCAACTTCACCTACACTTCGACATAGCCATTGCACCTTCAATATCCACTAATCTTGTTAGGGGTTGCAGTGTAAGACGAGACAGTTCGCGGTTATAGAACAGCTTCCCGATAGTAATAGCTATGTACAGTTCCTTCCTCCAGTAATGGTCCCCATTTGACAAGATCCGCCGACCAAATCGCATGCAGGTATGTCCTTCAATGCACTTTGTGCTTCAATGTACTCTTCAGCCCTTAGACAGGTGTCACTTCTGTTTACATCGATGGTACACAATGTCAATGTCTTTGCGGCAACAAAGTGAAAGATGTCCAGGTATACCACAATCATTGCAGGTAACTGGCTACTTCTTCTCTTTCATCTGCGTCATGTTCTGTCTTTTCTTGATCATTCCTTCCAACTCTTCCATTTTCTTGACCAGAGTTTGCAATGTCGATTCATGCTGCTATTTTTGTTGGACGTTGGACGTGGTCCTGCGCTTCATCTTTCCTGCTTCTTCTTTCCTTCAAATTCCTCCTCCATGGCGCGAGTCTCTATTAACATTTTCTCAAAGTTTAGGGCATCTTTCCTATGGCGCAGCGCGTTCTTGATTTGCGAGTCCCTAAGACCAGCCCATAATCTGACCCTCGACATAGATGGCAACGAGTTCATTGACACTACCTCCTTTTCGGCTGACATATAACAAAGGTCTTCTAATATTGTGGATAACATAACACAAGGCTCATGCATTCGCTGAAGCTCACTGTAAAACCTATCAAGTAAGATGTTGCTATATCATACAAGGATAGTAGTTTATGAAGAACCTCAGCAAATGTAGCTCGTTCGACTAGATGAATCATAGTATCGGCTGCTGGGCTTTTTAGCGATTTTCTGACACTTATAAGAATGTCAAGGTCTGAGAATCCTAGAATCCTATACTAAGCACTTAACTTGATAGCACCACCTGGCATAACTAGTATTCTTATCGATCCCAGACAATCACAGAAGCTTAGGTATATCTCTCGCCACACGTGGCATATTCTTTGGTGCCAAACCATATGCACCTTGACTCCTGTTATAATGTGACACATAGGGCTCCTGCTTCACATGCCTTTCAGTTGGGTGACTCCCTATCACGAATAACAACATGAGCCGCAAATTACCACCGATGTTTCCCGAGAACAACTGCTCGCACGCGGACTTGGCAGAACGTTTTCTTGTATGTTTCTTCGACAAGACTGTGAAAATCCGCCGCTCGCTGAATCACTGTGACGCGCCTCTACCGATGCGGCTAATCGACAACAATTACGAACATTGCACTCTGTCAGCGTTCACATCGACAACACTCACCGCTATCACCCGACTTGTGAACAAATGCCCTCGCAAATCTTGCTCTCTCTCGACCCTTTGTCAACTGCACTGCTGAAGACTAACGTTAACATCATCGCACCAATTCTAGCCAGCATAATAATAATAATATATTTTATTTAGTATAGCGCCAGATCCAAAATCGCTTCACAACATATTAAAATACATAAAATAGTGTAACATTGCAAAATAACAAATAAATGCATTCAAAACTAATAATAAGAATTATTTAAAATAAATGCAGCAATAAAATAGTGTGGAATTGCTAAATAAGGAAATAGCTAAATAAATATATTAACTGCTGGTAATAAGAATTATAGAAACATTAATATAACACAATAATTATAAATTATAGCAATAATACTAATAAATAAAAAAAATTATATGTATGATTAATAATAATAAATAATTTAATAATTTAGTAAAATATTTTTATAGTAATAGTTTAAGTAATACAAATGTATTGGTAAAATAATGTTAAATATCATGAATAAGATTACTGGAATAGTCATAATTAAACTGCTATGAGTAGATGACAATGTTCATCTGCAATATACGCTAATACGCGATACGAAACAAATGTGTCTTTAGTCGACATTTGAAGCTGGCGAGAGTGTCACGGGTTTTAATAAAGTTAGGTAAAGTGTTCCACAGAGACGCCGCAGCCACTGCGAACGAGCCGCCCCCAGCCTTGGTACGAGTGCGCTTCACTTCCAAACTGTTACTGCTGGCAGAGCGCAGTGCTCTTGCCGGTTGATACGGACGCACGAGTTCACACAGGTACACTGGCGCTTCGTCGTGCATGACTTTGTATGTAAGTACCCGTATCTTTAAATCGACTCTGCATGCCACGGGCAGCCAGTGATGTTCTTGTAACAGGGGCCTGGCACTGTTGCTACGTGGACGACGCAGAATCAATTTGGCAGCCGAATTGTGTATTCGTTGCAAACGCGCAATGTTAACCACAGACGGGCCGTG
Organism: Lamellibrachia columna; assembly: GCA_963662155.1. NCBI lineage: Eukaryota > Metazoa > Annelida > Polychaeta > Sabellida > Siboglinidae > Lamellibrachia > Lamellibrachia columna. The sequence goes on from OY759261.1 coordinate 13,942,087, forward strand.
TAAGAGTGCATTGCAGTAGTCAAGCCGCGATGTGATGATGGCATTGACTACGCGCATTATTAATCTATCGCTGGAATCTGCGACAGTTCCATCCGACTTGAAACATGCGCTAGTCACTGCTGAAGAAGACTGGTCTAGACGCAAATGACATTAAGAACTACCGCCCAATTTCAAACCTCAGCTTTGTTTCGAAGCTGTTGGAGAGGCATGTCGCGGTTGACCTTCGGCGCTACATCGACAAAAACAAACTTCTCGACCTATTACAGAGTGCATGTCGCTCACATCATAGCACCGAAACAGCTCTTGTCCGTATTCACGACGACACCATCCAGGCGCTTGATCATTGAAAGGGAGTAGTACTCGTTCTACTCAACCTTACTGCGGCATTGGACACTGTGGATCATGTCATGCTACTGCAGCAGACGCATTCGATCGCCACACGAGGCCCGTCACTAGCTTGGCTGACGTCTTACCTGTCCAACAGGACGATGGCGATAAAAATCGGCGATTCCATATCTCGTCAACGACAGCTATGTTGTGGTGTGCCGCAGTGGTCGGTTCTTGGGCCCCTGTTATTTACAATAAACTGCTTGCCCATTAGCGCGATATGCGCCAAGCATAACGTTAAGTATCACTTGTACGCTGACGATACGCTATCCGAAGAATCGAGCGATGCACAGCTGACGTCAAACGAATGAGGCCAATACTGAGGCAGATGTTTGTTGTGCGCCTTGCTGTAAAGCTCCTCCAACAATGCAATCAATGTATGTGGGTGTGACATAACACCGCAATAATTTATGAGAGATATATGCGTCTTCATGGACAACATTTTGTGTATGTCGACACATGTCGCTCGCACGTGTCAGGCGTATTTCCAACTACAAAATATCGTAAACGTTCAACAATACTTAACGACCCACGCGTGCAAGACGACCGTACACGCACTTGTTACATCCAGACTGGACTGTGGAAATGTTGTGCTGTTTGGAGTAAACGTGCGTTAATTCAGAAGCTTCAAATGGTGCAACATTCGGCGCCTCGCCTAATAACGCGACAGCGGCGCCGCGACTATCAGCACATCACGTCCTCCCTCATTGCGCTTATCTGGCTGCCGGTCCGATGGCGAATCAACTATAAGATTCTTCTGTTGACCCACCGCGCGTTACGCGATCTCGCGCCCGCGTACATTGTTGACATTATCTCGCCGTACACACAAGGGCGCCGGCTTCGTTCCGCCGACAGCAACCTACTTACTGTACCACGCCATGATATGGAACGATATGGTCGACGGGGTTTCTCCGTGACGGCATCGCGCTTTTGGAACGATCTGCCGATATATATATATATATATATATATATATATATATCCGCGTCGCTGACTCACTCGTAACTATTAGATATCGTCACTAACATTATTTATCTTTTATTGCATTTTAATTATTTATTTATTTTTATTACTTGATTTAAAAACAGTGTTTACTCAGTATTTAGTCGATACTTTATTTCACATAACTTATTTCTTTACAAATATATATGTAAATTCCGCATTATATCCTTTTTTGTAGCAATTATGTTTTACAAATGTTGTATTTTAAGCGCCTCTGAACAGGTTTTATATCCGGATATATGGATATATGGATATATGGATATATATGGATATATGGATATATGGATATATTGATATATGGATATATGGATATATGGATATATATGGATATATGGATATATGGATATATGGATATATATATGGATATATGGATATATGGATATATGGATATATATGGATATATGGATATATGGATATATATGGATATATGGATATATGGATATATGGATATATGGATATATGGATATATATGGATATATGGATATATGGATATATGGATATATATGGATATATGGATATATGGATATATGGATATATGGATATACATGGATATATATGGATATATGGATATATGGATATATGGATATATATGGATATATATGGATATATGGATATATGGATATATGGATATATGGATATATGGATATATGGATATATGGATATATATATGGATATATATGGATATATGGATATATGGATATATGGATATATGGATATATGGATATATATGGATATATGGATATATGGATATATGGATATATGGATATACATGGATATATATGGATATATGGATATATATGGATATATATGGATATATGGATATATGGATATATGGATATATATGGATATATGGATATATGGATATATATATGGATATATATGGATATATGGATATATGGATATATATGGATATATGGATATATGGATATATGGATATATGGATATATGGCGCTATACAAATAAAAGTTGTTATTATTATTATTACTAGTTTCTCCTTCTGTGTTAATCAATTGAATTAACTCACTAGCCTCATCCCCTAATAAGGCTTCACGTCATCACTGATACTCCAATCCTTAACATCATCCTTACGTCCACAATTTGCGCCATCTGGTGGCAAAATCCTGTCACCCTACAGTTGCTACAACTTGTTGGCTACACCTGTTTTAGGTAATACCTGTTACACCTGTTGCACTATGGGAACGCTTAGAGCTGTTGAATTGTTGTTGGAATGAGATGTAGTGTAGCAGCAAGGGCATCTGTATCTTATCAAATATCACATAAGCAGTGTCCACTTTTCCTCTGCATCAAGCACTAATGCTGACTTCACCACTTTCCCTACACTCCTACACAATCGTGCAATTACTGCCCGAGTTACCCCCTCCTCAAGGCCAGACATGAATACCGAGCTCTTTAGATCAGACATCAGCAAAGCAAAGTCGTGCAATGGAAACAAATATTTTCAGTCAACAAATAAACAATTTAACAATTGTTAACCCAGTTCATCATCATTATATGTCACATATTAAAATGTAATCATGCACATAGCACATTAATATTCAACCGACCGACCGACCGACCGACCGACCGACCGACCGACCGACCGACCGACCGACCGACCGACCGACCGACCGACCGACCGACCGACCGACCGACCGACCGACCGACCGACCGACCGACCGACCGACCGACCGACCGACCGACCGACCGACCGACCGACCGACCGACCGACCGACCGACCGACCGACCGACCGACCGACCGACCGACCGACCGACCGACCGACCGACCGACCGACCGACCGACCGACCGACCGACCGACCGACCGACCGACCGACCGACCGACCGACCGATCGACCGACCGACCGACCGACCGACCGACCGACCGACCGACCGACCGACCGACCGACCGACCGACCGACCGACCGACCGACCGACCGACAAACCAGCCAACCAACCAATCAACCAACCAACACGTTCCGTTATTCAATACACAGCTAAGTACTTGTACTGGACTTTTTTTGTTCACTGCTGATTGAATGTGTGAATCCTTGTCACCGGGGTGTGACAAAACACTCTTTTGACTGGCAGAATGTTACAGATAGGGAGTGGTGTGGCAGAGAGGGAGTGGTGTGGCAGACAGGGAGTGGTGTGACAGACAGGGAGTGGTGTTACAGACAGGGAGTGGTGTGACAGACAGGGAGTCGTGTGCTGCAGTGTCGTTAGTGTGCCCCACATGGGGCGCCACTCCCGCGGTCCGGCTCAGTTGGAGAGAAAACTCTGTGATCAGTGAAAATGCATTATAGTATTTAATTGTCTTGCACAATTCAATTACACTCGGCACATTCTCTTGTACATGTGCCTTGGTCAGCCCCCAAGAGTCAGATATGGCCAGTTGCCTGGTCAGTTTCCACAATCTGCGTCATCTGGTGGCAAACTTGTCAAGTATAATATTTTCACCAGCTGTCACTGCCTTGTTGCTACAATTGTTTTAACTAAAACCTGTTAGAATATGGGAACGTATAGTGCTGTCGCATTGGTTATAACAATAATATGGGTAACAAACTAAAATATATTTATCTTTCTTGATATGATGCTTCTGCTAAAATCGAACGTAACCATTTGGTTTGGCATATATGTGGCATCATTTGATTAGACGATTGAGCTTATTAAAGTGAGTAGTAAGTGGAAGTTTCTGAGACCTCAAATTTTGCGTAAAATCACTGGACCAGACATCAAAGGAACATCAAAGGCAAAACACCCTAATATCGCCCACTTTTTTCTGAGTGCGCGCAGCCAATCAGAGCGCCGCAGAGCGCCCCCTGGCGAGCGTAGCCGAGCGTGCGTAACCTAAGCGCCCCCTAGCGACGGGAGGAGGAACGAACATTGACCTAGTTACGTTTTTACCGAAGGGTCGTTAACCTAGTAAGGAGACGAACACAATCGTACGGTGCACACGTATTTTATTGAATACAACAAAGCGGCAGCAGTACAAACGAGGCGATCGTATGCGATTGGATACAACGAGCCGGGTATGATGATGATGATGAAGTGGAGGCGACTTGCGAATGGTGACCATCGCGCCAGAGGTCGCGAACTTACGGGTGTCTCCACCGCGCCAGAGGTTCGAGGGCGAGCTTACGGGTGGAGCGACCACCGCGCCAGAGGCTCAGTATGATACGTTATAGTACGGTATACCCTTTTTCAGCAGGTTGATCCAATCGAACACGCGACAATCGTTAGCGACCAGATCGGTGTGGAAAGCGTTGACGAAAGTTCTCATAGGAGCGCCGTTACAACGAAGCATGATATAAGTGATGCAATATTGTCCGCAAACGTTAGACACACCACTCTGGAGTCTCTTGCTATTATGAGTCCACTCGGAACAGTGTTTGTTCAAGAAGGTGCGGAACGCCGCGTGACGAGGCGGCAGACCGTACGAACAGAAGTATTCGCCGCGCCCGTCGGAGGACAGGTATAGTGCTATCCAGTGTTCGCCCGGTTCGTCGCCGTCGTCGGTGTTGCACACGAAGGCGATCGGCAAAGCGTCAATTGTTGCAGGCAGTCCATCTCGGGGTACGACGCCACCAAAGACGGATGCGGTGTTCGGATCCATCGCCAGTAGACGGGTGATCTGCAGGGTGTCCATCTCAGTAGTCGTAGATGATGTTGCGGTTCTTGTCGATTTCCAGCACGGACTCGAATTCGGCGTAGGCGACGACGTTCACGGTGGTCCGAAGCGCTTCTCGGAAATGGAATTCTAAGCGCAGGTTGCCCTTTTGTACCAGATTAAAGCAGGGACCGTCGCACTGGTCGGGGGTAAGGTCGAAACAGAAGAAGGTGTAGCCGTCTCGATACTCGTCGCGAGTCAGACCGTTCCCCTCGTCCTGCCATATCTTGCTGGTCGAGGTGAACAAGCTCGCGTAGCTCCTGGCGAAGAGGTCCTCTACGAAGTTGGGCTGGAAGGGTTTGGCGGGTATCTGACGACCGTCGACGTACACGGAGACGAAGCTGATGGCGTTGTTCTTGGCGTGAAACGGGTTTGTGGCGTACGTGCCGTTGTAGGCGTCGTTGTCGATGCAGCACAGTACGAGACGTTTCGGCAGGGAGCCGAGGAACAGGTTCTCGTGCGTGTGCGACAGAGCGCCCGTGGGAATGGAGTACACCTTGCATTCGACGGGTCGTAACGCATACTTGACCGTGGTCCGATCCATAGCCATGATGTGAGCCTTCTGCACGGTTGGATTGATGGTGGCCTTCTTGACGAACAAGGACGCGTTGACGACGACTATCTTGTACTCGTGCGCTCCACCGGCTATCAGCGCAAACGCGGGCGTGCTGCGCACCAGTCGCAACTTGACGTCGACACCGTTGATCAGGAATTTATCCTGCAGAAACATATCCACGTGGAGACGACCCATCATGTCGACCACGTGACTGCCGGCTATGTAGTCTCGTCGAGTCACGAACCCGGGGTTAGGATCGGGTCCGGCGGCTAGCTCGGAGGCGTGCATGCGACTAGCCTTGTCCTTGTACCACAGCTGATTCGTCAGCTGCGTCGACTTGGCATCGAATCCGTAACTCAGCAGCGTCTCTATGTAGGATCGATACGGGTACGAGTTGGAGGACGAAGAGGTCACGAGCGTGTCGTTCAGGGAGAGGTCGATGTGGCTGAACAGCGAATGCAAGAAGTTGTTCACCGGTCCCACGGGGTCGCCCGCATCGAGAGGGGCACCGTCGGCGCGCGTCACCTTCACCTGCAAGTGGAGCATCGTGTTGGCGAGATCTATGTAATCGTCTCCCGATCCGGGGATGAAGAATTCGATCGGGCCTCCAGAGTCCAGAGAGGCCCTGGGTTGATGTTCCACCACATGACTGTCGGCGATGCAGTTCTGAGTGGGGGGTACGGTAAAGAGATCCAGCTCGGTCTTGACTCCCTCGCACGACTGTCTATGCACGAACGCCATCGGTGTCGTCGAATATGTCGGCAGTGCGTTTCGGGGACGTCCGTTTCTTGCGGCGGCGCTTTACTGCAGTGAATGTCGCCTTTGCGCCCGCTCGTTTTATACGTTTACCAGGAGGGGTTCGAATACTGCTGATCACGGCGTCGGTGACGCGTCTTTTGGCAGCCGTTTTTATGTTCTGGCCCGATAAGACGTCGCCGGCTATGCGAACGCCGGTCTTCAACGCTCCCCTGCCCAACGCCACGGCACCTCTCTTGATGAGCGGCATGGCGCTGAGCAACAGATTGCCGAACAGACTGCCCAGTCCGTGACCTCGCTGGTATTGCGCACCGGCGAAGTAGGGCAGCGCACCGCCAGCCTGGCGTGCGTAATAATCGTTGTAATTCATCAGAACAGTCTGGACCTGCGTCGACGAAAATGAAGCGTCACCGTCACTCTACCGTATTCGAATGGTACGTGCCGACCCATGTCGTCCCTTATATCCACCTCGATCGAGTCGAAGTGCGAGTACGACAGGGGTACGTAGTGCACGTTAGTGAAACGAGCGGACACCCTGTCACCGTTACGTCCGCTAATCGGAAGGGGTCGCAACAGAGGTGCGAGAGTGTCACCCACTATGCGAGACTCCACGATGTTCGTGTAGACGTATAGGGTGTCGAACCCCTGTGTCAAGTTCACCACATCTTCGGCCTCGAAGTGGAAGGGATACGACGAGTCGGAAGGGTGGGAGTCCATGGTGGTGGAGGATGACGCCGTAGCCGAGTCGCTGGCTACGGGTTTACGGAATCCTAACATGGACGCCGTCGTGGGGTGCGGTATGGTGAACAGGGTGTTCGCTGTCATGTGTAACGTCATTTTCTGAGTGACGGAACTATAGCTAATTTGCGCCTGCGTATTCGACGTCCTCAGAGTGTACAGTCCCTTGTTGACGTGATACATCAATGTTAACGGATCGTCGTAATACCCACACGACAACTGCGTACGTCGGTACGTGTGCGGAGCATCGACCGGGTTGAGGAATAACCAGGCATCGTTCTCTGTGACGTTGTACCAAGTGTGCGGATACTGGACTTCGGCCAATCCACACTCCCACTCGCCGGTAAGATCGATGCGTTGAGGCAAGGCCGTGACGTAATGGGTCAAGGTGTTGTCGGGGTGCATCTTCATGGAAGCGTTGCTAGGCAGCGTCATGTAGAAATCAGTCGCCATTGCGTCTCAACGTGGGATTGGGTAGCAGGTAACCCAAAGAACTACTCAGCAGAGCCGTCCACAGATTGGAATCGCCGTTACCTGTCGTCAGGTTGTAAATGCTGATCAGAATGACCGTGTACAGGACGACGACCTGACACAGAAACACGATCTCCTCTTTGGGACACGCGGTACCGAAAATATGCCAGGGAGTGCTGTCTGGCTCGTTCGATGCAGCGTCAGTACAATCCTCGTGTTCGTCCACCTCCTTCTCCTCCTCGTCTATGGTGGTGGTGCAGGTCGGTGGTGGTGGTGGTGGTGGTGGTGGTGGTGTCGCGTCGTGTGTCATTGCTCGAATGCAGTGTCGGCATGTGCGAGGCTAGTCTTTATAGTTGACGAGTCCCTTGGCATCGATCCAGCTGTTGAAGTAGGAGGAATAGCCGAACCATTTCACCAAAGCTTCCTTTCGTCTACCAACTATACGGCGTTTCAGTACCGCTTCAACACGGTACACTTTATCAAAGGGTACCGTCACCTTCTGCAGCTCCAGTTCGTAGAAGGTACCCTCCAGCACTTCGCCGAGATCGTCCCGCAAGCGATACACGGGTGGATCGGAGGGGTGAACCTCGTGTATCGTGAACAACTCTTCGCTCCAGTTCGTCTCGTAGCCCTTTTCGAACGTGCGTTTGTACTTGCTGACACGCACGCGATCCGACACGTGCAACTTGGGCACGCCCTTACCGTCGTGACCGTACAGACGTTGCCACACCTGTTCTTGGTTCTGTGCATTCACCTGTGACGGCGCCATACCGATCATGCGGTGGCGGGTGTTGTTATACGATCGCATCAAGTCCGGAAGGATGTCGATGTACCGCCACGTCTGGTGTTTCGTGAAGTAGCGCCACATGCGCGTCTTCAACGTTCGGTTGAACCGTTCCACGACGGCTGCCTTCGTCTCCGCGTTGTGCGTGTAGAAGTAATGTATGTGGTAACGCCGCAATAGCGCCTGAACGGATTTGTTCCGGAATTCTGTGCCTTTATCCGTCTGCAAGGTCTGGGGGCGAACGTCGACGAACGTGGATTGCAGCGCTGCCACCAACGACGCCGCGGACTTGTTCTTCATGGGAACACACCAGGCCACTTTCGAGAAGACGTCGATCATCGTGAGGAGAAAGGCCATACCGTCGTTGACGCGTTTGACCTTCGACATGTCTACGAGATCGGCCTGCCACTGTTGAAGCATACCACCCACGATGACTTGTCGTCTCTTGAAATGACGTCTCGCTGGTTTGTGTAAGGTGTAGGCGTCCTGTGCCGACAACCATGCCTTGACGGTCTTCTGTGGCAGGCGCGTGACGCGTCGCAAGCCAGCGACGCCTCCATAACTGCCTACCCTCGTGGGATCGAAGTAGACCTCGCTCAAGGAGCGTTCTCCCCTCTGAGCCATCAAAAGAGGTGGAGGATCGATGTGTTGACGGGGGCGGTGCCGTTGACTCCGGAGTCCCACTGCTGACGAATGACGAGGAGCACGCCGACGTGTACTAGGACACACACTATGGCACCCACAATGACAGCGGTGGAACAACAACGGTCTAGCGGAGTAACCATAGTCGGAATAACACCTGTTGTATAAGAATGCCGGCTGCAACGTCTCCCAGCAAGGTAAGTCCTTCGAACAATAGCGCAGCGACGACGGAACGGTATGCGTCCTGTGGATCGATGAGCATGACGAACACTGTGCTACGGAGACGCGTCGTACCACCTTATACGTTCTTCCATCCAACCAATGACGACGAAGCCTTGCGCGATGCGGGGGGAGGTGGGGTGGGTGGACAAGGAATGTTCCATTCGACGAGCGAGGGGGGTTCGAATAACGCCTGTTGCATAAAACTTTGGAGTATACCGTGAGCCATCATGTAAAGTCCACTGATAAATATCGCACCGACGACGGAACGGTACACGAGGTCCTGTGGATCGGGCGACATGACGAACACTGTGGTACGGACACGCAGCGTACCATCCTATAGGTTGTCCCAACCAGCCAATGACGACAAAGCCTTGCGTGATTCGGGGGGTGGGGTGGGCATGGTATGTTCCATTCGACGGCTCTGACGGGTGAGGGGTGTCCAACTTAGCGATCTTCGTGCACTACCTGCAGCAGCAGCAGCAGCAGCAGCACGCGGAGGAGTAATTGACCGACGAGAGGGAGTGATCGACGGCTCCGGACGTATGTAGGCTCTCCTGGAGACGTTACCGACCAACGTCATGGGTAGGTTGATGGCACGGAGTTGTCGTGCGAATGGCTGCCAACCCGTCGGAGCGGTCTTTCTCTTACGCAACAGATCATTAACGAGATCCACCACGTTACTGCCGACAACCGGCACGCCCTCGTGTATCAGTTCGCCACGAGCGGTCCACTCGACATCTCTCTTGAGATGCTCCATCAAACGACTGGCCTTGGCCCGCATGGTCTTGGGAACGGTGGCCAAGACGGTGGCCTCCAGTCCGCTAATAGGAGCGCGGACTGCACCCTCCGACCCCGACTCCGACTCGTTCACCGTGACCACGCGTAGCGGTTCCTTGATGCGTTTATCGGTCAAGACGTTGTACCGCTGCAACACCTGATTATACAGGGTCACATTGGTCCCGTCGTCTAGGTCCGTTCTATCTAGGATGGTCTTCATCTCGTCATCGAGGGCTTGCACCTTCCTGCCTAAGGTGTCGGTCGCGGGTGGGGGTGACCGAAGCGTGTCCAACAGTCGCGGGTCCACCAAGGCCATCTTGCGTGCGTGCTCCATGTATCTACCTTTTGGACAGCACCTGTCGGAGCAAGGGTAGCAAGACCGAACTTGCCAACGGTGCTAGGAAGGCCGATAGGAAACCGCCGCTCTGTCCCTCACCAATCTGCGGTTGCAGCAAGAGGCGTCTTCTCCTGGCAGCGGGCGTTCGTCTATTAGCCAACTCGCGTAACTTCGTCCTGTATTTATTCAATCGTTGCCTCTGTAAAGCGGTCAATGGAATGTTCTTTGTTAGTATGTTGTAGGCACACTCGGCTAGTGCACACAGCAGATCGGCGTCGGCGTTGGCGATGATGGCCTTTTTAATTTTGTTGTTCTTGACTCTGGCCAGAGCCTGTATGCACACGATGTGTCTCTTCACCAGGGTAGACATGATGCGAATGAAGAGACTATCCACACACTCGGTCGTTTTATACCTTCGGCAAGTACACGTACTGAACCCCGTCGTCTGGAAAGATGGCCGTGCGCAGACGCATGTCCTCGGGCGTGTCCTGTTTGAGATCGACCAATAGATAACCGTACGGTACCGCCGTGGCGTCTTTAAACGCCTCTTGCACGAACTTGCCGCGTCCCGGATACATCTGCCGAGCCAAGGTCGCCATCTGCGATGCGTCACGTGGATTCTTGAACACCACCATGTACTGCGAATTCAGACTGATGGTGCGACTCTCTTTGTTTTTAGGGAACAGGTTCTGTACGAGATACAGCACGGACGTGTTCCTGTGGTGACTTTTTTTAGTGAACAAGGTCGTGACCCGTTCGTCCGTTTCTGCCATGAGATCGTCTATGACGATGAGGTTCCTCGTTGTCGGATCGAACATGACCGCCGTCGGTAACCCTTCCTCGAATCGCACGTGACCCAAGTCCGTCGTTGCGTAAGCCTCTTGCCATTCTCCGTAACACCACGTTATTTGTTGGGGCGGTGGATCGATCATCGCAGTGGCGTGACGCAACATTCGCGTCACGAAAGTACTCTTGCCGCACCCCGTCGGTCCGGCGACGATGCACGTGAAGGGGTGTTTCCATCGTGCATCCATGATTGCGTGTGAAACGAGTGCAGCGTGCATCGCCTTTTCTATACGTCCACCGGACCCGTGGTCACCCCGTCCTCGTGCACCACGCGTTTGGCGTAAAAGAAGGTGAGTGCATCCCGCGTCTGCACGTACGTCATCACGATAGATTTATGCACCCGGAAACCACGGTTCGAACCACCACCGCTCCGACGGTTGGTGAGCACCGCCAGGAACGCGTCCTTGTCGATGTTGTTGTGCCGTTTGCTCAGTCCTTTGGTGCTGTACTTGTCGGTGGCTCCGAAACAATAGTACGTCTTGCTACACAACCCCACGAACCCGGCACCGGACCACTCGACCTTGAACAGACCCGGTGTCCTCTTGTCGAACGCTCTTCGCGCCTTACAGCACGCCTCGTCTCCGACCCAAGGTCGATTGGCGAGACGACAGCGCACGTAGTCGTTCCGATGATCGTCGCAACATTCGGACGGGAGCCATTCGGAACGATGTCGGAAATAATGTTCTCGTAGTGCTGGGGTCACGAGGTCATCGACGGACTCGCCGGCCAAGGCTAAATAGGCACTATCCGTATCCATCTCGCAGTACTCGAACAGAGGGTGCTCCACGTATCTGATGATGAAGTCGTAATAGAACTGCAACATGCGCATCTTGGCGTACTGCAGAACGAAGAATCCCACGTGTACGGGTAGGGTGTACTTGACGGTTTTCTTGTTCAACTCTATCTCGTACGCATCGTCGACGACGATATCGAGTTGTCGGAACCGTTTATCGTTGACCAGGAGCGATGCCGCCTTCTCCGTGCAGTAGCTGACGTCACGACGTCGGTCGACGTTGGTGATGGTCTTTCCGTAGCCCGAGTTCCCCAGCAACTTCATGGTGTCCGCGATGATGGTCTTGTCTTGGTGAACGTCGCCCTCGCGTCGGGCCTTGGACACTGCATCGCCGAACCGCCGGAAACACGGAATAGGATCGTATTCGACGACCTGGTACACATGCAGTACCTCGAGACCGTGGTCCAGATACCATCGCAGCAGTGGCGTTGCGAGCAGTATCTTATCGCCGCAATAACTACCCACGAGCATGCGTCGCGGAGTCTTCATGATGTCGTGTTCTTCGGCGTATCGGCGCATGAACGGGCCGAGATCCTCGCGCATCAGACTGATGTTCTTGAACACGGGCTGCATCTCGGCAAAGTGCGCGCGCAATTCTTCCGGTACGCGTATGTCGCACTCGATCATGCCGAACACGGTTCCTGCACGCACTCCGTTCAGGATCTGTTGTGACGTCATCGTCCATCGCACGTGTCGACGTCGGGGAAATGCTGCATCCACACACTTGCGTACGACCGGGGTTCGTCTCATCTCTTTCCACTCGCATTCCCACAACTCGACGACTGTGACAAAGTGTCGTAGGTAGGCGGTGGTCTTTCGGGTCTCGGCGAGCAGTTGCGCCATGGGTTTCCCGTTGACGGCGTTCACCTCTTCTCGGTTGCACGAGCAACCGTGGAAATAGCACCCTTGGAACTGATAAGCCGTCTTCGTCTCGCTACACCATCCGTCCACCCGATGTTTGCCTATTCTCTTCTCTCGTCCGTTGATCTGATGCCGTATGGGACGTCCCGTGCGTTCGGATTCCCACGTCAACCATTCTCCAGCCATCTGTCCGTACAGCTGCGCCGATTCGGGGCGGAAGTCCTTCTCTGCTCGTCGTCGCGTGTACCATCCCATAGGCATGTCTTGCATGAGCGACCACAGGTACAGTGCGTTCGCATCGTATCCGACGATCGTTCGACAAGGACGAGCCGCCTCTCCGTACTCGTTCTGACGTAGCGTGGTGACCCCTTTCTCGTGATAGCGATGAAAGATTATCGAAGGCCCGCCTACAATGTTCGCTTTGACGAGGTCGTGCAGGTCTTTATTCTTCTCGTTGAAGATGGTAAAGTAGGTCTTCTCTGGGAGGTCGTTGAACAGGTACAGCAGGGTCAGACCAGGTACGCTGATACCTTGCTTGAACATGTCTATTCCCCGTTGTCGATAGAACGCGAACTGTCTGTCGATGGCCTGTAGAAAGGGAACCACGTCCCTGTTGTTGTACCAGACGAAAAAGTCGCGCAACGTCGTCATGCCATTGACGCGCCAGGCCTCCTGACAACCGGCGTAATCCTCGTCTGAAATACCTTCGTTCTTCAGTCGACTGAAGAAGGCCTCTTTCGGTGGAAGTGCGGTGTCGTCGAGTCTCTCCAGACGGTCCATGTACTCGTACGGGAAATGACCTTTCGTCACCTCGCATCCGTACGCTTTCAGATACTTGTCGTAGCTGAACCCGGGGGCTATGTAGTTGATCATGTCTAGGAATTTCATCTGATCCGTCGAAAGACACATGAAAGTGTTATTGCGTTTGATGACGAACATTGACCCGACGCCGTCGTTCTCGTCTTTCTTGTTGCCCTCTTGCTCCCTCTCGTCCTCGTCCTCGACCTCGTCTTGTTCCACGGTCTTTGAAGTCGTCAGGAAGTACGGTATGAGGAACTGTTTGATGGCATTGAGATCATACTTCCCCGAATTGAACCCGATGACAGGTAACTGACGCATCCATCCATACAGTTGTCCCATCAGCGTTTTGTACGGATTGGTTGCCGGTCGAGCGTCCTTGTCGGTGGCTGATCGTGCAGCCTCCTCCCGTGCATCCCATTTCGTCAGCTCTTCTGCGAGTTGTTCCAACACATGATCGTATGAGTCTTTGATCTTGTCGTACGCGGCCTCACTCATCGATTGCAGGATAGTCATCATGGTGCTCACCAACTTGTTGGTGTCTCCGTCCGTGACGATGCATGTCACCTGTTCGTGTCCGGGTACGTTGGATGCCACGCTGACGCTCAGCGGGACGTGACGCGCAACCCAGTGAACCTGGGCACTGTCAGACGGAAGGTGTTCGGTGTCGAACCAACACTCGAAGTCGAAGGTGGCTCGGTACGGATAGTACTGCAACGCTTCGGCCACTCGGATGTTCTCGTCTGCCAGACGTTCGAACACCGATGGAGTCGAATGGTACACGCCACCAGGATAGACTCGGCGCACACCCCCCGTACACGTGCTCTCGTGGTTGCGTAGACTCCATGCGTCTTTCCACAACGAGTCACCGCACTTCCGACATCTGTACGAGTGACAGTACATGCGTCTATCCTGGATGAGGGAAAAATGTGTCCCGTGAAGATTGAGGTAGAGTGTGTCAGGGTACTTACATACCGAGCGACGAACGAGTTCTGCAGTTGGCTTTCCATCTTCTCCATCCGGTTTTACGAGACTGTACACGCACACATTCGTTTGGAACGTGGTCTCTACACGATAGAGGTCGTCCATCGTGACCCCGGCAAACGCTTTCATGGGTACGTCGTCTTGGGCGTAAGTCTCGTACAACGTCTTCACAGCTGGTTCCAATCGACGACTTTCACATCCGCGATGCAGGGCCAGACATCGGAAGAGACACAGGTTATCATTGTACCTCTTGGCATGGATGGGTTCCTTTTCCAATCCGATGACGGCTTTGTTCTTCGTGATGTACATTGTAAGGTCGGTCATTCCTACACATCCTATCGGGTGTTCGATGATGCGATTGACGAAAAATGTGACATTGGTCACGAGTTCGCACACCCACGCCGAATCCGGTCTTTGATTGATGGCCCATTGCAAGACGTCGGTTTCTCGGATGAGTTCGAGGAACTTATCAAAGTCCTTGCTGTTGGTGATGAGACTGGGCTCGTCCAGGTAGCGTCCACAGCAGTTGCACGAGGGATGGTAGTACTTGTATTGACCCGTGTTCTTGTTCCTCAGAATGAACCCGTAACTGAGGTTAATCTTGAAAGCGTTGGTCTGTTCCTGGAACACGTTCTTCAACGGCGTCTCTAGAACGGTCGTGTCCAGAGTCGTTAATCTGTAATCGTACCTGCACTGGAGAGGACCTCTCGTTACACGTGTCCGTATGGTCGACCAGTGCGCTCGTACGACATCTAACAGTTCCGTCGACAGGTTGTCGGCGAAGGGGAGTCGAGCAGGTGGGTCTATGGGGTCTGCATCGGTAACGAGCGGATGGTGGGGTGTGGTGTCTTCCCTGATTGATCTCTTCGGCGATGGTGGCTTCGTGACGTCGTCGTCGGTACACGCTATTCGCGCGTGTCTGGTCAGGTCATAGCGTCTATTGAACTTCTTTCCACATTTCGCACATGTGTACACTGTGGTCTGTTTTCTATTACTTCTACTGCTGCTGCTACTGCTAAGACGACATACGGACCTCACATGTTGTTGCAGATCGTCCCATCTCTCAAACGTTGCATCGCATTTACACGAATATTTCGTTCGCTTTGCCTGGTCGCTAGGTGGCACCTCTATTGGTTGCGCCGCCGCATACGTGTGTTCGTTCACTGTCGCATGACTCGCTACCTGGCGTTTTAGCGCTGCATAAGTATTGAGCACCAGTCCGCAGTGACGACATTGGTGACGTTTCATGGTGCTCTACGTATCTACAACTGAGAGAGACAGCGGTCCTTAGTACAGTTATATAGTACGTGTGGTAGTGGTGGTGGTGGTGGTGGTGGTGGTGGTGGTGGGGCGGTGGTGGTGGTGGCATGGTGATTGGTGAAGGGTGTATGACCTAAGGTGTGATCCTGTGGTATTGGCTACTGTGTGTCCACTATCGATGGCTACGGGTTCTCTTTCCACTATGTAGACCGTGGCAACACCACTGACAACACGTTTCATTCAATGTATGACGTTTTATTGAGTATATACTGACATAGACATATACATAATATACATATACATATACATATAGATATATACACGGTTAGACTTATATAATTACTATGACGACTTTAAGGTTTGTGGGATTGTTACATCCGCGACAGTGACCTCTAGCTTACGATCGGTTATCGATACGCCAGTGGCTAGTTCCATGGTTATTAACTTGTGGGCTTTTACACCACGACAGAGGTTACGTACAATGATGATGATGATGAATACTATATAAGTCTGTAGGTATATATATATATATATATATATATATATATATATATATATATATAGACATTACTCTATGTCATACAACTACAAGCATACATTAAACGAGAGAGAGAGCGACTAACTACTGTTATTCCGTTGCACACGATACTTCTTAAAATGCGGGGGTTTCAATCATGAAATCAACAATTATCTGAATTAAATTATGTACTGTGCGTCTCCTCTCGTCTCTTGCTAGCACGGGTGCTTCCTCCACCTCCACCTTCTCCTTCTCCTTCTCCTCCTCCTACATAAAAGAAATAGGTCTACTGTTCATCGTGTGTTGATATCATGTATTCTAGTATGATAACCACTAATTCTCGGCATGCCCGCCTACGCAGTTCAGTCGGTGACACAGGTACGTCATCCTACAGAACAAATTAAAAGATACTAATATTCCACTCCATATTACGTAATACAACAACTACTACTACCTACTAACTCGGTTATGTTTACTAATAATAATATTGTGTTGACGACGTCATATACGTGGCGTTCAATACTCCAGATCGCTTCCGAATGCTGGCTGGGAGTACGGGTGCCTCGTCGTACACTTCCATCTACATAACAACAACAACAACAACAATACTACTACTACTACTACTACTACTACTACTACTAATACTACTAATGTTCATACATACTACCTACTGCATACTACTGTTCATAACATACTACTGTTCACGGCTGTCGACGGATAGCGCAACGCACATATTTCATTATTATTTCTTGGTATGGTGCCGACAGCATGGTGACTGCTAGTGATCTGCACACGTCCACAGTTACTTCTTCTACTGTGGATGGAGCGGATGCCCTCCACTGCGTCACTATTACGCCGGCAATGTTGTTTTGCATTTCTAAAAAACACACCTTTCTCGGATCTTCTTCTTCTTCGGTCGACGTCGACGTCGACGGCTTCGGGTCCTCGATGGTCGTCGTCGTCGTCGACGGCTTCGGGTCCTCGATGGTCGTCGTCGTCGTCGTCGACGGCTTCGGGTCCTCGATGGTCGTCGTCGTCGACGGCTTCGGGTCCTCGATGGTCGTCGTCGTCGTCGACGGCTTCGGGTCCTCGACGGTCGACGACTGCGCGTCCTCGACGGTCGACGTCGACTGAGTGATCATCATCGGGTGTGTTTTAGTGTTTTGATCCGGTATCCGGATGTGTTCGCCGTCTGCTGTCACAACGACGGTTTCATCCGGGAATACATAAAGTCTCGGGATTGTCATGTCTTCGTGTGTGCTTTGTGTCAGTGGTGGTGGCGATGCAGGACTAAATGTAAAATTGTCATCGTTCTCTTTCTCGTACGCGGGGGATGAGGCGATAGCATCCTCATCCACATCGTCGTAGTAATGAGGGGGGGTTCTGATGGTCCACCCATCATCGATGACAGTCTCCGAGTCCGAGTCCGAGTCCGACAACAACTCCACCGGTCCCCACGGTAGCTCCGCCAACGCTTCCTGGTTTGCTGGTGGCGAGTCGCAGTAGTAGTCCTGCGATGATGTCGGTGTGACGCGTTGCCCCGTGCACCGGTGCTTCACCACCACCACCACTCTGGTGTCGCCATCTGCTGGGGTTGTCTTTTGTCTTTTCCGTGATGGCGTCACCTCATCCTCGTCATCGGCGTCATACAGTTCAGTCAGCTGTCGTTTGTACGCCTTCTTCTTCTTCTTCAGCTGCGTCAGACCCGTCTATTGAACAGAAAGAATCAGTTACATTCGGCATGTTTTCATCCGCGTAGCCCTGGATATCGTTGTATCTTTCGTACATACTCTTTCTAACCAATTCTGTCACTTGGTTACGCCATTTCATATTCCCACACGTTGCGATGACATCTATAGATAACCACCGCAAGACGTGCATGACCATGCTGGACGATGGTACGTAATGATCATTATCGTCATTTAAATTCATTATGCGTTCCACCTCGTCACTGGCATATCGCACGCTGGCGACCTCTAGTGCCTTATATAAATTATTTTCATTCGTCATGGCTTCGGATCGATCCCGTATCCTATCTAAACCACTCACCGTGGCCTCCATATCATCGCTACTGCTACTGCTACTGATATCCTCCCCCTCGTCATCTGATATTATAATTAATGATGGTGGTGAACAGCTGTCCGCCGAGGAGGAGAATAGTATCTCCGAACTATTAGCATGTAACCATTCCATTACCTTAGAGCGGCTCTCAACGTCGATGACGTCACTACTACTTCCGGTAGCAACTGCAGTAGCCGCAGCAGCGACGGTAGCGGCAGCCTGTCAACAGATTGATTCACACTGTGACTACTTCCAAGTCTGACACCGTGTAATTTACATACTGCCCCGCCAGACGTTTCCGAATGGTCACCATGACTTGGGCCCCCCGCAACATGTCCAGTGCTGCATATCGCTCGGCATCTGATTTCATGCTCATGTAATCGTTAGCCGTGTATCCTAACACCTGGACAGCCTTGGCGTTAAATAATGTTGCCCACACTTCACTCCCGATGGCGTCTTGTAGGAGGATACGCATAGCGAACTGATACACTACACCCCGCTGCCATCGATGGATCGGACACACAAACCCATTGTTTTCAGGACTCACACGTTTGTTACACTGCTGACATGATGGATATACGATAAATTTGTCTTGAACAGCACATTGTACTATGGTTAACGGCCAGTAGTTATCAGAGGTTTCTGAGACCCCCTTATCGGGTCGATCAAAAGATCAAAGGAAAAGGCCTCTAATATCGCCCACCGCTAATGAGTGCGCGCAGCCAATCAGAAAGCAGCACTAGACCTGTGAGCGCCCCCTGGCGGCGGCGGCGGCTGAGCGTGGCGCGCATGCGCGTGCCGCGCCCCTAGCGACCGGAGGAGGAACGAACAGTGACCTAGTTACGTGTATGTGCCGAAGGGTCGTTGACCTAGTAAGGAGACGAACGCAATCGTACGGTGCACACGTATTTTATTAAATACAACAAAGCGGCAGCAGCAGCAGTACAAACGAGGCGATCGTATGCGATTGGATACAACGAGCCGGGTATGATGATGATGAAGTGGAGGCGACTTGCGAATGGTGACCATCGCGCCAGAGGTCGCGAACTTACGGGTGTCTCCACCGCGCCAGAGGTTCGAGGGCGAGCTTACGGGTGGAGCGACCACCGCGCCAGAGGCTCAGTATGACACGTTATAGTACGGTATACCCTTTTTTAGCAGCCTGATCCAATCGAACACGCGACAATCGTTAGCGACCAGATCGGTGTGGAAAGCGTTGACGAAAGTTCTCATAGGAGCGCCGTTACAACGAAGCATGATATAAGTGACGCAATATTGTCCGCAAACGTTAGACAGAGGACTCTGGAGTCTCGTGCTGTTATGAGTCCACTCGGAACAGTGTTTGTTCAAGAAGGTGCGGAACGCCGCGTGACGAGGCGGCAGACCGTACGAACAGAAGTATTCGCCGCGCCCGTCGGAGGACAGGTACAGCGCTATCCAGTGTTCGCCCGGTTCGTCGGCGTCGTCGGTGTTGCACACGAAGGCGATCGGCAGAGCGTCAATTGTTGCAGGCAGTCCATCTCGGGGTACGACGCCACCAAAGACGGACGCGGTGTTCGGATGCGCTCTTACACTTTACCCATACCTCCTACAGTTTACCCATAATTCCTACAATTTACCCATAAGTCACCTATTGAATAAGAGTACGAGGACATTTTATTAAATATTTGAAAATAATGACACAATATCGTCCACAAACGTTAGACAGAGGACTCTAAAGTCTCTTGCCATACGCATATTTTCGTTATATGTCAATATTGTTAAATAGTGCGCTCTTACAGTTTACCCATAATTCCTACAATTTACCCATAATTCTCCTATTGAATAAGAGTACAAGGACATTTTATTAAATATGTGAAAATAATGACACAATATCGTCCACAAACGTTAGACAGAGGACTCTAAAGTCTCTTGCCATACGCATATTTTCGTTATATGTCAATATTGTTAAATAGTGCGCTCTTACACTTTACCCATAACTCCTACAGTTTACCCATAATTCCTACAATTTACCCATAATTCCTACAATTTACCCATAATTCCTACAATTTACCCATAAGTCTCCTATTGAATAAGAGTACAAGGACATTTTATTAAATATTTGAAAATAATGACAAAATATCGTCCACAAACGTTAGACAGAGGACTCTAAAGTCTCTTGCCATACGCATATTTTTTTTATATGTCAATATTGTTAAATAGTGCGCTCTTACACTTTACCCATAACTCCTACAGTTTACCCATAATTCCTACAATTTACCCATAATTCTCCTATTGAATAAGAGTACAAGGACATTTTATTAAATATGTGAAAATAATGACACAATATCGGCCACAAACGTTAGACAGAGGACTCTAAAGTCTCTTGCCATACGCATATTTTCGTTATATGTAAATATTGTTAAATAGTGCGCTCTTACACTTTACCCATAACTCCTACAGTTTACCCATAATTCCTACAATTTACCCATAATTCTCCTATTGAATAAGAGTACAAGGACATTTTATTAAATATGTGAAAATAATGACACAATATCGTCCACAAACGTTAGACAGAGGACTCTAAAGTCTCTTGCCATACGCATATTTTCGTTATATGTCAATATTGTTAAATAGTGCGCTCTTACACTTTACCCATAACTCCTACAGTTTACCCATAATTCCTACAATTTACCCATAATTCCTACAATTTACCCATAATTCCTACAATTTACCCATAAGTCTCCTATTGAATAAGAGTACAAGGACATTTTATTAAATATTTGAAAATAATGACAAAATATCGTCCACAAACGTTAGACAGAGGACTCTAAAGTCTCTTGCCATACGCATATTTTTGTTATATGTCAATATTGTTAAATAGTGCGCTCTTACACTTTACCCATAACTCCTACAGTTTACCCATAATTCCTACAATTTACCCATAATTCTCCTATTGAATAAGAGTACAAGGACATTTTATTAAATATGTGAAAATAATGACACAATATCGGCCACAAACGTTAGACAGAGGACTCTAAAGTCTCTTGCCATACGCATATTTTCGTTATATGTAAATATTGTTAAATAGTGCGCTCTTACACTTTACCCATAACTCCTACAGTTTACCCATAATTCCTACAATTTACCCATAATTCTCCTATTGAATAAGAGTACAAGGACATTTTATTAAATATGTGAAAATAATGACACAATATCGTCCACAAACGTTAGACAGAGGACTCTAAAGTCTCTTGCCATACGCATATTTTCGTTATATGTCAATATTGTTAAATAGTGCGCTCTTACACTTTACCCATAACTCCTACAGTTTACCCATAATTCCTACAATTTACCCATAATTCCTACAATTTACCCATAATTCCTACAATATACCCATAAGTCTCCTATTGAATAAGAGTACAAGGACATTTTATTAAATATTTGAAAATAATGACAAAATATCGTCCACAAACGTTAGACAGAGGACTCTAAAGTCTCTTGCCATACGCATATTTTTGTTATATGTCAATATTGTTAAATAGTGCGCTCTTACACTTTACCCATAACTCCTACAGTTTACCCATAATTCCTAAAATTTACCCATAATTCTCCTATTGAATAAGAGTACAAGGACATTTTATTAAATATGTGAAAATAATGACACAATATCGGCCATAAACGTTAGACAGAGGACTCTAAAGTCTCTTGCCATACGCATATTTTCGTTATATGTAAATATTGTTAAATAGTGCGCTCTTACACTTTACCCATAACTCCTACAGTTTACCCATAATTCCTACAATTTACCCATAATTCTCCTATTGAATAAGAGTACAAGGACATTTTATTAAATATGTGAAAATAATGACACAATATCGTCCACAAACGTTAGACAGAGGACTCTAAAGTCTCTTGCCATACGCATATTTTCGTTATATGTCAATATTGTTAAATAGTACGCTCTTACACTTTACCCATAACTCCTACAGTTTACCCATAATTCCTACAATTTACCCATAATTCCTACAATTTACCCATAATTCCTACAATTTACCCATAAGTCTCCTATTGAATAAGAGTACAAGGACATTTTATTAAATATGTGAAAATAATGACACAATATCGTCCACAAACGTTAGACAGAGGACTCTAAAGTCTCTTGCCATACGCATATTTTCGTTATATGTCAATATTGTTAAATAGTGCGCTCTTACACTTTACCCATAACTCCTACAGTTTACCCATAATTCCTACAATTTACCCATAATTCCTACAATTTACCCATAATTCCTACAATTTACCCATAAGTCTCCTATTGAATAAGAGTACAAGGACATTTTATTAAATATTTGAAAATAATGACAAAATATCGTCCACAAACGTTAGACAGAGGACTCTAAAGTCTCTTGCCATACGCATATTTTTGTTATATGTCAATATTGTTAAATAGTGCGCTCTTACACTTTACCCATAACTCCTACAGTTTACCCATAATTCCTACAATTTACCCATAATTCTCCTATTGAATAAGAGTACAAGGACATTTTATTAAATATGTGAAAATAATGACACAATATCGGCCACAAACGTTAGACAGAGGACTCTAAAGTCTCTTGCCATACGCATATTTTCGTTATATGTAAATATTGTTAAATAGTGCGCTCTTACACTTTACCCATAACTCCTACAGTTTACCCATAATTCCTACAATTTACCCATAATTCTCCTATTGAATAAGAGTACAAGGACATTTTATTAAATATGTGAAAATAATGACACAATATCGTCCACAAACGTTAGACAGAGGACTCTAAAGTCTCTTGCCATACGCATATTTTCGTTATATGTCAATATTGTTAAATAGTGCGCTCTTACACTTTACCCATAACTCCTACAGTTTACCCATAATTCCTACAATTTACCCATAATTCCTACAATTTACCCATAATTCCTACAATATACCCATAAGTCTCCTATTGAATAAGAGTACAAGGACATTTTATTAAATATTTGAAAATAATGACAAAATATCGTCCACAAACGTTAGACAGAGGACTCTAAAGTCTCTTGCCATACGCATATTTTTGTTATATGTCAATATTGTTAAATAGTGCGCTCTTACACTTTACCCATAACTCCTACAGTTTACCCATAATTCCTAAAATTTACCCATAATTCTCCTATTGAATAAGAGTACAAGGACATTTTATTAAATATGTGAAAATAATGACACAATATCGGCCATAAACGTTAGACAGAGGACTCTAAAGTCTCTTGCCATACGCATATTTTCGTTATATGTAAATATTGTTAAATAGTGCGCTCTTACACTTTACCCATAACTCCTACAGTTTACCCATAATTCCTACAATTTACCCATAATTCTCCTATTGAATAAGAGTACAAGGACATTTTATTAAATATGTGAAAATAATGACACAATATCGTCCACAAACGTTAGACAGAGGACTCTAAAGTCTCTTGCCATACGCATATTTTCGTTATATGTCAATATTGTTAAATAGTACGCTCTTACACTTTACCCATAACTCCTACAGTTTACCCATAATTCCTACAATTTACCCATAATTCCTACAATTTACCCATAATTCCTACAATTTACCCATAAGTCTCCTATTGAATAAGAGTACAAGGACATTTTATTAAATATTTGAAAATAATGACAAAATATCGTCCACAAACGTTAGACAGAGGACTCTAAAGTCTCTTGCCATACGCATATTTTTGTTATATGTCAATATTGTTAAATAGTGCGCTCTTACACTTTACCCATAACTCCTACAGTTTACCCATAATTCCTACAATTTACCCATAATTCTCCTATTGAATAAGAGTACAAGGACATTTTATTAAATATGTGAAAATAATGACACAATATCGTCCACAAACGTTAGACAGAGGACTCTAAAGTCTCTTGCCATACGCATATTTTCGTTATATGTCAATATTGTTAAATAGTGCGCTCTTACACTTTACCCATAACTCCTACAGTTTACCCATAATTCCTACAATTTACCCATAATTCCTACAATTTACCCATAATTCCTACAATTTACCCATAAGTCTCCTATTGAATAAGAGTACAAGGACATTTTATTAAATATTTGAAAATAATGACAAAATATCGTCCACAAACGTTAGACAGAGGACTCTAAAGTCTCTTGCCATACGCATATTTTTGTTATATGTCAATATTGTTAAATAGTGCGCTCTTACACTTTACCCATAACTCCTACAGTTTACCCATAATTCCTACAATTTACCCATAATTCTCCTATTGAATAAGAGTACAAGGACATTTTATTAAATATGTGAAAATAATGACACAATATCGGCCACAAACGTTAGACAGAGGACTCTAAAGTCTCTTGCCATACGCATATTCTCGTTATATGTAAATATTGTTAAATAGTGCGCTCTTACACTTTACCCATAACTCCTACAGTTTACCCATAATTCCTACAATTTACCCATAATTCTCCTATTGAATAAGAGTACAAGGACATTTTATTAAATATGTGAAAATAATGACACAATATCGTCCACAAACGTTAGACAGAGGACTCTAAAGTCTCTTGCCATACGCATATTTTCGTTATATGTCAATATTGTTAAATAGTACGCTCTTACACTTTACCCATAACTCCTACAGTTTACCCATAATTCCTACAATTTACCCATAATTCCTACAATTTACCCATAATTCCTACAATTTACCCATAAGTCTCCTATTGAATAAGAGTACAAGGACATTTTATTAAATATTTGAAAATAATGACAAAATATCGTCCACAAACGTTAGACAGAGGACTCTAAAGTCTCTTGCCATACGCATATTTTTGTTATATGTCAATATTGTTAAATAGTGCGCTCTTACACTTTACCCATAACTCCTACAGTTTACCCATAATTCCTACAATTTACCCATAATTCTCCTATTGAATAAGAGTACAAGGACATTTTATTAAATATGTGAAAATAATGACACAATATCGGCCACAAACGTTAGACAGAGGACTCTAAAGTCTCTTGCCATACGCATATTTTCGTTATATGTCAATATTGTTAAATAGTGCGCTCTTACACTTTACCCATAACTCCTACAGTTTACCCATAATTCCTACAATTTACCCATAATTCCTACAATTTACCCATAATTCCTATAATTTACCCCGCACACATATGTAGTGAAGTGTGTTTATTCGTTCACCTAGCTATAAAAAGAACGGGACTTTAGTTTCAATAGTCACTGTACCCACAGTACAGAGCTGGAATACTTAGTTGATGTACCCACAATACACAGCTACAGTACATAGTCACTGTACCAACAGAACACATCTAGAATACATAGTCACTGTATCCACAGTACACAGCTAGAATACATAGTAACTGTACCCACAGTACACAGCTAGAATACATATTCATTGTACAAACAGTACACGGTTAGAATACATAGTCACTGTACCCACTGTACACATCTAGAATACATAATCACAGTAACCACAGTACACGGCTAGAAAACATAATCAATGTAACCACATTACACGGCTGGAACACATAATCACAGTAAATTCATAGTCACTGTACCCACAGTACAAAACTAAAATACATAGTCACTTAACCCACAGTACACAGCTAGAATGTATAACCACTGGACACACAGTACACAACTAGAATACATAGTCAATGTATGCACAGTGCACAGCTACAGTACATAGACATGTACCCACAGTACATGGCTACAATACATAGTCACTGTACCCACATTACTCAGCTAGCGTACATAGTCACTGTACCCGCAGTGCACATCTAGAATATAAAGTCACTGTACCCACAGTACAAAGATATAATACATAGTTACTGTACCCACAGTACACAGCTACAGTTCATAGTCATTCTACCCACAGTACACATCTAGAATACATAGTCACTGTATCCAGAGTACACAGCTAAATTACATAGTCACTGTACCCACATTACACAGCTATAATACTTAGTCACTGTACACAAAGTACACAGCTATAATACATATTCACTGTACCCAAAGTACACAGCTAGAATATATAGTCACTGTACACACAGTACACAGCTAGCATACATAGACATTGTACCCACAGTACACAGCTAGAATATATAGTCACTATACCCAGAGTACACAACTAGAATACATATTCACTGTACCCACAGTAAACAACTAGAATACATAATAATAATAATCACTGTACCCACATTAACCCACTACAATTCCTAGTCACTGTACCCACATTACTCAGCTAGCATACATAGTCACTGTACCCACAGTGCACACCTAGTATACAATGCTACTGTACCCACAGTACACAGTTAGAATACATAGTAACTGTTCCCACAGTACTCAACTTTAATACATAGTCACTATACCCACAGTACACAAATAAAATACAGCTATAATGCATTGTCACTACATCTCCAGTACACGATTAGAATACACAGTTACTGCTCACCCAGGACACAGCTCGAATACATGGTCGCTGCTGTATCTCCACCACACAGCTGTAAGATATAGTCACTACAACTCCAGTACACAAATAGAATACACAGTTACTGCTAGAATACATGACCAGTGCACCCTCAGTACACATCTAGAATATATATACAGTAAGTTGCTACGAACTCAATAATGGCGGTTGTGATGACGACACGACGATCTCAGCCGTCTTATATACCATGCTAGAAATAAGCCAGACAACTGACGTCAGCCTCGGAACAATACCACAGTAATCAGAAAACTGATAAACGCGGCAGGCAACTGTCAACTAACGACGCCGGGCATCCATCACGGAAGGAAAAAGTGGGGTTACGCGTACGCAGACAGCGGTAGAACATGCTGTATTACAGGCTGTCGTGCTGTATTACAGGCTGTCGTGCTGTATTACAGGCTGTCTTGCTGTATTACAGGCTGTCTAGCTGTATTACAGGCTGCCATGCTGTATAACAGGCTGTCTTGCTGTATTACAGACTGTCTTGCTGTATAACAGGCTGTCATGCTGTATTACAGGCTGCCCTGCTGTATTACATGCTGTCTTGCTGTATTACAGGCTGCCTTGCTGTATTACAGGCTGTCTTGCTGTATTACAGGCTGCCCTGCTGTATTACAGGCTGTCTTGCTGTATAACAGGCTGTCTTGCTGTATTACAGACTGTCTTGCTGTATAACAGGCCGCCCTGCTGTATTACAGGCGGTCCTGCTGTATAACAGGCTGCCATGCTGTATTACAGGCTGTCTTGCTGTATTACAGGCTGTCTTTCTGTATAACAGGCTGCCATGCTGTATTACAGGCTGTCTTGCTGTATAACAGGCTGTCTTGCTGTATTACAGACTGTCTTGCTGTATAACAGGCCGCCCTGCTGTATTACAGGCGGTCCTGCTGTATAACAGGCGGCCATGCTGTATTACAGGCTGTCTTGCTGTATTACAGGCTGTCTAGCTGTATTACAGGCTGCCATGCTGTATTACAGGCTGTCTTGCTGTATTACAGGCGGTCCTGCTGTATAACAGGCTGTCATGCTGTATTACAGGCTGTCTTGCTGTATAACAGGCTGTCTTGCTGTATTACAGGCTGTCATGCTGTATTACAGGCTGTATTACAGGCTGTCTTGCTGTATTACAGGCTGCCTTGCTGTATTACAGGCTGTCTTGCTGTATAACAGGCTGCCATGCTGTATTACATGCTGCCATGCTGTATTACAGGCTGCCATGCTGTATTACAGACTGCCGTGCTGTATTACAGGCTGTCGTGCTGTATTACAGGCTGTCTTGCTGTATTGCAGGCTGTCTTGCTGTATTACAGGTGATGGACGCAATGTGTAAAGAGCCAGGATGTGGCTGGAAGTAGGAGAAACAGAGGATAGTATGGTGGAGGCAATGTGTAAGGAGGAAGGGTGTGGCTTGAGGTAGGAAAGACAGAGGACAGTATGGTGGACGCAATGTGTCAGGAGTCAGGATCAACATTACACAACTTCACACAACTTCGCACAACTTCGCACAACTTCACACAACTTCACACAACTTCACACAACTTTACCTTCTGATTACCACACCTCACCACCCCCACCATAGAGTAATGAGACGAGCATAGCCATCTGACCACCAGGGGGCGCAGGGGCGCGCGCGATTACAGGAAAAAGGTGTCTAATACACCTTTTTCCGCGAAATACACCTTTTTCCTGTAATCGCGCGCGCGCCCCTGCGCCCCCTGGTGGTCAGATGGCTATGCTCGTCTCATTACTCTATGGTGGGGGTGGTGAGGTGTGGTAATCAGAAGGTAAAGTTGTGTGAAGTTGTGTGAAGTTGTGTGAAGTTGTGCGAAGTTGTGCGAAGTTGTGTGAAGTTGTGTAATGTTGATCCTGACTCCTGACACATTGCGTCCACCATACTGTCCTCTGTCTTTCCTACCTCAAGCCACACCCTTCCTCCTTACACATTGCCTCCACCATACTATCCTCTGTTTCTCCTACTTCCAGCCACATCCTGGCTCTTTACACATTGCGTCCATCACCTGTAATACAGCAAGACAGCCTGCAATACAGCAAGACAGCCTGTAATACAGCACGACAGCCTGTAATACAGCACGGCAGTCTGTAATACAGCATGGCAGCCTGTAATACAGCATGGCAGCATGTAATACAGCATGGCAGCCTGTTATACAGCAAGACAGCCTGTAATACAGCAAGGCAGCCTGTAATACAGCAAGACAGCCTGTAATACAGCCTGTAATACAGCATGACAGCCTGTAATACAGCAAGACAGCCTGTTATACAGCAAGACAGCCTGTAATACAGCATGACAGCCTGTTATACAGCAGGACCGCCTGTAATACAGCAAGACAGCCTGTAATACAGCATGGCAGCCTGTAATACAGCTAGACAGCCTGTAATACAGCAAGACAGCCTGTAATACAGCATGGCCGCCTGTTATACAGCAGGACCGCCTGTAATACAGCAGGGCGGCCTGTTATACAGCAAGACAGTCTGTAATACAGCAAGACAGCCTGTTATACAGCAAGACAGCCTGTAATACAGCATGGCAGCCTGTTATACAGAAAGACAGCCTGTAATACAGCAAGACAGCCTGTAATACAGCATGGCAGCCTGTTATACAGCAGGACCGCCTGTAATACAGCAGGGCGGCCTGTTATACAGCAAGACAGTCTGTAATACAGCAAGACAGCCTGTTATACAGCAAGACAGCCTGTAATACAGCAGGGCAGCCTGTAATACAGCAAGACAGCCTGTAATACAGCAAGGCAGCCTGTAATACAGCAAGACAGCATGTAATACAGCAGGGCAGCCTGTAATACAGCATGACAGCCTGTTATACAGCAAGACAGTCTGTAATACAGCAAGACAGCCTGTTATACAGCATGGCAGCCTGTAATACAGCTAGACAGCCTGTAATACAGCAAGACAGCCTGTAATACAGCACGACAGCCTGTAATACAGCACGACAGCCTGTAATACAGCATGTTCTACCGCTGTCTGCGTACGCGTAACCCCACTTTTTCCTTCCGTGATGGATGCCCGGCGTCGTTAGTTGACAGTTGCCTGCCGCGTTTATCAGTTTTCTGATTACTGTGGTATTGTTCCGAGGCTGACGTCAGTTGTCTGGCTTATTTCTAGCATGGTATATAAGACGGCTGAGATCGTCGTGTCGTCATCACAACCGCCATTATTGAGTTCGTAGCAACTTACTGTATATATATTCTAGATGTGTACTGAGGGTGCACTGGTCATGTATTCTAGCAGTAACTGTGTATTCTATTTGTGTACTGGAGTTGTAGTGACTATATCTTACAGCTGTGTGGTGGAGATACAGCAGCGACCATGTATTCGAGCTGTGTCCTGGGTGAGCAGTAACTGTGTATTCTAATCGTGTACTGGAGATGTAGTGACAATGCATTATAGCTGTATTTTATTTGTGTACTGTGGGTATAGTGACTATGTATTAAAGTTGAGTACTGTGGGAACAGTTACTATGTATTCTAACTGTGTACTGTGGGTACAGTAGCATTGTATACTAGGTGTGCACTGTGGGTACAGTGACTATGTATGCTAGCTGAGTAATGTGGGTACAGTGACTAGGAATTGTAGTGGGTTAATGTGGGTACAGTGATTATTATTATTATGTATTCTAGTTGTTTACTGTGGGTACAGTGAATATGTATTCTAGTTGTGTACTCTGGGTATAGTGACTATATATTCTAGCTGTGTACTGTGGGTACAATGTCTATGTATGCTAGCTGTGTACTGTGTGTACAGTGACTATATATTCTAGCTGTGTACTTTGGGTACAGTGAATATGTATTATAGCTGTGTACTTTGTGTACAGTGACTAAGTATTATAGCTGTGTAATGTGGGTACAGTGACTATGTAATTTAGCTGTGTACTCTGGATACAGTGACTATGTATTCTAGATGTGTACTGTGGGTAGAATGACTATGAACTGTAGCTGTGTACTGTGGGTACAGTAACTATGT
This sequence comes from Lamellibrachia columna, assembly GCA_963662155.1. Lineage (NCBI taxonomy): Eukaryota > Metazoa > Annelida > Polychaeta > Sabellida > Siboglinidae > Lamellibrachia > Lamellibrachia columna. Next base: position 13,973,060 of record OY759261.1, read on the forward strand.
ATTATATCTTTGTACTGTGGGTACAGTGACTTTATATTCTAGATGTGCACTGCGGGTACAGTGACTATGTACGCTAGCTGAGTAATGTGGGTACAGTGACTATGTATTGTAGCCATGTACTGTGGGTACATGTCTATGTACTGTAGCTGTGCACTGTGCATACATTGACTATGTATTCTAGTTGTGTACTGTGTGTCCAGTGGTTATACATTCTAGCTGTGTACTGTGGGTTAAGTGACTATGTATTTTAGTTTTGTACTGTGGGTACAGTGACTATGAATTTACTGTGATTATGTGTTCCAGCCGTGTAATGTGGTTACATTGATTATGTTTTCTAGCCGTGTACTGTGGTTACTGTGATTATGTATTCTAGATGTGTACAGTGGGTACAGTGACTATGTATTCTAACCGTGTACTGTTTGTACAATGAATATGTATTCTAGCTGTGTACTGTGGGTACAGTTACTATGTATTCTAGCTGTGTACTGTGGATACAGTGACTATGTATTCTAGATGTGTTCTGTTGGTACAGTGACTATGTACTGTAGCTGTGTATTGTGGGTACATCAACTAAGTATTCCAGCTCTGTACTGTGGGTACAGTGACTATTGAAACTAAAGTCCCGTTCTTTTTATAGCTAGGTGAACGAATAAACACACTTCACTACATATGTGTGCGGGGTAAATTATAGGAATTATGGGTAAATTGTAGGAATTATGGGTAAATTGTAGGAATTATGGGTAAACTGTAGGAGTTATGGGTAAAGTGTAAGAGCGCACTATTTAACAATATTGACATATAACGAAAATATGCGCATGGCAAGAGACTTTAGAGTCCTCTGTCTAACGTTTGTGGCCGATATTGTGTCATTATTTTCACATATTTAATAAAATGTCCTTGTACTCTTATTCAATAGGAGAATTATGGGTAAATTGTAGGAATTATGGGTAAACTGTAGGAGTTATGGGTAAAGTGTAAGAGCGCACTATTTAACAATATTGACATATAACAAAAATATGCGTATGGCAAGAGACTTTAGAGTCCTCTGTCTAACGTTTGTGGACGATATTTTGTCATTATTTTCAAATATTTAATAAAATGTCCTTGTACTCTTATTCAATAGGAGACTTATGGGTAAATTGTAGGAATTATGGGTAAATTGTAGGAATTATGGGTAAATTGTAGGAATTATGGGTAAACTGTAGGAGTTATGGGTAAAGTGTAAGAGCGTACTATTTAACAATATTGACATATAACGAAAATATGCGTATGGCAAGAGACTTTAGAGTCCTCTGTCTAACGTTTGTGGACGATATTGTGTCATTATTTTCACATATTTAATAAAATGTCCTTGTACTCTTATTCAATAGGAGAATTATGGGTAAATTGTAGGAATTATGGGTAAACTGTAGGAGTTATGGGTAAAGTGTAAGAGCGCACTATTTAACAATATTTACATATAACGAGAATATGCGTATGGCAAGAGACTTTAGAGTCCTCTGTCTAACGTTTGTGGCCGATATTGTGTCATTATTTTCACATATTTAATAAAATGTCCTTGTACTCTTATTCAATAGGAGAATTATGGGTAAATTGTAGGAATTATGGGTAAACTGTAGGAGTTATGGGTAAAGTGTAAGAGCGCACTATTTAACAATATTGACATATAACAAAAATATGCGTATGGCAAGAGACTTTAGAGTCCTCTGTCTAACGTTTGTGGACGATATTTTGTCATTATTTTCAAATATTTAATAAAATGTCCTTGTACTCTTATTCAATAGGAGACTTATGGGTAAATTGTAGGAATTATGGGTAAATTGTAGGAATTATGGGTAAATTGTAGGAATTATGGGTAAACTGTAGGAGTTATGGGTAAAGTGTAAGAGCGCACTATTTAACAATATTGACATATAACGAAAATATGCGTATGGCAAGAGACTTTAGAGTCCTCTGTCTAACGTTTGTGGACGATATTGTGTCATTATTTTCACATATTTAATAAAATGTCCTTGTACTCTTATTCAATAGGAGAATTATGGGTAAATTGTAGGAATTATGGGTAAACTGTAGGAGTTATGGGTAAAGTGTAAGAGCGCACTATTTAACAATATTGACATATAACAAAAATATGCGTATGGCAAGAGACTTTAGAGTCCTCTGTCTAACGTTTGTGGACGATATTTTGTCATTATTTTCAAATATTTAATAAAATGTCCTTGTACTCTTATTCAATAGGAGACTTATGGGTAAATTGTAGGAATTATGGGTAAATTGTAGGAATTATGGGTAAATTGTAGGAATTATGGGTAAACTGTAGGAGTTATGGGTAAAGTGTAAGAGCGTACTATTTAACAATATTGACATATAACGAAAATATGCGTATGGCAAGAGACTTTAGAGTCCTCTGTCTAACGTTTGTGGACGATATTGTGTCATTATTTTCACATATTTAATAAAATGTCCTTGTACTCTTATTCAATAGGAGAATTATGGGTAAATTGTAGGAATTATGGGTAAACTGTAGGAGTTATGGGTAAAGTGTAAGAGCGCACTATTTAACAATATTTACATATAACGAAAATATGCGTATGGCAAGAGACTTTAGAGTCCTCTGTCTAACGTTTATGGCCGATATTGTGTCATTATTTTCACATATTTAATAAAATGTCCTTGTACTCTTATTCAATAGGAGAATTATGGGTAAATTTTAGGAATTATGGGTAAACTGTAGGAGTTATGGGTAAAGTGTAAGAGCGCACTATTTAACAATATTGACATATAACAAAAATATGCGTATGGCAAGAGACTTTAGAGTCCTCTGCCTAACGTTTGTGGACGATATTTTGTCATTATTTTCAAATATTTAATAAAATGTCCTTGTACTCTTATTCAATAGGAGACTTATGGGTATATTGTAGGAATTATGGGTAAATTGTAGGAATTATGGGTAAATTGTAGGAATTATGGGTAAACTGTAGGAGTTATGGGTAAAGTGTAAGAGCGCACTATTTAACAATATTGACATATAACGAAAATATGCGTATGGCAAGAGACTTTAGAGTCCTCTGTCTAACGTTTGTGGACGATATTGTGTCATTATTTTCACATATTTAATAAAATGTCCTTGTACTCTTATTCAATAGGAGAATTATGGGTAAATTGTAGGAATTATGGGTAAACTGTAGGAGTTATGGGTAAAGTGTAAGAGCGCACTATTTAACAATATTTACATATAACGAAAATATGCGTATGGCAAGAGACTTTAGAGTCCTCTGTCTAACGTTTGTGGCCGATATTGTGTCATTATTTTCACATATTTAATAAAATGTCCTTGTACTCTTATTCAATAGGAGAATTATGGGTAAATTGTAGGAATTATGGGTAAACTGTAGGAGTTATGGGTAAAGTGTAAGAGCGCACTATTTAACAATATTGACATATAACAAAAATATGCGTATGGCAAGAGACTTTAGAGTCCTCTGTCTAACGTTTGTGGACGATATTTTGTCATTATTTTCAAATATTTAATAAAATGTCCTTGTACTCTTATTCAATAGGAGACTTATGGGTAAATTGTAGGAATTATGGGTAAATTGTAGGAATTATGGGTAAATTGTAGGAATTATGGGTAAACTGTAGGAGTTATGGGTAAAGTGTAAGAGCGCACTATTTAACAATATTGACATATAACGAAAATATGCGTATGGCAAGAGACTTTAGAGTCCTCTGTCTAACGTTTGTGGACGATATTGTGTCATTATTTTCACATATTTAATAAAATGTCCTTGTACTCTTATTCAATAGGAGAATTATGGGTAAATTGTAGGAATTATGGGTAAACTGTAGGAGTTATGGGTAAAGTGTAAGAGCGCACTATTTAACAATATTTACATATAACGAAAATATGCGTATGGCAAGAGACTTTAGAGTCCTCTGTCTAACGTTTGTGGCCGATATTGTGTCATTATTTTCACATATTTAATAAAATGTCCTTGTACTCTTATTCAATAGGAGAATTATGGGTAAATTGTAGGAATTATGGGTAAACTGTAGGAGTTATGGGTAAAGTGTAAGAGCGCACTATTTAACAATATTGACATATAAAAAAAATATGCGTATGGCAAGAGACTTTAGAGTCCTCTGTCTAACGTTTGTGGACGATATTTTGTCATTATTTTCAAATATTTAATAAAATGTCCTTGTACTCTTATTCAATAGGAGACTTATGGGTAAATTGTAGGAATTATGGGTAAATTGTAGGAATTATGGGTAAATTGTAGGAATTATGGGTAAACTGTAGGAGTTATGGGTAAAGTGTAAGAGCGCACTATTTAACAATATTGACATATAACGAAAATATGCGTATGGCAAGAGACTTTAGAGTCCTCTGTCTAACGTTTGTGGACGATATTGTGTCATTATTTTCACATATTTAATAAAATGTCCTTGTACTCTTATTCAATAGGAGAATTATGGGTAAATTGTAGGAATTATGGGTAAACTGTAAGAGCGCACTATTTAACAATATTGACATATAACGAAAATATGCGTATGGCAAGAGACTTTAGAGTCCTCTGTCTAACGTTTGTGGACGATATTGTGTCATTATTTTCAAATATTTAATAAAATGTCCTCGTACTCTTATTCAATAGGTGACTTATGGGTAAATTGTAGGAATTATGGGTAAACTGTAGGAGGTATGGGTAAAGTGTAAGAGCGCATCCGAACACCGCGTCCGTCTTTGGTGGCGTCGTACCCCGAGATGGACTGCCTGCAACAATTGACGCTCTGCCGATCGCCTTCGTGTGCAACACCGACGACGCCGACGAACCGGGCGAACACTGGATAGCGCTGTACCTGTCCTCCGACGGGCGCGGCGAATACTTCTGTTCGTACGGTCTGCCGCCTCGTCACGCGGCGTTCCGCACCTTCTTGAACAAACACTGTTCCGAGTGGACTCATAACAGCACGAGACTCCAGAGTCCTCTGTCTAACGTTTGCGGACAATATTGCGTCACTTATATCATGCTTCGTTGTAACGGCGCTCCTATGAGAACTTTCGTCAACGCTTTCCACACCGATCTGGTCGCTAACGATTGTCGCGTGTTCGATTGGATCAGGCTGCTAAAAAAGGGTATACCGTACTATAACGTGTCATACTGAGCCTCTGGCGCGGTGGTCGCTCCACCCGTAAGCTCGCCCTCGAACCTCTGGCGCGGTGGAGACACCCGTAAGTTCGCGACCTCTGGCGCGATGGTCACCATTCGCAAGTCGCCTCCACTTCATCATCATCATACCCGGCTCGTTGTATCCAATCGCATACGATCGCCTCGTTTGTACTGCTGCTGCTGCCGCTTTGTTGTATTTAATAAAATACGTGTGCACCGTACGATTGCGTTCGTCTCCTTACTAGGTCAACGACCCTTCGGCACATACACGTAACTAGGTCACTGTTCGTTCCTCCTCCGGTCGCTAGGGGCGCGGCACGCGCATGCGCGCCACGCTCAGCCGCCGCCGCCGCCAGGGGGCGCTCACAGGTCTAGTGCTGCTTTCTGATTGGCTGCGCGCACTCATTAGCGGTGGGCGATATTAGAGGCCTTTTCCTTTGATCTTTTGATCGACCCGATAAGGGGGTCTCAGAAACCTCTGATAACTACTACGGCCGTCTAAATATATAAGTACCGTTACCTACCTGCTTCTCCAGTTGGCTCACTGTCGTCATCATATCGGCTTCTTGAGCGGCCATTTTCTTTCTCTGCTGATGCTGGTGGTAAGTATCGACGTGTGCTGTGGATCGGAATGCGGTTGTGTGCCTCGTTCACTCTGCGTCGGGTTTATATACACCTCCCACTGTCTATGGCGCGCTTTCTTATCACCAACCCTTGGTCGAGCGCGTGATGCTGCTGCTGGATGTCTGCTATCTCGTTGTACTCTGTTCATCGGTCTTGTGATCGTCTGGCGGGAGTCTGATGTAATCGAATGAACTCGCGTACTCGCATGAGTATATTTCCTAGCATGTTCTGACCGGCTTGACCACTCTATGTCAGTGCGCCCCAGTATCTTTCCCGACTCTTGACCCATTCCTGCAACTGGGAATACCCAGTGTCTAGCAGTCGTTTACGTAGGGTTGGATCGCGATATTTAACAGCAACTAACGCATACATTAGTGAATATCGTTGTTGGTCCCATGCTGCTCGTAAATGTTCTTTTTCTCGTATGCTCTTGCTGAGGTGTTTCGCCTGTAGACCCGTGCGCGTGGACAGCATTTTTTCTGCGGTTTGCATGTCACCATGATGCATGCATTTCCGCCATTGGTACGCGCTTTCGACACTGGTAAATTCTCTGTTCCACACGTGTATCCTGCACGCGTAGAAATTGGACAGAAATTGTTTGCCGCCCCTGAAGCGTATAGCACGGTTCATGATGACTTTATAACGTTAAAATGTACAGTTACTGTCTTAACTACACGCCGTTCTAGCACTGTCGAGTACATAACCCCCACTTTTTCCTTGCGTGATGGATGCCCGGTGTCGGTAAGCTGACAGTTGCCGGCCGCTTATCTGTTTTCTGATTAGTGTGGTATTGTTCCGAGGCTGACGTCAGTTGTCTGGTTTTATTTCTAGCATGCTATATAAGCCGGCTGAGATCGTCGTGTCGTCATCACAACCGCCATTGCCTTCGACGCCGTTCAGTTAAACACTTCATTCATAATGCCTATCGTTGCAGTACGGGACTTTGCTGATTTTTTGATTATCTTGAACATTATGGGAGATTCGTTGCTCCCGCTAATGCGTAGTGTGTGAGTATGTCTTTTATTTATTTATTTATTTATTATTATTATTATTATTATTATACTTTCATAGATATACATAGATCTACATAGATCATACCTGTTTTCACTTTACATACTGTTCTATCGTTCCTGTGTATACATGTCTCGTCGCCGAGTGTTCGTCGGGTCCACGTTCCAAGTTCCATATGTAGCGGCTTGCCTAGCGATAACGTCGGCCAGTCGATCGGTTTCGTATTACCTCTCTCTCTCTCGTTGCTTGGTTACATCTGTTATATATATATATATATATATATATATATATATATATAGATGCCTATGCATGTTCTCACTCTGGTTGTGTCCTTTATTTACAGAATACCTCGCTTTCATTGGGTGCAGGTAATGGTGGAGTTGCTGCAAGTCACCGTACGCCGACGGGGCTATCAAGCACTGGTGCTCTTTCGGGAGCAACTACACGACGACGATCTGCTGACGTCATTCGCCGAACATGCCAGCCGTTGGCGACATGTCATGTCTGACATCTCTTTCCACTACGGCAGTGGCTATCGCAACCCCTCGACCGACCCACCTGAGTCGGGGGACGACGAAATCGACGACCTCGCCGACGAAGATGACGCCGATTTCCGTGCCGCGTTCCGTTTACACATGACGCACTGGGAGCTCGTCATGCACCAGTTATTATTGTTGCATGTCCCATCACCCACACCTGTTTTCCATCGACTTCACCGAGGACCAATTCATCATCCATCACTGTTCCGTCGCCGTAGATCTGTGTCTCTCAGAATCTCGTTGGCACGCAAACTGACTGCCCGCGCCGTTCGCCGATCTTTATTGTCGGCTTTCAATACCATATCTCTTCCTGAATGAATGAATGAACACTTCTTACCCACGAACATTTATTATTATTATTATTATTATTATTATATCTAATATCGTTTACTTTCTATTGTACTTGTGATTTTTCATGTATTAAATTTTGCATCACCTTATATTCCCGTCTTGTATTGCGTTCTTGTTCCAACTGCGTGTTGGCATATTATATTTTACACATAGTCCATTTTCGTCCTGCTACATTTTATTTAACGAACGGTCCGATTTCCGTCGTCCAGCGGTTATATTGTAGCCATGCATGTCGGCTAATTAATAACTATTACACATTCGCCTTATCTTTACCGGTTTTAATTTTATTACGTCTTATGTTCACTCCATATATATACCGGCTATAACACGCCTCGGTCCCACATCAATGTCGTCACTGCAACATAGTTGCTGTTTATCACTGATTATCTCGGCTCCCTTGCTACATTGTACAGATTAGCGTCCTTTGATCTCGCACTACGGCTCACAACTGGATAAACGCTTCGGCTTACAGTTAACTCCAGTCGTTCGGACGTCCAGTTGACATTAGCTAGCCACTCGGACTGGTCACTCCGTCAGGGTCAAGGTCACGTGTTTACGTGGGTGGGTGGGTGGGTGGTGGGTGGGTGATATTACATGTATTTTTGTTGTTCCTATGTCCACCATCGATGACTACTGGTCAATGTTCGTTCCTCCTCCCGTCGCTAGGGGCGCTTAGGTTACGCACGCTCGGCTACGCTCGCCAGGGGGCGCTCTGCGGCGCTCTGATTGGCTGCGCGCACTCAGAAAAAAGTGGGCGATATTAGGGTGTTTTGCCTTTGATGTTCCTTTGATGTCTGGTCCAGTGATTTTACGCAAAATTTGAGGTCTCAGAAACTTCCACTTACTACTAAAGTGGTATCTGCTGAGACACGTGGGAAGCGCTTTACCCCGGAAGGGGGCACAACAAGTATTTTAAATACAATTACTTATCAAACAACCAGGCTTGTTAACAAATGCAAATGCATTTGAATGAGCATCTGAAGTATGCCAATCTGCTGGAAATAGAAGACTTTGAACATATAATCTGATATGACCCACTGACCTCCACGACTGATCAACAAAGCAGATACCTTCGTTTTTTTAACTCGCCTGTGAATTCATGTCAGATAGTAGACAGAATAACGGTATGTAATTCTATAAGTGGATATATAAATATATAAATAACTTCATTAATTTGCTGCAACTGTCTTCTTCAAAATGTCAACCGCTCCGTGGGAGCACGGTATTCATTGTATACAGTAGACTGGTGCTCAAGTCCACCGTGTGGCGTCACTGTTACCACCAGGGTAACAACCGTTACAACCAGTTACTGTTACAACCAGTAATGTAATAAATCGACCGGTAATGTAATAATCGACCGGTAATGTAATACATCGACCAGTAATGTAATAACAACGATGATGATAATCATTATGATGATGTTAATAATGATGATGTATAAGGTGATGATGAGGGTGATAAACGATTATGATGATGATGATAATTAAGGGGCGATCTTAGTGACGATGATGATGATGATGATTATTACGTTGATGATGATGATAAAGATTATGATGATGATGATGATGATGATGATGATAATGATGATAACGATGGTGAAAAATGGTTATGATGATGAGAGGAAGAAGATTAAGACAATTAAGCGGTCTTAGTAATGATGATGATGATGATAACGAAGATGATGACAATGCGGGTGATCATTATTACGATTATGAGGACGATGACAATGACATCCTCAGCATCATCATCCTGCTCCTCCTCCTCATCGTCATCATTATCCTCAAAATCACCCTCATAACGGCTAGCCATGCTGGCCCCCACTCGACGTTCACAAACATATGATTAACATAGGAATCTCAGAACGAGTGAGCCGCATGTTTTCTGGGAGGACATATGGAATGCCGTTCATATAACTTCCTAGGTAACGCACTACATGTTGGCAAACAATCGGACCGAGTCAGACAGAGTGGTAAGGAAGAAGGGGGGGGGGTGTCATTAAAAGGGTCACCTCAACACATGAAAGAAGTAATCTACACTCAATTAAGGGATCATCTCAAGCAATTATTTAAGGGATCATTAAAATGCTTAATAACTGATCATCATGTGATGAAATTAAGGGGTCATATGAAACAATTTAGGGGAAATCTCAAAATGCAATGTGATGTTATATTAGAAAGTTAAGTTTAACCGCAAAAAATAGTAAAATAAGGGACCAGCTGAAACAAGGGGTTATCTCAAAAAAATAAGTTAAGGGTAATTTCAGTCAACTAAAATGTTCATCTAAACGATTAAAGGGATCCTAAAGTATTTTTAAATATGACTAAAATTAAGGGATTTGATCAAAAAACAAGTTAAAGGATAATTTTAAAAGGAGTCATTAAGGGGTCATTTAATAATGAACTAGCTGATCATCTCAAAACAGCATGGGATCATCTTATAAAATCACGTGGTCGTCTCGAAAAATTAAATAAATTAAGGGGTCATTTCACAAAATTAATGGGTCTTCTAAAAAAGTTAAAGGATCGCACAAAATATGTAAGAAGTAATTAACAAGCAATAATTAAGTGTCTTTTCAAAAACGTTCAGGGACCATATTAAAAAGTGTAGGTAGTCAACACAAATGAACCAGCTGATATTCTCAATAAATTAAGGGATCATTTCATAAAATAATGTGGTCTTCCCAAACCAGGTAAAGGATCATTAAAAAACCAGGGATCATTTAAAAACGTATCCAGCTGATCGTTATGAAATGAAACGATCACGTCATGTAATTAAGAGAAATCTAAGCATGTAAGGATTCATAGCAAAACACAAACTTAAGGGGTGATCAAACAAATTGTGGGGTCACATCGAAAACGTAAGGGGTTTATCTCACAAAAAATTAAACGGATTTAAAAAAATAAATTAAGGAATCATTAAAAAAAATGTAAGGATCATTTAACAAAGTAACTAGCTCATTATTAAAAAAGTTAAGGGGTCATCTCATTGAATTAATGGGTTATCTAAAAAAAATGTAAGGAGTCAAAAGACAAACTTTAGGGGTAATCAAATCTTTAAGGAGTCATCTAAAAAATGTAATAAGGGTCATCTAAAAATCCGTCTCTTATTTTAGGCTTTGAGGTGATCGCTTTTTAATTTATAGATACCCTGTAGTTTTTGGGATTACCTCTTAATGTGGTAAATTTTAAATGTACCCCTACATTTTATATGTTGAGTTGCTCGCTTAATTTTATATACAACCCTCTGTAACAGCAACTAAAATCCACTGATATTTACTACATATGATCAGTACGTGTGTGGGCTGTTGATTCAGACTAAATATCTTAATTATGTATCTTGCATAATTCGTGGGAAAACACATTAGACGGCCTTATTATATTTGTGTTCTTTGATTACCTGATAATAAAATATAATTATGATAAAATATTATGTATATGTTGCGGAGTTATGCAACCGAACACCGGCAGCGCGCAGGTGAAGAAGAGAAGAATCGCCACGCCATTTTGCGGTTATGTTCTTGTAAGACGTCCGCGCTTCCGTTTTTTTAATGATTCCATTATTTAAAATCCTTTTAATTTATTTCCATATTCGATGTGACGTCATGATTTGTTTGATGGCCCCTTAAGTTTGTGTTTTGCTATGAATCCTTACATGTTAAGATTTCCCTTAATTATATGAAGTGACTGCTTCATTTCATACCGATCAGCTAGATACGTTTTTAAATGATCCCTGCTTTTTTTAATGATCCTTTACCTTGTTTGGGAAGACCCCAGTATTTTATGAAATGATCCTTTAATTTATTGAGACGATCAGCAAATTAACTTGTTGGTTACTTCTTACATATTTTGTGACGATCCTTTAACTTTTTTGAGAAGACCCATTCATTTTATGAGATGACCCCTTACTTTATTTAACTTTTTTCGAGACGACCACTTGATTTTATGAGATGTCCCCAGAATGTTTTGAGATGATCAGCTAGTTTATTAATAAATGACCCTTAATGAGACCTTTTTAAATTATCCTTTGACTTGTTTTTGATAAAATCCCTTAATTTTAGTCATATTTGAAAATACTTTGGGTGCCCTTTAATCGTTTAGATGAACATTTTAGTTGACTGAAATTAAGCTTAAATTTATTTTTTGAGATAACCCGTTAACTGATTCAGCTGGTCTCTTATTTTATTATTTTTGCGGTTAAACTTAATCTTCTAATATAATATCACGTTGCATTTTGAGATTTCCCTTAACTTGTTTAATATGACCCCTTAATTGGGTCAAACGATGAGCAGTTATTAAGCATTTTAGTGATCCCTGAAATATTTGTTTCAGATAATCCCTTAATTGAGTGTAGATTACCTCTTTCATGTGTTAAGGTGATCCTTTTAATGACCCCCCCATCTTCCTTACCACTCTGTCTGACTCGGTCCGAAGACTTGCCAACATGTAGTTACTGCCGTGCGTTACCTTAAGTTATAGGTTATATGAACGGCATTCCATATGTCCTCCCAGAAAACATGCGGCTCACTCGTTCTGAGATTCCTATGTTAATCATACGTTTGTGAACGTCGAGTGGGTGTCAACATGGCTGGCCGTTATAAGGGTGAACATAATGATGACGATGAGGTGGAGGTGCAGAATGATCAGGCTGAAGGTGTCCTTGTCTTCGTCCTCATAATCGTAATAATGATCACCCTCATTGTCATCATCTTTGTCACCATCATCATCATCACTAAGACCGCTTAATTGTCTTCATCTTCTTCCTTATCATCAACATAACCATTTATCACCCTTATCATCACCATCGTTATCATCATCATCATCATAATATGTATCATCATCATCATCGTCATAATCATCATCATCATCATTATCATCATCACTAAGATGACCCCTTAAATATCATCAGCATCATAATCGATTATCACCCTCATCATCACCTTCCACATCATCATCATCACCATCATAATGATTATCATCATCATTTTTATTACATTACTGGTCGATTTATTACATTACCGGTCGATTATTACATTACCGGTCGATTTATTACATTACTGGTCGATTATTACATTACCGGTCGATTATTACATTACTGGTTGTAACAATCGTGTGATGAACTGCCTGCTGAACAGTCCACATTCATCGAAGAAGGAGTGCTTTCTCTCACGGATTTTAACAAGCTTAAATACGCTTTGGTTAATTATTTCTTATCTTATCTTATTAGTTGTCATATCTATTTACCTACAGTGTGGTGTGTAATGGGTTATCCCAAACCGGACGATATGTAATTCCAATAAGGAAGGGAAAGAATGGGTACAATGTGGACAATATACGGCGTGGGCTCACGATTTAAGGTAACCTTGGGCAAAACGGTCTTCTGAGGTAATGGTCCTTTATCACGTACGCAAAATATAAAACTCTGAACGCCCCCAAATATGATGCAAAATGATGCTAACGACTATCGGATACCCACCCCGAAAGCTCAGCAACACGACATACGTAATTAAATCAGTGTATTTTTTAACTTTTATATGCATTATTATATCGACTGATCTAATATTCGCCAATTGTAAAAATGGTGCAATTCACTATGTAATGATAACTGTGTAAATCATGAAGTATGGAGCAAGACTGTTTCCTTGCAATTGGGGCAAGACGGTCGTCTTACCCCACACGCACGGTCATTATGCATCATATATATTACACATGGACAAGTATGCGTAATACATTTATTATAACACGAACGTTACATAATTTAAGTTATGCAGCATGTAGGCTGTAATTACTATGGAATATTACTAAACCCATGTTATATTATGTATGGATTGCAATGTACATATTATATGTTAACTTCAATTTAAATTTAACAACTGTAATAGCCAGATATGTTTCTATCATACTATTTGTACGTATACATTTTATTTTCAGGCAATAATTATTTCGTATAAGTGATACGTCTGCGTGCGTAGAATGAATACCGTGTCGCCATCTAGCGGTAGTCGTCTGAAGAAGAGACGAGAAGAAAAAGGTAAATTGACTGTGAAATAAGTAGTAATATTACTCATTTGAGCCATCCGGTCTTATGAACATCTTCACTCACACCAGTGTCGTTTACCACACTTTTGGCCATCTGGTCCGTATTCACACAAAAATGGTTGCATACGCAAGAATTTACACAAATATGACGGAAAACCATCTTAAATACATCGAGGCGGTGGTGCGATGATATAATTAACATTGCAGTCCATTGGGAGGACTGGAACAACCAAAGAGACACATGGAGAAGAACACTGCGGCTGATCGAGGACACGAACACTTTCAAAGCTCGGCTGATCGAGGACACGAACACTTTCAAAGCTCGGCTGATCGAGGACACGAACACTTTCAAAGCTCGGCTGATCGAGGACACGAACACTTTCAAAGCTCGGCTGATCGAGGACACGAACACGTTCAAAGCTCGGCTGATCGAGGACACGAACAGTTTCAAAGCTCGTCTTAAGACACACTATGTTAAGCTCGCCTTTAATATGTAATATTGATATGTCATATTCTATTCCCACAATATGAATTATTTGTAATTAACAACTAATATTTTATTGTCTAGCCATTTATTAATTACTCCAGGTTACCCTACCGTGTGGACAATTTGTTTACAAAATGTGTGATTATGACATAGAAGCAAAAACTGATGTGTTTTTTAAAGGCAAAATCGAGTGTGTTTCTTAAGATTTAGACAACAAGGCGCCATACATAAGTACAGGCGTAATGAGGTAAGTGGAGATGATTATTCCGTAGAACTTTGTTATTGCAAAAATGTTTGCTTAATTGGTCCGTTTTTTTAAGTAGTTTCCCAAATTCGGACAAATTTGATTTCAAGTCTTGTTACCTGGAATTATCACGGATTTGTCGAAGGTAGAATTAATTACCTAACTTTGTAGCTGTGTTTATTCGTGCGTCATTTCACGAGCGTTGATTATAAATTTGCGGCCAGCCCCTAGACTGAGCCAACTGTGGGAGTAGACCCACTGAGAAACGTGACACTCTCGGTCTCTTCCTCTTTGTCTATCCGCTTCTCCCTCTTTGTCTAACCGTCTCTCCCTCGTTATCTCTCAGCCTTTCAATATCTCCGTCTGTCTGATGTTGTTGTAATATATAATGTAAAGGATATTGTAGAAACAAGCTAAGTAGAACATACGGGGGTCTATTACTATTTTATTTCGGGGTTCATACTAGTGAGAAGTATTAATGCTCATTCGTCGATGATATAAATCGTAATTGAGAAGCAGATTGCCGAAAGAACTGACTGATTCGTCGATAGCATCATACTAGCCGTGCTGACAGACGACGTTGACGATCCCACGTGACCCGAGTTCACGGAGACTCTAGCTGTACCGCGAGTCTTTTATGTTTTACTATATAGCGTGTCAAGTTTACGGCGAGTTCACGGGTAGACTCGGTCGGTGGAATCAGCTGCGGTCCGTGTCTTGGTGGAAGTTGGATGTCTGCAATGACAATTATCATAGTAGCATGGCCATTTTCACTACCTCTGACTGGCCAATCGTACTAATTTATCAGTAGTTAGCAGGGATTAGACTATCTAGCTCGGAACAACTGTATAGACACAGCTGCTTTACAATGCTTTCCGTAGTTCAACAACAACACAAACAGTGCAAATCGAGTTTTATTCGTGACCGCGTTTAATGCATTTCTTTTATAACTGTGTTGTGCGAAGCGAATCTACAATATGCAATCACAATGTTTTTTGATTTTCATCTTCAGTTTCACAGCATAAATACTGCTTATCGAACATTATCTTGTGTAAACCAACACTAAAGTAAAGAAATCAATGCTACTGCGTTGTCAAATAACACAGTGAGTTCAACTATCGGGTGTATTAAATACACCACAAGCCAATCAACACAACGTACACTACATTGCTACCACATAAAACAGGAATAACCATCACCCACAAACGAGTATTCATTTCCTGTTATCTGGGGGCGCATCTGACGCCAAACTTGAGAATAACATATTCCGCCATTTTTTTTTTAATCCGTATTTTTGACTTAAAATTATGTATAAAGCCGTACACATCCACTACTACAACATCCATATGCCAACAGAGTGACATCATATGTTAGACTACAAAATATACCTACAAACAAAATCCGCTACATTTTGTCGGTAATTTGCCTAGCAGCAAAAGTATACGTGTTCATCGACCGCTATAAATTTGTCATTCGAGTATACACATGCGAGATAACACACACAAATATGCACTTTATCACGATATTAATTTTTTTTTATTCATTTAATTTTTCAACAGAATACAGCCTTATCCCTTCCCAAAATCCGTAAAGTTAACGGGAAATCAATACGACATGGCAGGTCTGATATTCATTTACAGTGGGCGCAAATAAAACATTATTACTGCATATTCGTTTACAGTGGGTGCACGTCAGGCAAACATTACCATCGCATATTCATTTTCACTGGGCGCATCTGACACCAAACGTCATCATCGCATGTTCGTTACAGTGGGTGCATCTTGTGCTAAACATTATTATCGCACATTCAATTCGAGTGGACGCTTCTTACGCAATACATTATCATGGTATATTCACTTGCAGTACGCGCATCTGACGCCAAACATCATCATTGCAAATTCATTTACTGTGGGGCATCTAATGACAAACATTATTATTACACATTCATTTACAGTAGACGCATTTCAGGCAAACATTACTACGACAAAGTCACAACATACTAATGTACAGTGGGCGCATCTGACACCAAACGTCATCATCGCATATTCGTTATGGTAGGCATCTGACACCAAACATTAGCATCACATATTATTTTACAGTAGGCGCATCTAACCCCAAACATCATCACGGCATGTTCGTTCAACATGTGCGCATTAGTCGCACGTTCGTTTCAGTAGGCGCCTCTACCACCAAACATTATCATGAGTTCGTTTGCAATGGGCGCATCTGACGCTAAACATTAACATCATGTTTATTTACTCAGGGCGCCTCTGACACCAAACGTCATCACTGAGTGTTCGTTTATAGTGGGAACATCTGACGCCAAACGTTATCTCGAGTGTTCGTTTACAGTGGGCGCATCTGATGCCAAACTTTATCATCGAGTGTTCGTTTACAGTGGGCACATCTGACGCCAAATTTTATCGTCGAGTGTTCGTTTACAGTGGGCACATCTGACGCCAAACGTTATCATCGAGTGTTCGTTTACAGTGGGCGCATCTGACGCCAAACGTTATCGTCGAGTGTTCGTTTACGGTGGGCGCATCTGACGCCAAACATTGTCATCGAGTGTTCGTTTACAGTGGGTGAATCTGACGCCAAACGTTATCGTCGAGTGTTCATTTACAGTGGGCGCATCTGACGCCAAACGTTATCGTTGAGTGTTCGTTTACAATGGGTGTATTTGACGCCAAACGTTATCGTCGAGTGTTCGTTTACAGTGGGCACATCTGACGCCAAACGTTATCATCGAGTGTTCGTTTACAGTGGGCGCATCTGACGCAAACTTTATCGTCGAGTGTTCGTTTACAGTGGGCACATCTGACGCCAAACGTTATCATCGAGTGTTCGTTTACCGTGGGTGCATCTGACGCCAAACGTTATCATCGAGTGTTCATTTACAGTGGGCGCATCTGACGCCAAACGTTATCATCGAGTGTTCGTTTACAGTGGGTGCATCTGACGCCAAACGTTATCATCGAGTGTTCGTTTACAGTGGGCGCATCTGACGCAAACTTTATCGTCGAGTGTTCGTTTACAGTGGGCACGTCTGACGCCAAACGTTATCATCGAGTGTTCGTTTACAGTGGGCGCATCTGACGCAAACTTTATCGTCGAGTGTTCGTTTACAGTGGGCACATCTGATACCAAATGTTATCATCGAGTGTTCGTTTACCGTGGGTGCATCTGACGCCAAACGTTATCATCGAGTGTTCGTTTACAGTGGGCGCATCTGACGCCAAACGTTATCATCGAGTGTTCGTTTACAGTGGGTGCATCTGACGCCAAACGTTATCATCGAGTGTTCGTTTACTGTGGGTGCATCTGACGCCAAACGTTATCATCGAGTGTTCGTTTACAGTGGGCGCATCTGACGCCAAACGTTATCATCGAGTGTTCGTTTACAGTGGGTGCATCTGACGCCAAACGTTATCATCGAGTGTTCGTTTACTGTGGGTGCATCTGACGCCAAACGTTATCATCGAGTGTTCGTTTACTGTGGGTGCATCTGACGCCAAACGTTATCATCGAGTGTTCGTTTACTGTGGGTGCATCTGACGCCAAACGTTATCATCGAGTGTTCGTTTACAGTAGGCGCATCTGACGCCAAACGTTATCATCGAGTGTTCGTTTACAGTGGGCGCATCTGACGCCAAACGTTATCATCGAGTGTTCATTTACAGTGGGTGCATCTGACGCCAAACGTTATCATCAAGTGTTCGTTTACTGTGGGCACATCTGACGCCAAACGTTATCATCGAGTGTTCGTTTACAGTGGGCGCATCTGACGCCAAACGTTATCGTCCAGTGTTAGTTTACAGTGGGTGCATCTGATGGCTGAGACCTCTGACGTCAGCTAGGGCTGAGGTATTAGCATTTGTAGTAGATATTCCTGAGTCTGGAAACAGACAGAACATTACTGGTCAACACTGTTGACAACGACCAGGTAGATGTGTTAGTGGGACACATTACATAGGTAGATAGATCAGTATTGTTTTTACATTATGGCAGCAGGATGGCTGGCCATTTTTGATTACATAAACAGTACTCTGACTGATCGCATCGGGAAGTTCAATTTGATGGATACTGATAGGAATATTGAAAGTTAGGCATAGCCCACATGTGTAATATCTACAGTTGTGTACATACCGTTGTAATTGTTGACAAAAACAATCATATATTGATGAACTTCTTCAATTTATAGAACTTTAGTCTTAGTTTTCTAATGGGTGAGCAAAATGCTGATGTACAAACTGTCCTTGCATTTCAATGCCCAACTAAGACTAAAATCACAAAGTAGTCTTCAAAACTTGTAATCCTAATAACAATTGGAACAAATTGATTTGAAAATGTCAATGTTCTGCGTGTCAGGGTTTGAAAGACGGGTCATCGCGCCGTTGTGCATTCTTCGTTAAAACTAAATGTGGGACTATTCGATGATACTGGAATTATTTTAGTGTAACTGAATGTTGTCAGACTACTGCCATGTGAGTTATTAAACACTGAGCAGTTTGCATGTCTGGGCTTAGGAAATAATAATAATATATAAAATGTTTCTATTGCACTAAAATAAGCAGGTCATTCAAAAACCAGAGCCAGACATATAAATCAATTGAATAAATAAATTATTGTTCAGGTTGATGTTACTGGAAGTCAATGTGTGGACCGGTACAAGTCATAAGCACAGGCTCCTGCACAGAAGCACACACACACGAGAATGCCAAATTTGTATGTTCGCGCCTAAATTATATAAAACGAGCCGAGTTACCCGGCGTCGCACGGGACAAAAAAGCAACTGCTGTAAGAGCTTATGACTCATTGCACTACTCAGGCAGGTTTTTGTAGTGCAATGCCAATGCAATGGCAACTTCAAACTCCAAAAAATATGTACAACTAAACTGTTGGTTTCACGAAGCATTCGGTGGACGTTTGACGAAGATCACACAACAATGGCAGAAACACGCATAGTGTTGCTAACAATTGTACCTAACTATTGTTCTGAGTTATGTCATTTACGTCAAGCATCTGGCACTGGTTCCTTTGACATAATACCCCACCCCGGGGATTTTTGAATATTTGGTATTGTACGAACCACCACCATGGGTCTCCAGGCAACAAAGCCTACAGAAGTTCAGCCAGACATGCGAAACTGACGGAGATATTTGATACACATAATCACAAACTACTTTATATTAAAGACACGTAATTACACATAGACACACTGAGCTGCCTGATCAATAATGGGAACATACCTCGCTATGTGGACACCAGGGCTGAAGCCCTCACCGCTTTCACACGGAGGTCTGCGATGCGTTCGACCGACGTCCACGGCTGTGCTGCTCTGCTGGGTTCTCACAAGCAACGTCAAAGGCTTTCGGACCGTTCCACAAGAATCCAATAACGAAGTAGACCATCTTATTCCACATATGTTCATGTCTAATCATCGGGAATGATGTTTGTATTTTAATGGTTCCTCGTTCGTCCTTGTCATGCCCAAGCAGCACATAGCATCCATCGTCGACCAGAATGCCAGTAAATCTCTGCAGCTTCTGAAGGACCTTCGGATCCCTCCAAAACTCTCCACCCATCTGATTTCTCTTACAGCAAAAGATAGATTTCATTCCTTTACCATTCGCCAAGAAGAATATTGTTTTTGGTCTATCTCTGTTGGACTTGTTCACATCTTTTGCTTTTGGGTATTTCCTGAAGAAGGCTTTTTTCCATTGGGGAAGAGAATCTTCCTGGAGTCGTGTCTGCCTTACGCTGTTCCGAGGCCAGTTGAACATCACGTAGAACAGATATGCCTCCAAGTACATCAGGGGCAATTTTCTTCTCTGATCGTACAACTCACAACTGTATTGTGCCAGACTATCATACAGCTTTTGTGAATCGTCGTGTTGAAATCTGACTGACAGAACCAAATTGACGCTGATGAAAATTCGGAGATCCTCCGCATTCATACAGCTTGGATTGTTGATGTTTTCTTCAACAAGCTTCTTCATTTTAAGAAGGTCTTCTTTTGTACACTCAAAGATGTTTCCAAGAGCATAGGATTCATACCCATACAGTCGACACCGGCGGAGCTCACAGCGCTCGTTGTCAGACAGTCGTGCTAAATCCTTGGCAGCTGGTTTGACAAAGTAATTGTAGAATTTCATCTTCAAAATGCCCAATTGTTCGAGGTAGTTCTGAGATCGATCGTCAAACATGGTGCGAGAGATTTGTAGGTTCTTGTCATCCAAGTACACTATTGTCTGTAGAACATCTGAGTGCATTTTCTTCAGTTTTGTGAAATAATCTTGACCGTTGAAGTCCTTCAGAAAAACTGCACCCGCTGGCATCACTGAATCATCAACTAGGAATTTACGCATGTGTTCTTCATCTCCAAAAACGCCGGTTTTGTTTAAGTAGTCGAGAAGTTTCATCGTCAGCTTGATCTCATTTATGTATCCGGTTTCGTTGAAACGTGGCTCCATTTGGTTAACGTTCTGGCCCTTTTGGAACTTGTCAATCCCCTGCATTGCTATCTCGACAACGCGTCCAACACCGTCATTTCTGTTCCTTGCCACGCCCTTCTTGATGTTCTCAAGTTCGTGCTCAACCTGCAGAAGATATACTCTGCCATACGTGTCCCACAGATAGGAGTTGTTGCTTATTTGGTCTGTCGAAAGTTTGGCATACTCAACTGCTTTTTGCCAGTTTTGTCCCTGAATGTGCAGACGAGCTATTTGCTGAGCTATGAAGGCGTCTTCTATCAGCTGGTAGCCCTGTTCAATTACAATGCTTGCTTTCTCGGGGCTTTCATCGTCATAGATAGTTTGGATCAGTGGCGCTACGAACCCGTTCGGACTGCCGTCGGATAAACGTTCTCTTCTCACCAGCATTATCTTCACTATGTCGGTCAGTGCTTTCTTTGATTGGCTGATTTGACTGAACACGTAGTTTTCACTGAACAATTCTAGAACCACATCGCTCAAAGATTGTTCCACGCCATCTTGTTTTCTCAATTCTGTCAAGACGTGTTTCGATAACAAAGGGCTGGCCATTCGCAAACTTCGACTATATCCCGCTGTTTCATTGGACATTACGTTGATCAGAATTCTCATTGCCTGGCTCAATTGAGTTTCCCAAAATGGCAGCGTTTTGTACCTGCCACGAGGTCGTATCGGTCCGTCATTCATTAACAAGTCAAAGGCAGCTGTTGGCAGAGGGTCAAAGCCAACTTCGTAGGCATTTATGAGCGCGACATACTTCAGTAGGGTCTTCTCTTTGGGACTGTCAATGTCACCAATCACCTCTTTCACTTTTGCTTTGATGTACTCTGGATCAAAGTTCTTCCTCATGATGTTGAACGAAATGAGCTGTTTCGGGTGAATTCCGTTGGTTTCAGAGTGCGTTTCCTCCAATCGTCTGTTCGTTTCTTCAAACCACTCTATCTCTTCCGCCTCCCATTCTTGTTTGAGCGTTGTATGTTTGCCCTTTCCCATAGTGCATCGTGCACATTCAAGAAAAACGCACGTCAGTTTCGGCATATCAGGGTCAGCAAGTGTCATGCGTTTCGATTTAACTTCCAGTTCTATTTTGAGATCTGTAGCATGTTCTTCATCAGCATTGTCTAGAAGAAGCAGCAACGGCCGTGGATTCGAGTCGTTATGTGAGTGCAGCTGCAGTATTTGGCTCGCCGTATCTTTGGATATCTTTCTCACAATTGCGCACCTGTATTTCTTCCTGAAATCCCAAAGCGTCTGCATGGCGGTCGTAGTTCCCCCCGAACCTGGTTCGTGGAACATTTTAACTGTGTGGACATGATTGCGGTCTGTCGACAATCGTTCCAACTCAAAGTTCACCTCATTATTTAACTGCTTCTGTTTGTTTCTGTGAAGTACGTGGTCTGAAAAGTAGAAATTCCACCAATCAGCCTTGCCGCCTCGGTAGAACATCTCCTCGGTCTTCAGTCTGTGTCTCTCAAGAGCTTCTGCATCTTCCAGAATGTCGGAATTTTCACACTGGTTTGCACAGAGAACTTCCAAGTCTTCAAGCCTGTGTAGGACACTTGGTTTTATTGTCACATAAGATCCACTTGAGGATGGCAATTGACATTCGACTTGTTGCTTGGGCCCACTAAGCATTTCGATTGTTTGATTCACCCGTTTCCAAGTTGATGGTGGTGCATCAGACGTTGATGGTGGTGCATCTGACGATGACTGTGGTGCATCTGATATTGACAGTGGCGTATCTGATGTTGATGGTAGCGCATCTGATGTCAACGGTGGTGCATCTGATATTGATGGTGGTGCATTTAACGTTGACGGTGGTGCATCTGACATTGATGGTGATGCATCTGACGTTGGCAGTGGTACATCGGGTTGCTCCTGAAACACAAATGTATGAATAGCTGTCCAGACTGAAGCCTTCCAACTGTCTGGTGACATACGGTTTCTAATGGTGGTGTTCTCAAATATGTGCAATACACTGTTTTAGTAACTCTAATAGTCTGCTTCAGATATCCAAGCTGACTTCCAAGAACACCAATGCAAAACCAAGACAGGTATTGCTTGAATCACATAAAAATTGTCTTAAAGGAAGAGGAATTTCAATGTGTGGGATTTCTGATGATACTAAGGGAATTAGTGTTAGTAAGTAGTAGATAGATTACATTGTACAAAGCATGTGAAATTCTGCATTGAACTGTTGGACATACTGTTGAGCATGTGTGTGCTATTGTGGTACACCATTAGTATTGTTAAGTGTGTGTGTATGTGTGTGTGTGTGTGTGTGTGTGTGTGTGTGTGTGTGTGTGTGTGTGTGTGTGTGTGTGTGTGTGTGTGTGTGTGCACGCATGCACGTGTATGCTTATCTGTGGTACTGCTGGTTTTCCAACACAATCTGAGAATGAAGCCCATTAATACTCTGAATGTTAGATTATTTGACTAGATACTATTTTTTTGTCATTTGCTATGTAATACCTTTGTCTGTTTTCTAGCACATGGAAAGTCAGACAACAGCTTCTTCTTCTCAGGATTTTCTGTGACAACTTTGTATGTCTCAAACACCAAACGAGGAAAGTTTGTGTTGAAGTAAGAGAAGGGATCACGTCCCAGTTCATCTCTGACCGTCTCAGGCCTGCAGCAACAAACAGGTTTATGTAACAAAGAAATATAATAGATCATTAATTATATAGTCACATAACAATGCATAAACATTGTTACGCATTGTTCAATGATTTGGGTTTTATTACATTATTAATGTGTATTCTGTCATTTAATGTAGTGTGGTCAAAATTAATAGTTGCAGTAGGCAAATAAAAACAAATGTACAATTAAAATATAATTGCTAATGTATTTTAATTAATCAAAATTGTACATAATTTATCAGCATGGTGATTTTTTAGTAACTTTTGTATGGTCTATGTCTATTATGTGTTAGCGAAAGAACACCGATTCAATGGTGAGTTGTAAACTCACACGGAGCCTATTTATGTAACATGTGGTCTATTTAATTTGAAAATTTTCTGTTGTTGAGAAGGGTAAGAACCAATGACATATATTATCCCACTGAGCATTCTTGTTGCTAGCTTTATTTAGCATTCACGTAGCAATGAGTCAGATAATGATAGAGCAGAACACAATGTCTTTAGCTGTAGTTTCAATTAAGCTAATTTAATTTTGCAAATACTTCAGAATAACAGGTAAATGTAATGAGAATACATGAAAAATGGAATCAAACATAAAATTATGAAACTGAAAAAATAACTGTCACAAAAAATCTGTCATAAAATAATTTATATGGTAGCATTTTCGTCAGAAGATAACAATGAAATAAACTTACTGATCGCCAAAGTGAGTTTGGATATTTCTCATAGTGCGAATGAGCTTACAAATGGATGCTGTATAGGTCGAGGTGTAGCGTTTCTTGTATTGTTTACTATGAGCTTTATACAGAGGCACAACACTGAGACTATCCTGTAACAAATGTACAACAAATGTTCACAACCTGTTATGCTAACACAATGAAAATGTTAACAAACTAACTTGAAACTGTCAAAATAATGAAATGATCAATACAATCTATTATAATCACATAATAATCACAATATATAACAATCACATACTAATAAGTTGTAGGACAGTTCACTTAATGGTATAATATCTAGACGTTAATATTAGAGGTTTACTATATATTATACACGTGAATGAAGTGTACACAAATATAGACCTATTGGTGCTTACCCAATCTGTTGTATTTGGAAACACATGAATCTTCATGTTCTCCAGTTCCTTAGCAAAGTGACTGTTTTTGTATTGCTCTTTATGACTAAAATCAATCAAAACATAGAACTTAATGTATCTTTTGATGGAATCAGTTATTCTGTCAAGACATAACACTAATATTTGACCAAACTTGTATCTACATTTCAACAACTCAAACCTCAAAATTATGCTTGCCATCCTCAGACATAGTACTTACATAGTACAGTGAAACACTACAGTGGGCTAAACAGGGTCACGATTTACCCCATAAATAAGTTACATTGTTTTTCTGATACTGTGAAAGAATGACTGGACACCCTTTTGTTGCAGCTATATAGCAATACCAACATCCCCAACATTTTAAAACTGCAATATTACAATCTAAACCAGAAATAACAACACATTGCAACAAAACAATTATTATGAATACAGTAATCACTATATGTTTTACAAATGTGTCTACAAACAGAAACACTGCCTTTTCAGTTGCTGTGTTAAGGTAGCTGGGGCAGCAATTCTATGCTTGTTTTGAATGAGTTCTGAATAGTTTCAATATACATTTTAAAGATAAACTAACAATTTCTTCACAAATTATATCTGAAATACTAAATAGTACTACACATTAATAAAACGTTTTAAACGTTTAAAACGTTTTTCATGTATTTGGTGACGTGTCATGATTACACTTTTTGTAAATACGAAAAAAACCACAAAACTATTTGTTCACTTATAGTTTACATCCAAGTTCCCGCGTCCTGCGTGTAGGCATTTACATTTCCCAAAATTTAATAACATCTGTCATTTCTCAGACCATTTAACTAATTTGTCTAGATCGTTTTATAAATGTTGTTTATCACTATCATTTTTAACCTTTCTGAACACTTTTGTGTCATCTGCCAATTTCAGTACATTGCTTGTTATATTATTGTCCAAATCACTGACATAAATTAAGAATAATAAAGGTCCTAATACTGATCCTTGTGATACCCCACTCAAAACAAATTTCCAATTTGAAACCTCTCCATCTACTACAACACGCTGTCTTCTGTCAGTCAGCCATTGTTCTATCCAGTTGATTATGCCATCCCCACAGACTTTTATTTAAGTAGTAATCTTTGATGTGGCATTTTGTTGAAAGCTTTCTGAAATTCTAAGTAGATAATATATATATTAGTGATCCCTTGTCTATCCACTTATTTGTTAAGCATGACCTCGCTTTTAGGAATCCATGTTGAGATTTAATAATTTATGCCTAACAAGGAAGTCCACCACATGGTCTTTAATTAGCCTTTCTAATAATTTACAAATCACTGATGGTAAACTCACTGGTCTATAATTATCTGACTTATTTTGTGAACCATTTTAAAATAATGGTATGATGTTTGCTTCCTCCTCTTTTAATGACAAATTGAACACTCTTGCAAGTGGTATACTAATTTGTTCTACTGTTTCCATTAACAATTTTGGCAGAATTCCACCCACTCCAGGTGATTTATTATCCTTCATTGCCTTTATTTTCCTAGCTACCATTTCTGGAGTTACAAATAATTGCCCCAAATAATCCATTTAGCCTCCTGAAATTTGGCATCTGGAACTGGAAATGAACTAATATCCTCTCTGGTAAACACTGAACTAAAGTATCCGTTTAGGTCTTCCACCATTAAAAAACCTTGTGATTATTCTATTTCCAGCACTGTCTTCTAGTGGTCCAACCTTTTCTTGTACGCTCTGTTTACTCCTGACATATGCATACAAACTCTTGTTGTAATTTTTTATATTACACGCATATTTTTGTTCATAGCTTCTTTTATATTTTTTATTTCAGTTGTAGCTTCATTAAGTGAATCTTTGTAATTTATGTAGTCTTCATCATTTCTGGTTTGCTTGTACATTATTTTTCTGATATATTCTTTTGGCAAGTGTGAAGTAATTCATTTCTAGTTTGCTTGTACATTATTTTTTATAATATATTCTTTTGGCAAGTGTTAAGTAATTAATTAACATTTCCTGCTTGTTAGTGATAACAGAAATGTGTAGCATGCTTGACATTTTTTTTCGCTGGCGCATTACATATTATTAACAAAACATAACGACCACCTAATATTGACATGTCCCACTGATCTACCCCAACAGAGGCCCTGGAATCTGTATTTGTAACAAGTTAGTTTCATCAACTGCGACTTCGTTAAATGGAATGACTTGTCTGAGCTCCTCAGAAAACTAACTTCGCTTTGTTAGAAATGCTGATTCATCACAGGGTAGACTCTTTCAAGCTGTGTTGTCTGTGCACAGTACATTGGGAGGTACCTGGTGTAGTTCAACTTGCTCAAAGCGAAACACCAGGGATCACTCTTTTGACTTATGCCAAGTGAACATTCAAGTCCAGCTGCCCTCCTTGTCACCTCTTTCCAGCAAAAAAACAAGACGTTGATGATGTAAGTAATACTGAACTGTATCAACTGGCCACGATTTTAACAAAAGATATCCAGATAGGCTGTGTGCAAGTCCAAAATCTGTATGCATGAGTCATTGCTCACAACAGCACGAAGAAGTATACAAATGATTTGGCGCATTCACGTACAGTGTATACGATATATGCCAGTGATGGTAGTAAGACTACCACTGGTTCGCGAGGATGTTATCAACTAAAATAATTAAAGCATTCATTTTGTCTCTGTTATTGTTTAGGCCTTCTTTATAGGAAGACCACAGAAGAAGATTTGTGAATATATACTTATCCTTGGTTCTTTTCAAACTGACATCAATTACTTTTTTCACACTTCATCTTAGATTGTTTGCAATAAAAACCTCCAAACTACTTTTATAAATGCAATGTATAAAAATATTATGAAAAGTAGATTATTGGGCTTTTTATATCATCATCAATATTGTCTTTTTATTTTATATAAATAACTTTATTTCTTAACATTAGGCCTTTTATTTGTTGGCTTACAGATCTGCCGACCCAATATTTCCGTTTTTATAACAAAATTAAGAACTTTTTTCACACGTCTTTGTTCCGGGCATTTTCTCAAAGTTTATTGTATTCTAATACTAATATTGTGTTTGATTATTTTAATTATATAAACAAATTCATGCTAAATTTCATTCCCGAGTTACCTGGACTCGCTGGAAATCGTGTACGTGACAAACAGTGGCGCCACATTGCGGAGTCTGGATAATTGAGGTAAGGTATGGTGTCAAAAAGTCGGGCGCAGTCGAAGATGTTGACAAAGTAATTTTGATTATCCCATTTAGTATCAAGAGCTCTTTCATTGGCATATGCAACTAAAATGACATCAATTAACTGATTGAATTCAGCGAATGATAATCACTATTTGAAACACGTGTTATCGACCCCTGAGTTTTTAGTTAGGTCTGGTTGCTGTTTCATATTACGATGTTTTATTCAATCAACTCTTCTTTCCCATTGCTACTATCATAATGCAGGGCAGATTTGTTACACGGGATTTCAAACAAGCTCTTGTAAATCCTCATAAATCCTCTTATTAAAAACAAACTCTGTGTAAAAATGACCTAAAGAAATATCGTCCTATTTCCAGTCTCAGTTTTCTGTCAAAAGTATTTGAAAAAGTAGTTGCTAATCACCATCATGAACATATTTATAAACATCACTTATCAAATTATCTACAGTCTGCATATAAACGATTCCACTCTACCGAAACAGCTCTTCTCAAGATAAACAATGATATAGTTGACAACATGGACAATGGCAAAATCACAGCACTCACTTTACTAGATCTCTCAGCTGCTTTCTATACGATTGATCATTTAATCCTTTTACAATGCCTTCATAGACATCTTGGCATTTCTAGCACAGATCTTTGGTGGTTCAAATCATATTTTTCAGACAGACACCAAACCATTAACATATCTGGCACATTATCTTGCCCACAACACCTTCCATTCGGAGTGCCGCAAGGATCCGTCCTTGGCCCTGTTCTGTTTAGCTTATATACTATGTCTCTCTGCCAAGTCATTACTAATCATAATCTCAGTCATCACCTGTATGCTGACGACACACAGGTTTACATATCACTTTCACAATCAAATGCACAAAAATCTGTTTTGACTTAAAGTGATTGTCTTACTGATATCTTGTTTTAAATAAAGTAACTAAAGCTTAATCCAGATAAAACAGACCTTATTATTATTGGCACTAAGCAACAACGAAATAGGATCATCAGCCATTTTCCAGTTAAACTGCTTGGCATTGGTACATTCCCATCAGATACTGTTCGTAATCTAGGTGTTGTCTTTGATAGTGCCTTCAACTTTCGTCAGTATATTTCTCAAGTATGTAAATCCTGTTTCTATCATATATATGATCTCCATTGAATTCAGCGTCACATATCTATATCTACTGCTAAAACAACATCAACCACAATAATTAGTAGCCACCTTGACTATTGTAATTCACTACTAAATAACATTGCTAAAAGAGACTTGGCTAAACTCCAACGAGTACAAAATTGTCTGGCATGTGTGGTACTCACGGCACCTCGTTTTTCACCGTCATTACCACTACTTAAACAGTTACACTGGCTTCCAGGTTCTTACCGAATTAATTTTAAGCTATTCACTCTTACATATCATTCTCTATCTACACAACAACACACCTACTTGGCTAGTCTCCTGCATCTTTCATATATCCCTAGGCAGCTTAGATAAACAATTTCACAACTTATTGTGCCTAAAACAAAACTTAACTTGGACAAACGTGCATTCTCTGTCGCTGCACCTAAGATCTGGAGTGAACTCCCCATCACTTTGGAAACATCTGAAACTATAGTTATCTTCCAAAAAAACTCAAGACATATTTATTTGAAATTGAATTTCCACCATAAATCTTTGGTTGTCCCTCATTCTGATAATGAATTTTGTGCATCCCTGTTCACGATTATGCTTAATAATTCTGTTTTGTTGCACGTCTGAGCTCAGGTTCTTGAGGATATAGGTGACATAGAGGTTAATTATAATTAATTAAATTCTATTCGTATTAGTTAAAGTTTCTGTGTCAATATTTCTAAAAACAGCATTACTGAATCTGGTTATTATACTAGTTCAGACATCTAAAGTGACTTTGCGTGCTTGGAACGATGAGCCTGCCTGAATCACCCTTGTGATGGACAATGGCTGCCCACAAACTGACTAAATAATTGATCATCGATAGGCCAAACTGAAAATAATGAAAATCAAACCGATTCCAAAAATTAATATGGCATATTATGTTTTCGGACGGCTGATAATTTCATTATTTTAAATGTCTGAATACATATGGCCAATATGGTACTATTTTTTATTTTTTTTCCCCGACCGACCCGGTTTTGTTAGAAAAAATCCGTAAAGCAACTAATGCAAAATAATAGGCCTTACTGATATCATTACAATCTTTTATCATTTATTGCTGATGTTTGACACTTGGATTTTCTCTTATCTAGTGTCACTGATTTGTGTTGAATTAACTGCAAACCTTTGAAATCCAAGAATCTGAGAGACACA
The DNA here is from genome assembly GCA_963662155.1 of Lamellibrachia columna. Taxonomy (NCBI): domain Eukaryota; kingdom Metazoa; phylum Annelida; class Polychaeta; order Sabellida; family Siboglinidae; genus Lamellibrachia; species Lamellibrachia columna. The sequence goes on from OY759261.1 coordinate 14,003,295, forward strand.
CCTGCCCGCCCGCACGTGTGCACACGCACACAAACATCTAGGCTATGTCATTGATCGATGGCACAGATTCATCTGTTCAGTCTTGAAAAAATATCAACAGTCACACATCCAACTCAGAAGTGTGCATGAAAATGTTGGAAATGTAATACTCTAATTAGAGTATACATGAGTTGTTTCTAAGTAAACAACACGTTTTTAATGTGACACCCAATGACTTACCTCTTCTCTACCTCATCTTCATCAGCCACAGCAGCAATGAATTCATATCGGTCCCTGTCACTCCAGAAGTACAGGTGCCTAGAACATATCCCAACATCAAATGTCACCTCTGAAAGCCTCTGGCACTGTGCATCTGGACACTATTAACATGTGAACAGTGTACATACATGAGTGCTATTTTCTAGATGCTTCTTTTGTTTATTTTATACTATTTGCACACATACACATTAAGGTTACAAGAATGACCACGTAGTGACCACACACATCTGTAGTGATCACAAACACACATAGAGATCGTAAACAAACGCAGTGATCACAAACACACAAAGTGATCTTAAACACCTGTAGTGACCACAAACACACGTAGTGTGATCACACACATACCTGTAATGACCACAACATATCTACAGGTGCAGTGGCTCAAATGGCTTTGTGCTCATCTCTTGACCAGGAAGTACTGGATTTGAACCTCAGGCCAGCGGCAGCCCCGACAGTACGAGAGCCAGTGGTCATTTATTTGCTTCAAGAGTTTGGTTGGTATTTCTGAATAGACCTGCCTTTGGACTATTCAAAACATCACATGTTAAGGTGGTGGATCATGAACTGTGTAGCCAAGGACTAGTGACTTGAGGCAGTGGATTGTTACCCTAGCCAATTTGCACTGTCAGTGTTATGGCCTCTGGTGTCAGGTGTTATGTAATCAAATGTCACACTTAACCAGGCTTGTGGTCAGTGGAAGTCTTAAGACATATGCCTGTTGCATAGTGAATTTCAATTTCATAGGTTCATCTACTATTGATCAGAAACTTTGTTACAAAAGCAGGCCCTATTTCTTCTTAAAGAAACCAGAACCTGTTATTTTACCGGATGCAAGTTCTCGGTCCAGCACCGACAACAGCTTTACAGTGAATATCACTCTTGAGACTTGATTGTGTGCTGATTAGTGTTTAAATTTTTGTTTTCTGACTGCTCAATTTTCAACCTTCAATCATATGCGCTGCTTGGAATGCAGAATGCACCCAACTACCAGTGTCATAAATATATGTGCAATGCTAATTAAACTGCAGTTAGATGTTCCAAAAAGTGGACAGTTTGTAAACCAAGACATTTATCACTTTACTCGCAAAAACTCACCTTCCAATCAATTTTAGCACTAAATTGTACACGTTACAAGTGCCGCACCTCAAATTATATCAAGTAGCTGAACCAGCATTAATTGGTTTTCCTTGGGAGGTCTGGCTTGTTATTCGTGAGGATGTTTTATTGCCAAAATATGAATTTTCAACAGCAATGTTATACCCATGCTGATCTATTGCTCCGAAACATGGAAAACAATGAAACAAATAGAGCAGAAACTAGTTTCCAGACCAGATGCTTGTTCAAACATCAGATGGAACAAATTTATCACCCTCGAGGAAGTACTTAAAAGAGCAAATGTTGAGCCAATCACACCTCACCTCACCTATCCTCTTACGGCCCAGTGGCCCATAAGGCCGAAGTGCATCTCCTCCAGCTCACTCTGTCAGCTGCTACACGTCTATCTTCATTCCACCTGTTCCACCCCAGTATGCGTCTTTCATTTTCAACAGTTGATTGCCACGTTGTCTTTGGTCGACCAACCTTTCTTCTACCTTTGGGCGTCCAAGTCAACGCCGTTCTTGTCCATTCATAGGATATGTCCTACCCACTTCCACCTTCTTAACTTGACCTTGGTGCTGATTGTCTTCAATTTTGTTTTTGCAAGAATACCTTGATTTGATACAACGTATTACCACCTAATTTGTAGGATTCGTCTTAAGCACTTGAAAAAAATGTATCTAACTTTCTGTTGTCTCCTTCATTTATTTTCCATGTTTCACTTCCACACAACAACACTGGTTTAACAAGTGTGTTAAAAAGCCTCAATTTAGATCTCAATGAGTATATATTTGCTTTAGCTTCATGAAAGATACCCTAGCTTTACGAATTATGTTAACAATGTCATCGCCGCCTCCTCATTGCTTACTGACGTTAGCACCCAGGTAGTTATACTTGTCCACTTCCTTAAGCTCTTGATCATCAATTAGTATTCTGTTTTTGCATTTGCTGTTTATCCTCAATACTTGAGTTTTCTTTTTATTTATTCTTAGTCCTGTCCTTGCGGCAAATTGATTCAGTTGTCTGGTCTTTAATTGCATGTGTGTGTAGCATGATGACATGAGTGCTATGTCGTCGGCAAAGTACAGGTCCTCTAGTTTTGACGTGAAGTTTCATCTTATCCCTGTTTTATTTCCTGCTGTTGTGTTTCTCATCATCCAGTCCTTCAAGAAGATAAATCCATACATTACATCCCCTTGTTTAACTCCAGTTTTGACCTTGAACAACTCAGATTCCTCACCTTTGTCTAACACTGCACATTCACTATCTTCGTATAACATCTGAACCATGTGGATTATCTTGCGTGGAATTCCATAGGTCTCCATGATTTTCCATACTCTCTCAGTGCACTGAGTCAAACTCTTTTTCGGTCCACAAACATGATGTATAGAGTTGCCTGAGCCAATCAAGTGTACAATATTAGAAAGAAAATTTAAATATTTGGGCCATGTCCTAAGAATGCCACCAACGAAAACACCTGGAAACAATCTGGAAAGAGGAAACGAGGACCAAGGGAAACATACCAATGAACCATCTCAAGGGAGACTCAAACCAAAACAAAATTAAGACACAAGACCTTGAAAGAATGGTTAAAGATGGAGATGGATGGTGTCGATTGCTCTCTGTCTTGTGTGCCTGACAGCACAGGGCGAGTAAGTAAAAGTAATTATGTGCGTAGCCATTTTTGGTATCAAATCAAAGGATTTGATATGGATGATCATAATTTATTTGTTAGCATGTACATGACGATATTTTGTATCAAATAAAAGGATTTTAAATAGATGATCAGAATTTATTTGTTAGCATATATTTGTTATCATATTTGTTGTCAAATAAAATTAAAGGATTTGAAATAAGTATTGGACCATTCATTTTCAAGCTGATCAGTGCAATGTGCACTAACATAATAATAAGGTTTTTATTTCAGACAATAAGCCATATGTCCAAATAAAATAAGTATATAAATAAGATCAGTAAATGTAAAATGTATACACTGAATACACAATTTCGACGTCACTAATGGCAATATTCTGAATACTAGGATTCTGTGACTTGTCAATCCTAGTCATTAAGCTATAAATAGCCTTTCTAGTGACACCTTTCCAAGACTTGACATTAGCCATAGCAAACATGTCGGTAGCGCTACAGGGATCATGTCTCAGTTAGACTTCCTGGTGTGTTACACACAGTAAGTTTGGATATAGGAAGTTTTAAAAAAATCATATCATCTGACATAAGTGCCTTTAAGCTGGGACATTGCCATGTTTGCTGGTAGAACCTGTTGACATTGTAACTGTGGATTTTTTAAAATGATTTTAATAGGCGGAAGAATTTTTGCTATTTTTTTGCCACAAAGCACAAGTGCATAGTAATTCATGCAGAAATTGGTCAACATTGACGGGTATGGCACGTTCAGCCATTTTAAGAGTTAGAAATATGTGATTTTGACAAAACTTGACCAGCATGAGTGGTCACATTTTCGAAAATAAATAAATAAATAAAAACGGTTGCTAATCTGTCCCATGTTGTGTGTGTTTGACTTAGAAAATTATCAGTGTCATGCTAGTTAATATTATATTATTATATATATTTTATTGATTTCATCTAGTCATCAAGATCATTATTTATTAAGCACCGCTATTATTTAAAAGTGTTAACCATCTTCTTTAGGAGGTGTCCTATAAATGACCTACTATATAGTGCTATAATGTTTGATGTGCATCAGCTGATAATATATTGTCATGCAATTTGATGTTTAACAAGATATGTAAATGTAAATAGACACAATTTTTTCCATTTTCCATGTGTTAAAATTGTACGAAAGCGCTTATGATAAGCTAAACACTTAAAATAAGCACTGTTTATATAGAAAATAATCGCTGCGTTTCATAAATGTCTATCCACCACCCGTCTATACGCATTTCATGTGTCCAGTTCTTTTTCAGTGCCTGGGCACAAGGAAATGAAGGTGTGCAGCCCAAACCATAGATAACCCCGTCTCTTGCTAGCCCCATCATTGGCTAACCCCATCTCTAGCTAACCCTAACCCTGAAGTGATTTACAGAATATATAACCAGGGTTGACTGAATTACTTTTATTTTGTACTTGAGTAAAGGTAAAAATAATTCACCTAAAAACTACTTGTGCAAAAGTAAAAGTACTTTGTAAAGAAGTACTTGAGTAAAAAGTAAAACTACTTTTCAAAAGTACTTGAAGTAAAAGTAGAAGTAAAAGTACAACATGTAGAAATAACAACAAAATCATGAGTAATATTATATAAATTACACAACTTGCATCTGGCAACTGTTTTGCAACCACTCTGCCTATAACAAAGTGTTTTCAGACAGCCTTAGCTGGTCAATCAGTCTGCCACCATTGAACACGGTGCTCACTTGGATGCTTGGAAAATTACATTATCATTAATGAGAGCTCACAACATCAAATAATTTAAGTTAAATACAGAACTTAATTAATGATGAGGCACAATCTGTCTTTTTATCGACCTGTTCCACTGGGGTATGGGAGGAGCTAGATTGTACAACAGGATATGTATATGCAGGTGTGATTGTATCTGAGTAGGTAGATGGTCAGTCTAGTAGGAGTAGTAGCCTCTCAGGGAAGCTGGTCAGAGGTAATACAACCTAACACTGCCCATAGTAAAATTAACAAAGACATTTGATGCCTAGCTGATGAAGCCATCTGGCTTGTGAACAACCACCTTCTCCTGTCTTCCCAGACATGTCTTATCAGCTGACACAAACATTGAAACAACACGCTTTAGCAGCTAGCTGTGTTGGTTACCTGGTACCAGCTGGGGCTAGAAATGATCAGAAGACAGACCAGTGCAACAGAGGAATGCTGTTGCTAATTGCAATTAAAAGTGTGTCCTGTCAGGGCCTGTCCCTGTCTCTGATGTTATGGGTCAGCTTGAATAAGCCATATATGCTGTATCAATTCTTTACTCTTTAGTTCTGTAGAGTAATCATTACTATGAATTTATTAAACATCTCAATATGAATTTTATTCATGAAAGAAAAATGCTGTTTAATGGTGACGTAAGCCGGTAAGGCCATTGCCGACAATGGGCGAAAATCGGAGAAGTTATCAATCCACGATGCGCGTTCGTTCATGAATATCAGAATTGTGTCAGTGTATGGGGATTATCAATCCATTGTCGAAATTGCAAATTTTAATATTTATAATACGTATTGGAAACTTACTGATTAATAGTTTATATGGTGCAACGGAGACATGTGCATCATGGTTTGAGATGGCGTTCAAGCGTTGTGTGCTCGAAGTGACATTTCATGTCAACGGTCTTGACCTAACCTATGCCAATATTTGGCAGGCTTCGTTCACTGATGTATATATAAAACAATGGTTGTGTCGATTTCCCAAAGAGAGGTTTATATGCAAATATGGCATGCAATTCGATGATATTAATAGCTTTTGGCCTGGCGACTATGCACAATTTATGAAATGTCGTTGACAGTGGAGCGCCACCGGCAGCAGCGGTTTTGCCAAAAATGTAACGAAAATATATTGCGAAGTAAATAAAAGTAACGAATTAAAAAGTCAAGTTACTTTAAATAAAACTACTTCGTTACAAGTAAAAGTATTTAGTCAAAATTCTACTTCGTTACATGCCAATTACTTGAAGTAACTACTCAAGTATGGTAACGTAGTTCTTTTACTTCGTTACATGCCAACCCTGTATATAACAATTCCCATAGGCACAAGTTGATAAGAGAAGTGAACAGTTTGGTTGGAAAAGGCAGCAGGGCTTCACGTTTGAAAACAACAGGTGATAAATCGCTCGCCTAAATATGCCAAATTAATTTAGGCGAGCAATTTGTAAGTTTTTTTTGGCGCCACCATTTCACATTCAAATTCTGTCGTTGTCGCCATGAAATTTTAATTGGTACTTGTTGGCGCTATGACTTTTGTACAATGAAATAAATGTTTACTTTAGTAAACCCCATTCATTGCAATTGGTGAAACGGTTTTGAATTGCAACATGCCATCGATCACCATAGGCGTAGCCGATGCCAGGCCAGTGCCGTAGCAGTGTGCTGTGTCCGTGGCAACGATGGCGACGCGGCGCTGGTGTGCGACTTCGCTTAGGCGGTTTGAAAATTGCAACTGAGATTCACAAATATGCCATGTATAACAATCAGATGTATAGTCATAAATGCAGCTTACTGGGGTGAAATGGCATACTTTCATTGCATCATAATGCCAAACGCACAATTCAAACTCGGTGCGCAAAAATATGAATTCTTCATCCGCACATGAAACAGTCAATCAATATTACCGGAGATGTGCGTCGTGAATTTATATGTTCAGAGCGGTTGAAAGACGAAGTGGAACAATTATTAAAATTGTTGTTTTCAATATTTAATCAATTCCGTGTCAACTCATATGCGTGTTCGGTAGCTCAGATCCAGGTTATTATTTTTGATTCCCATTACAGCCTAGTCGGTCAATCAGATTGTAGTGAAATTTTTTTAATCCCTTAACTATTCCATAACTGTACATGTATACGTGTACTTTATTCAGTTCGACATTTGTGACATTTAAACATAATACACATCGACGCTAGTCCACTCATTTGATAACTTTTTTTATAAACCGCGCGGCCAGCACATCGTGGCTTCGATGGCGTTCTTGCAATCCTGGTGCAGCGGGCTGCGATCGCCATCCATGGTAACACACTAACGGATGATAGGTGCACTCCGAATACTGCATTATAAAAAGGGTAGACTTTCATAGTGAATCTAATACTCAATAAATAATAACAGATGCTGAATTAGGATTGACAGGATAGTAATGTTTAGGAGAGATCGAATAGGAAGAAGGGGAGGGGAAGTTATTTTATATGTTAAAGAATCTATTCAGGCTTATGAAATAAAATTAGAAAGGAAAGTAGATTACGATGAAGCTGTTTGGTGTAAAATAGTTTCAGGAAATTAAAAATTAACTATTGGATTTGTTTACCGAAGTCCAAACATAAACGAAGAGGATAACACAAAAATAGAAAATGCTATAAAGGAAGTTAGTAAAGGGGAATCATAATGGGAGATTTTAACCATGGACACATACAATGGAAATCTCTAGAGAATACAGGGGGTGAGGACCAACAATTTCTATTTTTAATTCAGGATAGCTTCCTTACTCAGCACGTGCTAAAACCAACCAGGGGAGAAAATGTATTAGGTATAGTGTTATCACAAAAAGAATTAGTCGACAATGTAAAAACACATGAACCATTGGGTAACAGTGAACACAATCAAATACATTTTGACATCAATGTAAAATCAGAAAGTAAAAATAAAAAACGTATAGGAGAAACTTCCACAAAGGTAACTTTAAAGATATGAGAAAATACTTAGCAAAGCTAGATTGGAATAACATGCTGATGAATAAGACCGCAATTGAATGTTGGAATATTCTAAAATATGAAATTGAGAGTATCATCGATAAATTTTTTCCCTTGAATAAAACAAGGAAAACGGTCTAGAAAGAAACTAGTTTTTAAGCAAACTATGTAGAGGGTTTATAGGCGTACCAGAAAGGATGAAGACTATGCAAATTACAAAGAGGCACTTAACCTAGCTACAACTGAAATTAGAAAATCTAAAAAACCTTTGAAAAAAAATTGGCACCAAGAGTTTCTATGGTTATGTAAGGAGTAAACAGAAAGTTCAAGATAAGGTCGGACCACTGGAAAACAACAGGGGAAACATAATTTCAGATGGGTTTCAAATGGCAGAGGTCCTGAATGAGTATTTCAGCTCAGTTTTTACCACAGAAGATATCAGCTCACTTCCAGTTCCATTTACTAAATATGAGGACAATAAATCAGAATATTTAGGGCAATTATTTGTAACTCCTGAAATGACAGCACAGAAAATTAAGAAGATGAAAGATAATAAATCACCTGGAGTTGATGGGATACCACCAAAACTGCTTAAGGAAATTGTTGAGCAAATTAGTACACCACTTGCAAAATTGTTTAACTTGTCACTAGAAGAAGGAATAGTTCCTTCAGAATGGAAAGAAGCAAATATTACGCTGTTATTTAAGAAGGGATCGAGGAACAAGCCAAATAATTACAGACCAGTGAGTTTAACATCAGTTGTATGTAAATTACTTGAAACATTAATTAGAGACCACATGGTGGAATTCCTTGTGAAACATAAATTAATAAATACATCTCAACATGGGTTCCTAAAAGCAAGGTCATGTCTAACCAATCTCTTGTTTTTTGGAAGAAATTACAAAGTGGGCAGATTACGGGTCACCAGTGGATGTTGTCTACTTAGATTTTCAGATAGCTTTCGATAAAGTGCCACACCAAAGATTGTTACATAAACTAAAAGCCCATGGTATAGGCAATGATGTAATCAACTGGATAGAAAAGTGGCTTACACACAGAAGACAGAGAGTAATAGTAGATGGTGAGATTTCAAACTGGAAATCTGTTCTGAGTGGGGTACCACAGGGATCAGTATTAGGCCCTATACTGTTTTTATTTATATAAATGATTTGGAAGATGACATATCTAGCAAAGTACCCAAATTTGCAGATGACACAAAAGTATTCAGAAAGATTACTAATGATACAGAAAAAAAAAATTTACAGGATGATCTAGATAAATTAGTTAAATGGTCAAAAAAATGGCAAATGTTATTCAATTTTGGGAAGTGTAAATGTATACACATAGGACATGGAAACATGGATGAAGAATATAAAATAGGGGATGCTGTATTAGGTAGAAACACACAAGAAAAGGACTTAGGAGTAACATTTAGTGCTGACATGAAAGTTTCAGATTGCCGCATCGAAAGGAAATCAAATTCTAGGACTAATTAGGAGAACTATCATGTATAAGGAGAAACAGCTAATTGTACCCCTGTACAAAGCAATAATTAGACCACATTTGGAATATTGTATTCAAGCATGGAGGCCGTATCACAAAAAGACTTATATAAGCTAGAAGTAATGCAACGAAGAGCAATTGAAATGATTCCAGAATTGAGAGAATTTAGTTACGAAAGTCGCTTATTACAATGTGGTTTGACAACACTAGGGACCATGAGACTAAGAGGATATCAAATAGAAATGTTTAAAATAGTGAACGGTTATGAGGATGTTGATAGGAATATGTTCTTCAAACTTAAAGAAGGCAATAGAACCAGAGGACACAAAGCAGCATTAGTTAAGGAGAAACATTTCACTTCTATTTATTTTGTTTGAACCTTTTATTATGATTTAATATGGTTAAATGGTTTTAATTTATATTAATACGCATTTGTTTTACTAAATAGACACTCACAACCTTACAGGGTGGGGTAATGTTTTGGCCAGAAAATAAAATTTGCTACTGCAAAGATGTGCAAAATGGCTCCATATTACCTGTCCTGAGTAACGTCAATGGGTGTAACAATAACAGTCTAATTTAATTAGTTTAAGGTGTTACCATGTTATCTGCATGTTTATTTTTGATAAAAAGCCACTCGCAACTTAATGGGTGGGGTAATGCTTTAGCCGGAAATCAAGACCTGCCCCTACAGAGAGATACCAAATGGCTCAACATGACCAAGATTAATGTCAATGAATGTAAAAAAAAAAAATTATTTGGTTAATGGGTTACAATTTTATGTTAATACATATTTTTTTTGGTGACAAAATAAGGCACTGAAAACCATACAGGTTGTCAATATAGAAGTGATACAGATCTGCTGATTGTTGTACTTCCATCCAATTGACGAGTCATGACATAATAAAAATTATCAAACCTTTGTCAGCAATCAATATAAATAGAAGTGTGTTTTTGGCAACTGGCTCCTGGTCTACTTTATGTTATGACCATGTAATAAAACTATATTTCCTGCCCTAGCCTAGACATTTTAGTGCATATTATTGAAATGTTGAGATTGGAAATGAAGTCTTTTTCAAATCCTTGTATCAAATATGGCCATGCACATGCTAAACAAATAAATCATGATGGCATGTGGCCTTTGTTTTTGGCACTTAGTAAATAACACCAACTAACAGTTTCAATCAACACCACATCAGTTGACCACTGGTGAACCTCAAGATGCTGTTTTGAATAGTACATGGGTAGGTCTACTCAGAAACATCAACCAGACACCTGTTCATTTCAAACAAATCAATTACTCCTTGCTCTCGGACTAAGATGTTTCATGACAAAAAAATGTGTACAACTTGCCGGGCATCATACATATGGGTATAGAAAGTTATGATTATGTGTCTTTTCAATGAGACACGAAAAGCCATTTGTTCATGTTGAGAGACACTGGTGGTGTACAGTATCACGACAGAAGTTGTCCACTAATGGGACTAATGTATCTAACTGATGCGCTAGTGCGACTTGGGACTCGCTCTCTCTCCCCGCGACACTTGACCAGCTCAGTCATGATGATTTCAGCTGTATGGTACCCGCTTTAACAAAGCTGTGTTTATGAAAAATAAACTATATAAAAACTGCAAGGACTGAATCAACCTCAATCTTGATTTATTCAACGCGAAACGTTTTTGATCTGCAAAAATCTCGAAATTAATATTGTTAATTGTCACTTGTTATTCGTTGCTAACTGACATAATTAATTATAGACTCTCTCCCCGCGACACTTGACCAGCAGTCATGATGATTTCAGCTGTATTGTACCCGCTTTAACAAAGCTGTTTATGAAAAATACGACTTATTAATAGTCCATTCTACCTGGAATCTATGCCAGAGAACTAAGAGATCCCACACGGGGGTAGTTGTGTAACCTACTGAGGACTCATGAAGCTGGTGACCTACAAGAGTAAACCCATTATCAGCGCTATACTCTTAATTGAGGTATTCTGATCATAATACAAATTCGGTTTCAATGCCTTCACCTTGGTAGTTGTTCTGCTGATGGTCGTGTCTCTGGGTCATTAGCTAGCATGCATTTGATCAGATCACCAGCCTCCAAGTCATGTTCAATAGATGACAAGTCAGGCTGGCCATTCACAACCCTGGTGTGTAACTCATGGTCAAGTGGTGCATAAGGATGTTTTCCTCGTGTCATGATGTAGTGGCAGACCATGCCTGCCACCTGTAAATCATATTGTCTAATAAGATTTATAAAGTAAACACAGCACATTAACTCACACAATATTACTCAAGTTATTCAGTTATTCAAATAACAAAGACATCAGTTTCCTGTATCTCAAATACATATAGTTTACCATCAATCATAATTTGTTTTAATCTAAATTATACTGATTCAACTAAATGTTGTAATAGTTACACGTCACATCACACGTAAACAAACGTGTAAGCAAGAGGGCTTCATTTCATTCTTCACAAATGTTAAACAAATAGTGACAGACTATGGAATAATACAATTTGTTTTTCGCGGCTACCTAGTTAAAATTAAATTGACCGTTGCCAACCTAAATGTCATTAGGTCTCCACATAATAAAGGTGTCGTACTGTGGATAAACAATGCCAACTGTAGCTGCTACCGAACAGAGAGCATAGACCTCGCTAACTAGTCTGGGCCAAATACAAATGAACAGAGAATAAATTAATTTATGTGACAGTTGGGGCACAACATATTTTATGTAGTATACCACAGCAAGAAAGGTTACCTTATGTTCTTATTACATATAGCTGGTAGTACAATAACATCAGTTATAATAAAGCAGTGCATCAGTGTTATACGTGAATGATGATTTTGAGGGTATTCGACTAATTACTCCCACGTGCGAAGTGATACAGTGAACTATATAAAAACTGCAAGGGTTGAATCAGCCTCAATCTTGATTTATTCAACGCAAAACTTTTTTGCTCTGCGAAAATCTTGAAATTAATATTGTTATTTGTCACTTATTATTCATTGCTAATTGATGTAATTAATTATAGACTTAAATCGTTACATAATTACAAATCAGGAGTATTTGAGTGTTTTTTATTCCACTCTCCTGTGTTAGCAGTCAGTCAAGGCTACATAATTAATTGTTTTTAAGTAACCCTATAGTAGGTTGTGCCACAAGATTGTAATTTAATGTGATAGGCCATTGTAAAACACTGATTGTACAGAGGTGATGCACTCAATGCTTTGATGCTTTTCCTTGTCCCAGATTTGTACAAGGTTTTGTCTTTGCTTTTTTCTGAAATGTTTAGTTTAAGGGTCTTGAAAAAAGGGGGTGTACGCTGAATAGGTCGAATACAACATGCCTGCATATATTTATGCACATGCGCATGTGCGCATGCAAGCACAAAGGTAGAAGCATTTGTGCATGCGTGTGTTCATGCATGTGATTCTTTATCCTTTTTATCCATGTTATATATCCATGAGAATGAGGGGAACATCAGCATACACGAAATAAATAAATTTATATACCTTTTCCTTTGCATAAAAGCAACGTTGACATATGATGTAGATAAAACTAGAATATAACTTATTGAACAAAACAAATATTTTGTATTTGTATAAAGCAAAATTATGAATATTTTAACAATACTCACTTGTATGTCACCTGATTTTTTGTATTTGATATTTGGCACACTGTCAATTGGCTCACTGTTGGTTGACCCACTGTTTGTTGACCCATTGTCGGTTGACTCACTGTCAGTTGATTCACTGTCAGTTGAATCATTGTCACTTGACGCATTCATCTGGACAATTACCTCTTTTGGCAGCCAATGTTTTGTTCCTGTACAAAGCAAGGTACATACACACAATAAAGAACAGTTAGATGTGGAGCTTCCATTGCACATTCAACAAACAGTTAGGAAAACAAATGATAACAAATTTAACACACAGTGTGTGTCAGTGTTCTATTTTGGTCCCCATAAGGTTCTGCACAGCCGGACCAGCAATTTGCAAAAGTGACTGGTCCAGCAGCAAAGTGACTTGTCCTCATTTTACTAAAGGCACAATGCACGAGTCTGTATAACAACACATTGACTTCAAACAAGTCAACACTTGTATTATCAGCCGATGATGTCAGGTAGGTAATATTATGATAATACCTATTTGATTGATTCTGGTAACATTTGCCTCTAACCTTTTTAGTTAAAAAAAATATTTTCCTTTGCTTTTCCAAAAAGCCACCTTACCCTATTTTTTACCAGTAAATTACATAGATGTGCTAAATTACAATTACAAATTTAACTTAGTTTTCCACTTTGTTCTATATATTTTTATACCTATTTGTATATACCGATTGTTTATTGGTGTTTTACCTGAAATAAATGTATCCGTATTTTGCCAAACATGTACAATGAATTTCTTCTGATGGCCATTTTTAAAATAAGCTGATGAAAACTGCTGTAAAACGTTGTTTTCTCTGGAAAAGTAGGCAGTCACATGGACCACCAATTAAAACAAGTTACTGACCTGGTGAAAAAGTAGGCGGTCACATGGACCACTAACTAAAACAAATTACTGACCAGGTGAAAAAGTAGGCAGTCACATGGACCACTAACTAAAACAAATTACTGACCAGGTGAAAAAGTAGGTGGTCACATGGACCACTAACTAAAACAAATTACTGATCAGGTGAAAAAGTAGGCAGTCACATGGACCACTAACTAAAACAAATTACTGACCAGGTGAAAAAGTAGGTGGTCACATGGACCACTAACTAAAACAAATTACTGACCAGGTGAAAAAGTAGGCAGTCACATGGACCAATGACTAAAACAAATTACTGACCAGGTAAAAAAGTAGGTGGTCACATGGACCACTAACTAAAACAAATTACTGACCAGGTGAAAAAGTAGGTGGTCACATGGACCACTAACTAAAACAAATTACTGACCAGGTGAAAAAGTAGGCGGTCACATGGACCACTAACTAAAACAAGTTATTGATCAGGTGAAAAAGTAGGCAGTCACATGGACCACTAACTAAAACAAATTACTGACCAGGTGAAAAAGTAGGCAGTCACATGGACCACTAACTAAAACAAGTTACTAAACCGGTTAAAAAGTAGGTGGTCACGGACCACCGGGTCAGGGTATATTTTGAACACTGGTGTATGCATTCCGTCCACCTATGTATATTTCAAAGCATGTATATGTACTTGTGTGCGTTTGCAACTGTGTGTATGTTAGTTTTTGATATCATACATACTAACAGAGGCACATTTACCTGCCTTCATACAAGATAAATAATAGTTTTATCACTTCAGTAAGTTTGCCACATTTTATAATTTGTGGGTTACTTAATTTGATACTTCCGAAAGCGAATGATGTGATTCGCATCATTAAATATATATATATATATATAACCCACCTGCAGCAGCTGTCTGAACAGTACTCTTATCATTCTCAAGGCCACGACTTAAATCAAAGTCTCCAATCTTCAAACACTGGCTTCCATTGGCAAGTTGCACAACAAAGAGGTTTTGTGGCTACAACAATAAAGTCATGTAGGAACTTAACACCATTAAATAATTAATATTCTTAAATGAAGAACAACAAAAAGTTTTTGGTGCGATTGATTCTGTTTTCTGTTGCATCCATGTTGGAAAATAATTCATGCACCTACCCGCCTGCCGACACACAAACACCCATCCAATTAGTTGGTTTGTCATAATAGTGGTTGTGCTCTAAGGAGCTTTCGAGACCTTCATGGTCCCTTCGTTAGCATTAGAATGTGCTGTCGTTGGGTGTCATGTGACCTGGATGTTGACTGTTGCATGATGGCAGTTCTATGAAAATCATGGGAATACAAATACCACATAGAAAGAGTCACAGAACACCTCAACAACATAGACCCGAATATTAAATTCATTACAGAACCAGAACGAGGAGACACGCTACCATTTCTGGAATATGTGTACATGTGATAACATCATGATAGCTAGAGAGGACAACTTCTGGCGGAGAAAGATATGCGAGACTATCAAAATGAGAGAGAGGCACCCAGAGGTAAACCGAGACGGCGGCTACAACATTCCTGCGATCTTCATGAAACTGCTATTATGTGACAATCAACATTTTGGTCAGGTAAGGTAATTAACTTATTTTTCAATAATCAAACAGGTATTTCTTTAAGTTTTTCTCATCAACATCACCCTGTGTGCAGTGCTTTTATGAGACTTCCACCACAAGTATCTAGCTAACACCTTATCAATCAGGATTAATTGTCAGCATATGATTAAACTGGCTGTATTTCCAAAAGAGAACTAATGGTTTGCTCCTACAATGTACATACAAGCAAGGTAAATGGATATTTTGATGTGAAAGTCAGGAAGTGAACACAGGTGAGACCAACCTTTATATCTCTGTGCAACATCTTCTGTGTATGCATGTGTTCAAGTCCATACAGTAAGTCTCCAGTCAGCTGAACTGACTTCATCCTCCAGTCTTCTTCAGTCAGGTCTTTCACCTCTTTCCGTTTGAGCCATTTCTCAAGGGTGTAATCACAAAGCTCTACCGCAATGTAACTGTAGTTACTGTCCTTGACTAGCATCTAAAAACAACATAGAACATGATAAATATACTAGTTGCACAGCTGGTGACGCCCATGTAGTTCTTGTCATGACAGCACAACTTAAAGTAAGATAGATTGTGGTGATTTGTGAATTCTGCAGAATACCAGAGAACAGTTCTCAAAACATAAATGATGCATCTCTTTCAAGCAATATCTGATGCAATTGTTTATTGCTGAAATATTGGTGATAAAAAGTAACTCAGAAGTAATGATTAGCAAATTGGGCTTGCAATTTATAAATTTTTTTTAAAGATAACTGCACACAGCAAATTATCATGAATTAATATAAAAATGTTATTTGCTATTTATACTGTATAGTTCCCAATAGAAGTGCACTGCTTGAAGCAATTCTTTGTGTGCTAACATACATTCAAGATGTACTGTATCAAAACGTGATAATTTCCCATCAGTACTTTCTCTGCCACTTATTTCTTGCATTTTATGCATAATTCGGGTCTTATATGTGCACAAAAATGCCGATAAATAATTGTGTTTACATGAAGTATTTTGAACTTGTTGCCATGTGGATGAATAATTATGCAGCCAAGTATAAGTATGCATGCATCCTCAGTGAAGCACACAGAGAATGGTGACGTGACACAGTCAACATGTCAGTCTCCGAGGTGAGTTGATTCAAGCAATGTAGTCCGGCAGTCATATGCCCTTTTGAAGGTGGATGGTGCATTAGGGTCTGCACAATGTTTTTTGCATTTTTGTGACCTCCTAACTTTCGAGGTCAATAATCCGACGGATGCCACCCTGGCACCCTTGAGCGTTTTGTGTAAACCCATGCAAATTAGTCATCGTCTTTAAAATATATACTACTTTCCTGAATATCTCGATTGTAAACATCCAAACAATCAAAATGAGGTGTCCAAACGCATGTTTTCAGGGTATCTGGTTATAATTACGTCAATGAACAAATTATAGTATGGAAATTTGTCGCATGAATATGCAAATTAACTCTGACCACTATAACCTCACGATTTTCCTTTGTCTCCTCAAGAAATCGTTACAATCTCTCAAACGGGGTGTCTTAATCCATATTTTCGTGGTTGCTAATTTCAAATATGCTACATAGAAAATGTTGTACAAATTTAACACATAGATATGCAAATCAGCAGACACTGCTTTATAGTGGTGAGCATTTCTGTGGTGAGGTGTAGACGGCATGATGTCAAAAAGACGAAAGGTCAAAAAACAAAGACAATCGTTCATCGAATAACATATTATGTCTTTCGCGTTTCCATGTTTTGACCCTTCAAGGTGGTTGCTAGGAAAGACAGACATGATATGCTTTGTTAGCAGTACCGGATATCCGACATCCAGAATTTCTGACAAACGATGGTCGTCACCGACACTGCGGCTTGAGTTATTCATTTATTTACTTTAAACTTTATATAACTATTACTTATAATTATTTACTTATGATGTTCCTTGTTTGTCCACACATCAGTGTGTTTTTATTAATTATTGATTTGTTATATTGCATTTTTTAATGAAACTGTAAATGTGTGCTTTGAAATGTGTTCTCTTATTGTTACGCAAATGTATGCATGAACTACTACAGTCAAGCCTCGCTTTAAAGTCACCTCGCTAATACAGCCACCTCGCCATTATGATCACCCTGGGACAGTCCCAAATTATTTCCAAAACAGTAAAGTATAGGACATTAGTCCTGCTAATACGACCACCTCACTATTCAGGTCACTTTGGCCCAGTTCCAAGGGTGATCTGATTAGTGAGGTTCCACAGTATTTATATTATTATTTCAGTTTTCACTGAGAAATGGAGAATATAAGAAATAAAAATCAGTTTACACACGCACAATGTGCTCTGCCTTCAGTTGAAACTATATATGTAGCGCGATAGGGGCATTTTCGTTACCCAATGATATTTTGACACTGTCCACTAATTCACGTTGTGAAGACAAAACTAAATATAATACATTCTCTCCCGTGGTTGGTTCTAGCACGTGTTGAGTAAGGAAGCTAATATATAAATTAACTCCCCCTCCCCTTCTTCATATTCGATCTCTCCTAAACATTACATATCCTGTCAATCCTAATTCAGCATCTGATATGTCTTTGTTGGCCCATGATTCGGTTATACCAATTATGTGAGGGCTAACATCTGTTAGCCCTCACATGTTTAATTCGTTTTTCTTATATACTATGCTCCTTGCATTTAAGCACACACTTATAACCAGCTTCAGAGATTTTGTCAGGACATTTTGTTACTGATTTGTGTGTACTAGTGGCCTCTTGTCCTATATGAGGCACCACTATGTAACCCCCCTGCGCTTCCAGTTTAAATAATTGCTAGTTTAAATATATTTTATGCTTCCCATGCCACTGTCGACTGCTGCTGATAGTTCATCAACAAACACTGCTGCGCCCTTTCCACTAAGATGAAGCCCATCCCTCGTACATATCAGCCATCCCAACAAAACATCTACACAAATCCAACTTCCTTTTCCCTGCATAGCTGTTGAGCTAACATGTTAATTGTCATCCTCCAGCAATTTTGATATCCCTGTCCCTGTTTCTCATTACAGGTAGAATCCCTAACATATCTGCTTAATCTGCATTTATTTAAATCTTCTAACTAACTGCCTGAGTTTCCTAACTATGCCAGGTGTACCCTCCCTCCCGTTGTTATTCCCCAAAAGTACTAAAATAAAACTTCCCTTGCCCGGACCCACGATTTGTTCCATCCTCTCTGTGATAGCCTCTATTTTTGCCCCTTGTTTAGCGCTCTGTCGGTCTTCCTGACTAATGAATCACCCACGCACACCCTCGCTCTCCTCCTCACCCCTCTATCACTACCTCAGAGTAGCTCTTGCGTCGGATCCTTTGTCGCATTCTGTCCCGCAGTCGGGTCACCTGGCAGCATGTTGTCCATCTCCCTCTCGCCCACCAACACGTCACCTTTCCCTCCCCTCTCCTGGCTGTATTGTGCTCCTGGTGCCTTCCCTCCTGTCTCCTCCTCTCCCGTCTCCTTCCATCTCGTCTCCTTCATTCTCATCGTCTTCCGCCCCATCTCCTTATGTCCAGTCTCATTTCGTCCTGTCTCCTTACGTCCAGTCTCCTTCTGTCCTGTCACCTTACCTTCTCTCAGCCTCCTCCCAAGCTGAGATGAGCTTTCCCTAGCATTTTTCTCATCACCTTCCCCCACTTTATCATCCACTGTCCCCCCACCGTAACTACTGGCACAACCCACAAATGTCACAATGAGCTGCCTCAGCTGTTCCATCTCCACCTCTAGTTCCTTTATCTTCACACATCCCCTACACTCAAAACTAAAACTGTCCGCCTGAACCTCGGCTCAGGAATTCTCACACCCAGAATTGATGAAGTCTACCCAGTTGCTACACCTCCTGCATACTAAATGCCTGGTGGCCTTTACTTGCCGTTTGGATGGCGCCATCACATCATTTAGATTGTTTATGGTGTTCTTACCTTGCTACGTTTGCCTTGAATAAGGCTGTTTTTGTGTTCAAAAGAACAATTTATTTTTAAATAACTTAAAGTTAATTTAATGTTGACAATAACATACTTGCTAACTGTGTTCTATCTACTTAGCTCGCATGAGCCAAAAAAAGCCTGCCACCTAGCGAATACGCAGAACACTGTAACCAAAACAATAGGACTCGGTGTATTGCTGCTAGTTCCTTTTTACCGAAAATGTTTACTACGTCTATATAAGATATTTACTTATCTATGTAATTTATCACTTTATCTCACATAAATTATTCAATGTGAAGGATAGTTTGGTATACCAATTTAATTCATGAACTGTAAACAAACCCCTTTTATCACTCGTTGAATTTGAGTCCGGGAATGCAAACTGCTACCTCAGAAATACTGCCTCTGACTAAATGTTAACAAAAACAGTTTCTTAATATTTGTCTATTACAGGTTTTGTATAATATATGTGTTATAGTAATCCTAGCTGACAATTCACAGTGCTACCTTAATTCTCGAACTGTAAACAAACCCTATTTTCGCTCGCTGACTTCCCTGCCGGAGTCCGGAACTAACTTATGCTAAAATAATGCCTTTGACTAAATGTTAACAGAAACTGTTTCCTAATATATGTCTATAGTAAGTTTATGTATAATATATATGTAATACTAATACTTATTCTGATGAATATTCCATGCTTTTACCGACAATTCACAGTACCAAATTCAAAACACTGCTGCACCAAGATTCTCCAGCCAGATTCCTTGATGCCTTACAGTACATTACAAAGAAATAAGTCTGATCATAACAATATATATGACAATTGCCTGAATCACACAAATTCAATATAATGCAAATTTACCATGTAATCCACAGTGTTGGGATGTCTCAGTTCAATCAGAGCGTTCACTTCTTTATCAACACGTTTGTCGAGGTGTTGGTCACGGTGCTTTACCACTCTTTTGACTGCGACTTCACGTCCATCATTTGTGATGAAGCCGAGATATACGGCTGTTCCATGGTTGCTAAATATTATATACATATATATGTATTAATTAAATGTATGATCTCTATGAACCTTTCTGTACTATCTTTGCAGGCCTAAAGAATGCCTACATATAATTTTCACAAAACTGATGACACACAGGGGCGTTTTCATGTAAGCTTTTGCAAAAATGCACTTTCCCTCATTCTATTCAAGCAATTCATTGTGTAATATTAATTAAGTGTGATCATCATCATGCAGTTGTTATAGTAAGGAACCTACAGGCCAAATTTCATGAAGACACAATTTGACACATTTCTTATTCCCACTTCAGTTTATGTTATTATTAAAACCGGCACTGCAATCCTAAGAAGCAATTTATCTAGCAACAACCTATGTTGTTAAATTTTCCACCAGTGCGTGAACTAAACTTGACAAACTGGTTAGAATTTGGAGGAGTAGGTACGGCAAAAGTATATCTGAATTTAATGGTGCATTTTCATTAAAAAAAATTGGAATATTCTCACCAATAAAACTAATAATAACGAATTCCTACTGGTCACAATTGTAGTTATGAAATGTATTAGATATCCTTACACATCTGCTTCATATTTGTCTGTATCAATATAAATAATACCAGTGATAATCTCTGATAATCTAAGGTCACTCTGGGTGGCAAAAATACACAAAATGAGAATTACATACCTATATACTGCAAACAAATACTGTTTCCATTTGCCCGTAAGCATATATGCCAGAAATAAACGGCATAACATAGCACCGCCAGTACGTTCCATTAACTTTTTATATGTCCAAAGTAAAGCATATATACCTTGTTTAGATACATGCATCTCACATTTAGGAACACGGCATTC
Source organism: Lamellibrachia columna (assembly GCA_963662155.1). Taxonomy (NCBI): domain Eukaryota; kingdom Metazoa; phylum Annelida; class Polychaeta; order Sabellida; family Siboglinidae; genus Lamellibrachia; species Lamellibrachia columna. The sequence continues at coordinate 14,024,485 of OY759261.1, forward strand.
ACTATGTGCCTCATTACATATAGGTGGCCATGATGTATGGTTGTTTAGGTATTCAACCACTGTGCTTCATATGAAGAGAGTGAGACACCTAAACATACTGGCCTCGCCACGTCAATGTGTCACTTGACTGGACCAAAACAACTACTCAACGTGCTGGGCACGAGTCACTTTTCCTCATATGAAGAAAGTTAAGCAGCTGATACCAGCCTGGCTGTGGAAGTCATTGCCAAGTCTGGTATGTTGAGTGTCGTCACTCCATACAACATCTAGCCAGGTAAGTTTGCGTATACAGCTGCAGACAACAGTGACATTAACAAAGAAACATTAGACAGCAAACACACAACCCTCTGGCAACGAAGCTTGTATTGTACCAAAAGGGACAATTTACATGTGAGTGTCAAATACCATCCACATTTGACATAATGCATAGGTGATATATAGGAACAGTATGCATTGCCATCTTTTTTCCAGATTTTCTAATTATTCTTTCTTACTGTATAAACAAAGTTTATATTATATTGGTTACTAAAAAATAGTGCAAAACTTAAAAAATATCACTCAGTTCTCTGTAGTCTCCTCGTGCGTTCACTCAATGCATTCGCCTGGTGGCAGCACCAGTTTACATATCAGGATGTTGTTATGTGCACATCCATTTTTTATATTTAGGGGGTAGGCGTTATACTTCACATAGGTGTCTTGCCCCACCTTACCCTATGTGGTGCAGAATAAACCAGTGGATTTTTTATGTTGTTTATGGAAATTGGAGTTTCAATTTGAGAAGCTAAATTATGTTTCAAAACACTGATTCTGTGCATTCTGCCCATTTTCCACGATAAAAAAATTTCCGTTCAAAACAGGCGAATTCCATTTCAAACCATCAATTCCACGAATTTCGTCCATTTTCTGTGATTGTGGAATATCAGTGTCCCAAGATATTTGTATCAATGGCAATGAAGAACACGGTGCAACCAGCTAAAGACATATTTGGCAACTGATTGTCTCTAAATCCCGAGATGTCAACCTCAAAGACGTCCCTGTATTTGAGCAAACATCCATGCCATATGAATTGGCGTATTCTCATGGCAGTTTGCATAAGAATATGAAGAGTGAGCTGCTAGATGAGTTGGAAACAAAGGCTGATGTGTTACGTCCCCCAATTGAAGAGCCACTATTCACAGCCTGTGTCATAGATGAAGATGAAGTGGTCAGGCCTGGAGATGTGAATACATTAGCATAGCTGGCCGACAATTATTTTGATGTAATTTCAGCATTTCAGTTCTGACAGTATATGGCTTGACATCCAGAGGGTCAATTATCTGTATTTCATCTCGATGTGATCACAACACAAGAGTTACCAGACCAGGTGATAATGGTTGGAGCTGCAACTAGAATATAATCACTCCACCTTAATGACTCAGTTGGACTGGTAGTACTGACAGCGACTCAGATGATGAATTATTCTTGATAACCTCTTCTCGACTTCAGGTATAACCTTTCATCATTTAGTTGATCTTCATAATTATAATGCCATAGAACATAATTGGCATTTAATATCTCTTAATATACCTCTTAACAGCCACAGCACCAAAATTGTTCTATGCCACCAGATTGGTTGAATACCCAGAAAAGTATAAATCAGGGCGACTTATATTCATGTGTAATTAGCCACGTTCCTTAGATAAGATGCATGCATCTCATCAAGGTACCAGGTATATAAGCTGTACATAGCACATATAACAAGTTAATAAAACATACCAGCAGTGCTATGTTATGCCATTTCTTTCTGGCATAAAAGTGGCACGCACACACGCACGCACGCTGCGGAGTAGTTAACTACATCAATGATCATGATAATCATTCTGTGATTGGCACCATTTGATACTTTAGGTTTAGTCTTCAAAATCAAGGTCCTAGGTTGCTTAGATGCCGAGATATTGACAAATACAGGTTTTCAATGGCAACCAATTTGAATATCCACTATGATGCCATATATGAATATGGGCAAATGGAAACATTAGTTTTTGCAGTCAGTACATTCCAGTTTCCAAAAAATAGATAGATACGTAAATATAAAAAACAGTGAACGAAACTTTAAACATGGAAATAGTGAACCGGATAAAACCTGGCTATTGTGTTTTGGGGGTAAGGAATGGGATTTTTTTCAAACACCATAAATTTCAACACTGCTTGCTTTCGTGCAAAACTAATATATGCAGCTAGCAGGTCTAATAACATTATCCAACTTGTGGCTCATACAAGTCCAATGCCGTAGAATTATATTAAAAGACGTACATATTTTACAAGCAAGTTTGTGTTTATTATTACCTTAACATAACACATCCCATGCAAATATTAATTGATTCAGCAGCAATACAATAACTATTATCATAGCAGCATGCTAACAATAAAAAATCTGGGCTATCTGAGTTGAGGGAAACACTTCTCTAATTTTTCTGTCTGTCTGACAAACCAGTTTGTAAGAGATAGCCATTGTTATTTTTGAAAAAAGTACTTACCCTCTAGCAATCAAATACTGTTCTGATGTGCACATGCGGATCATGTCCTTGATTTCCTGTACCAACTTCTATGGGTGCAGTTTGCACAACTCTTGCAGCTTCTGTAGTTTCTTCTTCCATCGAATGCTTTTACTCACCCATTTGCATGGCAAGGGCTAAAAGAAATGTGTAATGTCAACTTTGAAACAAATTACATTTGCTATATATTAAGATAGACCAAATACATGAATCAGAGAGGGAGGGGGAGGGGGAGGGGGAGGGTGAGAGAAAGTTGAATACAACAATTGAATGGGATGCACCAAAAAGAAACATTTCAGCTGCAAAGGTACAGTGATAACAAATGCTGAAATAAACAATAACTGTGTAAGTTTTATGTATTCTCTTGATAATTTGACATGTTCTATTTCTATTGTTTTAATCTTATTGAGTTTAATCAATCAAGCAATACATGTAAACATTAGTCAAGTGGCAGTCTAAATTTGTAACAAACTTTATACATATTTTTTAAATCAGTACTTTGTCAGTATTTAGATGGTAGAGCTTTTGTCCAGAAGGTTTTTTGTCCGGTTGTATGCACTCACACTCATATAGTCATTTATGACATGCACTCGTAGTCGTCCGTCAGATGCAATCAGAGTATTATATTGACATGTCTGTTGGTAAGTGACTAATTGGAACTCACTTGTTGCAAAGCCAGGTGGTCTTGTTCGACATCGTCATCAGAGTTTTCAATCTAGAACACAGCAGGACTTAACTGGTGCTATTATTGTGTGTCATGAATAGCACTAGACACATGCAACAATCCCCCTAGTACATTCAGTGCTCTCCATTTTCTCATACTTTAGATGAAATACTAAATAATCAAGGCTTAATCACCATGTCTCTAGTGTTGTTAAACCACATTCGTTTAGGTGTCATTTATAGACTTCCGGCTACTTGGACTTGGTGCAGCGACTTGAATTTGGTGTAGATCATTTACAGAAAAACGCGGTATATCAAATAGAATAAGTATTACTATTGAATATATATTATACACAAACGTATTGTAGACATATATTAGGAAACAGGTTTTGTTAATTATTAGTCAGAGGGAGTATTTTAGAGTAAGTTAGTTTCGGATTCTGTCAGGGAATTCAGCGAGCGATAATAGGGTTGTTTACTATTCGAAAATTGAGAGAGCATAGTGAATAGTTTACATTGGCTAATATATATATAAGATAAAGTGATCTATTTACTTAAATTACATACATAAGGTAATATCTGACATAGTGGTAGTAAACGTTTTCGGTAAAAAGGAATTAACAGCAGGATTTTAGCGTAAATTAGTACACACTGAATTCGTTGTTTTGTTACACAGTGTTCTCCGTATTCGCTAGGTGGCAGGTTTTTTTTTCTCATGCGAGGTTAATAGAAGACACAGTTAGCAAGTATATTAGACTAAAGTGTTCTTTTGATCACAAAAACAGCCTTATTCAAGGCTAACGTTGCAAACTAATTAAAACTAAATTGTATGATAGCGCCGTGCAAACGGCAGTTAAAGGCCACAAGGCACTTAATTTGTGGCAGTTGCAGTAACTGGGTGGACTTCGTCAAGTCTGGGTGCGAGAAGTCCTGGGCTGAGGTCCAGGCAGATAGTTTTAGTTTTGAGTGTAGGGGATGTACGAAGATGAAGGAACTAGAGGTGGAGTTGGAAGAGCTGAGGCTGCTCGTTGTGGCAATGGTGGGAAGGAAACAGGGGGGTTGTGCCAGTAGTTCCGGTGGGGGAACAGTAGATGATAAAGTGGGGAAAGACACAAGAGATGCTAGGGAGAGCTCACCGCAGCCTGGGAGGAAGCTGAGAGGAGGGAAGGTGACAGGTCGTAGGGAGACAGGACATAAGGAGACGGGAAGGAAAGGAACGGGAGGGAAGACAACCGGAGCGAAGGAGAGGGGAGTAGGGGAGACAGGAGGGAAGGAGAAGGGAGTGGGGGAGACAGTAGGGAAGGAGAAGGGAGTGGGGGAGACGGGAGGGAAAACAACCGGAGTGAAGGAGAGGGAAGTGGGAGAGACAAGAGCAAAGGAGTGGGAAGTGGGGGAGACAGGAGCGAAGGAGACAGGAGGGAAGGGGTCAGGACAGAATGTGATGGAGGGGATCGAACGGAAGAGTTATTCTGCAGCAGTGATAGAGGGGGTGAGGAAGAGAGCGAGGGTGTTTGTGGGGGATTCGATAGTTAGGAAGACCGACAGAGTCTTAAACAAGGGAGATGATGTGGTGGTCTGCTTGCCTGGAGCCAAAATAGAGGCGATAACTGAGAGGGTAAAAAACATCGTAGGCTCGGGTAAGGGTGGATCTGTTTTAGTACACGTAGGGACAAATAACGTAGAGAGGGAGGGTACAACTGCCATAGTTAGGAAATATAGGCAGTTGGTCAGAACACTAAAACAGACGCGGGTTGAGCAGGTAATACTGTCAGGGATTTTACCTGTAATGGGCAGGAGGGGTCACAAATATCGAAATTGTCGGGGGATGGCAATTAACATGTTAGTCCAGAAGTTATGTAGGGAAGAGGAAGTTGGATTTGTGGATTTATGGGGAAGTTTTGTTGGGAGGGCTGATATGTACATGAAGGATGGGCTTCATTTAAGTGGAAAGGGGGCGGCAGTATTCGCGGACAAACTTTCAGCAGCAGTAGATAGTGACTTGGGTACAATGACAAATATTTTTGGAAGTAAACATTCTTTAAACTAGAAGTGCAGGGGGGTTACCTAGAGGTGTCTCAAGCAGAACAAGAGGCCACTAGCACAGATAAACCAATATCAAATCATCCAAAAAACATCTCTGAAAAAGGTTATAGATGCGTATGTTTAAATGCAAGGAGCATAGTAAATAAGAAAAATGAATTAAACATTATGGTAGAAGATATTGACCCTCACATAATTGGTATAACTGAATCATGGGCCAACATAGATATAACAGATGCTGAATTAGGACTGACAGGATATGTAATGTTTAGGAAAGATCGAATAGGAAGAAGGGGCGGGGGAGTTATTTTATATGTTAAAGAATCTATTCAGGCTTATGAAATAAAACTAGAAAGGGAAGCAGATTGCGATGAAGCTGTTTGGTACAAAATTGTTTCAGGAAATTCAAAATGAACTATTGGATTAGTTTACCGAAGTCCAAACATAAACGAAGAGGACAACACAAAAATAAAAAACGCTATAAAGGAAGTTAGTAAAGGGGAATGTATCATAATGGGAGATTTTAACCATGGACACATACAATGGAATTCTCTAGAGAGCACAGGGATTGAGGACCAACAATTTCTATTTTTAATCCAGGATAGCTTTCTTACTCAGCACGTACTAGAACCAACCAGGGGAGAAAATGTATTAGATATAGTTTTGTCATCACAAAAAGAATTAGTGGACAATGTAAAAATATTTGAACCATTGGGTAATAGTGACCATAATCAAATACATTTTGACATCAATGTAAAATCAGAAAGTAAAAATAAGAAAACGTACAAGAGAAACTTCCACAAAGGTAACTACAAAGATATGAGAAAATACTTAGCAAAGCTAGATTGGAATAACATGCTGATGAATAAGACCGCAATTGAATGTTGGAATATTCTAAAATATGAAATTGAGAGTATCATCGATAAATTTGTTCCCTTCCAAAAACAAGGAAAACGGTGTAGAAAGAAACACTTGTCAAAAGAGGCTATTAGAAAAATAATGCTAAAACAAACTATGTGGAGGGTTTATAGGCGTACCAGAAAGGACGAAGACTATGCAAAATACAAAGAGGCACTTAATGCAGCTACAACTGAAATCAGACAATCTAAAAGAAGCTATGAGCAAAAACTAGCATGTAACATAAAAAATAACAGCAAGAGTTTTTATGCATATGTCAGGAGTAAACAAAACGTACAAGACAAGGTTGGACCTCTAGAAGACAGTGCTGGAAATATAATATCACAGGGGTTTTTAATGGCGGAAGACCTAAATGGTTACTTCAGTTCAGTGTTTACCAAAGAAGATATTAGTTCATTACCAGTTGCTGATGCTAAATTTCAGGGGGCTAAATCTGACTATTTAGGTCTGTTAGTTGTAACTCCAGAATTGGTAGCTAAGAAAATAAAGGCAATGAAGGATAACAAATCACCGGGAGTGGATGGGATTCCTCCAAAATTACTAATGGAAACAGTAGAACAAATCAGTATACTACTTGCAAGAGTATTCAACTTGTCATTAAAAGAGGGAGTTGTTCCGTTTGAATGGAAAGAAGCAAACATCATACCATTATTTAAAAAGGGTTCGAGAAATAAGTCAGAGAATTACAGACCAGTGAGTTTAACGTCAGTGATTTGTAAATTATTAGAAAGGTTAATTAAAGACAATATGGTGGAATTTCTCGTTAAGCATAAATTATTAAATTCATCTCAACATGGATTCCTTAAAGCGAGGTCATGCTTAACAAATATGTTATGTTTTTTGGAAGAAATCACTAAGTGGATAGACGTGGGATCGCCAGTAGATATTATCTACTTAGATTTTCAGAAAGCTTTTGACAAAGTGCCACATCAAAGATTACTACTTAAATTAAAAGCCCATGGTATCGGGGATAGCATAACTGACTGGATAGAACAATGGCTGACTGACAGAAGACAACGAGTTGTAGTAGATGGAGAAGTTTCAAATTGGAAATCGGTTTTGAATGGGGTACCTCAAGGATCAGTATTAGGACCTATATTATTCTTAATTTATATCAATGACTTGGACGACAGTATAACAAGTAACGTACTGAAATTTGCGGATGACACAAAACTGTTTAGAAAGGTTAATACTGATGGTGATAAACAACATTTACAAAACGATCTAGACAGATTAGTGAAATGGTCTGAGAAATGGCAGATGTTGTTCAATTTTTGGGAAATGTAAATGCCTACATACAGGACATAGGAACTTCAATGTAAACTATAAAATGGGAGATACTGTTCTGGGTACTACTGTAAAAGAAAAGGACTTAGGAGTTACAATAAGCGCTGATATGAAAGTTTCAGAGCAGTGTGGTATTGCAGCTTCAAATGGTAATCAAATTCTTGGATTGATTAGAAGAAACATAACATACAAGGAAAAAAAGTTAATTATACCTCTTTATAAAGCAATAGTTAGACCTCATTTAGAATACTGTATACAAGCATGGAGACCATATCGTAAGAAGGATATAGATACGCTTGAACGCATACAAAGGAGAGCAACTAAAATGATTCCAGAACTGAGAGACCTTAGTTATGAAGAACGCCTGAAAGAATGTGGTTTAACAACTCTAGAGACAAGGAGGTTAAGAGGAGATCAGATTGAAGTTTTTAAGATATTGAATGGGTATGAAAATATTGATATAAATATGTTTTTCTCACTCAAGAAGGATAGCAGAACTAGAGGACATGAGGTAAAATTAGTAAAGGATCAATGTAGATTGGACATCAGGAAGCACTCGTTCTCACAGAGGACAATAAATGAATGGAACAAATTGTCTACGGATTGTGTAACTGCTAGCAGCGTGAATATGTTTAAAAACAACGTTGACACATATCTCAGGAGGGCGGGCTATAAGTAGATGAACATTGTTGGACTCTCGATAAGCTAATGGCTTCCTTGTCCACTTGCATCTGGGCCTTTGGCTTGGATGGCAAATCTTGTTAAATCTTGTTAAACTAAGATCTCTCAGTTCTCGAATCTGTTTAGTTGCTCTCTATCTACGTCCTTACGGTATGGCCTCCAAGCTTGTATTCTACATGAGGCCTTACTATTGTTTTACACACATCCACACACACAGTAATCATTATGTAATTTCAGATAATGCCAGCGCTAATTCGCAGAGCTGACTGGGCTCTGCAAATAGCCAAATGCTGATTTGCAGCTGTTCCCAGAGCTGGGCTGTGCAAATAAGGACAGTGCTAATTTGCAGGGCCAGGCTCTGCGAATAGCCAGGTCCTTATATAAAACGCCACATTTAGGAAGTCCACCAAAAAATTACAGATGGTATTCAACTTTGAGAAATGTAAATCTAAATGCCTACACACAGGACACAGGAAATTGGGATATAAGATACAAAATGGGAGATACTTTTCTAGTTACCATGAATGAAAAGGGCATATGAGTAATAATTAGTACTTACATGAAGGTTTCATATCAGTGTGGAATAGCAGTATCAAAGGAAAATTCTGGCATTGAATAGGAGAAAAGGAAAAAGAACTAACTATAACTCTGTATATATAGCAATAATTAGGCTTCATAGAATACTGTATGCAAGCTTAAAGGCCATATCATAAGGAGATCATAGACATACTAAAAAGAATATGGAGGACAGCAACTGAACTGACTGCAGAACTGAGAGACCTTAGCTATAAAACACACCTAAGCGAATGTGGTTTAACAACGCTAGAGATAAGGACATTAAGAATAGATCAAATAGAAGTGCTTAAAGTGAAACAAAAGTCATAATGTTATCTTGATGCAATATACTTCCAGGAATTTGCCGAGTATATATCCAGATGTGTAATTAAGCATGTGCAACTAAAATAAAAAATATCACGCCAGTGGTTTACTCAGAATTTGTTTTAAAAGTGGGAGATTCTCCATTTAACTGAGGGCTGACATGTTAACTGGTGCAACTAATAAGCACCCACACAGTTCTAAGAAATTAACCTAGACTACCTGTGGGACGTATTAAGGGCCAATGGGTATATACACAAGTAACAACAACTTTCACTCAAATACACTGCTAAGTGAGGACCTAGCTGTGCTGTTTCCTGTAAGAAAGTTAGAAGAACCAGAGAACACAAAGTAACATTAAAGAAGGAACAGATGCAGAATTCTAAATGCAGTTTTGCTCTATTTTCCAGCTGAGCAGATCTTGGAATTCTTTAAAGAAATTACCCTAGCTAGCTGGCTGACCTGGTTGATGATAAAGTCAAATGAAATAATCAGAGATATAAATCTGAAATTTAGACACAAATGGACTAAAAACTAGAGTATGCAGGGATTGAATGTATCTTAACTTTGAAGCAGCATTTGCACATTTTTTACATTTTAACATGATAAAAATCATCCAGGTTTTTGCCACCGTAAGTAAAAAATGTAGATTAATACTATATGGGATTTAACTGAATGGTACAATATGTTTCACTGTTCATATTGAATCTGCTGAGTAGTTTTTTGCCATTTTCCCAGTAATAACCAGCACATTTTGTAACAGGTTGTTATCACTGTCATATAGAAGGTTCAGACATTTTTATCCTGCTACCACATGCTACAAGGTGCCAATAAGTTGGATACTGAACCAATCACTTAACTTAATCTGACTGATGTGTTGGCAAAATATACCTGAACATATGTTAACTTTTTATGAGTGAATACCATTAAAGTTACACAAACTTCCCCAGTCATTTTGACCTGTGGTACTCCTACATTAAATACTGGTGACGTGTATGTACACGTCATCGACCCCTGGAGCTGTCAGTTATTCTCTCGGTGCATCTCAGAGCTGCCATGTGATGTGCACTTGATGTTTATAGTGTTATGCTCAGCCCTCTCAGTAGGTTTTACATGCACTAGTTTAATTGCTGCATAATAACTATTTGTATAATTTCTAATTTATATGCGGCAATACAATGATTAATTAATCACACATGAATGATTTACAAGATCTATATCATTAGTTTTCATAAGCTGAACTTGTCATAAAAACAAGTGTAAGCAAACATTTAAATGTTCAAATACTTACAAATTACGAGATACCTAACCATAATTCAAGTACCAGTACCTTATTTATGAATTGTAGTACACCACTGTACCTACATTTTAGTAAAGCACTCCAAACTACTCCACTGTGTACTTGAATTTGTAGCAATTTCCTAGTAGTTCCTAATATAGCCCGGAATCCCTTCGGTTACTATCAGAGCAAAACAGATTCAATGTTTTTAATGTGGCAGGCATATAATGTGGTTGTGGCAGCACTTCCTATTTTAAATAATAGTACTGCAGTGTTCCTGGCTAAGAAGATAATATTAGTTCAAGCGCAATGACAACTGTGCCGGTCGTGTTGACACTATTTTACTAGCTTTAGTTTACTTTAGGATTATAATCATAATCACAAGTAATATTCACGTTTTAAACCATGTTTTTAACATGGCTGCCACTGGAACGTATAAAAACCTATTAAGTCTTACACAGTGAAATTACTTTATTACACGAACCCATTAATTTCATTCAGAAAAGGAACTATTGGACTATTTGGTTATTAGCTACTGTGGCCAGTGCCAATGTATGCAGGAATAGCAGGTTTATTTCAGTATTAATACTTGTAATGCAGCTAGTTGTGATTGTGTTGAATTACCATTATATTCACCGTCTCCAGTCTCCAAGGTTTAACCTACATAACTCACAGGCATTGTTGTTGCCAAAAGCACATAAGGACTCATTTCGGCAAAAGCCCTTCACAAATGGTTATTTTTATTTGGTATTATTGTAAAACGTAGGCCACATAGCAAAACTAAACAAAGTGAAACAATCAACATTTAATGGTATTGAAAACTATTGAAACCTAGCGATTGTTCTAAGTTTTGCCAACTTATTTTATTGTTTTGATTCCATCGGGCAAGTGCATGGTCAACAAAATTTATGGAAATTATGTCCCATAATTGTGCATTATTTTTTAACCATGTTTTTCTGATTACATAAAAAGTCTACGTCTTCTTAAAAGTGTTTTTTACCAATCATCAGTTCAACATAATTATATATATTAATACAATTCTTTTCCTTATGCTACAGTGCAAAAGAGGATAGTTTGTTTGCTTAGCATTTACAAATCATCAAGTATTTTTCACAATGCTAGACTTTTGGTAGACAAAGCATAACCACATAGGCCTAATATTTTCCTGAAATAATTATGTGAATGATACGGGTAAACCTACAAAAAAATTAATATCTTAATCACAAGCTTCAGAAAGTGTCTCGAAAGACATGGACACAACCACAAGTGAGCTGGCTAGTGTAACTACTGTCATATTTTCTCACGTTTTGCAGGCCTATAGTTTGAACAGTTTGTTGTCATTAAAATGTTGTTTATATATAATGGTAAGAAAACAATTATCTAACATGCATTCATGAAAACACTTGTAATAAAATCATGTTACTAAGGTTAGGACTCAAGGCTATGGGGACTTGATTTAAATGGCTGGGAAAATGGTATTTGTTAGACTCCACTTTGAATATTGCATTCAGTCATGGAGACCATATCAGAAGAATATAGGCAAACTGATAAGTATAGACACATGAGCAACTAAGCTGATCAACTAGGAGAGCTTAGCTATGATAAATGCCTTTAAGATGCGGATTGACAATACTAGGTGTAGGTGTATTTTTGGAGAATGCAGCTTGAGGCAATTTATATAGTTTTTTTAGTATTTTATAAATAGTGTTCAGAGTTGTATCATGTCAGGCATAAAATAAATCAAACCTTATAGGTAGGGTAGAGATGACAGATTCAGGCCTTTGGAGCTGTAAATCCAGGTAAATTTTTTAAAGGTGGAAACTTGAGTACAACATTATAATTATGTCCTGAGTCTTTTATCAAGAGTCCTTTGGAGATGGATACATTCTGAGACACCATAAGATAATAATTTGAATGACGTCAATAGCTCTAATCATCACACTAAAAGTGATGTTCTGACCCGTAGAATAATTAATTGACAATCTTTACAAACTTCAATAGTTACATTACAAAATTTAACTTACACGTTTTAATATTAGCAACAACATTAAGGTGACACACGGCAGGTGAAATGACGATTTTCGGAAAAAAAAGTGAAACTCGTATTTTGCCATATTCGTATTGTTTATTATGTCGACCATCTACTAAGTTCACTTTTAAAATGTGCATACAAATAAACACACTGTATTTCGTGAATAAAGTTACCCTACCAGCAACTAAAATCTTGGTTTTGTCATGGCGACTCTTCATACGCTTGAAAATAAACGATCTTTACACCTTAGCAACGTGTCCGTCTTTTCGCTGTTCGCCATCTTGTTTAGTATGAATGGAATCCTTGATTACCCTACCAGCAACTAAAATCTTGGTTTTGTCATGGCGACTCTTCATACGCTTGAAAATAAACGATCTTTACACCTTAGCAACGTGTCCGTCTTTTCGCTGTTCGCCATCTTGTTTAGTATGAATGGAATCCTTGATCTGTCATCTATCCATCAGTTTATGTCTAAGCCCTGCCCCTTTTACCATAATACATACGGAACATCTCAAACATGCCGCCTAAAACCGCCGAACATTGCCTAATAAGGTATTCGGATTTGTCCGCTGCGTATGCAAATGGCGTTGTGATGTCTCGTGACATTCCGCTTGAACTTCGCGGGTTTCCGCCGGCCTATTTCCCACAAGATGCAATATGTTGCTACTTCCGAATATAAACAATCATGGCGTGTGTTGAATCCGTAGAAATTGTCAACGAAATAATTTTTGAGAATGGCTGTCCCACAAAGCAAAAAGTAGCAAAACATTGTACAAAGAACACATTTGGCCGTAAGAAATGCGTCATTAACGCGCAGCAACTGCGGGCGGCGCGGAAATGCCGCTATCCAGCGTCGAAGCCGGTGACAGCTACGGGCGCTATTGCGCTGTCGGCAAGTGCGACGCCGCGATCTACTACGTCGATCGACGACGACGGGGGCTGTCCGTTACAGAGTGCCAGTAGTAGCAAACTGGCTCTACTGAAGGCGGCCAGTGATCAGGAAGATTTGGTGCCTTCTGATGACACAAATGGTAAGTAATAGCTACAATACGGGGACTTTGGCATTTATTAAAAGTTTTTACTTTTACCCAACAAAGTAATTGTGTTATTCCTATATTGTATGTGGGAACATGGGCTAACCTAAGTTTGTAACCAATGCCATGATGTTTAAAAATCATTGAGAAATTTAGTTTTACTGGCCCTGACAATATTCGATATTACCTTTTTATCCTGACTTAGTCTCATTCTTAGGAAAATAGTCTTAGCCATATCCTAATGATATGTCCATAGGCAGGTGTGTGTGCGTGCGTTCGTGTGTGCATACAGAAACACACACACACACACACACACACACACACACACACACACACACACACACACACACACACACACACACACACTTGATTACAATTTACAAATGGTATGTAAAATTTTTTTTTTGCATTTGTTCTCAGCTTGCTCGCCTCGCTGGTGTCTTCTAGACCTCAACAAGCTCGACATGCTGTTGGAGTTGGTGGAATGTCCACAGTGTACAATCTTTACAAACTTCAATAGTTACATTACAAAATTTAACTTACACGTTTTAATATTAGCAACAACATTAAAGTGCAAGTGTTAACATTTCACGTTTTTCTTTTGTTTGGAACCATAGATCTAAAATCCAACCACATGGTAATCACATTGTTTCAACATTATTCTAAATTAGAATAAATACAATTATTCTCATTATCCACTTAAACATTAGTGGGGTGTGGTGGCATAGTGGTTAGAACACTAGTGGGGCATGGCAGCATTATGGACACAACACTAGTTGGGCATTGTGGCTTTGTGGATAGAACCCTAGTGGAGCATGGTAGTGTTGTGGATAGAACATTAGTGGTGCGTGGTTTTGTAGAACACAAGTGGGGCGTTATAGTGTTGTAGTTGAGAACACTAGGGGGCATGGTGGCGTTATGGATAGAACACTAGTGGGGCATGGTGGTGTTGTGGATAGAACACTAGTGGGGCATGGTGGCGTTGTGGATATAACACTAATGGGCAATGGTGGCATTGTGGATAGAACACTAGTGGGGCATGGTGGCATTGTGGATAGAACACTAGTGGGGCATTGTGGCGTTGTGGATAGAACACTAGTGGGGCGTGGTGGCATTGTGGATAGAACACTAGTGGGGCGTAATGTCATTGTGGATAGAACACTAGTGGGGCGTGGTGGCATTGTGGATAGAACACTAGTGGGGCATGGTGGCATTGTGGATAGAACACTAGTGGGGTGTGGTGGTATTGTGGATAGAACACTAGTGGGGCGTGGTGGCATTGTGGATAGAACACTAGTGGGGCGTGGTGGCATTGTGGATAGAACACTAGTGGGCTGTGGTGGTATTGTGGATAGAACACTAGTGGGGCATGATGTCATTGTGGATAGAACACTAGTGGGGCGTGGTGGCATTGTGGATAGAACACTAGTGGGGCATGGTGGCATTGTGGATAGAACACTAGTGGGGCGTGGTGGCATTGTGGATAGAACACTAGTGGGGCGTGGTGGCATTGTGGATAGAACACTAGTGGGGTGTGGTGGTATTGTGGATAGAACACTAGTGGGGCATGGCGGTGTTGTGGATAGAACACTAGTGGGGCGTGGTGGCGTTAAGGATAGAACACTAGTGGGGCGTGGTGGCGTTAAGGATAGAACACTAGTGGGGCGTGGTGGTGTTGTGGACAGAACACTAGTGGGGTATATATGCCAATATATATATATATATATATATATATATATATATATATATATATATATATATATATATATATATATATATATTGGCATATATTTCTGTCCACCACGCCCCACTAGTGTTCTATCCACAACGCCACCTCACCCCACTAGTGTTCTGTCCACAACACCTCCACGCCCCACTAGTGTTCTAACCACATATACGTGTATGCTATGCTACTCCTCCTAGACCTTTTGTTTCTTGGGTGCCTATCCTTCACATGTCCATCTACGACCGCACGGTTGGCATGAGTTGGGTCGTCTCAGTTTAATTTTTGAAAAATTCACCCCACTGTTAACCTTTGTGCGAACAATCGAATTACCCTTTGTAGTTATCAAAAACAATTGTCCACAAGGCAAGTCAACAATTATGTACAATTGTTCACAATGCCACGCATCTTTTTTGATTGAATGAAATTACGTAAGGCGTCATTAGATGTTACTATCTAACTGCCAATATTACATCGCAATTTTGTTAGATGCTGACTGAGAGCACCAAGTGCCATGGCGTAGATGGATATTTGTTCTAATATTGTTATATTTGTTCTAATATTGTTATTGTGAGAATCATGCATAAGCTGCTAAGTTATTCTATCCAGAGAATTGGCATTTTTGCTAGTTATTCTGATGCAGCTTTATATAGCTTCAATATTCTTGTAAGACCAACTGGAAATGTCTGCACAACTATATATTTCCACATGATAAATCAAACAAATTTTAAACAAATATATACTAATTGTTTATCTTGTTACAATGCTGCATTGCTTTGCTGCAGTTTGCAATGCGTTTTTCCTTAGCAACCTGCTATTTATCCCACTTCAGTGGTTTTGGGTTACCTGTTGAAGTTTCCGCATTGCCTCCTGGGCGTGAACATCATACTTGAGCCGTGTCGTGTCTTCTAACAATGATATCATTGCTCTGATGTCCTTCTTCATTTCAGTTTTAGTCACCTTGAAATTGGCTGAATGAAACAGTTTTTTCAGGATGTCTACCACCTGTAGAACAACAATCATACAACAAAGCTCTACCTTCAGTGTCCACATCAATAGTACATATCATTAATGTACAGCTGAAACTAAAACGTTACCAATTGTATTGGTTAAAACACCAAACATAACATTATTATTATACTAATATCATGACACAATTAGTATGTCTATATTTTGTAATGTTTATAAATCTAAAATTATCATTCATGCAAGTGTTAAAACACTACAATGCATGGTAAATTCATATACGTAATAACGTGGAACCCCTCATTTAAGATCACCTAAAACAATCAAAGGGAATGGGCGTAAAAGAGGGTCTGACCAGTTGGAAGCATGGGCCTACATTGAAAACATAGGCAGTTGTCATAATTGAAGAACCAGATTCCAAAACGCACTAAGTACATGACTTATAGGCAAGCTACACTGATGTGTATCACTAGTTAAGATATTCAAACTATCAACTTGGAAGGAGGGCATTTTCGACTATATAACTGAATAAAATAGTCATTACATTAATATGACGCACTACATGAGAACGTAAGGTTGTAAGACTGTCAAAGATGAATCATTGTAGATATTGAACATGTTCGATCTCTACGACGATCCATGATGTAAAGATAAACCTGTCCACAATGGTTGTAGACCTGTGCCGCACACAATAAAATGATTTCGCGTAGTGTGCGGCAGGCTTTAATAACCTCCATAACACAAGTTATGATGACAACATAATGATAGACACGTTTTTTTCATGACTGTGCATTTGTCCTTAATTAATATCCACATAAATACAATGAATTAGCAGCCACTTACATCCTGAAACAACTGCCTGTTATTGATGCAGTTGGTGAACAACTGACAGTTGAGTACCAACTTCAACAACCCAATGATGTCTGTATCGGTTGCGCAGGCCCTGGATGCCCCTTGCCCAGCTACCATAAAGACCTTTGCGATCTCCCATGCATCAGTGATCCACTTAGACTTGTCCGTGTTTATCCAGCATGGAACTGCTCGTGGGGTGAGTTGGGACAGGATGTCTTCTTTCCATTTCCCAAACCACTTGGCACAAGCTGTGCACCGAAGTTGCACCCTTTAAATAAAAATCTTTCATGTATGTAAGTTGTAGTTTATTTTTACAAATTTTACAAGCCTTGCAGAGAGGAAGAAGTAAATGTACATGTATATTGACATTTACATGCAACGTTGAACATCACATGGAAGTATATTCTGCAATACTGTAAATATGTTTCGCCTTTTAGAATCACATCCTTAATTAAAAAAAGACATATGACCATGAAGTATCATTAACAAGTCTAAATATATTTATTGCAGTATATAGTCATATAGTTGTATTAGTCAAGTTTTAGAAAAAAATTCTCACAATACAGTTACTTGCAATTAACATAGAATAAGCAACATAAACTAGCTTTAGTAAAGGGGCTGGTTAAATACAAGAAAGTACTCATTCTCACAATACATCATAAATCATCAAAGCAAATGTCTTACTAGTGATATCACAGGGGTTGGTCACACATAGATAACAATTAATGGTCAATCTATATGCCAACAAAAAGCCCAAAATCATTACTGTTCAAATGCCACCTAGACCTTGATGTCATGCCATATAGGCCTTGATGTCATGCCAAATAGACCTTGATGTCATGCCACCTAGACCTTGATGTCATGCCACCTAGACCTTGATGTCATGCCATCTAGACCTTGATGTCATGACACCTAGACCTTGATGTCATGCCATCTAGACCTTGATGTCATGCCACCTAGACCTTGATGTCATGCCATCTAGACCTTGATGTCATGCCACCTAGACCTTGATGTCATGCCACCTAGACCTTGATGTCATGCCACCTAGACCTTGATGTCATGCCATCTAGACCTTGATGTCATGCCACCTAGACCTTGATGTCATGCCATCTAGACCTTGATGTCATGCCACTTAGACCTTGATGTCATGCCATCTAGACCTTGATGTCATGACACCTAGACCTTGATGTCATGCCATCTAGACCTTGATGTCATGCCACCTAGACCTTGATGTCATGCCACCTAGACTTTGATGTCATGACACCTAGACTTTGATGTCATGCCATCTAGACCTTGATGTCATGACACCTAGACCTTGATGTCATGCCATCTAGACTTTGATGTCATGCCATCTAGACCTTGATGTCATGCCACCTAGACCTTGATGTCATGCCACCTAGACCTTGATGTCATGCCACCTAGACCTTGATGTCATGCCACCTAGACCTTGATGTCATGCCACCTAGACCTTGATGTCATGCCATCTAGACCTTGATGTCATGCCACTTAGACCTTGATGTCATGCCATCTAGACCTTGATGTCATGCCACCTAGACCTTGATGTCATGCCACCTAGACCTTGATGTCATGCCACCTAGACCTTGATGTTATGCCACCTAGACCTTGATGTCATGCCACCTAGAGCTTGATGTCATGCCACCTAGACCTTGATGTCATGCCATCTAGACCTTGATGTCATGCCACTTAGACCTTGATGTCATGCCATCTAGACTTTGATGTCATGTCACCACAAGTTGCCAAAGAATTACATACGAACAAGGGCCTGTGCATTGCTGACGTGGAAACTTGCGAAGCAGTTCTGTATGGTACTTCTTGATCGGTTCTTCGCAGAAGTCATGGATGCCTTCTGCCACGCATGTTAATGCTCGAAGCACTTTATCCCTGTTGATATTGTTGCTGCCCTGAGACCCGTCTGCCATGTTTCTTACATGTGCGTCATCGAGACCTGTAACATGTAGCTTCACTAATTACCTTATCATAAATCACAAGACAATGTTTCATAGTGTTCCATATAACATAAACAATTACTCTAAACTCACCTAACTTAGAAAACAAATGTTTTTTTAGTGATGTCAGTGTTTTCCCATTCCAATAAACCAGGTTGTTCCCAGTTCACCATGTACTGGGTTAGACAGATGTTGGAAATGTATTTTCACTAAAAAAACTTGTAGACGGGCAGGTGTTGAAGATTTAAAAGTGCTGAGAAGTTTCTATGCCATTTTTTTTACAAGCAGTCAACCATTTTAGAAGTTCTCTGTATAGGTCACTGATTATCGTATGGTTTGTGGCCAGTTTTTTTATATTTTAGGTAAAAAATAGGTAATTTGTGTAATTTGATATACTGAAGTAATATGCTTCATCTCCAAACTTAACAACTCTAAATTTGACAATGTTGTCTCCTGTCCAGTCGGTGTCAGGAGTAACAATATATTATGCGCCATGCTAAAATCAGGCGCTTCTCGCAAGATTCTGTTTGGCGGAGGAGCTTAAAATGCATGGTGTACATTTGAATTGTCGAAAATGGGTCAATGATGGAATTGATCAGCAAAATTATCCATTTTTCCATAAATCCATTTACAGGTTGTATATCAAGAAGATTGTTCAAACTAGTAATATTTAGCACTTTGTTCAAGCCCCTGATTAGCGTCGCAGTTGAGAAGTCTGAAACAAAGCCATTTTTATGTGTTTTTGATCGACTGTCTTCGCTTGCTTACGAGCGGGAAACCCCACAAGTTATACATGGCTGGAAAGCTTATGACGTCAACTACATGTGTGATTGGGAATCTCTTACTCTAGACCAATGGAACAGCTCCTAGTTTACTTAATTATTCTGCAACAAAGTGCTGTTGTTGCTATGGAAGTGGCGAAACGCTCGCTGATTGGTTGAAAATGTAAGCGTGCATGCGTATTCGGCTTGTTTACACTCCATTCTTCTTTGTTTGCCATTTTCGCCCGCTGTTTTCATCTTTGTTTCATCAAAGATTTGTACTATGGCCTAGAAAGAAGCTTATTCAGCTACCCAGTTGGATCGTGCGAGGGGGTGCAATCTCGAGGACAGCAATTTCGCTGCCTCGATTGATGTTTACTTCGCTCTGGATGAGTCAGAAGCGCGTTCTGATTACGGAGATGCTGGGAAGCCTTTGGCTTTGTGTTTGTTGATGCGTGAAGTTACTGACATTGTCAGGTTAACAGCTCCAGTATACATGAAATAATAAAGTTAATATGCACTTGCAGGAGTAAGCATCAAGTTTCAACATAGTTACAGGCATAATTACGATAAACCAAGGCATAGACTTAGTTGGCTGAGCTAGTAGCTATAAGCTAAGGGCAAGGGCAAGGCTAAGATTGACTGTGTAAACAAAGTCTCAGACTCAGACATTATTAATAAGTCTATAAGGTAGAAATAATTTTTAGAGCATTCACTCATCCTCAGGCTTATACTGTTTATGCATAGAAAGCTTAAGCTTATTTAACTTAAGACTGAGCCAGTAAAGGGTCTCATGCACTTCCATGCCTACATGTCCAGGTGTAATAATTTAGCCCACTGTCATTTACATTTTCATAAGTCATAACCAAATATAAATGGACTATTCATTCAATGTCAATGATTGTAGAATCTGACTTTGATTGGGAGGAAGAGGTCAATCAGGCCGGTGATTCTACTTCTGTTGTCACGAGCCAGTTGAGACTCGAGATGAGGTGGACAATCATGACTGTGTCACTGAAGAGCCCCACTGCGGTGTCACAGCTGCTGCCTCTGATGAAAACTCAGCAGGCGCTTGACTCGCTTGTCATCAGACCACACCAGCGCAACTCTGCCGACATCTCCTTCCACTGCAGCTTTGTCTTCGCTCAACAGGTTATTATCAAAATTAAATGAAATGTTAAAATTACTGGAGAAAAATACTTTTTTTCTCCCACGTTTTTTCCCTACCTATTTCTTGCCTAAAGTTGTTTGCAGTTGTTGTAACTTCTGAAAACAGTTAAAATAATGGTATACATGACTTCAAAAGTCTGATGCGAATAAGAACTGCATTACTGATGATGTATCCATTGGATAGTGGTTAGAACGCCGGACCCTCAATCTAAAGAACCAGGGTTCGAAACCTCTTCCTGCCATTTCAAAACTGGCAATTTCACTCACCCCACAATTCACTCAGCTGTATAATTGAGTACCTGGCTACAGACAGAGGTGGGTGTTTGAAGTCTTTGTGCAATAATTGCAGCATAGCTGAATTCTTTCCAAGAGCAATTGAGATGACGTTGGAATGAACAGGTCTGCCAGGGGGTGAAGTGTAAAGCGCTTTGAGCAGTCCCAAGTACTGGAGACTGCGCTATATCAGAATGTGCCTTTTTTAATTGTTGATGTTGTGGTTATTAAAATGCTATTTGAATTACAAGATGACATTTTTGGTCTAATATAATGTTTCGTACCCTTCTAGATGATGTACCCAGATGACCCAATGTAGCCCGGGCCCATTTACTTTCTGGTACAGCGGCGCTGTGGCCTCTTCGGAGTTCATGCTGAGGACATGTCATCTCAGGTGAACTACCTCGTTGACTACCGCATCGACTGTATCATCATCTACCTGCACCACTACCTGGCACAGGTCGGCATGGGAGGTCGCCGCAGCAGGGGAAGGCCACACTGAGTCTGCACTGGTTGGTTCAGCAGGAGCAGACTTTCATAATTACTGGAACTGACATTGTGTAGTATTATTATGTATGTGATATGTAACTAATTTTTATTTTCAGATGTTTTAGGGGTTTATTTTAGAGGTTCGGCCACCAGTGCTTGCGGTAACCTCCTGGAATACCAAACCTTGTAGTAAATGAGGTGGCATTCAATAACTAGTTTTTCCACTTTATACTTCTGAATCATCTTTATACACACCTTATGGGGGTGTATGCAAAATATCATACTATTTGGAGCATTATAAATGCATGGTTGCTATGGGAGAAGCAATTTTTCAATGCCGTTTTTTTAAAGCTAATTTTCACAGAACTGTTTTTCCAAGAATGTATACACTAAAAGTGTAATATCTTGGCCCAGGAGTAAGGTAGACTGTTCATGTTGGTGTCATTTTAAAGCTGTATATCTCCTCTATTTGAATGTAATAAAGTGGTTTTATCAAATTGTTGAGAAAAGCCTGGTTTTGGCATGTGGCATCATATCATTCCTGCTGTCTGTGCTGGTTGTAACTACCATCTATGTCACCAGGCTCATTAGGAGCAGCATGGGGCCCCATGGGAGCAGTGTGCATGCTACACCAGCTTGTGGACTTGCTCTGGCACTGCACTGACCCATGTCCCAGCTACGACTTAAATAGCAACCACTATGTTGTGGTTTTGTGGCCAGACATCCAGGAATCTGGCTAAGACACACTGGTAGGGCTTGGGGCCAGCGCCCCAATCCAGAAAAAACAAAACCTGCTTCAGAAATAGAAAGCATGAAATATCAACAACATCCAGTCGGACAGTCAGGGACATTACGATGGTCACTGACAAAACCTTTCCCAGACGAGAAGTTGCTGGCTCGAGGAGCTCTCTACTAAAGACAAGAAAGCAAGTTAAGATGTTGTTGGCCAAATCAGCCGTTTCTGTGATATTACAACAAGATTTAATTGTACGCAAATTAAAATTGGACTTGTGCGCTGTGTAGAAGGTGTGCATGGAAGCTGTATAGTTCGGTTTCATCATGTTGTTGGCCAAATCATCTTTTATAAAGATTCAGTGGATTTTTAATGATGATTATGCAAACTGGATTTCAGCTTGAGAAGCTAAATTCTGTTTCAACACACTGATTCCATGGATTCTGTCTGTTTTCCGCAATTTCTTTTTGAAAAAGGTGAATTCCATTTCAAATCATCGATTCTGTGAATTCCATTCAGTGATCGTGGAAAATCAGTGTCCCTAAACATGGGACATAAAGGCAAATGACAAAGAAGGCAAAAAAGATGAAAGGGGGTTTTCACGTAAAGGGTACACTTTTAGATTCACATAGCCTCAAAATTCAAACTGTTCCAATTTTTTGGCTTCAAAGTTAAGCTGTAAAATTAGCAATCTGGAGATGACATTTCTTTAACACACAATAATATCATTATGATATGAGGCATAGGTTAACACATTGCAGTATTGAACAAAACAATATAAAACAATAAGAAAAAAATCTATTGTGATGAAATCCTTGAGAACCAGAACTCAGCAGCGTGTTAAAACGAAAGGATTAGATAATCTCAAATCAGTTTATAATTTTTAAGTTACCAACAGTTGAATGAGTAGCTAAGTAGGTCAAGCGAGGAAAACAATGTGGGTCTTCAGATGATGTTGGAATGTTATTATATTTCTTGTAGACTTAACGCTAACAATCAAATTGAAGATGAACGAAACTACCTACCTTTTCTTGCAGGAGTGAGCAACAAAAATAAACATGCTGGTTGCTTTGATGAAGTTGTTTGATCCAAAAGAGCCATATTTCCAGGTTTACACCCAATATTTTAACACACAGGCTTCCAATAAATAGAAAACCAGATTAAAGTTATATAAAATTCTTAATTAACCTCATAATTTTCCAATATTAACTAAATGCATTGATAAAACCAGCAAAATACATTGTTAAGTTGTCTTGACATTTCATCAGAACTTCAAATGTATTCAAAATATGAACCACAATTGTAAGATATCATATTATAACAGTAATGAAATAATTTGAAACAATACAATGAGAAAAAGTGCATTTTGGCAAAAAAAAGTGTACCTTTTTGCGGAAAAGCGCATTGAAAATATTGAAAAACAAGTTCAAGAAGTGGCCAATAGAAATGATATGTGCACGCCTTACCAAATTGCAAAGAGACTGTCTGGTGATTTAGGGTAGGGCCTACCACAGATATAAATGGACACAGTGAATGTCGAGAAGATAAAAAGATGGGACAAACACTTCCAAGGAATTCTAAATAGACCTGTTCCACAAAATAAGATAAACTTTAGTATGATTAACAAAATGGATGCCTGAAACATACAAATGAAAAACATAAACAAAAGTGAAGTTATGCAAGAAACGTGAAGAACAACAAGGCAGCGGGACAGGACAGAATTAATACTTAAAGTTTAACGAATATGGAGAAGAAAACATTGATATCCAGGTAAAGCTATATAACCAAATAAGGAAGAATGAAAGTATTCTCCTCCAAAAAAAGAAAAACACAAACTTTTAAGGTAACCATTAGAGTAAGAGAGGGTGGTATACTTTCACATGTCTTATTTGCAATTGCCTTGTGAGTGACGATAGGAGACTTTTCGGGTAGACTGTTGGTGTACCATGTTATAAAATCAAAACAATCTGTCACATCTGTACAATTGTATACTGTATTTTATTCAGTATTATGTATTACATTGTATTGATACTGCCTTGAAAATAAATGTTTAAAAACTGTTTGTTTGTTATGTTTTTATTTGTTGTTGATGTCGTTCAAACATTTTATGTTCAAAGTATTTACTTTTTATCATCAAAATATTGATAAGTGGGCTACCTAAGAAGTTGTCGGGCTACTTCACTTTGCAAGGTTGGTAGCCCGACTGGCTACCTTCTATGACTCGCTAAATCTCGCCCCTGCAATGTACTATGCCACGGAGAAATTATCCAGGTCAATGTACTGTGCCACAGAGAAATGCCCCAGGTCAATGTACTATGCCATGGAGAAATGACCCAGGTCAATGTACTATGCCAAGGAGAAATGACCCAGGTCAATGTACTATGTCGTGGAGAAATGACCCGGGTCAATGTACTATGTCATGGGATATGACCTCCAGACTAAGCTGATTTAAAAACACAGTACTCCATTATCAAGTTGAATTTGTTACAAATATTGCCTATAAATAATATATAGCGAATGTGATTAAAACCAATCAGTAGTTTGAACAGAGATGCAAGACTATTATTATTAGTTGTTCAGCCATCAGTAAACTTTGTTCATTCAAATAATGACTCCTACTGTCAATCTAGCCACAATTTCGTTCTTACCCTTCCTCATGCCATTTTATACACAATTTTCGTATTCTTAAACTTATTCTTAAATACTTCAGATTGTAACATAAAAATTGTTGCCACCTATCAAAATTAATCAGAGGTAGAATATTTTGGTCGTTCTTCAGGGATAAAATCCAAATTGACCTGTCTGTTGATCAAGTCTTATGGGCAGTCACTGCATAATGACAATATTTAAATATTCACAATTCATGATACATATATGCTTCATTTATTTTTTTTACAATTTTACATTTGCATGATTTTATATTTAAATGCATTTCATAATATTGTGTATGTACAGTGAGCAGTTCAGTTGTTAATGTTTTATTTAGTATTTTTAGTAATCATCACTTAACTAAAATAATCTAAGTAAACCCTGAACAATTTATACAGATGTCTTCATAATCATGGAAGTTATGGCCTTTTATCAAAAGGTGTCAGCCTGTTGAGTTTACGCATTAATTAGTCTTATTAATTGCATCAATTGAGTTACGAAATGAATGTATGATGTATATTTATAACCCAGGTTAATGAGTTTGTAAATCCTGAACAAGTTATACAAATATCTTTATAATCATGTAAGTTATGGACATGTGTTGGTCAGTTGACTTCAGCACCAGTTAGCCAATATTGACTTATTAATTGCATTATCCGAGTTACTCTTAATGATACATGACTGGATTATGCATATTTATGACCCTACTTAATGTGCTTGCAACTCCTGAAAAAAATATTAAAATATATGCAAAAAAGTTATGCAATTTTAATCATACATTGATTGAAAGAAAACACAAAAATGAGTCTTTTCCCTGTATACGAGAACAAAATTTTCAGATTTTTACCGTATTAAAATCGCAATATCTTTGGATCTAATAAAGATATATTAATCAAATAAGCAGTTTTTGTTTCCTTTACATTTCACCTTTCATTTAAATCAATTGCCAATGTTCTATCATGATATCTAATTTTTTTTAAGTGCCTATCTTATGTCATGTGGCCTATGCTATGGCCCAATTACCCACCGGTGGCAAGAATGAGTATTTTATGTTTCATCCTTGTTATACAGATCTTCTCTTGGGGCCTTTTTATGGACCTATATGTATGTGTACTTGAGTACGAAATAAAACATTCAAATACTTCAGTCTTAATGAATGATTTAATTCTGGACTGGAGACTCGCTCTCAGTGTGTCACAGATCCGTAAAATTTCACAACCTTGTTTAACTCTAAAGCCACGGTAAAACCACATATCGCGGTCCAACTTCGGGCGGAGCAACGATTTCCCCACCACAAACTAATTCCGACTTATAGAACACGTTAATAAAATGAATTATTCTGAGAAATAATACGATTTTGCTTAACTTGCAATAGAAACTCCTATGGCTATGCGGTCTAATCGATGTTTTCAGCTTTATTTTGAAACAAGACGTGCCTAATCGCCGCAGTGTTCGCGCAGGCGAAACGAACGAAGCAGCGCATTTCGTTGAAGTGCCTATTTATGATATACCACTAGGGCATGATAATGACA
Source organism: Lamellibrachia columna (assembly GCA_963662155.1). NCBI lineage: Eukaryota > Metazoa > Annelida > Polychaeta > Sabellida > Siboglinidae > Lamellibrachia > Lamellibrachia columna. The sequence continues at coordinate 14,050,944 of OY759261.1, forward strand.
CCTTTAATTGCCTCCTACAATGCTAGCGGTGTTAGAGCAGAATCGCGCAATACGAAATCGCGAGGTCCCTACGACAACGCACCTGTAGTTTATGGGCGGTCACACCCACTGGCACTGACTCACAGGCCTGAAACTTCGACAAACGGCTTATAATTACCTACCTACAGCTACTCGATCAGAGCAGCCTAGCTAATACGTGTTTCTTCTTCGACATCGTTCTCATCATTAATTTGCCCGTTTCAAAAATGACGTCCTCTACAAATACAATGCTTTGACCTAATTTCCGAGAAACTACAATACGGATGTTTAGGGGTCTACTGGAAAGCGCGAACTATATATACATCCACAGTTGTAGAAAAGACGTCCATTAAGCCACTTTTGCACGTGTTACCTACTGGGAACTGACATAGTGATACATAAATATGTAACTGAATTCACATGAGCTAAGTACCCTGGTAGGCCTACTACATTATATAATTAGAGGTCACATTTTGCTCACTTTAGGGGTTGAATTTCTCTCCAACTGGAACATAATTGGCTAAAATAATTCATGGCATGACCATAAGACTAGTATTACCACATATTACATACGATATTATAATAGTATGTGTTAAAATCTATGTAGTTTCCTTTATGTACTTTTGAATAGACCCCTTGCTGCATGAGGCAAGGCGTACGTGGTGTGACTTAGCGTTTCATGCGCACCGAAATTGACACGTCACCCATTTATGTGCACTTTTCTATAATTTTTTACAAGCCGCGCATGAATGTATCAGCTCCGGTGCCGTTAGCCGGTCAGCGAGGGGTGTGTCTGAAAGCGTCACCTACAAACTGCGTACGTTGTAATGCTAAATTTAGCAAAAGCGTTGCACTCCGAAGCGCCACCGTAGGAAACAGTTCCTAATTAGTCATACAATTTGGTGTGGGTATCGCAACTTTACTACACTAATGAACTACTTATTAATAACATGTTGCGTTAGGCACACCACAAACAATGCTGTTATTCAGCCGTACCGTTCATTCCCGTATCGCGTGCGCGAAACGCCTGGCCTGGGCTGTGAGCGAAAAGCCTGGCATAGGCTGTGAGCGAAACGCCTGGCCTGGGCTGTGAGCGAAACGCCTGGCCTGGACTGTGAACGAAACGCCTGGCCTGGGCTGTGAGCGAAACGCCTGGCCTGGGCTGTGAACGAAACGCCTGGCCTGGGCTGTGAACGAAACGCCTGGCCTGGCCTGGCCTGTGAATGAAACGCCTGGCCTGTGAATGAAACGCCTGGCCTGTTAATGAAACGCCTAGCCTGTTAATGAAACGCCTGGCCTGTTAAAGAAACGCCTGGCCTGTGAATGAAACGCCTGGCCTGTGAACGAAACGCCTGGCCTGTGAATGAAACGCCTGGCCTGTTAATGAAACGCCTGGCCTGTTAAAGAAACGCCTGGCCTGTGAATGAAACGCCTGGCCTGTGAACGAAACGCCTGGCCTGTGAATAAAACGCCTGGCCTGCAAGTCAGACTCGTCGTTTAACTGTGTATCTTTTATCCACGACATGAAATCGAATAGATGAAGGACCTTTTCATTCCCGAGTCTTGAGAACGAAACGCCTGGTCTGTGAACGAAACGCCTGGCCTGTGAATGAAACGCCTGGCCTGCAAGTCAGAATTGACGTTTAACTGTGTATCTTTAATCCGCTACACACAAACGTGCCTTATTTGGGGCCATTATTACAATAAACATATTCCACAGTATATGTAAGTGTAGTCTTGTCTTTCTACACGAATTCAGTAAAGTAACCTGGGGTAGGGGTAAATCGGCCCCTGAAGGTAAGACGGCCCCCAGCACGTACGCAAACTATGAAACTCTGAACGTCCCAAAATCTGGTGCAAAATGCAGCTAACATCTATTGCAGCGCTAATCTATTGGATATCCACCCGAAAGCTCAGCAACACGAGACGTAACTAAATCAGTGTTTCTTTTAACTTTTATATGCACTGTAATACGCTCTGATCTAATCATTTGGCAGCTTGAAATTTACCACTGCAGTTCGTGTCCTGCTCTGCAACAAAGGCCTGAAATATGCGATGTATGGTAGCGGATATCTAGCCCCAGTACCCTGGGGCATATCAAGTTAAGGTTAGGGTTAGGGTTAGGTACGTTAGTACACTGGGGCATATCAGGTTAAGGTTAGGGTTAGGGTTAGGTACGTTAGTACACTGGGACATATCCACACACCAGTGGTCAATATAATATTATATTGATAACATATATGTTGTTCTTAGCGGAGTTGATGTTTGATCATTGGTGGTAGTAAACTACTAAATATATATAGATTCAGCGTCCAGCAAACCTTTTTAGCTATAGGGACAATTTTTCTCCAGCTCGGTCTGTGCGGACCAACGTTGTTAAGTAAGGAACAAATACATACGTAAATCTACACATATACAGCGTTTTATGTTTGTCTGAAATACACCCGGACAATGAACAAATACACCCGGACAATGAACAAATACACCCGGACAATGAACAAATCGCACTATCGTTCGTTGGCGGCGATCTGCAGGCAGTCAGCGCACCGACACGAACAAGTTAAGAAGGGAAGGGTGATGTTGCATATTCTTCGATAACCGACTGAAGCCTGGAGCGAGAGGGGAGATCGCAAGTCGCAGAAGCTCATCCAATCGCTTGTCCGTCAACCGGCACCGAAGTGAGTTCTTGATATGATCGCGGAGAATCCAAATTCGTATGACCACGTGCTACTGAAAAAATACCAGGAATTTTTACGCAGCCTCGCGTAACGCTAGAAACCGGACCGGCACTTTCGTCGCCCAGAAAAGCACAAGGTCGTCTGTTGCAGCGAGAAGCTGTTCTTTCCAGCCCGGCACAATTTTTAAATCGGGGAAATCCTCCTGCAACGCAGCTTCGTCGACTCCAAACGTCTGCGACAACTTGTGACACACGTCAGGCTGGAAGGCAAATGGACTGGCAAAATGCAACAAACGTCATCGGTCGACACGAAGTCGACGAATCGCTTGTTGAAGGTTGTCTGCAGACTGTCCAACACACCGACAAACACCTGCTTGGCATCTTCAGTGCGTGCCTCGTCTTGTGACCAAGTGATTATGAAATCTTCGGTTGGTCAGAGCACGGGCGCGAATGAGATTCACGATTTCGACAACAGTTTGCATAGTTTCCTGCAAGCCGCAGCCTCCTTTTACACACAGAGCTTGCTGATGAATAATGCAGTGATAAGAAAGCAGGTTCGGCTTTCCGATTCGCTGACGAATATATTGCAACGACCAACTCGACGACCAAGCATACTTGGAGCACCGTCCGTGCAAATTGAAACAAGGTTGTCCCATGTCAATTCGTTCTCTTGAAGGAGTTACAGTAATGCATTGCAAATGTCCGCAGCTGTCGTTGTGCTTTTCAATGGAATAAGGCACAGGATGTCTTCCGAAACGCTGTTGTCGAAGTATCGCACAGATACCATGCAGCTGAGCAACATCACTTCTGTCTAGCTGTACTCCCGTCAAGTGCAATCGGCCAAGCAGGGCAGGCTCGTAGATTACTCAATAGTTGCTTGAAGACGTCGCCACTCAGATCCTCACAGCGATAGCTTCGTTGAGATGACTCGTACCTTGAGCAACAACCGATACTCTCTTCGCCTCGCACACGTATGCATCAAAGCGGTTCTAAAACTCCTTCAATCAGCCGCTCACCTTTCCCCGGATAAGCACTGTCAAAATCCTTGTTGACGTTACAAGAGCTAGAACGGTTGAAACAGCTACGCCGCTACGGTCTACGCTGCTACGGTCTACGCCGCTACGGTCTACGCCGCTACGGTCTACGCCGCTACGGTCTACGCCGCTACGGTCTACGCCGCTACGGTCTACGCCGCTACGATCTACGCCGCTACGGTCTACGCCGCTACGGTCTACGCCGCTACGGTATACGCCGCTACGGTCTACGCTGTTACGGTCTACGCCGCTACGGTCTACGCTGCTACGGTCTACGCCGCTACGGTCTACGGAGTCTAAACGCGTACAGTAGAGACGATTTTAACGTAACACAAATGTTGGGCGCATTTTATTGATCTGCACAATCGACTGGTGGCGCTCTACAATTAAATGATTATTATTAATGTCATTGCTGGTATCACTATTTGACAAGCAAAGTTATTATAATTTCAGCAAATTAATTATTAGAGAATCCATGCATGCTGCTGGAAGAAACGTTGGGTAATATGCCAATGCCATCGGCAATTTATAAATCGAATAATGCATGCCTTCGATACAAAATAAAAATCAAGGCTAACTAATATAAAAATGCATAATGATCAACTATCTACGTAGCGCAGTCGGACAATTGCGCAGAATTAATTAAACGCACACAACATAACTATCAATATACATTTCCTACGATAGTAACTGCCCCAGCATGAAAATAGGTTAACGACGCAACTCCATATTAATTTAATTTTGTCTAGACTCTAGATTCTATAATTGACATCAAATCAACAAATCAAAATTGATATTCCCAATTTGTTTTTTCAATACTTCCTACTTCTGGAGAGGGTCTCGCGGACCAACTGAAAACCGTCCGCGGACCAAATTTGGCCCCGGCCAGGGTTTGCAGGACGCTAGTATAGATTAACAAGTCAAAATGTTACCATTCAGGCATGAATAATTCATTAGTTATGACACATTATACATTAGATGTGTGGGCAAGCCCCAACTTCCCCTATATGCACGACATGCACAATACTTTGATGATCCTACAAAGACACTAAGAATATTCTTGCCACGATTTCTTGGCACCCAAATAGTGATCAAATAACAAGAAACATTGTAGAAAAACTACAATACTTGGTCTGCCAGTAAAGGAAGGCATAGTAATGAAACAATCACGACAGAAACGAGGCATGTGGTAATTTTATTTAAATCCATCACTTTCTGTGACACAGCATTCAAGACAGCACATTCAAAGATGAGTAGAACCATGAGAGTTCACATGGTTCATCAAATCATACTTACACAGAGTAGTTATTTAATAACGTGTAATGTATATGCTGTTGTCTAAATGTGCTATTAAAGTAGAGGAACTGCATCAGTGATTGATATTGGAAACTTGTTATTACGTGTATTATAAATTGCAATCCACAGCGTATTAAAACATTATATTGTTGCCATTCCCAATGAATTGATTCAATTAAATATAATTTAGTGATAATATTAAAGAGGCTGAAGGCAGTGAATGGATTCAGTAGGTGTGCACAGCCAATAGTATTTGTATGCAAAATGCACACACCAGCAGGGATTGAACCTGCCACACGTCACTGAAACACTATTACCACCAACACCACCACTCGGCCGAGTGCTTACACAGACAACTGACTATGTTTACAACAAATAATGTAACAGTAATATGTAACAAATATATGTTATAGATTGTTGTAAAAGTTACTGAATAAATAGTTATATTAATGTTGATAAACAAATGTTGATGATGTTTCATAGAACGTGATATTTTATTGTTTAATATACCTCCAGCCAGAAACAATACAGTACACACGATCTAAACAAACATACACTCCAACTGTTTGAGAACACTTCATCTGTGAACCGTCCGTGTCTGTTTGGCAACAGAACACACCTGCCCAGCACTTTTGTTATGCCTGTTTCATGCCTTTCTGAAAATTACGAACTGTGTAGAGATGTTTTCTAGTAACACCACCTTTTACCAAGTAGGTTTTGCCGGCAACGTCCGAACCCACCATTTATGCAAGTGGCATCAACAGGTCGAAACTACTGTACAATGCAGATACACACATGTATATTTTATTCGCTATTTCCATAATTTAGCCGATTTTCAACTTGCATTTTATTAATAAAGAACATGTTTTTATTAATATGAAGGATATCCCTGTAATAAGCTAAAGATATTAGATATAGGTTCTTGTTTAGCCTGTTGGTAAGTCAGATCAGTCAGTTAGTAGTCAAAAGTATGGCGAATCAACTACAAGAATGTTCATGTCTGCGAACATTGTTGACATATTCTCACCATATACCATGGCGCCAGCTTCGTTCCGCTGACGGAGTGCTGCCAACCCTCCCGGATTTTCCTGGAGTCTCCAGGATTTTTTGCGTAACTCCCGTCATTCCGGAAAACAAGAAATCTCCCGGAGGCTGTAAGAAAATGTATTGATTTTTGTAGGACACTTTAGCCGGGAGTTCCCTTCGCTCGCGTGTTATCACAGTTTTCTTCGTACCGCATTTAACGATCAGCGCACCACAAAAAACGTCTGCATATTGCACTGCCATCTAGCGAATGCAGCGTACGCTAGCCTCCATTATCCACGATCCATAATGTGGCGCCACCATCTTTCGCGCGCAAAGTCGAGTTCACGAAAGGGCCAGGCCCACCATGGCATCACAGAGTCATAGAGAGCAGGTAAGCCTAACTATCACTGCCATCAACTGCATCGTGCATCAAAGTTTCCCTCCCTCCCATATAAAACATGAATTTGTCATTTTATTTGCAAATATGGGTATTGAAATTACTGGTGGCACTGGTGCTCTAGGGGAGGAGTGAACATTTCCAAAACAAGCAATATTATGCCAATAATAATATAGGCATGGTTGTGTACATTCAAATTGCGACTGATTTATATAACTGTGACACTGATGTGATTAATATACAATGTTCCATTTCATTAAATCGTATGTGTGTTTGTGCGTGCGTGCGTGCGTGCGTGCGTGCGTGCGTGCGTGCGTGCGTGCGTGCGTAGTAATACGATCAAGGGGAAACGTTTGTGGCTTATTTCAGTAAAATCGTAGCAAAAAACTGCCGGTCTTTGGCCATCACACAAAATTGCTACGCTTAGGGGAACGACTTTTAAAAAACCACCAACCCTATTCTCATGCCTTGTGGATACTATTACTACTACTTTTAATAAAAAAAAAATGTGCGTGCTTGCGTTCTAACAACTGTCATCACATGGTACAACATCTCTCTATTAATAGTAATTTAATATTTAATTAAAAATATATAATTATGTAATGTTTTATTATAAAGCATTATTTATTTCTTTTAATTGCACAAATACTGTTGAGTAATGTTGACCATTGAATACTTCATTCCTGATGTTGAATTCCTTATTTGTTTAAGCTTCCAAAGCTGCAGTCACACTTGAGAAGCTGGTGAAGGACAAGACCCTGTGCAAAGACATCAGGAAGCTGTCCACCCAGTACCAGACCTCCAGCATTGAGCCTTCGAGGGCTTCTATAGCTTTGAAATCCACTTTGCCCCAAAGATGTATGCCTTTTCGTATCATAGCATGCGTGCTCAGTAAGAATGCAAATTCCAGACCAGAATGTGTGAGTGGGGGGGGGGTTACTAATTAGTGTTTTGTTTGTATACCCATCATGTGTGAGCATGTTTGTTTATTAAAAGAACTGTATCATGACAAATTTATATTGACCTTTTTTATTGTTGCATAAAATTATTTAAAATATCTAAATATCTACTTATAGCCAAATAATGAAACACAATTCTTTAGCATAGTGTTAAAGTAATATTTTAAGAAGATGTGCAAGTTTTTTTCGTTATAAAATTTAATAATAAAGTATTTTGCTATTCATATTTCTCGTTTCCTTACAAATTTGTTGATTATATTATTTTAACAGTACTATTCTGGCCACCATGCACTATAATGAGAGTTCGGGGTGACCACAAGCTAAGCGACAGGATGGTGAGGCTATGTATGCCATGCACCACCCTAAGTGGAAAAAGGACCAACATTATGGTGTTCACCAGATCACAGAGGAGGCCTCTTACAGTAAGTGTTATCATGTACATGCACACCGAAATGATGCATACGTTAGTTCAACTATTGATACAATTTACAATATGGTGTTATCAACTCGGTGTGAAAAACATTTAGTAATGGACTCTACTATGATTTCAGACTATGGATGACATCACGACCAGTCTCCTGGAGCGGTGCACATCAAAGAAAACACAGAGGGAGGATGTACCGCTGCCACAATCCTCACCCCACCTGTCAGCAGATGTCCCATGTCCAAACAAGGCTGATGCTGTGGCTCAGCACATAGAAAGATTTACACTAGGCTAGGATTTCATGAAGACTATCTGTTCTGTGGCAACAAATGTCTGTGAAACTTCAAAGAAAAGTGTATTTCGCCAGTCTGGCGAAAAGCCTTTGATTTTCTTTCAACAATTGTGAGAAACATTTGCCAGGCGCGATTTGGCGAATGGCTGGGGCAAGTCTAATTACACATGACAATGACAAATAACTGTGTCCATCTGTGGTTACAGGGTTAGGTATCTGAAGCCAACATAGTCCCTAGTCGGTTCAGGGAACGCCTTCCTAATGCCCTGGACTGTACATGAGGGTAGGGTCACCCGGATTCTTCTTCCTAGGCAGTCCCAGGACACAGACTGCATGTATGCGGTGTAGCGGTATCTCCTGGAAAACAAGAATGTATTTTTTATTCAAACATTGTCTCTAATAAAAATACTACCTAAGCCAGGGTGCCAGCCAGGCACATGCCTCTTCACTTTATGGGGAAAGTGTACAAGTTGTAAATTTGTGTGATTTTATAAGCTTCATATGTTGCGGCTATTTTAGTTTACCCCCTGGTTAGCCTGATCTAGCTATCACCTACCCCGAACCCACTGACCATGCCCCTTTGTTTTATCTGAAACCTTCTGGATTGCCTAAGTGACAATACATTCTGAATTAGAATTGCACACATAAATTAATTTTTTATTTGTTTTAATCATAAAGCTCATTTTGGGTCAAATTATCCAAAGGAACAATATTCATGTATAAAAAAATTATCATTAGCAAAAGTACTATTAATGTTCATATCTGAATACTATTCTAGAAACGTATATAATACTAACAAACTGTATTCTTTATTGTATTAATAGTGTGCTATCATAATATTATCATAAACTATGTATTTCAAAAGTTATCTAAAATATTATATATCATAATTATTATATTAACAGTGAGCTGTCATATTTTAAAAAACTATGTTAAATATCCTTAATTATTATATTAACAGTGTGCTATCATATAATAAACTATGTATTTTAAAAGTAATTTTTCTTTCTATTTTCAAGTCAATTTGGCGCCTACGTGGCCATGTCACAGTCGCAGTGCTCATCGTGGATATGACGCGGCGGTACGTACGTCATTGGTCGACGGTGGCACTGTACGTCGTTGGTCGACGGTGGCACTGTACGTCGTTGGTCGACGGTGGCACTGTACGTCGTTGGTGGACGGTGGCACTGTACGTCGTTGGTGGACGGTGGCACTGTACGTCGTTGGTGGACGGTGGCACTGTACGTCGTTGGTCGACGGTGGCACTGTACGTCGTTGGTGGACGGTGGCACTGTACGTCGTTGGTCGACGGTGGCACTGTACGTCGTTGGTGGACGGTGGCACTGTACGTCGTTGGTCGACGGTGGCACTGTACGTCGTTGGTGGACGGTGGCACTGTACGTCGTTGGTGGACGGTGGCACTGTACGTCGTTGGTGGACGGTGGCACTGTACGTCGTTGGTGGACGGTGGCACTGTACGTCGTTGGTGGACGGTGGCACTGTACGTCGTTGGTGGACGGTGGCACTGTACGTCGTTGGTCGACGGTGGCACTGTACGTCGTTGGTCGACGGTGGCACTGTACGTCGTTGGTGGACGGTGGCACTGTACGTCGTTGGTCGACGGTGGCACTGTACGTCGTTGGTCGACGGTGGCACTGTACGTCGTTGGTGGACGGTGGCACTGTACGTCGTTGGTGGACGGTGGCACTGTACGTCGTTGGTCGACGGTGGCACTGTACGTCGTTGGTCGACGGTGGCACTGTACGTCGTTGGACGACGGTGGCACTGTACGTCGTTGGTCGACGGTGGCACTGTACGTCGTTGGTCGACGGTGGCACTGTACGTCGTTGGTGGACGGTGGCACTGTACGTCGTTGGTGGACGGTGGCACTGTACGTCGTTGGTCGACGGTGGCACTGTACGTCGTTGGTCGACGGTGGCACTGTACGTCGTTGGTCGACGGTGGCACTGTACGTCGTTGGTCGACGGTGGCACTGTACGTCGTTGGTCGACGGTGGCCCTGTACGTCGTTGGTGGACGGTGGCACTGTACGTCGTTGGTCGACGGTGGCACTGTACGTCGTTGGTCGACGGTTGCACTGTACGTCGTTGGTGGACGGTGGCACTGTACGTCGTTGGTGGACGGTGGCACTGTACGTCGTTGGTCGACGGTGGCACTGTACGTCGTTGGTCGACGGTTGCACTGTGCATCGCACTCGGGAACCGGGAGGATGACCAACTCTCTCGTGACTCCCTGCCGTCCTTGGCGCCTCTGGCGCAGTGGTAAACACTCGCAAACTAGAGGTCACTATCGAGGTATAAAACCCACAAACCTGTCATGTGCAGTCATCGTATATAAGTCGATCCTTTCATAACAGTGAAGTATCCTATATATTTCATACATAACCCAACACATGTATGTATTATATTTAATAAAAAGTGACAAAAGGAATGGCACTTGTTGTTATTGTATTATTCTTAGAGATTCCTGTGACACCTCTCTACAGACACAGTCGAAAGAGAAACGTAGTCAATGAAATTGGAAATAGTGGCGCCGCAAACGGATAAAACGAAAGTCACTTATATGTCTAGGGAAGGAGTACTCGAATATAGTGTCGCCCCTAGTGGATAGGAGTAACCTTTACCATCTGAACACGCGTTATCATCCACCCCCACCCTCACAACCACCACCAACACCAACACCACCCCACATACACGCATGCATGCACGCATGCACTGAACGATATATAGGTGTGTTGAGGGCCCGTGTTCTTTCAGTTGTAGTTGCTACTACCATCACGAAAAGACATCTATGCCGCCACTGTGGTGCCGTTCTGGACACGCATGCAGAGCTACGACGACAGTCACGCAACAACATCTCTCGATCACCACACGTCATCGTTGGCGGCACCAGTGGCGCCTTCTAGCGATCACGCAAACCATAAGGACAGGCGTGTCGAGAGGTCCCCTCCAGTGCAGACACGATTACAGAATAACTACACTAGATACGACTGTTCTAGAGGCTCGTTTGAAGATAATGTTCCAGGAACAGACCCAGTCTTTCAAGATTGACCTCAGTTATGTGTTCGTTCTGAGGAACAAGAACACGGGGCGATACAAATACTATCATTCCTCTTGCAATTGCTGCGAAACATACTTGGACAAACCCAGTCTCATCATCAACAGCGAGGACGTTGATATATTCCTCGAACGCATCCGACAAACCGACGCCTTGCAATGGGCCATCAATCAACGATCAACCGGATTCGGCGTGGGTGTGTGAACTTCTTCGTCAACCGCATCATCGATCATCCTATAGGATGTGTAGGCGTGACCCTTCCACAATGAATATACGGTGGTATCACAATGAATAGACGGTGGCATCACAATGAATATACTGTGGTATTACAATGAATAGATGGTGGTGTCACAATGAATAGACGGTGGTATCATAATGAATAGACGGTGGTATCACAATGAATAGACGGTGGTATCATAATGAATAGACGGTGGTGTCACAATGAATAGACGGTGATGTCACAGTGAATAGACGGTGGTATCACAATGAATATACGTTGGTATCATAATGAATAGACGGTGGTGTCACAATGAATAGACGGTGGTGTCACAGTGAATAGACGGTGGTATCACAATGAATATACGGTGGTATCATATTTAATAGACGGTGGTATCACAATGAATATACGGTGGTGTCACAATGAATAGACGATGGTATCACAATGAATAGACGGTGGTATCATAATGAATAGACGGTGGTATCACAATGAATATACGGTGGTATCATAATGAATAGACGGTGGTGTCACAATGAATAGACGGTGGTGTCACAATGAATAGACGGTGGTATCACAATGAATAGACGGTGGTATCATAATGAATAGACGGTGGTATCACAATGAATATACGGTGGTATCATAATGAATAGACGGTGGTGTCACAATGAATAGACGGTGGTGTCACAGTGAATAGACGGTGGTATCACAATGAATAGACGGTGGTATCACAATGAATATACGGTGGTATCATAATGAATAGACGGTGGTGTCGCAATGAATAGACGGTGGTGGCACAGTGAATAGACGGTGGTGTCACAGTGAATAGACGGTGGTATCACAATGAATATACGGTGGTATCATAATGAATAGACGGTGGTGTCACAATGAATAGACGGTGGTGTTACAATGAATAGACGGTGGTATCACAATGAATAGATGATTGGCTCCTATGGTAGCGACTTTTAATAAGTCTTTTTAGGAGTCTCCATGATATACAGTAATATTTTATTACGTACAATTATATACTTATATATTATTATTGAATGCGTGGGCAGATCGGATCAAATAAATTTACTTATGGATCTAATCACGGTCGCGCCAGCTGAGCTCAGACCACAGAGCAGTATTGCATTGGTGGTCATTGGTGGTCATTGGTGGGCATTGATTTTCATGCTAACGTTTTGTTCTGATAGTAAAGAAAGTGGCCATCAACAATACTGAAAACTGTTCTCAGTAACTGCCGTCACCTCATTGAGACCTTAATCACGTTTGGGCAAAATCACTCACATCCATCTGTTGTTAAACGCCCCCACGTGCGATACCCGTCAGAGCTTACGTAAGTATCCATGTATTCACGTGCCCACGTGGCCCATAGCAGAAAAATCCTAACAAATCCTTCTGCCTGGTAAACTCTAAAAACGAACTATTTTACAAGCAATAGCTTCTACAATCAAATCTGTGAATATGCCTTCCCAGTTGAACTCATGTCACATCATATGAATTTCTTAATTTCACATATCACGATTTAATACGTTATACATTCGTGTGAAACAATCAACAGGAAGTTCAATTATGGTCTGACCTCTTCTGGAGAGTGGCTCACACTCAATTCGGCTACTGGTTCCATCTTTATCCGGCAGGAAGAAAAATATTATATTAAATAACTATAACCCCCCGAAGTTAGCGTATAAATATAGAGATGGTGGAGTGACGGTTACGCCATCTGGAGAGTGGCTCATTCTCAGTGCGGCTACCATTCGGCTACTGTTTCCATCTTTGTATGCCATCTTTATAGTAAATAACCATAAACAGATGCCTTTGTGTTTTGTTTGTAATACATCGCCAATTGGTAGATCAGACACCAAAAATAAAAAACGCTATAAAGGAAGTTAGTAAAGGGGAATGTATCATAATGGGAGATTTTAACCACGGACACATACAATGGAATTCTCTAGAGAGCACAGGGATTGAGGACCAACAATTTCTATTTTTAATCCAGGATAGCTTTCTTACTCAGCACGTACTAGAACCAACCAGGGGAGAAAATGTATTAGATATAGTTTAGTCATCACAGAAAGAATTAGTGGACAATGTAAACATATTTGAACCATTGGGTAATAGTGACCATAATTTTGACATCAATGTAAAATCAGAAAGTAAAAAAATTAAAACGTACAAGAGAAACTTCCACAAAGGTAACTACAAAGATATGAGAAAATACTTAGCAAAGCTAGATTGGAATAACATGCTGATGAATAAGACCGCAATTGAATGTTGGAATATTCTAAAATATGAAATTGAGAGTATCATCGATAAATTTGTTCCCTTCCAAAAACAAGCAAAACGGTGTAGAAAGAAACACTTGTCAAAAGAGTCTATTAGAAAAATAATGGTAAAACAAACTATGTGGAGGGTTTATAGGCGTACTAGAAAGGAAGAAGACTATGCAAAATACAAAGAGGCACTTAATGCAGCTACAACTGAAATCAGACAATCTAAAAGAAGCTATGAGCAAAAACTAGCATGTAACATAAAAAATGACAGCAAGAGTTTTTATGCATATGTCAGGAGTAAACAAAACGTACAAGACAAGGTTGGACCTCTAGAAGACAGTGCTGGAAATATAATATCACAGGGGTTTTTAATGGCGGAAGACCTAAATGATTACTTCAGTTCAGTGTTTACCAAAGAAGATATTAGTTCATTACCAGTTGCTGATGCTAAATTTCAGGGGGCTAAATCTGACTATTTAGGTCCGTTAGTTGTAACTCCAGAATTGGTAGCTAAGAAAATAAAGGCAATGAAGGATAACAAATCACCGGGAGTGGATGGGATTCCTCCAAAATTACTAATGGAAACAGTAGAACAAATCAGTATACCACTTGCAAGAGTATTCAACTTGTCATTAAAAGAGGGAGTTGTTCCGTTTGAATGGAAAGAAGCAAACATCATACCATTATTTAAAAAGGGTTCGAGAAATAAGTCAGAGAATTACAGACCAGTGAGTTTAACGTCAATGATTTGTAAATTATTAGAAAGGTTAATTAAAGACCATATGGTGGACTTCCTCGTTAAGCATAAATTATTAAATTAATCTCAACATGGATTCCTTAAAGCGAGGTCATGCTTAACAAATATGTTATGTTTTTTGGAAGAAATCACTAAGTGGATAGACGTGGGATCGCCAGTAGATATTATCTACTTAGATTTTCAGAAAGCTATTGACAAAGTGCCACATCAAAGATTACTACTTAAATTAAAAGCCCATGGTATCGGGGATAGCATAACTGAATGGATAGAACAATGGCTGACTGACAGAAGACAACGAGTTGTAGTAGATGGAGAAGTTTCAAATTGGAAATCGGTTTTGAGTGGGGTACCTCAAGGATCAGTATTAGGACCTATATTATTCTTAATTTATATCAATGACTTGGACGACAGTATAACAAGTAACGTACTGAAATTTGCGGATGACACAAAACTGTTTAGAAAAGTTAATACTGATGGTGATAAACAACATTTACAAAACGATCTAGACAGATTAGTGAAATGGTCTGAGAAATGGCAGATGTTGTTCAATTTTGGGAAATGTAAATGCCTACATACAGGACATGGGAACTTGAATGTAAACTATAAAATGGGAGATATTGTTCTGGGTACTACTGTAAAAGAAAAGGACTTAGGAGTTACAATAAGCGCTGATATGAAAGTTTCAGAGCAGTGTGGTATTGCAGCTTCAAAGGGTAATCAAATTCTTGGATTGATTAGAAGAAACATAACATACAAGGGAAAAAAGTTAATTATACCTCTTTATAAAGCAATAGTTAGACCTCATTTAGAATACTGTATACAAGCATGGAGACCATATCGTAAGAAGGATATAGATACGCTTGAACGCATACAAAGGAGAGCAACTAAAATGATTCCAGAACTTAGAGACCTTAGTTATGAAGAACGCCTGAAAGAATGTGGTTTAACAACTATAGAGACAAGGAGGTTAAGAGGAGATCAGATTGAAGTTTTTAAGATATTGAATGGGTATGAAAATATTGATAGAAATATGTTTTTCTCACTCAAGAAGGATAGCAGAACTAGAGGACATGAGGTAAAATTAGTAAAGGATCAATGTAGATTGGACATCAGGAAGCACTCGTTCTCACAGAGGACTACAAATGAATGGAACAAATTGTCTACAGATTGTGTAACTGCTAGCAGCGTGAATATGTTTAAAAACAAAGTTGACACATTTCTCAGGAGGGCGGGTTATAAGTAGATGAACATTGTTGGACTCTCGATAAGCCAATGGCTTCCTTGTCCACTTGCCATCTGGGCCTTTGGCTTGGATTGCAAATCTTGATTTTGTTAAAAAAATTTTCACGTGCCCACGTGTTCTATTACAGAAACAATCCTAATAAATCCTTTTGCCTGGTAAACTCTAACAACGAACTATTTTACAAGCAATAGCTTCTACAATCAAATCTTTGAATACGCCTGCCCAGTTGCACTCACGTCACAGTATATGAATTTCTTTATTTCACATAATTATCACGATTTAATACGTCATACATTCGTGTGAAACAATCAACAGGAAGTTCAATTATGGTTTGACCTCATCTGGAGAGTGGCTCTCACTCAATTCGGCTACTGGTTCCTTCTTTATCCGACAGGACGAAAAACATTATAGTAAATACCAGAAACATATGCCTTTTTGCAATGCATCGCCAATTGGTAAATCAGACACCGCTGGTGACATGAGGCGAAGGAACATAGAAAGAAGCAAGTGGGTGTAGGAGCGTGGGTACTGCCAAACTGCCACCAGAGTTATCAGTCATGATAAATCCGTTATGCTAATGTTCTCTAATATTTCTATTCTGTTCCATTATTAAGTCATTTACCTGCGGATGGTCATGCTTCGTAATTTCATTCAAAGCACTACACAATTTGACATTCTCTATTTCACCATACAGCTGTTACTGCCTGTTGGCTCACCTGTTTACCTAATACCTGTTATATGTACTAATACCTGTTATATGTGGCTTATTCCTATGGCGCAACGCGTTCTAGATTTGACCAGCCCATAATCTGACCCTCGACATAGATGACAACGAGTTCATTGACACTGCCCCCTTTTCGGCTGACATATAACAAATGTCTTATAGTATTGTGGATAACATAACACAAGGTTCATGCATTCGCTGAGACTCACTGTAAAACCTTTAAATAAGTAATGTGTTGCCAGACATTACAGTATCATACAATGATAGCAGTTTATGAAGAACCTCAGCAAATGTAGCTCGTTCGCCTAAATGAATCAATAATATCAGTAGTTAGTAGAAGTTTTTGGGACCCCTTTTTCGCCGCACAGTCACGTGACCGAAACATCAAAGGAAAAACACCCTAATATCGCCCTACCGCTTCTGAGTGCGCGCAGCCAATCAGAGAGCGTCAGAGCGCCCCCTGGTGGTGTTATCCGAGCGTGCGTGACGTAAGCGCCCCCTAGCGACTGGAGGAGGAACGAGCTTTGTACGAATCTCATATCTATACAACATTGACGATTTGCATATAACCATAGCGAAATCGTTGCAGTCGAATATGTGGTTTCGATAAGTTCTACGCGTGTTTGTTTATTGGTATAAAAGACGAACACATATTTTATTGTTCCCGTGTACTAGAATCACGTCCATTTACAAGTGAATGAGTGTTCTAACGCGTGTTTAGGAGGATGTTACGGTTACATAAGTTTTATTTGTTTTCTGAATCAATCCGTATGAAAATTAGCATCGTGACGCATCTTGTCCATACCACGGTAAATCATGCTGCGAGATCAAAGGATATTATTCATAACAACGTTGCAATCGCGTCAATCAGCGACAATGTTACAAGTACGCGCTCCGTTCTTCTTTGAATGCGGCTTTTCACAACAAGACCACTTTGACATTGGTCAGTCGCTGTTGGTGAACTTTGGCTTGTGCGCTCCCACTCACATTGGTCAGTCGCTGTTGGTGGACTTTGGCTTGTGCGTTTCCGCTCGTCTTGTCTTTTTCACACTGGTCAGTCGCTGCTAGTGGACTTTGGCTTGTGCGTTTCCACTCGTCTTGTCTTTTTCACACTGGTCAGCCGCTATTGGTGGACTTTGACTTGTACGCTCCCACTCGTCTTGTCTTTTTGGAGGAGGAACGAACATTGACCTAGTTACGTGTATGTGTCGAAGGGTCGTTAACCTAGTAAGGAGACGAACATATGCACACACGCAATGGGAACGAGAACTCGATACAAGACGGGAATATCAGTTCAAGCAAAATTTAATATATATGAAAACGAAGTACAACACTGCTTCCGGGACCAAAGTAAGTCGTATTCGCGTGCCGCCCAACTTTTTAACTGCGCGATGGCTATACGCTAGCCGCGTAATGTTTTCGCGCGAGTATCCGTGGTAACAGTAACCGCGATAGTGGACATAGGAACGACTGTCCGTTAACAGCGGTCATTAATAGTATCATTAATAACTGAGATGAAAGAGTAAGTTAACAGTGGTCATTAACAGGGTAATTAATAACTGAGATCAAAGGACCTAACGAGGAGACGAAAAATGAACAAAACACGATATCGTACTATATTTTCTTTATATGTAAATATTTAAAAATAATGCGCTTTTACATTGTATCCATAACTCCTACAGTTTACCCATAATTCCTACAATTTACCCATAAGTCTCCTATTGAATAAGAGTACAAGGACATTTTATTAAATATTTGAAAATAATGACACAATATCGTCCACAAACGTTAGACAGAGGACTGTAAAGTCTCTTGCCATACCGACGTAAAGCTGACGTAAGCTATAAACGTGTCAGGACATGCAGCTGACGTATGCTGCACACACAACAATACCAAATAAGGACATGCAGCTGACGTAAACGGCATCAGACGCGTCACGGAAAGTGTACCATCAACATATTGTCGTTATATGTCAATATTTTAAAATAATGCGCCTGTACACTTTACCCATAACTCCTACAGTTTACCCATAATTCCTTCAATTTACCCATAATTCCTACAATTTACCCAGCACACATATATAGTGTAGTAACATTGTCCACAAACGTTAGACAGAGGACTCTAAATTTTCTTGTCATACCGACGTACAGCTGACGAAAGCTATAAACGTGTCAGGACATGCTGCTGACGTAATCCGCATACAGAACAATAACAAATAAGGTAGTGCACGCTATGTATGCCAATATCAAAAGCCAGCAGGAGAACAACATTGTGGCAGCGATGACGGGAGTATGACGAGAAGCTGTGTGATATGTATGGAGACATTTGACACCATGTGACATGCATGGAGACATTTACCACTGTGTGATATGCGTGGAGACATTGACAACCATGTGACATGCATGGAGAAATTGACCGCCATTTTTGAAAGTTTATGTTATGAAAGTTTGTAAGTTGGAAGTTTTGGAAGTTTGCTTCACCGCACACACGTTTTGAAAGTTTGTGTTGTGAAAAATGTGTAAGTTGGAAGTTTGCTTCACGTCACACACACACGTTTTGAAAGTTTATGTTATGAAAGTTTGTAAGTTGGAAGTTTGCTTCACCGCACACACATTTTGTGTGAAGTTTGCGAGTTGGAAGTCTGCAAGTTGGAAGTTTTAGCTTTGGAAGTTTGCATATTGGAAGTTCTCCACTCCACTCCACGCCTGCGAAGTTGTGTAAAGTTGTGTGAAGTTGTGCAAAGTTGTACGAAGTTGTGTGAAGTTTGCGAGTTGGAAGTCTGCCAGTTGGAAGTTTGTGCTTTGGAAGTTTGTTTCACCGCACACACACGTTTTGAAAGTTTATGTTATGAAAGTTTGTAAGTTGGAAGTTTGCTTCACCGCACACACATGTTTTGAAAGTTTGTGTCATGAAAATTTGTTTGGAGACATTGACTGCCATGTAACGTGCATGGAGACATTGACCGCAATGTGACATGCATGGAGACATTGACTATCATGTGACATGCATGGATACATTGACAACCATGTGACATGCATGGAGAAATTGACCGCCATTTTTGAAAGTTTATGTTATGAAAGTTTGTAAGTTGGAAGTTTTGGAAGTTTGCTTCACCGCACACACGTTTTGAAAGTTTGTGTTGTGAAAAATGTGTAAGTTGGAAGTTTGCTTCACGTCACACACACACGTTTTGAAAGTTTATGTTATGAAAGTTTGTAAGTTTGAAGTTTGCTTCACCGCACACACATTTTGTGTGAAGTTTGCGAGTTGGAAGTCTGCAAGTTGGAAGTTTTAGCTTTGGAAGTTTGCATATTGGAAGTTCTCCACTCCACTCCACGCCTGCGAAGTTGTGTAAAGTTGTGTGAAGTTGTGCAAAGTTGTACGAAGTTGTGTGAAGTTTGCGAGTTGGAAGTCTGCCAGTTGGAAGTTTGTGCTTTGGAAGTTTGTTTCACCGCACACACACGTTTTGAAAGTTTATGTTATGAAAGTTTGTAAGTTGGAAGTTTGCTTCACCGCACACACATGTTTTGAAAGTTTGTGTCATGAAAATTTGTTTGGAGACATTGACTGCCATGTAACGTGCATGGAGACATTGACCGCAATGTGACATGCATGGAGACATTGACTATCATGTGACATGCATGGATACATTGACAACCATGTGACATGCATGGAGAAATTGACCGCCATTTTTTGAAAGTTTATGTTATGAAAGTTTGTAAGTTGGAAGTTTTGGAAGTTTGCTTCACCGCACACACGTTTTGAAAGTTTGTGTTGTGAAAAATGTGTAAGTTGGAAGTTTGCTTCACGTCACACACACACGTTTTGAAAGTTTATGTTATGAAAGTTTGTAAGTTGGAAGTTTGCTTCACCGCACACACATTTTGTGTGAAGTTTGCGAGTTGGAAGTCTGCAAGTTGGAAGTTTTAGCTTTGGAAGTTTGCATATTGGAAGTTCTCCACTCCACTCCACGCCTGCGAAGTTGTGTAAAGTTGTGTGAAGTTGTGCAAAGTTGTACGAAGTTGTGTAAAGTTTGCGAGTTGGAAGTCTGCCAGTTGGAAGTTTGTGCTTTGGAAGTTTGCAAATTGGAAGTTTGCTTCACCGCACACACATGTTTTGAAAGTTTATGTTATGAAAGTTTGTAAGTTGTAAGTTTTGGAAGTTTGCTTCACCGCACACACATGTTTTGAAAGTTTGTGTTGTGAAAAATGTGTAAGTTGGAAGTTTGCTTCACGTCACACACATACACGTTTTGAAAGTTTATGTTATGAAAATTTGTAAGTTGGAAGTTTGCTTCACCGCACACACATTTTGTGTGAAGTTTGCGAGTTGGAAGTCTGCAAGTTGGAAGTTTTAGCTTTGGAAGTTTGCATATTGGAAGTTCTTCACTCCACTCCACGCCTGCGAAGTTGTGTAAAGTTGTGTGAAGTTGTGCAAAGTTGTACGAAGTTGTGTGAAGTTTGCGAGTTGGAAGTCTGCCAGTTGGAAGTTTGTGCTTTGGAAGTTTGCAAATTGGAAGTTTGCTTCACCGCACACACATGTTTTGAAAGTTTATGTTATGAAAGTTTGTAAGTTGGAAGTTTGCTTCACCGCACACACACATGTTTTGACCGCCATTTTTGAAAGTTTGTAAGTTGTAAGTTTTGGAAGTTTGCTTCACCGCACACACATGTTTTGAAAGTTTGTGTTGTGAAAAATGTGTAAGTTGGAAGTTTGCTTCACGTCACACACATACACGTTTTGAAAGTTTATGTTATGAAAGTTTGTAAGTTGGAAGTTTGCTTCACCGCACACACATTTTGTGTGAAGTTTGCGAGTTGGAAGTCTGCAAGTTGGAAGTTTTAGCTTTGGAAGTTTGCATATTGGAAGTTCTCCACTCCACTCCACGCCTGCGAAGTTGTGTAAAGTTGTGTGAAGTTGTGCAAAGTTGTACGAAGTTGTGTAAAGTTTGCGAGTTGGAAGTCTGCCAGTTGGAAGTTTGTGCTTTGGAAGTTTGCAAATTGGAAGTTTGCTTCACCGCACACACATGTTTTGAAAGTTTATGTTATGAAAGTTTGTAAGTTGTAAGTTTTGGAAGTTTGCTTCACCGCACACACATGTTTTGAAAGTTTGTGTTGTGAAAAATGTGTAAGTTGGAAGTTTGCTTCACGTCACACACATACACGTTTTGAAAGTTTATGTTATGAAAGTTTGTAAGTTGGAAGTTTGCTTCACCGCACACACATTTTGTGTGAAGTTTGCGAGTTGGAAGTCTGCAAGTTGGAAGTTTTAGCTTTGGAAGTTTGCATATTGGAAGTTGTCCACTCCACTCCACGCCTGCGAAGTTGTGTAAAGTTGTGTGAAGTTGTGCAAAGTTGTACGAAGTTGTGTAAAGTTTGCGAGTTGGAAGTCTGCCAGTTGGAAGTTTGTGCTTTGGAAGTTTGCAAATTGGAAGTTTGCTTCACCGCACACACATGTTTTGAAAGTTTATGTTATGAAAGTTTGTAAGTTGGAAGTTTGCTTCACCGCACACACACACACACACATGTTTTGACCGCCATTTTTGAAAGTTTGTAAGTTGTAAGTTTTGGAAGTTTGCTTCACCGCACACACATGTTTTGAAAGTTTGTGTTGTGAAAAATGTGTAAGTTGGAAGTTTGCTTCACGTCACACACATACACGTTTTGAAAGTTTATGTTATGAAAGTTTGTAAGTTGGAAGTTTGCTTCACCGCACACACATTTTGTGTGAAGTTTGCGAGTTGGAAGTCTGCAAGTTGGAAGTTTTAGCTTTGGAAGTTTGCATATTGGAAGTTCTCCACTCCACTCCACGCCTGCGAAGTTGTGTAAAGTTGTGTGAAGTTGTGCAAAGTTGTACGAAGTTGTGTAAAGTTTGCGAGTTGGAAGTCTGCCAGTTGGAAGTTTGTGCTTTGGAAGTTTGCAAATTGGAAGTTTGCTTCACCGCACACACATGTTTTGAAAGTTTATGTTATGAAAGTTTGTAAGTTGTAAGTTTTGGAAGTTTGCTTCACCGCACACACATGTTTTGAAAGTTTGTGTTGTGAAAAATGTGTAAGTTGGAAGTTTGCTTCACGTCACACACATACACGTTTTGAAAGTTTATGTTATGAAAATTTGTAAGTTGGAAGTTTGCTTCACCGCACACACATTTTGTGTGAAGTTTGCGAGTTGGAAGTCTGCAAGTTGGAAGTTTTAGCTTTGGAAGTTTGCATATTGGAAGTTCTTCACTCCACTCCACGCCTGCGAAGTTGTGTAAAGTTGTGTGAAGTTGTGCAAAGTTGTACGAAGTTGTGTGAAGTTTGCGAGTTGGAAGTCTGCCAGTTGGAAGTTTGTGCTTTGGAAGTTTGCAAATTGGAAGTTTGCTTCACCGCACACACATGTTTTGAAAGTTTATGTTATGAAAGTTTGTAAGTTGGAAGTTTGCTTCACCGCACACACATGTTTTGACCGCCATTTTGGAAAGTTTGTAAGTTGTAAGTTTTGGAAGTTTGCTTCACCGCACACACATGTTTTGAAAGTTTGTGTTGTGAAAAATGTGTAAGTTGGAAGTTTGCTTCACGTCACACACATACACGTTTTGAAAGTTTATGTTATGAAAGTTTGTAAGTTGGAAGTTTGCTTCACCGCACACACATTTTGTGTGAAGTTTGCGAGTTGGAAGTCTGCAAGTTGGAAGTTTTAGCTTTGGAAGTTTGCATATTGGAAGTTCTCCACTCCACTCCACGCCTGCGAAGTTGTGTAAAGTTGTGTGAAGTTGTGCAAAGTTGTACGAAATTGTGTAAAGTTTGCGAGTTGGAAGTCTGCCAGTTGGAAGTTTGTGCTTTGGAAGTTTGCAAATTGGAAGTTTGCTTCACCGCACACACATGTTTTGAAAGTTTATGTTATGAAAGTTTGTAAGTTGTAAGTTTTGGAAGTTTGCTTCACCGCACACACATGTTTTGAAAGTTTGTGTTGTGAAAAATGTGTAAGTTGGAAGTTTGCTTCACGTCACACACATACACGTTTTGAAAGTTTATGTTATGAAAATTTGTAAGTTGGAAGTTTGCTTCACCGCACACACATTTTGTGTGAAGTTTGCGAGTTGGAAGTCTGCAAGTTGGAAGTTTTAGCTTTGGAAGTTTGCATATTGGAAGTTCTTCACTCCACTCCACGCCTGCGAAGTTGTGTAAAGTTGTGTGAAGTTGTGCAAAGTTGTACGAAGTTGTGTGAAGTTTGCGAGTTGGAAGTCTGCCAGTTGGAAGTTTGTGCTTTGGAAGTTTGCAAATTGGAAGTTTGCTTCACCGCACACACATGTTTTGAAAGTTTATGTTATGAAAGTTTGTAAGTTGGAAGTTTGCTTCACCGCACACACATGTTTTTGAAAGTTTGTGTAATGAGAGGAGTATAGCCATCTGACCACACCCACGCACGCTTGGTGTTGTATTCTCGCTAGTGACTCCCCTCTACATATGGACAAGCTCCATAGAGTAGTAGTGAGTCGAGTGTAGCCATTATCTTCTGGTTCCCACACCTCACCACCCCACCATAGAGTAATGGTACAGTCGCCAGTCGCGCGATTACACACCTTTTCCGCGTAATACACCTTTTTCCTGTAATCGCGCGCCCCTGCGCCCCCCTGGCGACTGTACCATTACTCTATGGTGGGGTGGTGAGGTGTGGGAACCAGAAGATAATGGCTACACTCGACTCACTACTACTCTATGGAGCTTGTCCATATGTAGAGGGGAGTCACTAGCGAGAATACAACACCAAGCGTGCGTGGGTGTGGTCAGATGGCTATACTCCTCTCATTACACAAACTTTCAAAAACATGTGTGTGCGGTGAAGCAAACTTCCAACTTACAAACTTTCATAACATAAACTTTCAAAACATGTGTGTGCGGTGAAGCAAACTTCCAATTTGCAAACTTCCAAAGCACAAACTTCCAACTGGCAGACTTCCAACTCGCAAACTTCACACAACTTCGTACAACTTTGCACAACTTCACACAACTTTACACAACTTCGCAGGCGTGGAGTGGAGTGAAGAACTTCCAATATGCAAACTTCCAAAGCTAAAACTTCCAACTTGCAGACTTCCAACTCGCAAACTTCACACAAAATGTGTGTGCGGTGAAGCAAACTTCCAACTTACAAATTTTCATAACATAAACTTTCAAAACGTGTATGTGTGTGACGTGAAGCAAACTTCCAACTTACACATTTTTCACAACACAAACTTTCAAAACATGTGTGTGCGGTGAAGCAAACTTCCAAAACTTACAACTTACAAACTTTCATAACATAAACTTTCAAAACATGTGTGTGCGGTGAAGCAAACTTCCAATTTGCAAACTTCCAAAGCACAAACTTCCAACTGGCAGACTTCCAACTCGCAAACTTTACACAACTTCGTACAACTTTGCACAACTTCACACAACTTTACACAACTTCGCAGGCGTGGAGTGGAGTGGAGAACTTCCAATATGCAAACTTCCAAAGCTAAAACTTCCAACTTGCAGACTTCCAACTCGCAAACTTCACACAAAATGTGTGTGCGGTGAAGCAAACTTCCAACTTACAAACTTTCATAACATAAACTTTCAAAACGTGTATGTGTGTGACGTGAAGCAAACTTCCAACTTACACATTTTTCACAACACAAACTTTCAAAACATGTGTGTGCGGTGAAGCAAACTTCCAAAACTTACAACTTACAAACTTTCAAAAATGGCGGTCAAAACATGTGTGTGCGGTGAAGCAAACTTCCAACTTACAAACTTTCATAACATAAACTTTCAAAACATGTGTGTGCGGTGAAGCAAACTTCCAATTTGCAAACTTCCAAAGCACAAACTTCCAACTGGCAGACTTCCAACTCGCAAACTTCACACAACTTCGTACAACTTTGCACAACTTCACACAACTTTACACAACTTCGCAGGCGTGGAGTGGAGTGAAGAACTTCCAATATGCAAACTTCCAAAGCTAAAACTTCCAACTTGCAGACTTCCAACTCGCAAACTTCACACAAAATGTGTGTGCGGTGAAGCAAACTTCCAACTTACAAATTTTCATAACATAAACTTTCAAAACGTGTATGTGTGTGACGTGAAGCAAACTTCCAACTTACACATTTTTCACAACACAAACTTTCAAAACATGTGTGTGCGGTGAAGCAAACTTCCAAAACTTACAACTTACAAACTTTCATAACATGAACTTTCAAAACATGTGTGTGCGGTGAAGCAAACTTCCAATTTGCAAACTTCCAAAGCACAAACTTCCAACTGGCAGACTTCCAACTCGCAAACTTTACACAACTTCGTACAACTTTGCACAACTTCACACAACTTTACACAACTTCGCAGGCGTGGAGTGGAGTGGAGAACTTCCAATATGCAAACTTCCAAAGCTAAAACTTCCAACTTGCAGACTTCCAACTCGCAAACTTCACACAAAATGTGTGTGCGGTGAAGCAAACTTCCAACTTACAAACTTTCATAACATAAACTTTCAAAACGTGTATGTGTGTGACGTGAAGCAAACTTCCAACTTACACATTTTTCACAACACAAACTTTCAAAACATGTGTGTGCGGTGAAGCAAACTTCCAAAACTTACAACTTACAAACTTTCAAAAATGGCGGTCAAAACATGTGTGTGTGTGTGTGTGCGGTGAAGCAAACTTCCAACTTACAAACTTTCATAACATAAACTTTCAAAACATGTGTGTGCGGTGAAGCAAACTTCCAATTTGCAAACTTCCAAAGCACAAACTTCCAACTGGCAGACTTCCAACTCGCAAACTTTACACAACTTCGTACAACTTTGCACAACTTCACACAACTTTACACAACTTCGCAGGCGTGGAGTGGAGTGGACAACTTCCAATATGCAAACTTCCAAAGCTAAAACTTCCAACTTGCAGACTTCCAACTCGCAAACTTCACACAAAATGTGTGTGCGGTGAAGCAAACTTCCAACTTACAAACTTTCATAACATAAACTTTCAAAACGTGTATGTGTGTGACGTGAAGCAAACTTCCAACTTACACATTTTTCACAACACAAACTTTCAAAACATGTGTGTGCGGTGAAGCAAACTTCCAAAACTTACAACTTACAAACTTTCATAACATAAACTTTCAAAACATGTGTGTGCGGTGAAGCAAACTTCCAATTTGCAAACTTCCAAAGCACAAACTTCCAACTGGCAGACTTCCAACTCGCAAACTTTACACAACTTCGTACAACTTTGCACAACTTCACACAACTTTACACAACTTCGCAGGCGTGGAGTGGAGTGGAGAACTTCCAATATGCAAACTTCCAAAGCTAAAACTTCCAACTTGCAGACTTCCAACTCGCAAACTTCACACAAAATGTGTGTGCGGTGAAGCAAACTTCCAACTTACAAACTTTCATAACATAAACTTTCAAAACGTGTATGTGTGTGACGTGAAGCAAACTTCCAACTTACACATTTTTCACAACACAAACTTTCAAAACATGTGTGTGCGGTGAAGCAAACTTCCAAAACTTACAACTTACAAACTTTCAAAAATGGCGGTCAAAACATGTGTGTGTGCGGTGAAGCAAACTTCCAACTTACAAACTTTCATAACATAAACTTTCAAAACATGTGTGTGCGGTGAAGCAAACTTCCAATTTGCAAACTTCCAAAGCACAAACTTCCAACTGGCAGACTTCCAACTCGCAAACTTCACACAACTTCGTACAACTTTGCACAACTTCACACAACTTTACACAACTTCGCAGGCGTGGAGTGGAGTGAAGAACTTCCAATATGCAAACTTCCAAAGCTAAAACTTCCAACTTGCAGACTTCCAACTCGCAAACTTCACACAAAATGTGTGTGCGGTGAAGCAAACTTCCAACTTACAAATTTTCATAACATAAACTTTCAAAACGTGTATGTGTGTGACGTGAAGCAAACTTCCAACTTACACATTTTTCACAACACAAACTTTCAAAACATGTGTGTGCGGTGAAGCAAACTTCCAAAACTTACAACTTACAAACTTTCATAACATAAACTTTCAAAACATGTGTGTGCGGTGAAGCAAACTTCCAATTTGCAAACTTCCAAAGCACAAACTTCCAACTGGCAGACTTCCAACTCGCAAACTTTACACAACTTCGTACAACTTTGCACAACTTCACACAACTTTACACAACTTCGCAGGCGTGGAGTGGAGTGGAGAACTTCCAATATGCAAACTTCCAAAGCTAAAACTTCCAACTTGCAGACTTCCAACTCGCAAACTTCACACAAAATGTGTGTGCGGTGAAGCAAACTTCCAACTTACAAACTTTCATAACATAAACTTTCAAAACGTGTATGTGTGTGACGTGAAGCAAACTTCCAACTTACACATTTTTCACAACACAAACTTTCAAAACATGTGTGTGCGGTGAAGCAAACTTCCAAAACTTACAACTTACAAACTTTCATAACATAAACTTTCAAAACATGTGTGTGCGGTGAAGCAAACTTCCAATTTGCAAACTTCCAAAGCACAAACTTCCAACTGGCAGACTTCCAACTCGCAAACTTCACACAACTTCGTACAACTTTGCACAACTTCACACAACTTTACACAACTTCGCAGGCGTGGAGTGGAGTGGAGAACTTCCAATATGCAAACTTCCAAAGCTAAAACTTCCAACTTGCAGACTTCCAACTCGCAAACTTCACACAAAATGTGTGTGCGGTGAAGCAAACTTCCAACTTACAAACTTTCATAACATAAACTTTCAAAACGTGTGTGTGTGACGTGAAGCAAACTTCCAACTTACACATTTTTCACAACACAAACTTTCAAAACGTGTGTGCGGTGAAGCAAACTTCCAAAACTTCCAACTTACAAACTTTCATAACATAAACTTTCAAAAAATGGCGGTCAATTTCTCCATGCATGTCACATGGTTGTCAATGTATCCATGCATGTCACATGATAGTCAATGTCTCCATGCATGTCACATTGCGGTCAATGTCTCCATGCACGTTACATGGCAGTCAATGTCTCCAAACAAATTTTCATGACACAAACTTTCAAAACATGTGTGTGCGGTGAAGCAAACTTCCAACTTACAAACTTTCATAACATAAACTTTCAAAACGTGTGTGTGCGGTGAAACAAACTTCCAAAGCACAAACTTCCAACTGGCAGACTTCCAACTCGCAAACTTCACACAACTTCGTACAACTTTGCACAACTTCACACAACTTTACACAACTTCGCAGGCGTGGAGTGGAGTGGAGAACTTCCAATATGCAAACTTCCAAAGCTAAAACTTCCAACTTGCAGACTTCCAACTCGCAAACTTCACACAAAATGTGTGTGCGGTGAAGCAAACTTCAAACTTACAAACTTTCATAACATAAACTTTCAAAACGTGTGTGTGTGACGTGAAGCAAACTTCCAACTTACACATTTTTCACAACACAAACTTTCAAAACGTGTGTGCGGTGAAGCAAACTTCCAAAACTTCCAACTTACAAACTTTCATAACATAAACTTTCAAAAATGGCGGTCAATTTCTCCATGCATGTCACATGGTTGTCAATGTATCCATGCATGTCACATGATAGTCAATGTCTCCATGCATGTCACATTGCGGTCAATGTCTCCATGCACGTTACATGGCAGTCAATGTCTCCAAACAAATTTTCATGACACAAACTTTCAAAACATGTGTGTGCGGTGAAGCAAACTTCCAACTTACAAACTTTCATAACATAAACTTTCAAAACGTGTGTGTGCGGTGAAACAAACTTCCAAAGCACAAACTTCCAACTGGCAGACTTCCAACTCGCAAACTTCACACAACTTCGTACAACTTTGCACAACTTCACACAACTTTACACAACTTCGCAGGCGTGGAGTGGAGTGGAGAACTTCCAATATGCAAACTTCCAAAGCTAAAACTTCCAACTTGCAGACTTCCAACTCGCAAACTTCACACAAAATGTGTGTGCGGTGAAGCAAACTTCCAACTTACAAACTTTCATAACATAAACTTTCAAAACGTGTGTGTGTGACGTGAAGCAAACTTCCAACTTACACATTTTTCACAACACAAACTTTCAAAACGTGTGTGCGGTGAAGCAAACTTCCAAAACTTCCAACTTACAAACTTTCATAACATAAACTTTCAAAAATGGCGGTCAATTTCTCCATGCATGTCACATGGTTGTCAATGTCTCCACGCATATCACACAGTGGTAAATGTCTCCATGCATGTCACATGGTGTCAAATGTCTCCATACATATCACACAGCTTCTCGTCATACTCCCGTCATCGCTGCCACAATGTTGTTCTCCTGCTGGCTTTTGATATTGGCATACATAGCGTGCACTACCTTATTTGTTATTGTTCTGTATGCGGATTACGTCAGCAGCATGTCCTGACACGTTTATAGCTTTCGTCAGCTGTACGTCGGTATGACAAGAAAATTTAGAGTCCTCTGTCTAACGTTTGTGGACAATGTTACTACACTATATATGTGTGCTGGGTAAATTGTAGGAATTATGGGTAAATTGAAGGAATTATGGGTAAACTGTAGGAGTTATGGGTAAAGTGTACAGGCGCATTATTTTAAAATATTGACATATAACGACAATATGTTGATGGTACACTTTCCGTGACGCGTCTGATGCCGTTTACGTCAGCTGCATGTCCTTATTTGGTATTGTTGTGTGTGCAGCATACGTCAGCTGCATGTCCTGACACGTTTATAGCTTACGTCAGCTTTACGTCGGTATGGCAAGAGACTTTACAGTCCTCTGTCTAACGTTTGTGGACGATATTGTGTCATTATTTTCAAATATTTAATAAAATGTCCTTGTACTCTTATTCAATAGGAGACTTATGGGTAAATTGTAGGAATTATGGGTAAACTGTAGGAGTTATGGATACAATGTAAAAGCGCATTATTTTTAAATATTTACATATAAAGAAAATATAGTACGATATCGTGTTTTGTTC
Organism: Lamellibrachia columna; assembly: GCA_963662155.1. Classification (NCBI taxonomy): domain Eukaryota; kingdom Metazoa; phylum Annelida; class Polychaeta; order Sabellida; family Siboglinidae; genus Lamellibrachia; species Lamellibrachia columna. Next base: position 14,081,352 of record OY759261.1, read on the forward strand.
ATTTTTCGTCTCCTCGTTAGGTCCTTTGATCTCAGTTATTAATTACCCTGTTAATGACCACTGTTAACTTACTCTTTCATCTCAGTTATTAATGATACTATTAATGACCGCTGTTAACGGACAGTCGTTCCTATGTCCACTATCGCGGTTACTGTTACCACGGATACTCGCGCGAAAACATTACGCGGCTAGCGTATAGCCATCGCGCAGTTAAAAAGTTGGGCGGCACGCGAATACGACTTACTTTGGTCCCGGAAGCAGTGTTGTACTTCGTTTTCATATATATTAAATTTTGCTTGAACTGATATTCCCGTCTTGTATCGAGTTCTCGTTCCCATTGCGTGTGTGCATATGTTCGTCTCCTTACTAGGTTAACGACCCTTCGACACATACACGTAACTAGGTCAATGTTCGTTCCTCCTCCAAAAAGACAAGACGAGTGGGAGCGTACAAGTCAAAGTCCACCAATAGCGGCTGACCAGTGTGAAAAAGACAAGACGAGTGGAAACGCACAAGCCAAAGTCCACTAGCAGCGACTGACCAGTGTGAAAAAGACAAGACGAGCGGAAACGCACAAGCCAAAGTCCACCAACAGCGACTGACCAATGTGAGTGGGAGCGCACAAGCCAAAGTTCACCAACAGCGACTGACCAATGTCAAAGTGGTCTTGTTGTGAAAAGCCGCATTCAAAGAAGAACGGAGCGCGTACTTGTAACATTGTCGCTGATTGACGCGATTGCAACGTTGTTATGAATAATATCCTTTGATCTCGCAGCATGATTTACCGTGGTATGGACAAGATGCGTCACGATGCTAATTTTCATACGGATTGATTCAGAAAACAAATAAAACTTATGTAACCGTAACATCCTCCTAAACACGCGTTAGAACACTCATTCACTTGTAAATGGACGTGATTCTAGTACACGGGAACAATAAAATATGTGTTCGTCTTTTATACCAATAAACAAACACGCGTAGAACTTATCGAAACCACATATTCGACTGCAACGATTTCGCTATGGTTATATGCAAATCGTCAATGTTGTATAGATATGAGATTCGTACAAAGCTCGTTCCTCCTCCAGTCGCTAGGGGGCGCTTACGTCACGCACGCTCGGATAACACCACCAGGGGGCGCTCTGACGCTCTCTGATTGGCTGCGCGCACTCAGAAGCGGTAGGGCGATATTAGGGTGTTTTTCCTTTGATGTTTCGGTCACGTGACTGTGCGGCGAAAAAGGGGTCCCAAAAACTTCTACTAACTACTAATATCGGCTGCTGGGCTTTTTTTTTAGCGATTTTCGTACACTCATAAGAATGTCAAGGTCTGAGAATTCTAGAATCCTATACTAAGCAATTAACTTAACAGACAATCACAGAAGCTTAGGCATAACTCTCGCCACATGTGGCATATTCTTTGTTGCCAAACCATATGCACCTTGACTCCTGCTATGATGTGACATAGGGTTCCTGCTTCACAGGCCTTTCAGTTGGGTGACTCCACATCACAGGCCGATATATAATGGGCCGCAATTTACAACCGATGCTTCCCAAGAACAGTATATATGTTTAATCAACTTTAAAATCAAGTAATAAAAAATAATATATATATATATATATATATATAGACATGAATAGCGAGCGCTTTAGATCAGACATCATTAAAGCAAAGGAAAAATAAATGTTCAGCCAACAAATAAACAATTTAACAATTGTTAACCCAGTTCATCATCATTATATGTCACATATTAAAATGTAATCATGCGCATTAATATTCAACCAACCAACCAACCAACCAACCAACCAACCAACCAACCAACCAACCAACCAACCAACCAACCAACCAACCAACCAACCAACCAACCAACCAACCAACCAACCAACCAACCAACCAACCAACCAACCAACCAACCAACCAACCAACCAACCAACCAACCAACCAACCAACCAACCAACCAACCAACCAACCAACCAACCAACCAACCAACCAACCAACCAACCAACCAACCAACCAACCAACCAACCTACCAACCAACCAACCAACCAGCCAAATAACAAAACAACCAATACATACCATTATTCAATACACAGCTACGTACTGTCTACTTGTACTGGAACTTTTTTGTTCACTGCTGATTGAATCTGTGAATCGTTGTCACCGGGGTGTGACCAAACACTCTATTGACTGGCAGAGTGTGACAGACAGGGAGTCGTGTGGTGCAGTGTCGTTAGTGTGCCCCACATGGGGCACCACCCTCGCGGTCCGGTTCAGTCGGAGAGAAAACTCTGTGATCAATGAAAATGCATTATAGTATTTAATTGTCTTGCACAATTCAATTATACTCGGCACATTCTCCTGTACATGTGGCTTGTCAGCCCCCAAGAGTCAGATATGGCCAGTTGCCTGGTCAGTTTCCACTATCTGCGTCATATGGTGGCAAACTTGTCAAGTATACTCCTTTCACCATACAACTGTCACTGCCTGTTGGCTACAGCTGTTTTATCTAAAACCTGTTACAACATGGGAACGTTTAGAGCTGTTGTATTGGTTATAACAATAATATGGGTAACAATCTAAAATATATTTATCTTTCTTGGAATGATGCTTCTGCTAGATTCGAACGTAACCATTTGATTTTGCATATATGTTGCATCATTTGATTTTAAAATGGTGCTTGTAGTAGTGATATCTGCTGATATACGTGAGATGCGCTTTACCCCGGAAGGGGGCACACAACGTGCGTTTAAAATATAATTACTTATCAAACAACAATTATTTATTTCAGTTCGTTCGACACGCTTGGTTGTCCTTATATCCATCTGAAGTATGCCAATTTGCTGGGAATAGAAAACTTTGAACATGCCAGCATGTAATCTGATATGACCCACTGACCTCCACGACTGGTGAACGCAGCAGATACTTTCGTTTTTTTTTTAACTCGCCTGTGAATCCATGTCAGATAGTAGAAAGGGTAGCGGTATGCAATTCTACGAGTGTATATATAAAGATATAAATAATAACCTCGTCAATTTGCTCCAACTGTTTTCGTCAAAGTGTCAACCGCTCGGTGGGAGCACGGTATTCATTGTATACAGTAGACTGGTGCTCAAGTCCACCGTGTGGCGTCACTGTTACCACCAGGGAACGATCGTGGACACCTCGGCCTCGGGCTGTACAGCACAATGACTGCCGTGCCGCCATTCACCGGCAATCAGTCTGGCACGCTGAAGAAAACGTTATATCAAACATTAAAGCTATGCACCTAAAAGAGATAATACAAACACCTGCGTGCGTGCGTGCGTGCGTGCGTGCGTGCGTGCGTGCGTGAGTGCGTGCGTGCGTGCGTGCATTAATTAACTGATCTACACCGGAACTACACACAGTTGCACAATATAGGAATTACGCTCGCGCTCCAGGATAATTGGGTCACGTTCTTGGAAACGTTGAACATTATCTGCATCTGAGTCACTGTGCCTCGGAATCCCTCTGGCCCATGGACTGTATCACCTGCATGTTGATTCTTTTGAACTGTATGATATGTTACACAAGTCATGCGTACAGTATTTTGAAGAAAAGATGCATTGGAAATAATGGGATGTTAAAAGCTACCCGAAATGTTTTTATTACTTAAAAAACTATTTTTTTGCAATACATCGCATCCTTCATTAGTTGAAGGATGCCAGTTTGGCCGCTATTTATTTTGCAGTTGGTGATTTACTTTCATCCTTTCAGTCAATATTCCGTATGGCAGACAATGGTGCTGCAGGAATCGTTTGATAATCATATGCCCTCTGACTCAGTCGAAGCCGCAGGCGCAGCAGGCCGGGTTATGAGAACGTTGGGTGATGCCGCCACGTGCGTATCGAGTTACAACTAATTATACTAAAAAACGAACGAACCTGAACCAGTTGGGTTTATTTCTTTCGATTATAAACTTTTGGACTGAAGTTAAAAGTTACGGTAAACTTAGCTATCTGCGCCCTAGAGGGTTCTGGAATGTATATTAGCCGTTGTCGTGACATCTAGCGGACAGTCCATAAATCAGTCGGTTTATGTGAAATCGGTACGTCGAAGGCGCATCGCGATAGCCGATACGTATCGCGCAGAAGGAAATGCTGCGATATACCGATATTATACTGGTAACGCGCAATCCTTATAAAATATAGGCGTACGCAATTCACAAAAAGTCCACACGTCGTCGCTAGTAGCGACGTTATGCGGATTTTGTGAGGCTCATGACAAGATGGCAACTAAACGAAGCGACAACACGAAATGATGATGAATATGAAGCTTGTGTTTACTCGTAGCGTCGGGATGGATGGCAAGGACAAGCGATTGAAACGATGACCTGTGGCTGTGACTAATGGGATAAAAACGATATGAAACTATGTTGGTCCACTGAGCCAGTAAACTAGGGAAACGTGTGGCCCGAAATTTATTCGTATTGCATAATTCCAAATCTGGTGGCAAAATTGTCAAGTATTCTCCTTTCACCATACAGCTGTTACTGTCTGTTGGCTACACCTGTTTAACTAATACCTTTTTCATGTACCCCCACACCAACGAAAATGTCGTCTCGACATTCAAATAATACATTTAAACAGTACTAACAGCCATGCCAAGATATAACAGTACCATCCTCTGCTAGTAGGTAAGGAGCATAATATATAAACCTCGTATCAGGTACCCTCTATAAAACACAACAGTATGGAGCTGATGTCATCTATGCTAATCTAGAAGATACTTCACAAACCCTTGGTTGAGCATAGAAAGCGCCAATGTCGGAGTCAGTACTTGATTGGCTTGTACACAATCTACACAACGAGCTGGTTTCCTGATTCCACGTCTAGGCCTGGTACGCACAGCTGGTGAAGGTAAGTTCACTTGACCTGGCGGACTTCCAGCAGCATTCTGAATCAGTGTATTGTCTGCGTGTTCTCCGTGACTTTTCACCGATGCTTCGGAGCCTCTGTCTTCATCCTCGTCAGACGTCTCTACTTCACGGTTGTGTTCTGTAACATCCATATCCTCAGGAATTCCTTCCGACGCGCTTTCCTGTGTCATAGGTGCAAGCTCTTCAAAATCAGGAATGAGAGAAGCCTAGATCTTCTTGATCACCGGATCTTCACCTTGGAAAAGCTCCCACTCATTTTCATAAATCTTCGTCCCTCGTCCAGTTCCAAAAGTAGTCATGGTGCTTTTCGCACACTGCCCACTTGAGTACTAAGAATTCCAGTTTGTGTAACTCAAATGGCAGAGTGCAGTCGGCATAGCCCAAAATGGATGGGGTTATGAGCTCTTCTTTCAGCACATTAAATGCTTGGATTGCCCCGGGAGTAATCTCAATCTTGGTGCTTTCATTCACAGAAGTCATGTTTTTCTGTCCTTTTAACAGGCGATGTAACGGCTTACATATCTGCGACTAGCCCTTCACAAAGCGCCGATAGTAAAAAAAAACGAATACTTGACGGAACTAATGTACAGTGGTAGGTAGAGGTCATGACTTCAACCTCAGTATCTTCTCTTGATCGGCTTCGATCCCTGACTCTGAAATGATGTGACCTAAATACTTCAGCCACGTTTGGAAAATGTGACATTTTGATGGCTTTAGCTAGAGACCGGCTGACCGAAGATTAGTGAATACAGCCCTCAAGTGTTTAAGGTGAGTTTCAAACGTCTTCGAATGGATAATAATGTCATCTAGACACACCGAGGCATTTGTCAAGTTAGCAACAGTAAACCACTTCGCTCCAGCCAAACTGTTTAGAGTAGACTAAATGAGATGCAGCATATAAGCATATCTATTTGTGCGGCTATTTAAGCGCCTAAAATATAGGCAGAGTATCAAGCTCCCATCCTTCTTCCAAACTAAGACAACCTTTGAGGTCAATGAACTCTGGGAATGCCGAACAAAGCAGGGGGTGCCTCTGGGTCTGTCCTGGAATGGTGTCTCATCCATCAATCGTATCATTTGCTTCACTCCCACTGCTTTTCCTAGCTCCATTTTCCAAGATACAAAGATGACAATGGAATCTTGACACAATGATTGTACATTCACATGTTGGTCTTCAGAAAAGTATGTTTCTTCTAGTTGTGCTGGTATTTCACTCATGTGTGTCCACTTGTGTATTCTCCACATAAGACATCCGTATTCACTAGATCTCCAAATGTCTTGTCCGTATCTAAGATGAAGATCTAGCGAATTTGGATGTCCTAAGTGAAAAACTGTCTTGTCCCTATCTAAGATTACACTGTTGGTCATAGTGGCTGTCCTCTGTCGTCTAGAAATGTCCATCTTTCTACCTGAGACATTTGCTTGGTTGATGTCAAATCCGTGGTTGTTATCAGCTTGCACTACTGACGTTGGAATGAGTAATCCACTCTGGAGTGTGTCTGCTGGCTGAATCATGCCAGCTGAAAACCCCTTCTGGGATGCCATTCTCCCCTTCACAATCATGGATATGTTCGATGGGTTACCAGGTGGCGCCACAATTACACTGCTACTTCCTGTTATGGGCCTTCCAAATGGTCAAGGCAAGCGTTTCCAAAATGGCGGTATGATGGAAATGAGTGTTCTGAGCACTCAGTGCTGTCAGGAAATTACTGCCAATGATGACAGGCACCATACTAGTCGACCGAGAAGGGGCACAATAAATGTTGGCACGTACATTCTTTAAATTTCGTCCCTAGATGAATGCAACTTCACCTCCACTTCGACATAGCCATTGCACCTTCAATGTCCACTAATCTTGTTAGTGGTTGGAGGGTAAGACGAGACAGTTTGCGGTGATAGAACGGCTTCCCGATAGTAATAGCGATGTACAGTTCCTTCCTCCAATAATGGTCCCCATTTGACAAGATCCGCCGACCAAATGTCATGCAGGTATGTGGTTACTGGTTTTGTTTCTGATCTCCTTTTGTCCTGTTAAAGAGATTAGTTTGTGCTTCAGTGCACTCTGAGACAATCACTTCTGTTTACATCGATGGTATCAATGTCAGTGTCTTTATGGCAACGAATTGAAAGATGTCCAGGTATTACACAATCATTGCAGATAACTGGCTACTTACTCTCTTTCATCTGCGTCATGTTCTGTCTTTTCTTGGTCATTCTTCCCAACTCTTCCACTTTCTTGACCAGAGTTTGGAATGTCGATTCACGCTGCTGTTCTTGTTGGACGTTGGACGTTGGACGTTGGACGTTGGACGTGGTCCTGCACTTCCTCTTCCCTGCGTCTTCTATCCTTCCAATTCCTTTTCCAGTCACTATTACAATAACGCGTTCTTGATTTGCGAGTCCCGAAGACCAGCCCATAATCTGACCCTCGACAAACATGGCATGGAGTTCACTAACACTGCCCCCTTTTCGGCTGCCATATAACAAAGTATTCGAGTCTTGTGGATAACATAACACAAGGTTCATGCATTCGCAGAGATTCAGTGTAAAACCTTTCAAGTAAGGTGTTGTCAAATATTACAGTATCATACAATGATAGTAGTTTATGAAGAACCTCGGCAAATGTAGCTCGTTCGCCTAGATGAATCATAGTATCGGCTGCTGGGCTTTTTGGCGATTTTCTTACACTCACAATAATGTCAAGGTCTTAGTGAATAGAATCCTTTATTAAGCACTTAACTTGATAGCACCACCTGGCATAGATAGTATCCTTATCGGTCCCAGACATTCAAGGACGCTTAATCAAAACTCTCGCCACATAATCGACAACAATCACGAACATTGCACTCTGTCAGCATTCACATCGACAACACCCACCGCTATCACCCGACTTGTGAACAAATGCCCTCGGACGTCAAATCTTGCTCTCTCAATCCTTTGCCGACTGCACTGCTCAGACAAACGTTAACATCATCGCACCAATTCTAGCCAGCATCATTAATAATAATAATATATCTTATTTGGTATAGCGCCAGATCCAAAAATTTTCGTGGTGCTTTACAACATATTAAAATACATAAAATAGTATAAAATTGCTAAATAACAAATAAATGCATTTAAAATACTACTAGTAATAAGAATTATTTTAAATAAATACAGAAATAAAATAGTGTGGAATTGCTAAATAAGGAAATAGCTAAATAAATATATTAACTGCTAGTAATAAGAATTATACAAAAAATAATATAGCACAATAATTATAAATAAATTATAGCAATAATACTAATAAATAAATAAATAAATAAATGTATATGTATGATTAATAATAATAAATAATTTAGTAAAATATTTTTATAGTAATAGTTTAAGTGATAAAAATGTATTGGTAAAATAATGTTAAATATCATGAATAAGATTACTGGAATAGTCATAATTAAATTGCTATGACTTCATCTGCAATATAAGCTAATATGCGATACGAAAGAAATGTGTCTTTAGTCGACATTTGAAGCTGGCGAGAGTGTCAGAGGTTTTAATAAAGTTATGTAAAGTGTTCCACAGAGACGCCGCAGCCACTGCGAACGAGCCGCCCCCAGCCTTGGTACGAGTGCGCTTCACTTCCAAACTGTTACTGCTGGCAGAGCGCAGTGCTCTTGCCGGTTGATACGGACGACCGAGTTCACACAGATACACTGGCGCTTCGTCGTGCATGGCTTTGTATGTAAGTACCAGTATCTTGAAATCGACTCTGCATGCCACGGGCAGCCAGTGACGTTCTTGTAACAGGGGCCTGGCACTGTCGCTACGTGGACGACGCAGAATCAATCTGGCAGCCGAATTGTGTATTCGTTGCAGACGCGCAATGTTAACTACAGACGAGCCGTATAAGAGTGCATTGCAGTAGTCAAGCCGCGATGTGATGATGGCATTGACTACGCGCATTATTAATTCTATCGCTGGAATCTGCGACATTTCCATCCGACATGAAACATGCGCTAGTCACGCCACTGCTGAAGAAGACTGGTCTAGACGCAAATAACATTCAGAACTACTGCCCAATTCCAAACCTTTGTTTCGAGAGGCATGTCGCGGTTGACCTTCGGCGCTACATCGACGAAAACAAACTTCTCGACCTATTACAGATTGCATATCACCCACATCATAGCTCCGAAACAGCTCTTGTCCGTATTCACGACGACACCACCCAGGCGCTTGATCATTGAAAGGGAGTATTACTCGTTCTACTCAACCTTACTGCGAGATTGGACAACGTGGATCATGCCATGCTACTGCAGCAGACGCATTCGATCGCCACACGAGTCCCGGCACTAGCATGGCTGATGTCTTACCTGTCCAACAGGACGATGGCGATAAAAATCGCCGATGCCATATCTCGTCAACGACAGCTATGTTGTGGTGTGCCGCAGGGGTCGGTTCTTAGGCCCCTGTTATTTACAATAAAGTGCAAGCCCATTAGCGCGATATGCGCCAAGTATAACGTTAAGTATCACTTGTACGCTAACGATACGCTATCCGAAGAATCGAGCGATGCACAGCTGACGTCAAACGAATGAGGCCAATACAGAGGCAGTTGTTTTTTGTGCGCCTTGCTGTAAAGCTCCTCCAACAATGCAATCAATGTATGTGGGTGTGACGTAACACCGCAATAATTTGTGAAAGATATATGCTTCTTCATGGACAACATTTTGTCGCTCGCACGTGTCAGGCGTATTTCCAACTGCACAAGATCGCAAAAGTTCGACAATACTTAACGACCCACGCGTGCAAGACGACCGTACACACGCTTGTTACATCCAGACTGGACTACGGAAAGGTTGCGCTGTTTGGAGTAAACGTGCGTTTAATTCAGAAGCTTCAAATGGTGCAACATTCGGCGGCTCGCCTAATAACGCGACAGCGGCGCCGCGACTATCAGCACATCACGCCCTCCCTCATTGCGCTTCACTGGCTGCCGGTCCGATGACGAATCAACTATCAGATTCTTTTGTTGACTTACCGCGCATTACGCGATTTCGCGCCCGCATACATTGTTGACATTATCTCGCCGTACATACCAGGGCGCCGGCTTCGTTCCGCCGACAACAACCTACTTACTGTACCACGCCATGATATGGAACGGTAAGGCCGACGGGGTTTCTCCGTGACGGCACCGCGCCTTTGGAACGATCTGGTCGACGGGGTTTCTCCGTGACGGCACCGCGCCTTTGGAACGATCTGGCCGACGTGGTTTCTCCGTGACGGCACCGCGCCTTTGTAACGATTTGGTCGACGGAGTTTCTCCGTGACGGCCTTTGGAACGATCTGCCAATATATATCCGTGTCGCTGACTCACTCGAATTGTTTAAGTCTCAACTTAAGACACACCTTTTTAAGACAGCGTTTGAAGATTATTTCTATAACCTTTTTACAGTAACGATTAGATATCGTCACTAACATGGTTTATCTTTTATTGCATTTTAATTATTTATTTATTTTTATTACTTGATTTTGAAGCAGTATTTACTCAGTATTTAGCCGATACTTTATTTCACATAAGTTATTTCTTTACAAATATATATGTAAATTCCGTATTGCATCCTTTTTTGTAGCGATTATATTTTACAAATGTTGTATTTTAAGCGCCTCTGAACAGGTTTTAAATCCGGGTATATGGTGCTATACAAATAAAAGTTATCATCGTATTATTATTATCAGTTTCTCCTTCTGTGGATGTGGCTGTGTTAATCAACTGAATTAAATCACTAGCCTCAACACCCTCATCCCCTAATAAGGCCTCGTATAATCGCTGATACCCTACACCTCCTTACGTCCACAATTTGCGCCATCTGGGGGCAAAATCCTTTCACCATATAGCTGTTACTTCTTGTTGGGTACACCCGTTTTAGGTAATACCTGTTACACTTGTTACACT